>BSBN01000405.1:1200000-1800000 GCA_027924645.1 Cunninghamia lanceolata
TAATCTCTTCCTGCTATGCTTTATAGACCTTTAGAATCCTAATCTTGGGGGCTTTCACAATTCTCAACTTAGTGTTATTCTAATGGCTTCGACACTCTAGAGGAGTTTGTTTTCTCCATACTTTAGTGTGCGTATGAGCATAAGATCATACCCACTCTAAAGTGGGGGCTAAATGTAGTGTTATAAATTGTTGACATCAGCAATCACTAGTAGAAATATGGCAAATAAATGACCAGGTGACTAAAAATTTTAGTCACGTGACCAAATTTTTTTGCAACACAGCTATAAATGACTAAATAAATGACTAATTTGGTCATTGATTGAAATGACTAAATAAATGACCAAATAAATGACTAATTTGGTCATCAGGCAAAAAACACAACTAAATAATTGGTCAGACAAATAAAAATGACTAAATAAATGACTATTACTCCTCTATTCTTTTTTCTTTCCAATTTGATCATAATCCATGA
Organism: Cunninghamia lanceolata; assembly: GCA_027924645.1. Classification (NCBI taxonomy): domain Eukaryota; kingdom Viridiplantae; phylum Streptophyta; class Pinopsida; order Cupressales; family Cupressaceae; genus Cunninghamia; species Cunninghamia lanceolata. The sequence goes on from BSBN01000405.1 coordinate 1,200,474, forward strand.
ATTCAAAGACAATACAAGGCAAGGCAATAAATGTCCGCTTAGACCAAACGAATAAAGGGAGAGAAAGGATTGAACAAAGGGTTAAGAAGAAAAAAGACAAATCATACAATAGGAAATATACAAAAAAAATTAAAAATAAGAGAAGAAAATAGACAAATTGGATAGATACCAATAAAATAAAGACAAAATTATTAATTATAAAACTTTTAAATATACTATAATATTGATAAATTATTTAATTTTGCAAGTCCAGTATGCACAAGTATAATTTAAGTTAAATTATATAATTTAATAACTTAAGTTGTATAATTTATAACTTATATAACAAAGTAATTGTTGATCCCTGGTTGGCATTTGCAGTTGGCAATGATGTCAAACATGTATACAATGAGTTGGCATGGGTACAGTTTGAGTTTGTTGATCATTGAGAATTTTGCATGATCCTTATCTTTGTTAGTTAGAGCATGACATGATGTTTCAGTGGATATTATATAAGTGATCTCTCCTAATGTGATTGGCATTGCATTTGTTGATGCTTGTCTAAATCAAAGTTCTAAGGCTTTATTAAAAGGTTTAATGTCACAAAGGTGACAAAGTATTTAATTTGATTTATTTGTATGGTATATAAAATCACTTTGATGATCACTTAAGTCATTTGACCTGAACAACAAGTCTCAACTTCTCAATAGGTAAAAAGGTTACAAACTCAGTTTTGTTGTTACCAGCCCTTTTAGGGCAAACCTAGACTCTCGGTGGCTATGGTATATCGAGCAAAAAGTAAGTTTTGTCATTCATTTTGCAATGTTTAACATTGGGAAATAGAGCTCCAAGCTTAGGGTTTGATATTTTACAAGGAATCTATTGAATCACGAGTTTTGAGTGCGAATCTGGGTTGACTGTCTGGAGATGTGACAATGCTAAAGTCAGTTAACAGTGGTTGGAGCTTAACAGTTATTTTAGCGTGAAAACACAGGTGTTATCCTTCCTTCTATACTAGTTTGTTTTTCTTCAAAGTTTAATGGGCTTTAATTTTTGTTTGCTTTCAAAGGGGTAAAGGATTTAGTTTGATTTGTTAAAGCAAACAAATTTTTTGTTAAGGGTTTTGGTGTTGCTTGTATTTGGTTAAAATTTGTTAAAGAAAAGAATGGTTTCAGTTCATTACTCCTGAAAATGATTTCTTTAAGGTAAATATGAGATTATCTGAAGTTACAGTTTTATTTGGGGACAGTAATAATTGTATATTTGTGGGTTTGATTATAATCTTCATTAGTTTGTGTAAAAGGGTTCATTTTGGAAATGACTAACTCAGTTGATATTCCTGTTAGGGTTTCTCAACGATAGTATGGAAAAGATATTTTTGTTACAAGCACAAATAGATTTGTTAAATTATTGTAATGTTGTGATTATGGTTACAATGAATAGTTAAAAGTTTTCTGAAACACACTTTAATGTGGTCCCACTGCCACGTTAGCATCGGGGTATCAGAGAGACCCATTTCAAGGTCCTGCTGAAATGCTGAGTCCCACTGATATAGTTAACAACCCACTGTGTATTTGATATCAGAGTTTCAGAGAGACCTGAAATAGAGTCCCACCAAAACACTTAGCTCACTCTGATAGTTCATGTCAGCTTGTCAAGGAGACTCCTTAGAGACTCTCACCGATATTGCCATGTCTTGCCGATGCAACCAATGCTCACAATGTTATCAGTTTATCGGAATGACTACAGATGGACTCCCACCGAACTGTTCATCTCCTGCTGATATAGGAACATAACACCAAAGCATAAAAGGAATTGGTCTAGCTATGAACAAGAACTATCAAACCAAAGTTGGAAGTCAAGCCAGTAATTTGAGGCACATTTTCCAACACATACAGTGAACAAGGATTTTTGTTAAAGGACTGTTAATGATACTTTCTATACATTCAAACATATCTAAAATAGGTTTGTTCGACCTCATAATGGAGACAATTGATACTAACTGCTGCAGGCAGTTGAATAAAAATAGTTACATGTTTAATTAGTTCCATGAAAGAAAAGGAAAAGGATGAGACAATATAAATAAACAATTATACTCTGTTGAGATGTGAGTGTTGTTATTTCTGCAATATCATTTTTAGAGCAACCATGTATTATTGTAAATCTTTCTTGGTTAGTTGTTGTATGTGTACATTGATTTGATTCTTGAGTCTCCAATTCAATGAGACATTCAAGATTTGAATTGTAGTGAAACTGAGAAATCCTTTGTATTGATTTCTAAATCTTCATTTACTCTTGTGATGATATTCAAGATCTGAATTGTAGTGAAACAGAGAAATCCTCTATATTGATTTCTAAATCTTCATTGTACTCTTGTGATGAGATTGTACCAGTGAGGTAGTAAGATTATAAGCCAGTGAGGCAGATTGTACAAAGTGCCAGTGAAGTAGTGATATAAGTTAGTGAGATAAAAAGCCAGTGAGGCTCTGTAATTGGAGATTTTTATGATTAAGCCAGTGAGGCAACTTTCCCAAGTGGTTTTTCTGCCCTAGGAGGATTTTCCACTCATGAAATCCATTGTGTTATGGTCTCCATTGTTGTGTGATTCATTTATCTTTCATGCTTGAGTATACTGCTATATTTGTTGTTCAGTATTCCATTTCATTTATCGAGATAATTGGAAGGAAATTTCATCTCACAAAAGTATATAAAACAAATCAAAACATGCTTGCCTTTTGGTTTCATGTGTCTTAGGGATTATTTCAATGTGCTTTTAAGTTTAGGGGAAGCTTTTTAATTTTATAAATTAAATAAGTTTGGCAACCTGAAATGGGTTTCATTATTCTTGAGGGACAATTTAAGACACTTCTATGTTTGATTAACATTTTGTTAATATAACCTAAATAAGATTTGATGCATTACTTGTATACTGCAGTAATTTACAATTCAAAGTAGAGTCGCTTGCCAACAGTGAATCAAAACTGTGGTCATCAGTATTGCAGAGACATTTTTGTTGTCAGTGTTTGGGACTAGTGAGCTATTAGTTTATGTGTAAATGTTGTCTGAGTCCTCTTTGAAATATAAAATATTTACACTGAAGTGACAAAATATGGTATTTTTTGTGTGGGCTCATACATTTTCATACATGTTCTGCCTGATGTTCACCACTTTTTACACTCAGATCTATGAGCCTTCATTATTTGAATATGTGATGGACTATGTTGTGAACATGCTAAGAGCTATATGCTTTTGCATATGATGTTTAGTTATGAGAAATTATGCTTCTTGCAAAATGTAAGCGCACTTCACAAAGGTTTTACATCTGAAGTGATAATATTTAATTTCAGGTGAAGCACCATCAAAAGTAGATGGAAAAAGTAATGATCAGAGAGCCAACACTCACAGGTCCAAGCACTCTACAACTGAGTAGCACAGACAGAGCAAGATCAATGATAGGTGAGTTGTACCTTTGGTGTTCTTCAGTCTTGCATCTCAAATGAATTTACATCTATTCTCTCTGTAGTCATGCATCTCAAATGAATTTGCTTCTATTCTTTGTGCAATCCTGCATCTTAAATGAATTTACTCATATATTTTTTGCACATTCATTTCAAGAAGGTCTTCCCTTTCATGCATAACATTATCATAAAAAATTTTGTAGTCTAATTCAACATGTATTCTACTTCAATATAATATGGGAACTTGCCAAGCCGTCATCTTGGCCCTTTGCAATTATAGCTGATGGATACTATAGATTCCATTTTCTGGTGTTCTCTAATTGATTTAATGTTCTAGCCTTTATGATTTATTGTGGCATTCAACCTTAAATCACACGAGTCAAACTACATGCCTAATGTACCTAATCCATTTTCTAATAATTGGAGAATAAATTTGTGTTCCATCTCTAGCTTGATTATCCTTTTTTGGCTTTAGGTCAGTCTTATGACAAGTGAAGCTTGACTTTTACAACTCCTGTGGATGTTCAATTATGGCCTCATTTATGTTCTATCATTCCAGTAAGTGCTGCCTCCTCCACCGTGTGGCTTCCAACAACTTTGCAAAGTAGATAAGTGCTTTCTACTCCATGCGACCTCTAGATGAGAAGGGTAGGATCCATGATTGAATGCATAAATTGAATCCCCATCATTTAACATAGATATGACATCTCTATCTTCATCAGAATATATTATTTCAAGCTCTTGGGCATTCCCATTCTACACATTTCCTATTGTCATTTATAGATTTTGGTATAAGCAGGGCAATATTTTTTGAAAACAAATAATTTGTCCTTTTAATTCCAAAGCCTGATGCATCTAGTTTTACAGTTTCTGTATCAGTGAATTTATTAGTGAATGCGAGATTGGAAGTTTTACATCATGCTAAATTCACTAACCATGGTTTTATCTAGAATGCTTGTGTATCTGAGCCTATTATCTATAAAGTATAGTGCATTGTTGTTGCTATATATATTCTCTGCGCTCCTGTTGTTTTTCAAAATGGTCCACTCAAAACATTTATTCATTTTGCAAATGCTTATTTAGAGGTTGTTAAATATCAATAATATGGACAAGATTAGTCATGGTTGTTACTAATTTAGGGACCTTTGGTGGTTTATGTGTATGCTACAGACTTATCCAAATCCCTTGCATGACAACCATGCTTATGTTGATGTTACGTAAGTTTGAATACCAAATTTGTTTACTTTATAAGTTTTTTGTTCTTATCTTAGTGGACTTTCTTTGCAATCCATTTTATTTTAATATACATCTATGAAAATTTTGTTTTAAAAGAATCCACAGTGCACAACAATAAGAAGTAGGTTTTTTTGGAGTCTAGTCTTATTTTAATGTAAGATATTGAATTTACCATTTGTAGGTAGTCCTTTGTTCACACAGATGATGTAGTTGCAAAAGATGTAAGTCTTTTATCTGAGACTACAATCCATGTGTTTGTTCTTTGTTCATTTAATTTTTCAATGCATTTTCTTTGTGCATCTTATTTGGTTTTAGTCTAGTTTGATATCTGAATTTGTGACTTTTCTTGAGTTCCAGATTGTTGTCAGACTAAATAGTCCAAGTGGATCTCATTTTCGTCGTGTAGGACCAAGGAAAAAGGTATGTCTCTTCGATGAAAATAGATTTCAAAGTAAAATTTCAAGTTTGCCCAACTTGAATATGTGATGCTGATTTTTCTTAACAGGTCTATTTTAAACCAAATGAAGTGAGTGCCTGTATAGTAACATGGGGAGGTCTATGCCCAAGGCTTAACACTACCATCCGCAAAATCGTATGTAGTTTGTGGAATATTTGTGGAGATCAAGATGTCCCTAGGATTGAGGTAAGTTGATATCTCATTCTTTGTTGTCATTAAATTTGGCAGATAAATTAAGTAGCCCTATGGAAGCACTTTTAAAGCTTGTATAAGGCAATGCTTCCAGTCTTTTATATGCTTCTTCTCTTGTTTGGTGGCATTCACAATGGTTCTGAATCATACCTCACATAACCCTTTGCAAAGTGTCCACGGGGCTATTTTCTTGATTCAAGGGTTCTTTTTAGATACTAAGGAGCCTTTTGATTAAACAATTTTTTCTTAAGATCTAGGAATGTATATCCTTATCTTGATTCTTTTCTAACTTCAAGCATCACACTTTTTTGTGATTCCTCTATTCTTCTTTCTTCTGAATGTTACAAATGAAAAGATTACTCAGCAGGGGCAATTCAAAATTTTTAGATTTTAAAGTTTTCCTAGTTTGAATAACATTTTGTTTGAGAACTTAGCTGAATGTGTGACCATATTATTGCAAGTTTTCTGTAATCAGAACTTTTGTGTGCACATTTTTGTGAATAAACAACCTTTTGGGTTCTTCTTGTGCAGGGAGGTTATAAAGGTTTTTACTCTCACAATAACATCCCCTAACCCAAATGTTGTTAATGATATTCACAAATGTGGAGGTACTATTCTTGGTACTTCATGGGGTGGTCATGCAACTTCAAAAATAGTTGACGACATTCAAGACCATGGCATTAACCAGGTGCGTGATTCTTCAATGACCTTGTCTGTTCATCCTTTTACCACACAATGATTCTATGTTACCATCAAATGTGTTTAAAGTTTTAGTTTCTTTTGTGTGATAGGTCTATATTATTGGAGGAGATGGAACACAAAGAGGAGAAAATGTTATTTATGAGGTATTTACTATATGCATCTTGTCTAGATACCATAATGGGAATTCTGTAGATACAATGATGACTAATGACGTTGAGGCAAAATTCAAACTATGAAACAAATAAACTAGGATCCAATTATAAAAAAAGTTATAGCTGTGAGAATTTAATGGCATGGTATTGCACCTCTCAAAATAAGAGGTCTCTTACAGAGGGTCCAAAAGTGATTTCAAGAAGCCTTAGGGCCTTTTATGTTCAAGAATTATGACTTCTTCCTCAATGCAGCTGGAAAGTATCTAATCTTTTTCATCTATCGAGTTGCTTAAGTATCTATTCATGAGATTTGGTGGTTTCATGAATGTGAAATGGTTCAATGTGCCATGAGTTTATTGTTATTTAAAAATGACTTTTGAATTCTTCTTTTGATAATGAAGGTTATTTCCATTTGCCCCCTGTTGAAATATTTTTATAGCTTCTCCATTATCTTACCAATTCATCTGCAATATTTTTGTGTGATGCATGTTTGTTGCTGTGAATGTTGAAATTTTGTGCAGGAAATCTAAAGGTGTGGTGGCTTTAAAGTGGTTGTTATTGGAATTCCTAAGACCATTGATAATGATATTGCGGTATGGTGAACCTTAACTAACAAAATTTGATATATAATATCACAAATATGAATTTCAAGACTCCAATCTGGGTACCATTTCATTTATTTGGATTATGAACTTTCAAATTATCTTAGATCAGTTCATATTAGCTTGATGTGTTTATTTAACAATCTCATAAAGTCATGAATGTGGATATTGTTCTTCATATGTCAACTGGTTTTCATTGGACCTAAATTTCAGGTCATAGATAAGTCATTTGGATTTGACACTGCTATGGAGGAAGCACAAAGGGCAATCAATGCAACTCACGTAGAAGCAGAGAGTGTTTAAAATGGTGTGGGTCTTGTGAAGCTTATGGTCCACTATAGTGGTAAGTTATGGATCCACTTCTCTTGGCCAAAATTTTGTAGGTCTCAATTCACAATGAAATAACTCAAATTAATAAGGACAATGTTTAAGTGCAAATATTTTTTTGGTATTAATTTTTGGAAAAAAATCCACTATGAAATAGTCTTCAGATAAAATGGGAAGAATTATGGATTACTTTAGGGAACAAATAATTTCTTAGAGTTCAGAAATATATATCATATCTAATGAAATCACAGTATTTATACTTTTCAAAATTTAAGACCTAAGAAAATGAGTTATTTTTATTCTGGTGTAGGATACATTGCTATGCATGCCACACTTGCTAGTTGTGATGTGGTAGGGATTCACTCTTATCTAGGTGTACAGAGAAAATGATTTTGTAAATTAGCGCGCCTAGTTCCCAGCAATAATCATTTGTAGGAAAGCCCAGCAATCTTACTTCCATGTTAATTTTTGAATGGAAACTTGTGCACTAGAATTTGTTTGATATTGCTTACAGAAAAGAAGAATCCATATAAAATCACATTTCTGACTTCTCTTTATAATCAATTATTCTAGTTTTTCTTGCATGCCTTTTGTCAAATTTTATATGTGAGCCAATTCTCTTATAAGTTGAAGGCTTTTATTTTTTGATCGTGCTGCCTAACTTAGGGCATATGACATCATAATTTTCCTAAATCAGACTTTAAATATTTGTAATGGTTAAGCAGAGAATTGACAATTAAACTTTGTGAGGGGTTGTTGTTTGAAATAAGCTGAACCAATGTAGTTTAAGGTGCTGCATGCGATAAAGACAACATGCATTATGAGGGGCTTTTTAATTCTATTTGGAAGGGTGATGGATGACTAAAGAGACAGGAGTAAAATCTCAACTATAGTATTGGGCTACACAATTGATCAAAACCTTCTATGGATTGATTCAACAAGGCACATTTAGAAACAGAATGCCTACGGTGAAATACAACAACTTTATATAGTCTGCTTGAACTTGCTAATCACATTGATCAATGGGTAGTATTTGGGATCTACTATGCTAGAATACAATAATCTACACCTCAAATTTAGATTACTCAAACCATGTCACATTGATCATATTGTTAAAATAATATAATATATTCCATAGCTTAAGATGTTTTTTGGTTTTAGGGATCTTATCAACATCATAAGGAGTTGAAGGTTGCACAAGGAATCAAGATAACCGCTTAGGTATCAAATTTCAGGCTAATAATTTTATTTATATGAGCATAAATTTATCAAATATATGTGGACAATGAAATGTAGTTGCAATTTCTTGATTTTAGGGTCTTGAGCATGCCATAGCAGGAACTCAGTTATATGTTGTTGGACCTGATGATGATTTAGAGGATATTAAGGAAGAAGCAATGCAAGGTTTCAATAATGTAATGTCTCAGATTGACAAGAGTGGGGAAGGAGTTTATGTTCAAGCTTCAACTCTTGGATCTTTTGAGGCTTTACTTGAGTTCTTGAAGACCCCAGCTGTAAGCATCCCAATTAGTGCAATTGGTATTGTGCCTATGCATAAAAAAGATGTCATGCATGTGAGTTCTTGAAGACCCCAACTGTAAGCATCCCAATTAGTGCAATTGGAATTGTGCCTATGCATAAAAAAGATGTCATGCATGTGAGTGTAATGCTTAAGAAAAAGAAGAAAGAGTATGCTACAATTTTGGCATTTGATGTCAAAATTACTCCTAAAGCTCGGGACCTTGCAGATGAATTCATATTTTACTGCAATTGTACAAAACCAAAAACATTTCCACGTTGACGAGATGCCATACCAAATGGTGTCAATATTTAATGCCACTTTGCTTTGTCTTGTTTCATTTTCTTATTGGTCGATTCTCAAATAGAAAGTGTTGGCTCAAATTTATCAATCTTGGTAGCAACATAAAATATATAGTTTTCCAAATTTATTTGCTTTTATGTTTTAATTCAAATTTAATAATATGTTTTTTCTACATTATAAAATTTATGGTATTTAATAAATTATTCATATCATGACTAAATTTACTACCAATTAGGGGGTGGTTGGGAGGGAGCCTTGCCACACCATCATGGGTGGCAAGGCCGAGGCACTCATGACTAGAAGTCGATCCAAGACGGCATGAGCTGATGGGAGATAGATTTTATTGTTCCTCAGTGGCTAGATACATCACTATTGGGCAATCATTATGAGGAGTGCCTTCGAGATTCTTTGGTGAAAGGCTGTGTGGAGGTTATCTGCGAAGGCGGTATCCATTGTTTTGCAGTTCCTTTCTCAGTCTTTTGCCAATGCCATCCCATTTTGTCACAATCATCTCAGCTGATTCTATTCATTTTGGAGGGATGGACACCCCCATCCGGCTGGTCAGCACCAAGAGGCAGATGACTTTCATGGGAAGTATTACTGATCTTCGATTGCAGTGGATGTTGCGAAGGTTGGAATGGCTTTTAGTTGGTGCAGTGAAATTGGTTTTGGGAAAGGCCTTCTTGGAGAATGATGAGAGATACCGCATAGACACGAATATCTCCTTGAGGGTCCTTGCAATGTTGATGGAGTTGGAAATGGTGAAGGTAGAGGCAGAGTCAATCATGCGAGGCATCTTCTGTCCTGAGCACCTAGGCAATTTGGGGAAAACTTTGTAGGTTGCTAGCCCGGGTATCGGCATTCCTCGCCCTAAGGATTGGAGCCTTCTTACCGATCCTGGGGCAGTGATTAAATTATACCCATTCATCCTAGATGCCATGGGCTTTGACCTGATCTTGCTGAAGGAACAGGCTTCGACTGTGGTGGAATTCATCAGAAGGTTGTTTGGGTTGGTGGAGGTCGATGGCTTCCAATGGGTGGATGATTTTAGGAAGAAGCTTGCAGAGTATGCTAGTTAAGTTTGACAGTGTCTCCTTGGCTCCCTTTTGCATATTAGAAGCTTTTAGTATGTCTGGTTAAATCATGTCTATAGTATACTATGGGTGTCTATAGCTTCGACCCTACGTGGTCACCTGGTATAAGCTTATAGATTGGAATGGGATAAAGGTCCGAACCTTCTGCCAGCCATGAAAGGGCTGAGGACTGTAACTTTTTTCATATAATATAATATAATCTCTAATTACGTATAAAAAAAAATAAATTTACTACCAATTAATGTAAACCAGTAAATAAAAATGACTACCATGACTAAATAAATGACCAGTTAACAACAATCAATAACTAAATTAATTACTAAATATATGACCAGTTGAAGGAAATATAATGATTAAAATGACCAAATATACTACCAATGGATGGAAATTAGTTAATATAAATGACTAAATATACTACCAATGGATGGAAATCAGTGACTAAATATACTACCAATTGATGACAATTAATGATTACAATGACTAAATAAATGACCAGTTAACAACAATCAATGACTAAATATACTACCAAATTGATGACTAAATATACTACCAAATTATCAAATATACTACCAAATTGATGACTAAATATACTACCAAATTCATGACTAAATATACTACCAAATTATTGACTAAATTAATGACTAAAATTTGTTTAATCATAAATTTGGTTGTGAGATAAATGACCAGCAATAAACTACCAATAGTCACGTGACCAAACTAATGATCACATGACCAATTTTTGGTAGTTTTTTTAGTCATTTATTTCTATTTTTCTACTAGTGAATTCACACTAGGTTTAGACCCTTGTGGGCTGATATGCAGACCTTTGTTGAAAGAAGACTAAATTTTGAAGTAGATGATAGTTCCAAGTGTTATCCTCTAGCTACAGGCCCTGAAAGGACCCAAAACACTTGGACATTAGCGCCCAAACACTAGAGTCCTTGATATTTGCCAAAATAAAGTTTTGAGTGGCCTTGGGTGTTGGCCTTGTTGCTTCGGGTGATGAACTTTGTTGGCTTTCCTCGAAAGATTTTTCCTGAAAATGAATTGGAATGCATATATAAACAAGTCTACCTCTCACAATAAAAATAGGTTAAGCAACATTAGGATTCCAAGTGATTTTCATGTGATCAATCAAAGCTCTCTATTGTGAATGTTATGTAGATTTATGTGAATCTCTTTATTGAAGATTTATGACATTATTGTACGTTCTAGAGGAAGCTTCTTTCTCCATCATCATCCTTGTGGTGATCTTGCATTGTGACACCAAGTCTAACTAGGATTTCGTGTTGTGGTAAAGGTACTTTATTACATCATTCATTTATATCAATTTTGCCTCTGTTCTGTAAGAACACGTGCTCTTATCATCACCATCTTGGATGTTGTGGAGGTGGGAACACCATTCACGAGGTTTGACTAAGGCAAACCCCTAAAATGACCCAAACCACTTTTTCTCTTGTGCTTGCACAAATTATAGAAGATCAAAATTAGGTATATCAGATCGGGGAGCAAATTGATGAACACACATCCCGAGTCTTGGAAACCACCTCCAGAGGGACCTAAACCCTAGGACACCTGCCCCTGGGTGAAATAGTCCTCCCAGATTTGCCCTAATTTATGGTAGAGGTTCCCGACAGTCCTGCACTGCTCACTTCAAGTCCCACTTTCTAGGTTTTCAATTATGTAAGGTATGTAACTTCTGTTTTGGTATATTCCATCATTAGAAACCCTAGATCTAGAATATTTGTCTCAATCTCTCTGATTACAACAAAGAAACATGACCCCTGCAATTTGGCTCTCCTTCAAAACTATCCAAGCTCACTTTGTGTTCCAATGTTTGATCTAAAAGATTGACTTAGTTAATGTATGATTTGACTAGGTCTCCCTTTTTCATCAAACACAAGTCAACCTAAACATCCAAATGTTTGAAGGTAAAATTGATGCAGGAGGCCCTGACATTGGATAACTAGGTGTGACAACTAGAGGCATTAGTACTTTATCAATAATTTTATTAATGCAAATAAATTTCTTTTGACATTGAATATGTCCATTTTAATGTCCCATCAGTAACAAACACTCAATATGCAGTGTAGAAGGGACTAGGATCCTATTAAGACTTGGAATTCCTTTATTAATGCTTTGGAAGATGAATACTACCCCTACATGGGGTTCCATCAGTTGTGCTAGTGCAAGGAGGTAATTACAAAAGACTACACCAAGTTCCATGACTACTCTATGTGTTTGCATGAGGACACTCTTTAGCAACATAGAGTGCTTAAATTCATAAGTAGGCCATCACCTTACATTCACATCAAAATGGAATTATTGAATTTGAACACATTGGACAAGAATTTCATAACAAATCCAAGATTGAATCAAAAGCCAAGCTAAAACAAAAGCTTTCCTCATGTAAGAACAAGTTACCACATGATTCAAATCCAAAACCCTTTACACAAAAGTAAGATTTCCCTACACATAAAAAACAAAAAAATTCAAATCACATATGCCATTTATGCTAATTCATCCATATTATACATGAAAAGTAAGGAAAAGGGTAAAAAGAAGACATCAGGTGATAAAGAATGTCATTATCACCACACCAATTCCCACGATAATGCTAAATGTTGTGCATAATAATCTCTATTGTTCAAGTTGAAAAGACTGGTCTAGAGGCATAATGTCTCAACACTATCACCTTACACAATGACTAATCTAGGAGGATTCACCAATAATGGTACACATGGTACCAAGACCATTCTGATGGCTTGTGGTAGCTACAATAACACCTCAGTTGTCTATGGTATACCAGAGCACTCCCAAATGCTTGTGTAAACACAAGTACCTCCCATCCATCTTCATTGAGTGTCACACATACTCTAGTAGTATCACATATTGCTCTACACAAAGACAAGCACTTATGCGATAACCATACCTCATCCAAACACTTTGTAGTTTCTCCCATGGCCTCAACAAGGTCCAATACACCTCCAAGCCAAACCACAAGGTTCAATTCGCATGGATTCTTACCACATCATTCTAAGCATCACACTACAAGCTTCAAACAATGTAGTCAATGTGGCAATCTAGGTGGCATCCCTGAGGCTTGTGGTATGCCAAGTCATCTGCCAACTCATCGGGCACCTACTAGAAAATGGATATACTCCATAGCCATTAGAGGATAAGGAGTCATAAAAAGGAAACTCTTTCACTTCCATAGGAGACAATTTAATTTCTCAGTAATTCTTGGTCTTCATGACATGAAATCTTTGTAATTTATATATACTCATATAAGTAACATAGCTTATCATTAATATTCAATTAATCAATGTAATTAAGATAGGAAACATATACGTAGATAGTAGCCATACACCTCTATTAAGGATATACCATGTATAGAATGAATAACTAAATAAAATTGCATGCACTATTTAAATTTTATATCTCTCCATCTTTTGTAGACGCCTACAATTTCATTTAGAGATTTGTCCACCAAGGTTCAACCTGGGTCCCAAAATAGTGGTATTACAGCCCGGTTTGTCTTCATCTTGCATGCTCGGTTGAACATGATTAGAGTGTTTGATCCTTAGTGTCAAACCTCAAGAACCATCAAACTACCTATTGACTCAGTCTAAGATGGTCAAACCAATGCAAAAGGACATGCACACAATGATCAAGAGAGATTGAAGAAGCACTCATGCGCTAACATAAATTCTTGTTCAACCAATTTGTAGAGGTCCTTGAATATGTGGTTACATTAACCTCATCATCAAGCAAAGCTTTTAGTGGTTGAGTCATCTTTGGGTTTCAAGTAAACCTAGACGTGCTTGCATCAAAGGGTAAGATTAATGTTGATGTTATAGATAACTAGGTAGATAAGATAAAATGTTACTTTTCCATGAATGACTTCTTCAATGAAGAGAAGATTAAGATTTCCCTCTATTGGTGAACATATTTGTCGCTACAATTATTGTCTTGAAAAATAACCTTGAATCGCCCAACGGGCAACGACAAATGTACCAATCGTTAGAGATATCACTATCTATTGAGTTAGCGACCTTCCTTTACATTTGAGAGGGGCAACTCCCTTGTATGATGGGGGTTTTAAAGGTTTTTGTGGTATTTTAACCAAAAATACCAAAAAGGCAAAGGGAAAAACAAAAGGAAAATGATTTACAAAAACCCTGGCTGTAGACACACAAATACCAACTTAGATTTCATAGATTTATACAAATATAATGAGAGTCCATCACAAAATTAGAATACACATTGCCATATTTATATGATGAATGAAAACAATAATAAGTATGATGATGTAACAATAATGGAAGAATGACATGCAAAACTCACACTGTGAGATAAGCTATATCAACACACTTAGATCAAGATACCAAGATATGACTATGTTTCTTCACATCAATTGCACAATTATATTTTAATGGAGGGAAAATGGTTTTTTCAAAGACAAAAGGTATAAGTATTACTACTAATTTAATGTATAAGAAACCAGTAGTAACACATAAAGACATACAAAATATATGATTTGAATGTTTTTTTTATTATTTCTGCGAAGTTATACAACTCCAAAAATCCTTCTGTCAAAACAAGAAAAGCTAAAAAGTCCCTTGTTTTCCCCTAGTCTAGCTGAAATAGAAAAAGAACTAGGACCAAACCCCTTTACATTCGAAAACATAGTATTTATAACCCCTCAGCCCATAGCCAACTCCTTACTAACTCATAACTACCTCTTTTTAGACTCTACAAGATATTTGAAGTCATATTACAAAATCACTTAATGAATGTATATGCTTAACTCATTAAAACACAAATGAGTTTAAACATTAATAAGTTGGCTTTTCAATAAAAGTTAAGTCCTTGTGTGAAATTGACAATCATTTGATTGTCACAACATCATGTTAAACCATCTACATGTACCAGCTATAGGTATTCAGGAGAAACATATATGCTTGTATTTAACTCTTCTATTGGGATATCGAGATTCTCAAAGGGTGAAAATCATCTCTCTTTTTATTGATGTTCTGATAATATCTAAATTACTAAAGCTATTTCAACTTGGATATTTGAGAAAGCAACTCTTTCCAATGCTATCCTTGAAAGCAATCATAGTCTTAAGTATTCAATTAGGTCTTTTCTGCCATTTCCAATAGCATAACAAAGCCTTGGATTACCCTACCCATGTATAGTTTCTCTTATTCTTGACAGTAGCAAGGCTGCTTTGAAATTTGTCCCCATCTGAGTAACGAGTGTATGAAGTGGTAGAATGTTGAAACTACAAAGGAATTTCCCTGCAAAACCTAAAACCAAACTTACATAGACAAGCCTGTGATTCTTAAGATAAGAACAATTATATATCCAAATTGCCACCAAAACTAAAAGAATGAAGCCAACTCAGATGCATTATGGAAAAGAATGAAATGAATTAGAGAAAGAAGCAACTTTGTCTTGTTAAACCAAAACAATTCATCCCTTGGCTTGATCTTTGAACTAGAGAAATGTAGTTCCATCCACATTCTCTAGTGCAAGTGTTGCAATAATATGTTGTAGCGTTGCCCCCACAACAAGGACAAAACAATAGGGATAAAGGAGATCTAGAAGTATAGATTGGTTCCCTTCACATTAAATAGCATAAAATGTATCACAAAACCCCACTGGTGCACTGATACCAACAAACTGCTCGAATTCATCTTCCACATAATGTATCATATAGCTAAAAAAAATCATACATAAATGACAAGCTGTGATTTGTAACAAACCCCATTCTCAAAGCTAAGTAATCAGCCTTTGAAACACATCTATATCTTGCATATAGGTCTACCACGGTGCTTGAAACTACAAGATACTCCATTTAGTTGTTCTTTAATAGATGTTTATGTTATTCTAGAACGGGCAGAAAGGCTGTCGGTAATGCTTGTGGCATCTAGTTTTACACTGTGATTACATTTGCTTATAATTTACCTTGTTTATGCTTCCACATTTTACAAATATATCTACGAGAGCAACTTTAAATTATAATATTTGAGAAAAATATCTGATCCATTACGCTTCCATGGATAGCCAAATGCTATTTTAGATCTTATCTTTGGTACGAGCAGAGAAGAATAGGTTAAATGTTGCTAGATTCGACATTACACCTGCTACATACATACGCTTTGAATCTGGTTTTACACTGTTGGTGTAAGCCACACCCGGACCAACGATGGACTGGTCCAAGAGGGGCCAGTAGCTCAGTGGTAGAGCACTCCAGCAGCAAATGGAAGGTCCTAGGTTCGAGTCCTAGCTGGTCCATGTCTCAACATGGTATCAGAGCCAGGCCAGGCTAGGAGCCCCAAGCACACGAGAGGTGTGGCTTAAGGGGGGGTGTTGGTGTAAGCCACACCCGGACCAACGATGGACTGGTCCAAGAGGGGCCAGTAGCTCAGTGGTAGAGCACTCCAGCAGCAAATGGAAGGTCCTAGGTTCGAGTCCTAGCTGGTCCATGTCTCAACATACACGTCATCTGTATTTTCTTGTAGGTTTCCAATGCCTTTAAATAAATCTGTAATCATTGTGTTTGTGTTCCATGAGATGAGTTTCTTTGAGGCATTTTGTCAAATAGTTCACATTCCTTGTTATTGCTTCACATTTTTGCAGACATGTCCACCAGAGCGTTTCCAACTTTAACTTTGTTAAAAACCCTTCTTCCATTATTGGCACAGAGGATGCTGGCAAAGGTCATTGCATTTCTGTTGAAATCCTACTCATTGCATTTGGTGAAACAACGTGACTGCTACATTGTTCAAGGATTCAAAATCCTTTTCAAAAAGTCCAATTTGTATCGATCCAACTACCATGGTGACCCTTTTTTATTCATTCGCAGCTGTGAGGAAGAGGAAAATGTTTGTCAACAGAGGATATCAGAAGTTTGGAGATGTTTGGGAATCATTTGGTCAAACACTAAGGAGTGTTAGGGCTTGGGGAGGTTCCCGCTACTAATTGGGAACCTCCAATTAGTTCTTAGTTCCCATTAAAATGTCGATAATGTGAAGAAAATGCCCATGAATAAGAAATGTCAGGGGTTTGGGTCCCTTTGGTGATAGGAATTGTTTGGGGGTTCCCAAAACTCCATAAAGCTCCGACGAAATTTGATAAAATGCATGACAACACTTGAAGGAAATGAAAGTTATGGATTTTTAAACTTTTTGAGTCAAAAAGAGGCTTCAATAATGGTGAACACCTAAAAATTACCATGTCTTCGCATCACTTGCATTTCGTCAAATCTGTGTAATCACCTACATTTCAACGTTAATTAAATAATCTAATTATTTAATTAATTTCATCAAAATTATCAAATACTTCCAAATCTCCTAAATTCAACATTAATTGAATAAATTCTATTTATTTAATTAATTTAATCAAAATCAACTTTATTCTTTCAAATTAAATAATTTTAATTATTTAATTAAATCATTGTCCTCTTTCAAAATTCAAATCTACATCAATTGAATAAATTAATTATTTAATTAATTTATCTCTTCAAAATCCTCTTATCTACAATTAAATAATTCTAAATTATTTAATTAAATCAATTGTTCTTCCAAATTTAAATAAATCATACAAATTTATTTAAATTATCTCAATCTCTATTTATTCTTCTATCTTGCACAAACAATTAAATAAATTTATTTATTTAATTTGCTTTTTTATCTTCCAATTCCTCTAAAAATAAATTTTGTTCATTATGCACACAAAATTAAATAGTTTATTATTTAATTTATCTCAAATCATGCAAAAAACAAATTACAAGTTGAGTTAATTGACTTAATCAATCTTGTTTTTATCAACTCTTAAATTAGAAAAAAATATATTCTAATTTATGAAATCAAATCCTATCTTTATCAAAAAGCAATTAACTCAAACAAAAATATCTTTTTGTGTGACACATGTCAGGTGCACATTCATCATGAATTCTAGATTTATCTCATCCGTTGATTCCATTGAATTATCTGAACCATTGATATTGTTGATTGGTTTTGGTTTGGTGTGTTTGTGTTGTCGTGTATTTGTTTTTGTTTTGGGTTTGAAGTGTTTTTGTTCTTGTTTGTGCTTTGCTTTGAAGGATGAAGTGTTTGAAGTGTTTGTGTTTGTGAAGTGTTGGAAGTGTTTGTGTTTTTGAAGTGTTAGAAGTGTTTGTGTTTTTGAAGTGTTAGAAGTGTTTGTATTTTTGTGAACCACGGACAAGGATCCATTCCTAGACCTAGGGGAAGGAAAGGGGTGCCCCCATTTTGGTAGAGGTGTTGTTATGGTTGATTGACATAGGATAATGATGGGTGATAGGAAGACATAGAACGAGTGACATTGACTAATTTCCAAGCTATACTAGATAGGGAGATGGAAATGCAAACGGGTCAATGGTTTTATTATGGAAGGATGGATGTAGTTTATTATGAAAATGGGATGAACAAGACTCGATAGATGATGGGTGCTGACTCTACACATAGCGCCTATTTGCCAGGTTTTCACTATGGTACTTATTCAAGGCACATGTTTACCAGGTTTTCACCATAGGACAGATTATTTTTGTTCTTGTTGTTTTCTTTTTTTTTGTGATTTTTTTTGACATGGAACTCTGAGGATCAAACATAGAACTTCTTGAGATGAACACTATTGAGTGGTTCATTTAGAGGAATGCTTTCAGGTGTAGCTAAAGTATAAGCTCTTGATCCATATGCTGCTATGACAATAAAGGGTCCTAACCAATTAGGCTTGAACTTGCCCTTCTTTTCTCGATCTGCTTGATTTCTCTAATTTTCTCTTAAGACAAGATCACCCACTTGAAATCGTCTTTCTTTGATCTTCTTGTTATAGTTACGCCAGAGGTGGTTTTGATAGACATGGAGATGATTAAGCGCAGCAAGGTGCCTCTCATCTAGTAGTTCTAGCTCAGCTAATCTCAAAGTGCGATACTCCTCTCCATCAATCAGGTGTTGCATGGATACTCTGAGGGATGGGATCTCGACCTCTATAGGTAAAATGGGTTCAGAGCCATAGACCAAGGCATAGGTTGTGGCACCAGTTGGTGTTCTAATACTAGTGCGGTAGGCCCATAGGGCGGGATTGAGTTGCAAGTGTCAATCATGACCAACTTCATTGATCATTTTCTTGAGGATTTTTAGAATGGTTTTGTTGGAAGCCTTGGCTTGGTCGTTACTTGATGTCAAACTCACTAAGGGTCATGACCCATTTAGCTAGTCTTCCTGTGAGAGCTTCTTTTGCTAGTAGATACTTCAATGGATCAATTTTGGCTATTAAATTTGTGTGTTGGTTTAGCATGTAATGTTGCAACTTTTGGAAAGCGAACACTAAGGCTAAACAAGATCTTTCCATAGGTGAATAATTGAGTACATAACCCACCAAGGTTCGACTGATATAATAGATTGCATGGTCTTTTCCTGACTCATCATGTTGTGCTAGAAGAGCCCCTAGGGCTGCAGTTGTAGTTGAGATGTACAAGATCAAAGGTCTATCGGAGATTAGTGGTACGAAGACAGGAGGTGTAGCTAGATATTCTTTGAGTTGATCAAATGCTGCTTCACACTTATTGTCCCATCGAAATGAGACATCCTTTTAGAGCAAGTGTTGAAATGGTTGACATTAATCTACTAGCTGTGAGATAAACCACCTAATGGATTGTAACCTTCCTTAAAGGCTCCTTAATGCTTTTAGATTTTTTGGTGGAGGCATTTATACTATAGCCTTGACTTTTGTTGGATCTACTTAATGCCTCTGCGAGATATGATGTATCCCAACAGTTTTCCTAAGGTTACCCTGAAGGCACAATTCTTTGGATTGAGTCTTACTTGGTATTTTTCTAGTCTATCAAAGATTTGCCCTAGAACTTGTATGTGATCTGCCCGAGAATATTTTTCTAGTATATCATCCACATAGTCCTCCATGATATGATGAAAGAGATCATGGAACATCCTGTATAAGACAAGTGTGTTGATCTGTTGCTTGGTTGAGATTGTTTTATTGGATTGAGTCTTACTTGATATTTTTTGAGTCTGTCAAAGATTTGTTCTAGAACCTGTATGTGATCGGCCTTAGAAGATTTTGCTAGTATATCATCCACATAGTGCTCCATGATATGATGAAAGAGATCGTGGAATATCATTGTCATTGCTCTTTGATAGGTTGCCCCTGCATTTTTAAGACCAAATGGCATGATGCACAAACAATAGGTGCCCCAAGGTCAAGTAAAAGTTGTTTTATGTTGATCTTCTGCCGCTATCATTATCTGATTGTAGCTAGAAAATCCATCCATTAGAGAAAGCATTTCATGACCAGTAGTCAAGTCTACTATGAGATCAATGTTTAGCAATGGAAAGTCATCTTTAGGACATGCTTTGTTAAGATCTCTGAAGTAGGAACACATGTGTATGGCCCCATTGGGTTTAGCCACAGGTACAATGTTTGAGACCCATTCTGGATAATCAATAGGCTTGATAAAATTTGCATCTAACAGTTTCTGTATTTCAACTTTCACCGAGAGAGCAATCTGTGGATGCATCTTTCTTAGCTTTTGCTTGATTGGTTTAGGTTTTGGATCAACTGTGAGATAGTGAACTACTAGCGAAGGGTCTAACCTTGGCATATCAACATAGGTCCACACAAAGTTGATGGTTCTTTGTAAGAAGAAGTTGGTAAGATTATTGTGCTCTTGTTCTGATAGTGATGCTGCAATGAATGTGGTCTTAGGATTTTGCTTTGTGCCAAGGATTATCTCTGTAGAATCTTCCACTAGGAGAGCTAATTTATCTTGATACTTAGATAATAGGGGAAGGTCAAATCCTCCATCCTTAGGTGCTACAATTGGGTTTTCACCTTTGGATACATCCTTTGTTTTTACTACTTTGTGATCTGGAGGTGCCACAGTGTGGTTTTCACCTAGAGATCTTTCTTTATTTTGACTTTTGCAACTGGAGGATTTGGCATTCTCATCAAAATAAGTAGTTTTCTCTAGTTCCATTACAAATCCAGCTTTGTAATCGCCAAGAGGGATACCATCCTGGAGTCCCACGAACTCTATAATAGCTTCGTCATTCTGAAATACATCTAGGACGGGGGCCCCTTGTTGGTCCCAATTGATAAGTTTAGGGTAGACAAGTGTTACAATCTAGGTGTTGGTGGTGGATGTTAAGGATACTGATGATATCATAAATACAAAGGATTCAGTGAATAGGTCATTCATATGGAGGTAAGAGTCATCGATGATATCCTATTTAGATGTCGAATCTGCGAGAGAAGTTTGTGCTACCTTGTCGAGAATACCCTCGATGTCCAAGGCGTGTGGTACCTTCCTACCATATCCTAACCCCCTTTTGTCTAGCTTCTTCTTCACAATACTGGGTTCCATTTCACCTTGATTATTTTTCCCAAGGCCACCTTTGCCTTTGTATCCCATGTTCTTCACAATTCATAGGCCATTGCCATATTGTTCGACTGGTATTGTGACTGGTTCTTTCTCCTTGTAGAGCCAAGATGAGATGTCTTCAATAGTTTCCTCTGCCAATAATTTTCCCTCTTGGAATTAAGTTATGGATGATGGGGGAGGAATAGATGTTTTCTTAGTTGCTTTGGCTATGGGTGGTTGGCCATAATATTTAGGGGATAAGGGCATCCGCCCTACACAACAAGATTTTGAGATATCATATTCTCCAAAGCCTATATCACAAATGTGAGCTTTGATTTTAGGAATAGGATGAGGATTAGGTTCAACCGTAGAGTCTTTTTTTAGTTTTTCAGAGTTGACATACAATGGGGATTCATGGGCTTTGTCATTATTTGGTACTTGGTTGCAATTCTTGTAACTGCCTTGCAAGACATGACATAATTCAAAGGGATTAAGATCTCCTGGGATAGTGATCTCCGTACCATTGAATGGGAGCTTGAGAGACTGATGGTACATTCAGGGAACAACTTTCATGGCATGGATCTATGGGCATCCTAAGATAATGTTATAAGGTAGCTCAATGTCGAGAACTTGGCACCTAGTTTCAAGCATGACGGGGCCTACTTGTATAGGCAAGTGGATAACACCTTCTGACCGGCGCTCAGCATCATCATACCTCTTGATTGTAATACTTTGATCAATGTTGACATGATCCTCAAAATATCCCAACTGTTTAAGTAACTTTAGAGAATAGATATTGCGACCAACACCACCATCTATAAGTATGCATTTGATCTTTCATTTATGGATGAAAACTTCAATGTGAAGGGTATCATTATGACATGGATCGTGGGATGGGAGGTCTTTTTTAGAAAAGACCACATTGTAAGGTGAGGCAATGTTACCTATAATAGCTTGGAAATCTGTGACCACTATGTTATGGAACTGAAGACTCTTGTAGGGCTTTCTCTAGCACAACTTTATGTGTGGGTGATGACCATAGAAGGTCTAAGATAGAGATCTGTGCAGGGGGTTTTCCCTAGATGTTCGACAAGATTGTAATCAGATTGAGTTGGGAGACTTGGTGTAGGACCATGAAGGGTGACACGACCACGACAAGTTGTAACTACACAATCCATAGATTTGCCTTTGATTGTGATGGTAGACACCCGACTCTCTTCAAAATGTCCTATAATAGAGTCATAGGAAGTTGAAGCTTTGTTAACACCTTTACCTTTATCCAGAGATGGACCTTGACCATGCTTAGGGAATGGCTCCTTGTAGATGTTGAGATTCTTATTGGTGTTTTGATTAGGATACATTTTTGGATTAGGTGTTTTGAGTGCCATGCATGCTATGGTTAGATGTTCTTTAGTTCTATGATACTCACAAAATTCATTATCTTTGTACCATGTGGTTTTGTATGTAGGTTCGCCATATGGGGGAGCATCTAGTAATGTGACGAGTCCATTTTGTATAAGTTTCTCTAGAACCATCTCTATAGGCTCTCCCAAGGGAGTGAATTGACGTCGCGGAGGGTAATCTTGTTGAGGTCACTCTTGTTGTCATTGTTGCTGGTTTTGTTGAGGCGGAGTTTGACTTGGTTTTGATGCAAGATGAAGGGGTGTTCGCAGTGTTTGGACATGTTTGGAATCCACCAAAACATCATTCACTACGTTTGTATTTTTGTTCCAAAATTTTGGATTGTGATTTGATTGTTGTTGGGGAGCATTGTCTTTGTTGTCTTTGAAGATTTTGACCACACCTTTAGTGATGAGGGCTTTTTCAATGTTGATGCCCTTGTAGGTAATTTCATCGAAGGTTGTAGCACTAAGAATTTGCAAATGGAAACACAATTCTTGGTTAAGGTTCTGCACAAATATGCTAACAAGCTGCTTTTCAGGTATCTTGAATGGGAATTTACTAGACATTTGTTTCCATCTTTGAAGGAAGGAGATGAGAGTCTCCTCATTTTTATGTTTATTGTTGCATAGGTCGGTCATAGAGACGTCATGTTCTGTGTTGTAGGAGAAATGGGTGGCAAATTTCTCTGTAAGCTCATTAAAAGATTTAATACCCATGGGATGGTGCAAGAACCATTCTATAGCTTGACCTCCAAGACTGTGAGGAAACAGGTGCATAAGATATGTGTCATTATGTGAAACCTCGAAGCAAGTGAGATATAATTCTCTAATCTCCTTTTCCTTTGTATTTATCAAATTTGGGAATGGTGAAGTTATGAGGAAAAGGGATCATGGGTAATGACCGATCAAATGGATAAGGACAAACTTCTTCCAAAGAGAAGGTTTTCTTGGTGTGGCCAAACGTAAGATCAGATAGTTGTTGAACCTCCGCAAGTTTTAGTTCCATAGTTGTGGGAGGGTTTGGAAACATCTCTTGTTGTTCTAGAGGTAGTTGTTGTTTCCCATATGGAAGTTTGTCCCAGTGGTTTGAACTTAGATCCCCTAGACATAATATAATCTTAGTAGATATGTGAATGAGCCATAGTCTTCAACATAAATTAAACTTCAATACATAAATAAGTCTCCAATCCAATCCAAATCCAAATCCAAAACTATCAAAATTTGCCTTTTAAACATCACTGGCACTATCTGAGTGCCTCCGGTATAGCAGTCCAGTGCTTTTGCAATGCAGTCCAACGCGTCTAGTAGTGCAATCCAGTCCCTTTGGCATAGCAGTTCAGCGCCTCTTGCAGCATAGTGCAGCGCTTTTGGTAACACAGTAGCTCACCTTTGGTAATATAGTCCCGTGCTTTTGGTATAACAGTCTAGTGCCTTTGGTCCAAAAAATTGTTCATCAAACTATATCAACAAAAATCCTAGCAAACATCTCAAAACATATTGTCCTAATGCATCCCATGGTAACCACTAGACTCCAACAATCTATGAAGGCCAAGCAAGTTGACCCAAGGAAGCGCAAATCGCCTCCTCATACACCTCAACCAAGCCAATCCAACATGACTCCAAAAGGTACTCCAAAAACACCAATGGAAAGACCAACCAACTCTCAAAACAAGCCGCAACATGACCAACCAACCAATCCTCAAGAAGGTTATGTTCCTTTGGTAGATGTAACTCAATTCACTATCGGCATGCCTCATGATTTTTCTACACCTGGTTATACCACGGTTCAAGTCTCATCTCAAGAAGAGAGACAATTTAAAGAAGGTCAATCCTATCAAGAAGATAGACATGACCTTGATGAAATCATGGAAGATCCTAGAGCCATAGATGTGTTGGCACTAATTTTGGTCTGGATCTGAGCGCAGATGTTGGAGGGTTTTTTCTTTTTGGGCCCTAAGTTTCCTTGTTCATCGCTGTGACTTTCTCTATCGGCGAAATTTCTTTTTGAGTGCTCAGATTATGATTAAACCATTGTTTTGAACCACCGCGTTGAACCCTTTTGGTTCATGGTTCAACGGTTCAAGGCTTTGTGTTTGTGTTCGGCAAATGTTCTTTTTGAAGTGCTCCGTTTGGCGTTGAACTTCTTGGTTGAACCATCCGTTTGAACCGGTTCATGGTTCAAAGGTTCGGAGCTTTATGTTTTTGGTTCATCGGAGTGATCGGCATCATCGGCGAGCTATTTTTTGTTCCCTCCGATGTGTTTGGTTTGGCCGATGGAAATGCCGTCGGTGTGATATTCATCGTCAGCAGGCTTCATTTGTGTTTGGCCGATGGATGTTATCGGCGTGTGTTGTATTGTCGGCGTGAGTGTTTTGAGTTGTACCGACGATGGGGGGCTTGGCCGATGGGACCAAGGAGGATGTGTCTATCGAGGTGACAAGTTCTATCGGTGTAGGCATTTTGTTGTTTGCTGATGGCTTTGGTCATACCGACAGGCGAGGAATGTGGAGACTTCATCGGTGAGAGTTTGGTCCATCGGCTGGGGAGCTTTGGGTTTGGCTGATAGTATTGATATCGCCGATGGAGGGATTTGGAACGAGCATCGGTGTGACTTTGTGCGATTGGCCGAAGAACTTTTGACTTGCCCGATGGTGTATGTCACACCGACGGAAGGAGGAGGCCAGGGTCCATCGGCGTGAGTTGTGTTGTCGGTGAGCATCTTTTCTGTTACGCCGATGGTCTATGTCTTGGCGACGGGCGTGTTTGGAGTGAACCATCGGGATGACTTAGTATGTCGGCAAGGGAATTTTGGGCTAGCCCGATGGTTGTTGTCTGGCCGACGAAGTATGTTTTGGTGGCCATCGGCGAGACTCGTATTGTCGGTGGGAGTCTAGAGAGTTAGCCTGATGGTCAGTCTCTGGCCGATGAGGGGAATGTAGTGAAACGGTCGGCGAGACTGTTGAGGTCGGCCAGAGGATTTTTTGATGCTCCGATGGAGGGAGTCACGCCGACGGGGGTGCAGAGTGTAGTTTGTGGTCATCGGCCAGACTTTTGATGTCGGGATGAGTTTTGTGGAGTTGGCCGATGGTTCTCTGGTCGATATGGAAGTTGTAGGCTTTCGGGAGGTGTCGTCGGCGAGACTTGATAGATCGGCAGGAGGATTTGGGAGTGTGCCGATGGCTCGGGTCGTAGTGATAGGCTTTGGACAAAGGCTTATGCGTCGAGCGCGGCAAAAGCGCTCGACATTTGTTATACATGCGGCCGTGTTTTTAAAGTGACAAAGTTGTCTCCGCGGCACCAATGTGGGATTAATCTCCCTACATTTTTTAAACCTGTGGTAAACGTGTTTTGGCGGGAATTTCTTTTTTGAAGTGCTGCGACGGTTTTCAGGCGGCCGCGGGTGGTTGAGCCATCAATGGCGACTGTAGCAGGAGTATGGGCGACAGTACAAGTGATTAAACTGCCTAATTTTTAGCATGAGGACTTCCAGATGGTGGCACAGGGCTCGAGGCCACCATTGTCTACTTTCTGTCTCTGCAGCAATAAATTTTGAGCGCCATTCCTTTGAAGGATCTGTATCTGGCAAATTTTTTGTCAAAGCCATGTAATTAATGCTGAGTACGCTTCTTTGGCTGTTATAAGCAGGAAGTGTTACTCATTTTAGGTTGTTGAAAACTAGACATTTTGGCTCTGTAATAAGATACAACTGGTTTTGGTTGCTCTGTGCAGCAAAACTTGCGAGTTTATGTATCTCCTATTGTACGTTTGTGCATGAATCCACTGATTTCATGGTCAATTTTATATGAATAATGCTATGTTTGCATGTGTTATGCTGATTCTGTCTCCAGTTTTGCATGTATCTTTCTTCTAAGTCCAGGCATTCAAGGAATGTCTGAGATTCTAGAACATAGAATTCCTGTGTTGAATGTTTAATCTTTTAACTTCTGCTCAAGGGGTAGATTAAACTATTTTCAGATTGAATATTGGGAAGGGTATACTGCAATAGGGATGCCATAAGTATAGACAGCTTAACACTCTGTATTGGGAGATATCTGTAAGGCAGATATCATGTATATCCCCCTGAAATCCAGTTTTAGTTGTTCATGCTGATCATTCACAGGTGTATGTCTACCGACTCCAAGCCCTGGATAGGCACCAATCTAGCTCTGTGTTGAGGTTATATACCATGTCCAGCTTTGCATCCAAAAATCAAATCAAACCATTTCATCCTTCCACCTATTAGTTGTAGGAGTAGGATTAGGATCCCTGCATGCTCTCATACCCAACCAGACATCATGTCCAAGAATGTTGCCAACCTTGTGATTTGTTACACAAATCTTGGTCCATACATGAGAGTATTCTGCCTGTTGCTGTCAAGTTAAATCCTTCTGTCATTGAGCTAGTCAAGGTTATACTTTTATCAAATAGGGACACCCCCCTTGGTGCGGCAGAACCAGAAGTGAAGGGGAGGAGCTCACGCAACCTCCTGTATTCAGTTGGTTGAATCTACCTGTGCATTAGAAGTGGCAAACCCTAATGCTGATTCAGAAGAAAAACCAACAAAATGGCGACTCTGCTGGGGATGGTGATTTGAAAATTGTAATTTTTGTCCTCCCTGGTGAAATATCTATGTGCCCATCCGAGTCACCAACAAAATGGCGACTCTACTGGGGAGATCAATGTCATATCCATGAAAGTTTGAGTCTATGAGATTGAAGAATTAGGCCTGGATGTGTTTGTTGCAGCAGAGAAAAAGGTTGTATATGTGACTCTGCTGGTGGATGACCCAGAAAGAAAGAAATCAATTTGCAGCTTCAGCTTGTTTGAAGCTCATTCCTCTTCAGGGAGGTGGCGACTCTGCATCAAAGAACCTGATAAAAGAACAAAATTAGTCAAAGAAGAATTTGCAGCTCCTGCAACATATCCAAGTATTTCATATTGTTTGACAGACTCCCTATTTGGTGAGATAGCACTAGTTAAAAGGGAAACATTGGTGAAAGCAGAGCTTACATGCTTTTATTAGAACTTACTCTGTATTTCAAAGGGCATGCAATGTTGTTCAAAAGACTCATTTAAAGGACTTTAGGAAAGTTTGAAAAAACAGTCTAAATTTTGAGTGCCTAAAGTCATTGTTTGTAGAAAATCTGAGTAAAGAGGAGGGTTGCAAAAACATAAAGGATGTATTATCAGCCCATGCACCCTTGTGAGGTGTCAAGTGCAAAAATGTATAGTAGTCAGTCCCAACAATGTAATAAAAGAAGTTTCAACGTAGATAGATATAAGCCCATAAATTTTAATGGCATTTGTGGCTACCCAAATGCTTTTCCACCTAAAATCAGAAATTTTTTGCCTAAATTTAATGGTATAAAGGATGAATCAGCTGAGAGACACTTGCAGCAGTTTATAAATGTGATAGATGACTTTGAGATTGACCATGAGGATGTGGTTATGAGATTATTTGTTCAATCTCTAGATGAAGATGCAAGGGACTGGTTTTCCTACCTTCCAGCTCACTCTGTCAGCTCTTGGAATGGTTTTAAATCTGCATTTCTAGTACAATATGGTGAAAGAATCTCTGAATATGCAGTTATTAGTAATTTTATGTACATCCATATTGAAGAAGGTGAGTTGATCCCAGCCTTTAACCTCAGATTTATGAGGGCATTGAATAGAATTCCATAATGCATGAGACCTAATGATGCACTGTGCTTAGTTGTCTATTTGGGAGCTTTTGATAAGAAAATGAGTTACAGATTAAGAGACAAGGAGCCCACTACATTGCATCAGGCACATCAGTTTGCAATAGATATTGAAAACAATTGGAGGTATGGAATACAAAAGGGTTATTTTTTTGAAAATTTTTGTTGTCCTGTAGCCCCCGATGTTAATGAAAGATTTAATTCAAGAGTTGACAATGAATGTCAAAGTATTCACACCCCTGTTGTCCCAGTTTTTGCATCATTTCAAGTTGATGATGTTTCTGTTATAAAGGAGGATGTCTTGTTTTGCCCAACAAATGAAGTTGAAAATAATGGTTTTTCAAGTAATATTTACATACCAGCCCTTATCAAAGAGCCATCATGTTTAAATGATCCAGTTGTGCAAGGTTGTGATCATGTGGATCAACAGTCAGTATCCGTTTCAGCAGGAAGTATTAGAGGGATGGAGAATGATGCAGATAGCTCAACTTCAGAATGCATTGAAACAACAGAAATCTTGTATATGGGGCAATCAGTTGATAGAAATGATATCCATGATCAATTCATGGATTAGGTTTGTTCTTCTTATGACTCTGGATCTGATAGTACTAAAGAAGAATTGGAGTATCATGAAGAAGAAGCAGAGGCCTTTGCGGTGAGTGTTAATCCCCTTTATGATGAGTCTACAGATGCCTTTGATGCTGTGAATCTTGACTTTCAGTGGTGTGGGATTAATCCTCTTTTTGAGGATGATGATGAATATAAGGAGACTGTTGACCTTGGTGTTACATCAGTTTGTGAGTGGGGGGCATATGAATTAGATATCTTCAGTTCTTGTGAAGATACTATGGATTTGCAAATTGTGAATGATGGATGTTCATCATCACCTGGTTTAGATATGTGCAACATTGGGTGTGTGGATCAGGATTTGTTTTCAATATCAGTAGATATTGGGGGTCTCATTTTTTCTGAGTATTTTGAGTTTTTGGATCAGCTGGATGAGTGCTTGATGGTGTGCAGTAGCCAGATAAATGATGAAGACTACCAAGAGCAGTATGATGTACCATCTGAAGAGTATAACATGCATATGTTGCTTAATGCTGAAGGATTTTTTAGCATGTATGGTTGCATGTTTGATTTTGAAATGCAGAGTGACAGAGGCAGTACTACAAGTGGCAAGCTGTTAAAGGTGGTGGAATATCTAATTGAGCAAATGACCTTATGGACAAACTATGCCAATTTTTTTAGTTGGGATTGGGATCTTTCAGTTTGGAATCAGGCATTTGGCAGGAAAAAATTTTCGTTCTTCCTTTTTGGCTACCCGGGGCCACCCAAGTGATGACTAAAAATATAGTTTTTGTGCAGGTTGGTGCAATGATTGACTTTGTTGCCCAATAGATATGACCCAATATGTGAAACCAGAGATTCTGGGGTCCTCGCTATAGTTTTACACCTGCACGTCCCCAGACAGAGCCAGTGTTGGCACTAATTTTGGTCTGGATATGAGCGCAGATGTTGGAGGGTTTTTTCTTTTTGGGCCCTAAGTTTCCTTGTTCATCGCTGTGACTTTCTCTATCGGCGAAACTTCTTTTTGAGTGCTCAGATTATGATTGAACCATCGTTTTGAACCACCGCGTTGAACCCTTTTGGTTCATGGTTCAACGGTTCAAGGCTTTGTGTTTGTGTTTGGCAAATATTCTTTTTGAAGTGCTCTGTTCGGCGTTGAACTTCTCGGTTGAACCATCCGTTTGAACCGGTTCATGGTTCAAAGGTTTGGAGCTTTATGTTTTTGGTTCATCGAAGTGATCGGCATCATCGGCGAGCTATTTTTTGTTCCCTCCGATGTGTTTGGTTTGGCCGATGGAAATGCCATCGGTGTGATATTCATCATCGGCAGGCTTCATTTGTGTTTGGCCGATGGATGTTATTGGCGTGTGTTGTATTGTCGGCGTGAGTGTTTTGAGTTGTGCCGACGATGGGGGGCTTCGCCGATGGGACCAAGGAGGATGTGTCTATCGAGGTGACAAGTTCTATCGGTGTAGGCATTTTGTTGTTTGCCGATGGCTTTGGTCATACCGACAGGCGAGGAATGTGGAGACTTCATCGGTGAGAGTTTGGTCCATCGGCTGGGGAGCTTTGGTTTTGGCCGATAGTATTGATATCGCCGATGGAGGGATTTGGAACGAGCATCGGTGTGACTTTGTGCGATTGGCCGAAGAATTTTTGACTTGCCTGATGGTGTATGTCACACCGACGGAAGGAGGAGGCCAGGGTCCATCAGTGTGAGTTGTGTTGTCAGTGAGCATCTTTTCTGTTACGCCGATGGTCTATGTCTTGGCGACGGGCGTGTTTGGAGTGAACCATCGGGATGACTTAGTATGTCGGTGAGGGAATTTTGGGCTAGCCCGACGGTTGTTGTCTGGCCGACGAAGTATGTTTTGGTGGCCATCGGCGAGACTCGTATTGTCGGTGGGAGTCTGGAGAGTTAGCCTGATGGTCAGTCTCTGGCCGATGAGGGGAATGTAGTGAAACGGTCGACAAGACTATTGAGGTCGGCTAGAGGATTTTTGGATGCTCCGATGGAGGGAGTCACGCCGACGGGGGTGCAGAATGTAGTTTGTGGTCATCGGCCAGACTTTTGATGTCGGGATGAGTTTTGTGGAGTTGGCCAATGGTTCTTCTCTGGCCAATATGGAAGTTGTAGGCTTTCGAGAGGTGTCATCAGCGAGACTTGATAGATCGACAGGAGGATTTGGGAGTGTGCCGATGGCTCGGGTCTTGGCGATAGGCTTTGGACAAAGGCTTATGCGTCGAGCGCGGCAAAAGCGCTCGACATTTGTTATACATGCGGCCGTGTTTTTAAAGTGACAAAGTTGTCTCTGCGGCACCAATGTGGGATTAATCTCCCTACATTTTTTGAACCTGTGGTAAACGCGTTTGTTGTCTCTCAGATTTGCACCCTTGCTGAGTTGTAGAACTTGGCAATCTGGAGAAACATGGGATCTTTCCAGGTGTGTGGGTCGCCTGTGATGGAAAGAACCTCCGGAGAAGGCCGGCTTCCTGCTGATACTCCACCTAAACTACTTATACTAAGGTCTTTGCAGAGAAAAGAGTAAGAAAGATTACATAAAAATGAAACCTACTGTCTAAGGTGATGCACCAAAAGATCATCAGGAAAACACACATGAAATGACACACTTCAGAACCAGTAATAATAAGAACCCTCACACAACCCAGCAAAATTCATAACCCTTGCATCAATGTTTTGTAAGAAGGCTAAATAACAGCAGTCTTGTAATGGAGGAAGAGGTTTTCTTACTACCCACAAGCTGATTGTTACCCTTTGCACATCTCACAACCTGCAAAAATTATAAAAAGAAACCCCTGCATAAAGGCACCAACATGAAAGACAGCTTCAAGGACAGAGAAACATCACCAGAATCTGTACTAACAGTGAGGACACACAATATCAGAAGAAATAGGAAGGTATGAACTACTTATTACTGTCAAAAGAGTGTTACAACACTGTATATCTCTGAAAAATGTGTTACAAAACTGTTCACCTCTGCAAAAGAACTCTGAAAATTACAATATACAGGGTAGTGAATAGCAAGAACCACTGAAAAATGAAAAAGGAAGAAGGATATATACTTCCTAAACAGCTGTAAATAGATAGACATCCACCACCTCCATTCCCGTGCATCTCATAAATGCCCACAAAATATCTCCCTAAAATCCTCCAAAAAGGCTTCCTAAGGCATAAATGGTCAAGGGATGTCATCTGCAATCATAAAGGCACCTGAAAATGTCATAAAATGCCTTTAAATGCCCTCTGCAGTTTCCTGACATACGTCAGATCTGTGTCATAAGTCCTGCAGTATCATAAATAACTGAAAAATATCTCAATAAAAGACA
The DNA here is from genome assembly GCA_027924645.1 of Cunninghamia lanceolata. NCBI lineage: Eukaryota > Viridiplantae > Streptophyta > Pinopsida > Cupressales > Cupressaceae > Cunninghamia > Cunninghamia lanceolata. The sequence goes on from BSBN01000405.1 coordinate 1,232,919, forward strand.
TAATTACTCATTTTCTGCATCTAATAAACATTTAACTAAGAGGTTTATAACTCCACCACCTTAGTAAATGTTTTTTACAATTCATAATCAAGACCTATGCAGAAAACGACACTATGACATAACAAGGATGTCCATACTTCCTAGAAAAAATAACATGACACATCACATCATCTCGCATCATGCCTATACATGGTTTGAAGTAATACATTTTTATCACTGGTCGGTGTCGATGTTACAAAACAAACTTTCACCACCTTATATCTCCGAGCACCAAGTCTTAAATACATCACTGAAAACTACCTTATCACTCCTAGCCAATATGTATGTTTATTCACCTTATATCTCCGAGATGCATTTTCTCACATTTGCCAACTTTATATCTCCGAGCATACACCACCTTGTATCCCTTAGTCGACACTCAATCAGCACACACTTTACATTTTACATTTGACCTTGCTTGGCAAAAGGAAATAAAAGGCATTGAGATGCCACGACCACTCCTAGGTTTGATGACTTATTACCAAGTCATGACCACGGGCATAAAAGATGGAAAAAGATTATTTGCACCTCAAAGTTAAAACTCAGAAAAAAAAGACAAGAGATAGGTCATTCGACCTAAAAGGCAGAAAGCCCTAAAAAAAACATCCCATTTTCTTCATTCACCTCTGCCGCTTTAGCTCTGCTGGCCGCCGTGATGAGGGTTTGGAGGCCGAAAAATGCACCGTTTTTGACAATCTCAGAGCCGTCCTTGGTCGATTCTCAGGTAAGTTGTATGTTATGAGGTTTCATCTGTATTTTTGGTCGATTTTGAGCAGATCTGGGCACGTTTTGCATGCGAAATGATGCTTTCTTTCGCTGTTTTCTGTTGTTTTTTGCTTTGTCGGCCACCATGATTGTTTGCTGGCTGTGTCGAGGCCTTTTTTGGAGGAAAACGACCAAAATCCTGTTGATTTCGGCCACAGCAATGGCGAAAACAGAGGTACTTCTTGATGTTTTGTCATTTTCTCACATTTGGCTGCCTTAAATCGCGACTCTGAGCATTTCTGAGCTTCTTCCCTTTACACCTGCATTTGGCTGTTCGAACCTGGGCTTATGACAAAGATTTAAAAACGTCTATGACTATTTTTGCAACATAAAAACTGTCTTTCCTGCTTTCATATTCGTTAAGCCTATAAACAAGCTCATCAATCTCATTTAATTTTGTAGAACAATCTGCACTTGTAGAATACTGATAATTTCCCTTACAAGCATCCTTTGTTTCCTCAAATAGTGAGTTTGGTATAAGACCCATTCCATGAACAAATGGCACAAGTGCATTGCCATCAAATGTAGGATCTGTGACCCCATTTCCTACCATATAGCCCCTGAAAATTTAGGATAGGCTTTACGCCAGCTGCAATTCCCTTAGATACTTCAAATGCCACAGTTGGAACATAGATTCCTGCATATGATTCTCCAGCAATAAAGAATGGATTTGGAAGGAACTCTGGATATTCCTCGAACCACCTTAAAAGGAAAGCATGTGTATCTTTAGCTGTCTGAATGTCTCCAGTATTATAGTCATCGACTGTTGTAGAATATGAAAGGCCAATACCAAAAGGCGAATCCAAATAGATGACACTTGAGACCTTTGACCAGGAGTATGGGTTAAGGTGTAGCTTGGGCAAACTCCCAGAATTATTTCCAGCTTCAAAGTTAAAAGGACCGTGCTCATAAACATAACCGTCAAAGCTTGAGCAACCTGGACCGCCATTTAACCACAAAACAACAGGATCTTTGGCTGGATTTCCTTGTGATGCAACAAAGTAATAGCACAGATACCTCCCATGAGTCTCGTCTACTGTTACATATCCTCCATAATGTTTTGAAGGAAAACTGCCATCATAGCCAGGCACAGATGTGATCTGTTTGTTTTCTGGTGCTGCAACTGCATAATAGTGAAAACCCACCAATGCAAGAAAGTACCATGTCCAGACAACCTTGCCAGAAGTCACTGCTAAATTGCCTTTAAGGAATGCCCTAAATATGGGAATTTGGCTGTTCACGGGCTGCATCTTCGCTGACTATTTGCTGAGTATATGCTATCTTGAACTGAGAGAAACAAAAATGTCTCTTGGTTGTTTGCTGTCTGGGCTGAAACAAATGATTCTTCTGTATGCTGCCAGAAGACACATTCTGAGATTTTCTTTGCATTTTCTTAGTTTTAGTATGCTGTTACTCGCTGCCAGGGCCGCGATTTTGGTATTTGCTGAGTATATGTGTAATGAATAAACACCAAAAAACCTTTATCTTTTCCTTTCTGCTGTTCACAAAAAGGCTAAAAACTCCATTTTCTATTTGACTGGCGCATCTTATGGCATGTAAAAATGAAAAATATCTGCACGTTTTGGTTTTATTCACTGGCAGAGGACATGATGTTGAGGGAACTCTGAGTATTTGCTAATATGCATGAAACATATGATTTTCTCTTGTTAACTGTTGTTCAAATTTTCAAAGAGAAGTGCATGTTCTTCTTTGCAAATTGCTGTTATAAAGGCACGACTTTAAGCATATGTCTGAGTATGAATGCTAGCTTGAGCTGAAAGTTTGTCTCCTACCTCTGTATTATTGGGTCTTCTATCAACATTTTCTGTTATTGGCGCATTCTTTCATATTCGGCAGTTGTTGGCTGTTCATGAACTCCATCTCTTAACAAAACTGGAAACACTGACATATTGACTTGATGCGTTTCCACACTTGTATTTCTGTCAGTTCTGAGCATTCGAACTTGGAACATGGCAATTTTCTTGGCTGTATTTCTGTCAGAAGACGCAACTTTGCCTATTCATGCTTGTTGTTGTTGAAACTGTCATTTGCTTTCAATCTGCACTTCTGTGGTGTGAACAAGCTCCGGTCTTAACACAAACACTTATAACCATAACATGTATACCGTTCTGCTGTTCTAAAAATTGTGTTTTGAACTTAAACAATTGCATTTTCCTGCCATTTCCTTACTGTTCATGGATTTTTTACACTGGCTGTACCTTATGCTCTTCAGCTATTCTGATGACTGTTGTTCTGAACGTTCTCATACTCTGCTGTCCTGTTTTTGACTTTTGACTGTTGGCTATCCTCTGTTTTGCATGTTGGCTATCCTATGATCTTTAAAACCTCTTGACAGCTTCGATCTGTTTCTGTTGCGCTCCTAGAGCTGTGCCTTTTTGCATTTATTGGTTCATTGCTTTTGAAATGGTTTAAAAAGTCTATGAGCTGGGCTCAACCCTTGTGGGAGCCGCATTTCCTCCACTCATAACGTAACTGATATCTGTCTCTGCACATGAAGCAAACTTGTTAGAAAAATAGATGCATGCGTACAGTTGATATTTCTAATTTGTCTTCTCAGCAGTAGTTGTGACGTTAACTGGCTGCTTGCAATCTGAAAATACAAACTATAGGTTTATCGATGTTTATCAAATGACGTATGATGCCCCGTCATTGCTTCTAACATCAGTTTTTAAAACTTTTTTGCAGATGACGGGATGGCACGAAGACAGCGGCTGGAAGCGGGAACGCCAAACAAGCTGGACGAGACAAGATGCGATAGCAACAAGAAGACTCGTCATTCAGGCAATGACGAGTCATCCTACTTCATTTGTTTATGCATCAGTTTCAGTTTATAAATAAATGTATGGTTTGTGTTTCTCATTTTGCTTTAAACCAGTTAGTCTCACGGCTTGTGTGATACACCTATTTTTAATACATATTGCTGATTGTTTAACAATTTGTTCTGAAAACATATGAATGCAACAATACAATTTTATCTTGATTTGTATCAAACGAGCATGGTTTTCACACATTAGAAGTATAGGTACCTTTTCTCTTTGAAAACTGTATAGTTTTACCTGATTAAGCAGTAGCGAAATCGAGGTAACAGCGTTTTGGCGGGAATTTCTTTTTTGAAGTACTGCGACGGTTTTCAGGCGGCCACGGGTGGTTGAGCCATCAATGGCGACTGTAGCAGGAGTATGGGTGACAGTACAAGTGATTAAATTGCCCAATTTTTAGCATGAGGACTTCCAGATGGTGGCACAGGGCTCGAGGCCACCATTGTCTACTTTCTATCTCTATAGCAATAAATTTTGAGTGCCATTCCTTTGAAGGATCTGTATCTGGCGAATTTTTTGTCAAAGCCATGTAATTAATGCTGAGTACGCTTCTTTGGCTGTTATAAGTAGGAAGTGTTACTCATTTTAGGTTGTTGAAAACTGGACATTTTGGCTCTGTAATAAGATACAACTGGTTTTGGTTGCTCTGTGCAGCAAAACTTGTGAGTTTATGTATCTCCTGTTGTACATTTGTGCATGAATCCACTGATTTCATGGTCAATTTTATATGAATAATGCTATGTTTGCATGTGTTATGCTGATTCTATCTCCAGTTTTGCATGCATCTTTCTTCTGAGTCTAGGCATTCAAGGAATGTCTGAGATTCTAGAAAATAGAATTCCTGTGTTGAATGTTTAATCTTTTAACTTCTGCTCAAGGGGTAGATTAAACTATTTTCAAATTGAATATTGGGAAGGGTATACTGCAATAGGGATGCCATAGGTATAGACAGCTTAACACTCTGTATTGGGAGATATCTGTAAGGCAGATATCATGTATATCCCCCTGAAATCCAGTTTTAGTTGTTCATGCTGATCATTCACAGGTGTATGTCTACCGACTCCAAGCCCTGGATAGACACCAATCTAGCTCTGTGTTGAGGTTATATACCATGTCCAGCTTTGCATCCAAAAATCAAATCAAACCATTTCATCCTTCCACCTGTTAGTTGTAGGAGTAGGATTAGGATCCCTGCATGCTCTCATACCCAACCAGACATCATGTCCAAGAATGTTGCCAACCTTGTGATTTGTTACACAAATCTTGGTCCATACATGAGAGTATTCTGCCTGTTGCTGTCAAGTTAAATCCTTCTGTCATTGAGCTAGTCAAGGTTATACTTTTATCAAATAGGGACACCCCCCTTGGTGCGGCAGAACCAGAAGTGAAGGGGAGGAGCTCACGCAACCTCCTGTATTCAGTTGGTTGAATCTGCCTGTGCATTAGAAGTGGCAAACCCTAATGCTGATTCAGAAGAAAAACCAACAAGATGTATTTGACAAAATCCTTAGTGAGAACCAAAACCATTTCTTTCGCTTACTAGTAGAGCAAGGAGCCAAATTACCCCAAGATTTTGACCTATCCAATCTTAAAGAGCCAAACAAAACCCATGATGTTATAACTGCAGTCCAAACTATGTCAACTGTTACCACTCCCATACTCGAACAAAGCTCACAAGGGTGAACAACTAAGCCTTTTGACATATGAGAATCCTCTTTATTAAAATTCAACCGCAAAAAGACCCATATCACCTCTTATGACTCCTATGGAAATTTACAAACACCAACAAGAGACTCTACATCGTCAAGCAGAACTAGCAAGACATGTTGCTCTAGCAAAATCAAACAGATAACAACCTCCTAAAATGCCCACACCAATCGCAAGTGGAACATTGGCTACCCCATCACGAGAAGGTTTCCCACCAAATTACAATCTGGGAAACACTTATGCAGCATGCAACAAGGGTCTCAACAAACACCACCCCCAACATCATCAACCCTCTATATCATTTACCCAAACAATGTCATGCAACCCCAACCATCACGAATCCTCAAAACAACCTATGTCCCTCCACAACAACATTCTTCTACACTCAATCATACCTATCCCCATCTTAGTCAACCCCAACCATCACAAATGTCAACACCACCTATGTCCCTCCACCACAACATTCTTCTACACTCAATCATACCTATCCCCATCTTAGTCAACTCCAACCATCACAAAACCCATCTACCTATGTCCCTCCACCACAACGATCTACCACTCTCAACCTAACCCACACCTATCTCAACCCTCAAAACTCTCGAAACCAAACTTCCTATGGCTATACTCCACCATCACAACCAAACCCAACAAACTTTAGCTTTCCTCCACAGAATTCTTTCTTCACACCACCTCCACAATACTAATGATAGAACTCTTACCTAACTCACTAAGGGTTATGTTCAAGACTATGGCTCATTCACATGTCTAATAAGGTTATATTATGTCTAAGGGATCATCTAAGTTCAAACTACTTGCTTGCAGAGTCAACGTCCTTGCACTCAGATATCACAGTACCTTGGTCATTTATGCCTTGGTGGCAAACTATCCATGTGCTATATCAAAAATAAGAATTGCTCTTTATAAACATTTGTGAAACCGTTGCAACAAGCTCATCCATTTAACCATCCATTTATCCATGTCATTATATAGTTTTCAAGCAAGGATCAATCAACAATCTTTCTCTCATGTTCTCTTCTATCTCCTTTCGCCTATCTCCAACACAATCTTCTAGTCGAGCGTCAACCCAGTTCTTCTATCGCTTCCCTGTCTTTCCTCTCGAGAGGGCAACCTACGCTAGCTACACAGGGGCAACTACTTACACTGGGGCATCAAAATTTTATCATGTCTTCAACAATCATTTTCTTTGAAACAACACTATAAACTGCATTGCATTAAAGAGGGGCAAAATGTAGACACCTAAAAATGACCATGTCTTCGCATCACTTGCATTTCATCAAATCTGTCTAATCACCTACATTTCAATGTTAATTAAATAATCTAATTATTTAATTAATTTCATCAAAATCATCAAATTTTTCCAAATCTCCTAAATTCAACATTAATTGAATAAATTCTATTTATTTAATTAATTTAATCAAAATCAACTTTATTCTTCCAAATTAAATAATCTTAATTATTTAATTAAAACATTGTCCTCTTTCAAAATTCAAATCTACATCAATTGAATAACTTAATTATTTAATTAATTTATCTCTTCAAAATCCTCTTATCTACAATTAAATAATTCTAAATTATTTAATTAAATCAATTGTTCTTCTAAATTTAAATAAATCATGCAAATTTATTTAAATTATCTCAATCTCTAAAAATAAAATATAATCAAATATTTTATTTATTCTTCTATCTTGCACAAACAATTAAATAAATTTATTTATTTAATTTGCTTTTTTATCTTCCAATTCATCTAAAAGTAAATCTTGTTCATTATGCACACAAAATTAAATAATTTATTATTTAATTTATCTCAAATCATGCAAAAAGCAAATTACAAGTTGAGTTAATTGACTTAATCAATCTTGTTTTTATCAACAACTCTTAAATTAGAAAAAAAAACATTCTAATTTATGAAATCAAATCCTATCTTTATCGAAAAGCAATTAACTCAAACAAAAATATCTTTTTGTGTGACACATGTTAGGTGCACATTCATCATGAATTCTAGATTTATCTCATCTGTTGATTCCATCGAATTATCTGGACCGTTGATCGATCTTCATTGAAACCTATATAAACCCCCCTAACCTTCATAACAAATCCTCTTCGATCATTCAACCTTTTTGATCTCTTCGATCATTCAGCCTTATGATCTCTTCGATCATTTATTCTTAGGAATTCTAGCACATTGAGCATTCATCACATCGTTGAGCACACTTCTACCTTTTGAGCACAAACACAATCTACATCCGCTTGTTGCAAACATGGTTTCGCAATTTGAAGAGCAATCTACATTTGACCAAGAGATCCAAACAATCTAGGTGATAGCTTCTTTGTTCGTAATTTGATTTATTCATTGATTTATTTATTGCTTAGATAGATCTTTTGATGTTATGGGTAATTTAGTTGTTATTATCATTACTTTGTGATCTTATCATTCGATCTCGATTTTGTTCCTATACACAACAATAATAAGATTTTGAATATTAAAATTTGACAAACCTTTTAAAGCCTTCGACAAATAATGCAAAATTTTAGATTATCCTTTAAATTTTCAAATTGGAAAAGTGCCACAAAAAATGCAATGCTAGGATTCTTATGAGTTGTTGAACTCGTTAACCTACCTACAAGTTCAAAAAATTTAAACGTGCCTAAATTCATTTCATGAAAACCTTATAAAATTTTGCCTGACAAATCTATAAACACAATGAAGGAGAATAATCCATAACCATTGACTGTGATATTTTTTTCTCTTAAAAACTTGCCACATCATCAATTGTAACCTCATAAAACTCACTGCCAGATCATTCCACTCCAACTTCTATGAAACTCCCAATTTAATCATTTTCGCAAAATTCCCAATGAAAACTTGATACTTTAATATCTCTCAAACAACATGAATATTTAACTTGAAAACTTGCCACATTGTGTTAAATGAACTCAGGAATATCCCTATAAAGTGGTTTAATTCCAACTCTTACAAAATTTCAAAATTATTTATTTAACTCATCATACTACGCAACTATTTCCAGGTTTTCAATTGAAAAGATGGACAATTCTCCTTTGAATTGGCATGCAAATTGTAAGTTTAATGCAATTAACTTACACAAAATTGATCAAATGTGACATTCATAAGATAGAAAATTACGATGACTAGTGCGAGAAATAAGTGATGCTATCATTTTATGATTAAAAGTGACTTGAAAAAGGTGTTTGACACATGACGACACTTGTTGTTTTGACACAAAAAAAATAAATTTTGTGGTATTAAAATGAGGCTAACGCCATCCTAAAAAAATCTTCACATAAAGAAGTGGTGGCAAGCCCATGAATTTTTTGTAAGAGGAACAAATAGAAGGTGAATGAGTAAACCTAGGAGTGATTCTTGGAAGCCTTCAAGGATGAATATTATCCTGAAGATGTTTATGTTGATCACTAATGTAGTGGTCATAGTTGTGACAAGGACATGACTAGTTGGTCCAAGCATACATCAAATCCTTCCTTGCTCTATGTAAAGTTGGGTTCAATTGAATTAAAGTAGCATCAATTCCCTGAGTACCACAATTGCCTATGACTAGCCATATAATCTAGATTGAAGTTGATCAAGGTTAAGATGATGGGACAATCCTATCACTATGAAACAACCATTGAGGATAAGTTAAAGCACAAGGTCAAGTGAGAAGCAACCAATGTGCTAAGAAACACATCACCTTCAAACAAGAGCAAACCATCTAAGATAGATGCTTGTGGTATGATAAACACAAGAATTATAGTCATTCCAATTCTAAGTGTCATGCTTAGAAAGCTACTTAGAAAGGCCAAAATAGAGGATGATTTTGCTAGGAAAATGTTATTGTACACCTTACACAAGAATGAAATATTTTAATAATGTAAAATAAATATTTATTTCTAGTGCATCTAGGAGATGTGTTTAGACATATTAAATATTTATTTGGGTCTAGTTGTAAAGTTGTATTGTAACAATGGTTAGTTATTTTATGTGTGAGAGACATAGAATAATTAATTATTATTTGAAAAACTTGGTACCATAAAGTGAAAACTTAGTATCAATAAGTAAATGAGGGGGTCAATGGTTTTGTGTTCTCATGGTTTTGAGACACATGGTTTTCCCAATACCACAAGTTATATTTGTGTGAGCTCGAGTCTAAAAAGAAAGCACAAGGTTAGTGGTTTGGTTTGGTTGGTTGAGTGAGTTGTCATTGTATTGAGTTTCTCTTGTGAGTGTATATGTGAAGCATGGCATGGGATGTGTGGTTGCATGCTTGGACACATGGAGGATGCATTAGAGGATCTTGATGTCTTAGAAGTATTCATGAGATTATGTAAGTGTTGTAATATTTTATTGTTTCATAATACATTAAGTGTGGATGCTTTTGGAGGTTGGGGTTTTCCCTCTTAAGGGTTTTCCTAGGGTATATCTTGTGTTATCTTGTGGCTTGTCTTTTGATCTTTGCATTATGGTTATTTTGTAAGATTGTATGCATCATTATATCTCATAGGTTTATGTAGGAAATGGTTTTATCAATCTATAATTTCCTAACAAGTGGTATCAAAGCTATATTCATGGTTGAGGGAGGTTTGAACTCCTTAGTTTTGTTTAACCCAACTTTGAGTAGATCTAGTGCAAACTTGAATCTATGGCAATGCTAGAAAGATTTGAGACATTTTAAGGTATGAGGGTTTTGTGCAGGTTGTGAGTTTACAAATTTTGGGTTTTAGGGTTTGTAGATTTTTGATGTTTATTATACATATGGGGTTTAAAAAATACTTGACAAAAAAGGTTTCTTGGGTGTGCTTCATATGAGGGTTTTATGAAGTTGTAGAAATGACCTCATGGGATATAATAGATCTCACCATTGGATCTAGGAGGCCTAAGACAATGAAAATATATAAAATTTGATATATTTTGGCCACTAGGGCTTGAAGCAAAAAAATTCTCTTTTGCCCTATTTAGTTGTATGACTGACATTGTTGTAGAAAAATAAAAAATAAAAAAATTCAAACTATACAGATTATAGTTTTGGAAAATTATTTGAAAAAAAATTGGAGTTGAAAAACTATAGAACAAAAAAGGAAAAAAAAAATTAGGGGTTGTATGGGGTTTGTAAACCTTCGTACGTCCTGACAGTGATAGGTGCAGGCGACATGCATTGTCGGCCCTCGGTCGGTCGACAACCATCTCATAATCATATCATGACGTTAGCATTTCACACATTACATGTAACATGAGCTCTCCATATGAGAAACCACCACACATAATAAGCCATTACCCCTCACACTTGATCAAATCTTGTTGACTCACTCTACTTGAACTATGTAGTTGTCTTTTTGCATTATAGATAAACATTGCCTATGACTTGTGGTAGTAGAAACATTTGATGAAACATAGCTACTAGTGGTACCTCTAGGCATCTCCTAGAACATTCACATGCTCTTAGTTATCATTGCATGTACTTCAACAATGTCCTAAGTGCACCTACATTTCTAACACACTTACAATGTCATACCTACAATCATGTAGTTGTGAGTTCTCCACCAAATGACTTGTGGTACTAGATATAACATTAGTGGACCAAGACAAGTCCTCTTACAACACCATAATATCTATATCAGATTATTATAACCTACTGCATAGACAATTAATATTGTTATTCTAATCTATAGATAAACTCTATTTGCGAACTCTCTTCAAGTGAATAACACACCCTAGTGGGTGATTCCACAATACTATGTTCCACTTTTTGGCCAAAGTGGGACATTGAAATCAATATTTTTAATTAAATTTTCACTTTCTCACACCTATAGCAACTAAACCATTAAGAATTCGAAGATGGTGTGAACTAGTGGTTTTTTAGATTTTGTGTGTAGATTCTAAATATATATTTTTTAAAATTAAAAAAAAAAACTTTTAATGCAGGTCAAGGTTCAAGAATCTTGTCAGACAGCTAAACCAAGCAGCAAATATCGAACAACAGAATAGAACAAACATTAATTCTTTATTAATCTGCAGGAGAAAGATTATAGCAGGAATGCAGTCTACATTACAAATACACCATACATACATCAGCTTTAGCCTTTACAACATTCAAGAATGCAGATCAAAACTGATCATGCAAGCTGGAGGAATTTCGCAGAAGACTCCAAAAACATACTACTAAGGAGAAGTCCCAAAAAGATCAATTCCCATGAATTTATAGACTTCCATGGCGGCCACCGATCATCATTAAGCACGTATCACATCATGATTTGGCCTTCGAACAGCCGTACAAGTTGTCAAAGTTGACTTTTTTGTCATTTCTGGTTCTCTGGTGGGAAGTCAGACCGATTGGATTTTAGCGCAATAGGAGGAAGTGCTAGATTTGGCCTCTGCCGACCTTCACAGTGAAAAAGCGCATAAAATGACCTTGTCTGACTTAGCACGGATTTCATCCTCAACCGACTTGGTCGGTGCAGTTCCATTTTAGCACAAGTCGGTAGGCAAGCATTTTAGCGCTAAGCCACCCTGCGTGGATTTTCCATCTGACCACCCTGCGCGGATTTTGGCATCGACGAACTTTTGGTAGTTGAACCCATTTTTAGCGCAAATAAGAGACAAAGACTTTTAGCGCAAATCATGTGAAATCGCCCAACGGGAAATGATGACGTTACCGACTCAGCGGGGAATATGAAGGTGACGGACCTAGTTGGTAAGAGCAACTTTTAGCACAAGGTCAGACCCTTGGGTTTTTAGCGCAATTTTGCCTTCGGAGTGTCAGTACGAATTTCCAGTGTGTTGGACCCTTGGGATTTTAGCGCCAGGTCAGAAGGTACCAAAAGTCGCGTTGGAGCATAACTTCACAAATTTTGACCATCTCTTCACCAAAATCAAGGTACGGATACCCATTTGGGCCTTCTTTAAGATCAATCCCTTACTTGGCCAACTTCCTTGGAAAAATTCTCCAAATTTGATCAATTCACTCCTGCAGCAACTCTTGCAGCCAAAATAGACAACAAAAAAGTAAAAACAAATCTTTTTGGTTGATGAGGATTGCATGTGAACTCGGATGCTCCTACATCAACTTTTAATAAGTTATTTTTTATAGTTAACAGTATTTTTAAAAAATGACGTTTATACCATATAGCATATTTTTTTTTAAATTCTAAATATAGATTTGTAACACCAATATATAGTGCGCAAATATTTTTCATAATTTTTTGATGCATTTTTTAATTAATTTTGAAGTGAGATTAATTATAGTTTAGATGTAGGTTTATACCATATAGCGTAACTCTTTTTGTATGTATCCAAATTCACTTTTTTTGTTGAAACAAAGACATCAATAATGCCAAGTCTCGTTTTTATAGACTATATAATTATTCTAGATTAGTGAACATTTACTATGATTGTTTTACTTTGAGTAAAATCCACGTGTGTGAAGGTAATTATCATGACATTATATTTTTTGTAAATTGGAAAATTGATTTAAATATTAAATAATATTGATGTGATTATGATGTTTTACTTCGGCTATTTGAGGCACTAACCTATTGATGTCGAGTTGAGTGCGAATGAATGCAGGTACTCGTCGAAGACGAGAACATGGTTGAGGTAGAGATGTTCTAGCCACTTGGTAAGAACTGATGGGATGGTTAACCCTGATGCACTCACACATGCTCATAATTGCATTTTGAATGGCTTATTTTTATACATTATTGTGTGGATAACAAATGTGATTGATGGCTAGGTACTTAGAAAAATATTGTGTTTTAATAATTGCTACAATAAGACCATTTTGAATGTATGATTTAATCATAAGTATTAATGTTCTTTTGATTTATATTTAAAAATTGTGTGTTTTATATTATTTAATAATAATAAATAATGTTCTCCTATTTATACAATAATGGATGTTTGGAAGACAATATCTAAATTAGATTTAAAACAATTGTATTTAAATTGTAATATATATGTATATAATTGTAAATACTTCTTGATTGAATAAAATAATTATGTATTAGTAATTGTGTTTTATATAAAATAGTTAAATTATATTTAGAATTTTAAATAAGGAGAATTAAAAATAAGATATTATCATGCATGCAACATAAAGCTAATAAGTTATTTTATTCAACTAAATTAAAATTGGAGAGCTTTTCTAAATGCAAACTCATGCAAACTAAAAACAAACTTCAGTCTTCTAAACCTAAATTTGAACGCCAAAATAAGAGAAAAGATTTAATAAAAAAAATCTCTCGGCAAAATAAGAACGACCAGGGATTTTTGAAGAAGTAAGCGAATTATTTTGTGTGTGATTCTGAGTGTTGAAGGCAGAAAAGACTATTATATTGGAGCGACAGGAGACAACTAAGGGCAGCGACTTGGGAGGCAGGATCAACCCTCTTTGCCAGTGAATTCATCCGGGTACTTTTCTGGATTTGAGTATATTAAATAATGGTTGTTATGGTTGTTTGAACATAGTAAAATTGACCTGTGTTTCTTCCTGTTTATGGCCTGCATTTTGGAACGATCTCCTCATTAAACTGTTCCTGACGTTGGTTCCTGGCACCTCTTTATCAACTGTTAACCCTCTATTTTTACTTTGAATTGACTTGCTATTTTTAAGCCTATTCCTAAGCCTGCAGATTGGCTACCCTTTGACTGCTGAAATACATAATTTCTCATGCTTGTGTATCTCTTGAACGCTAGTGTGCTATGCATCTTGCCGCAGTAAGAAATTGACATGCTGTTCTTATTGACTATATTTGTTGTTCCTTGTATTCTTTATAGACCACCCTCTTTTCTTGATCTTGTTATAACCATTGAGACCATAATGATTTAAATTTTTGATCACTGATAAAATCTCTTTGGCAAATATAAAATCTTATGGCTGTTATTTTCTTGTTGCTGTTAGGAAACAAACTTTTGCTAGTAAACGACCTCCACTTATTAATCAAACAGTGTGAAAATAAACTCTTAAACTTAGAGGATAGTATTAGATTCCTGTAGATATATGCATCTAATTATTTCTTGTTTGAAGATCTATTTTAAATCAAACGACATTAAGTCAGTTTATGAATTCTGTCATTCTTGTCTACTACAGTTCCTGTCGCTAGTGTGACAGTAAACCTATTTTTGACTTTACACAGTTCTTGTCACCAGTGCTACAGTAAACCTACCTTTGAGTTTCTCTAGCTTCCTGTCACAGTAGTGACAGTAAGGTTATTAAATTAATTAGAAAACCTATTATTTTACGAATATTGGAATGAATAGATTATAAGTTAAAAACTATCTTTTCCTTATATGTTATTATGATGAAGTAAATTCTGAGATGCAAATATCATTGAGCTTCTTGAAGAGATTTGGTATTTTTGATTTGAATAAATTAGAAAAATCATTATATTATGGAAATAGAATGAAATGAACTAGGTTATAAAACCAATTTAATAGCCATAAAGATGCAATTGTATGAACAAATGATGAATTACTTGCTAAAAGTGTGTTTTCTCGATTGATGTTTTGGGAAAAGGGATTTATAAATGAATTATAGAACTTTGACTATTTTATTTTATTGTTTATTTACTTGTTTCTTGGGGAAAGAAAGTAGATTTTATCTAGGAATGTTATTGGGTTCCTTTTGGGCCAGGATGCCGAATGTGGATTATCAGAGATGGCTTTTCCTCTTTTTAGGAATTGATCGGTTACTATGTTTTAAAGGTTTAGATCTAAACGTGTTGTCATTGAAATAGATGAATATTTTGTCTAGCAAACTTATTGATATATATCTCTGCCACATCCTATTGTGAGACAATTTGTATTTCATTATTTAGAATTGCACATTTAGACATCAGGTTGCATCGGGTGTTCCCACCTGTCAGTTGTTCTAGGTAGCTAGACATTTCGTGCAGGGTTGGGTTTCCTTCGTGTCATGAAGGGGTCCAGGGAAGTGTAATTGCTTCATGGTTGGGTGGAAAAGTGCCTGAGCCATGTTCCCGTCTCTCAGCTCGTAGGATAACCACTTGGTTCATGGCAACTAGAGAGTGTATTGATTTATTTATACTTGTTGTACATGGTTATTGTAACTTGTAATTGGATGTATTATGGCATGGATGCCAATGGACTTTGTATATTATTTTATAGTGCTTTCACCAGGATTGAGCACGTGACTTTTGTAAGATTTAATGACCTTTATTGATTCATATTTATGAGATTTATCTTTTTCTTGTAATATTGTAATTAAGTGGATTAATTACAACATTTTATCTTTTATACTGTAATTAAGCGGATTAATTACATCTTTATACTTTCGTTACTTGTGATGTTGTAATTTAAATGGATTATTTACTTTATTGAATTTATTTAAACTTTTGTGATGGTTTGAGAGGCTTTACAAATGAATAGTGCACAAATATGTTTCAAATATTTTTTTCACAATTTTACTATTTTTCCATGTGTAGAACACATAACTTTTAGGGCTTCTTGGGCATCTTTTGCTTCTTTTAAGTTTCATTCTAACCTTCTTACTTCATCATGAAGATGAGTACTTGAGGTGCTTGTGGATGGTTGGTCCATGCGGTGGATTTCTGATCTCATCTGTATTCTTTTCGCTTTGCGAGGTGTGTTTGGTATGGCAGGGTTATGCTCCCATGCAAGATTATTGAAAGATAGAGAACGCCTAGGTTCTCTTTGGTGTTGTTCATAGTTTGAATCTTCATAGTCATAGCAGTTTGAAACTGGTGCATTTGGGTCAGGTGGCACATACCTGTCGAAAGAGGGAGTTTCTGATTCTCTAGAAGGAATATTCCCTAAGTTTGAGTCTAGTTCTGTCATATTTGGTGGTGCCATAGACACCACAGAATAAATTGAACGAGTGAAGGTGAAGGTGAAAAAGGTGGAAGCGACGAAGATGGTTATGAAGAAGAAAGTGATAATGATTGAAACCTTTGAAGTTGAAATGTCAAAAGTGACAATGATGATGTTTAAATGGAATATGAGCAATCTTTGAAACACAAAACTACTCGTCCTAGTAGGATTTGTAATTTCACATCAAGTTCACTAAAATATGTGGTGAAGCTGATGACACATGTGACAGTGATAATGAGATCCAAGCAATGGGAATGCAAAAATCATAAGCAGAAGCCTTTGTAATTCACGTCGGGTTCACCAAAATATGTACGCTCAAAAATATGACTTGGTGGCCTGGGGCGGTCGAGTCAACTTTGGTGTGCACACAGACTCTCTCTCCTTTCCACGGGGTGAACCTCCACATCATTGTCGCTCTCGTGGATGTAGCAAGTTGAGAGGAGGTGAGACATGGGGGCAGTTTTGCTCGTTTGAGAGATGTACTTCGTGGAGAGTGGTTGGCTAGTCTTGGGGCCTTTGTTGTGTGTTTGTTTGGATGCGGTATTATGTGATCGTTCTTGTAAAAATAACTATATGACCTGAAGGATCACTAGTCACCATTCTTTTGTTTGGGTTTCTAAGGTTCTAGCGCTATGTGGGTTGACTGTTATTTTCATTGATGTTCCTTTCAAGTTGGTGTTATCGTTCGTACTGTTGAATGATTGCATGTTGTATTTGAAGTTCTCTTAACCTTTCATGTTGTTGTTGAATTACTTGTTGATCTTGCTATTGTCTAGGGTGGATCTCCTCTATCTCGTTGAGGATTTCCCTCACCCACTCACCTCTAAGTCCAAGGCACATTCGTGAGCCTAAACAAGAGAGAGATGGTTAAAGCTAACCTTGACTTGACCTAGGGTTTTGAATTAGGGTTTGTGTGACCTAAGGTTTGACTTTGTTTGACCTTGTGATGAAATCAAGGGTTTGTAAACCTTCTACACTGCTAATGTTTTTATTATTTTTGATTTTTGTATGCATGCAAGCCTATATGAGTGCAAAACAATTTTTTATGCTTTTTTCTATTTATAGAAATGAAAGTGCTTTTTTCCTGTGAACTAGTATGAGATTATCTAATGCAATTGAATCTATGTTTTTGGTTTGATTTTCTAAATAAGTGGAACAATTTACTCTAGGAAAGGGAAATTTCTTTTAATCTATAAACTTTCGAAAGAAAACTACTTAAACAATACAAATCTACTTATCCTATCAAGGAAAAAACAACATGCATTTACTATTCCTAAGAGCAAAGTTTGATTATCTAATTACTATGAAATAAAAAGCACGAAGGAACATAGAATAAAGAGATGCTTGAGCCCTACTACCCTCATAAATCCTTGTATGGCAACCTATAATCCTCTTGCAGCAGTGGTGTGATCCTCTTGGCAACAGTGAGAAAAGGGATGCAAAAGAAGCTTTTGAAGCTTTGAAATGAACTCAATGAGAGCTTGTTGAGCACTATGGCTTGTGATGTGAGCAGTGTATTGACACAAAAATGAGCTTTTAGGAAAGCTAGATGAGACAACAAATAAAAGCAAAGGCTCAGATGCCCCGTGTGAGCATATGGATGCTTGATTGGAGAGCAATAACTTGCAAGAATTATGTGTACAAATGAAACTGCCTCCCTTTGTGCTTGAGGGAGGGGGTATGTATAGGTTTGAAAAAGAGATGAGAGGTGAAGAGGAAGAAGAGTTAACTCCCTTTGATTGAAGAGTTAACTTAGAAGACACAAGAGTGATCTGAACTAAAATTGGAGTGATCTATCAATTATAGCTTATCACTCAAGAAGAAATGGAGAAAGAGAATGCATGGGTTGATAACTAAAGATAAAAATAAGCTAAATATAAATGGGTGGATGCATGAAATATTTAACTCTATCTTTGGGGCAATATTCCATGCAAACAAGAAGAAAAATGGGCGAAAACAAAACTATTTTTTTTGTCAAAAACTCAAGTTAATTCATAGATGGGAAAGATGGTAGGGTTGCCACCTGGTCACCCCTTTCACCAGTCAGGGTCACCCAAGGATGACCCTCAGAGGTGGGGTCCTGGGTGAAAGTGTAGGATGGGATATGAAAGAGGAGGAGAAAAGAAGGGGATCTACCTCCGAAAACAGGTCAAACAAGGGTCAAAAACCAAATCTCCACTTGCAAATGTAGGATCTCCCAGGAGAGATCTGGAAATAATAGGGGAGATTTGTACTGGTTGATTGAAACTAAAAACTGAAAGTTGGAGATGGCTTGGGAGGTCCTCTAGAGGGCTCTTAGGGGTGGGAATGGATGAAAACACTAGGGAAAAGGGAAAACACAACAAATGGATGAATACAAGGCTTAGGGACGAAGTCGCAAGCACAAGAAATGCAAATTGACAAGTGTCGAAAGTGAAGAAAGGGATGAAATGATAAAGGGAAAACAACACAAGAAGGAAGAAACCACATGCTACCAAGAGAATCATTGTTGAGAGAATATTATTTCATGCCTATGTGTACGTGACAAGGATTATGAGTCATCATCGGGGTCCTCGTGGAGGCTGTACGTGATTTTGGTGCGTACATATTTGCCCCCTCGGGGACAGTAGTCTACATGAAAGGTAGGTACCGTTCCCAAACAAGGCCTTATGTATTGTCAATTTTTCCACAATTGTACCTGTAATAACTAGTATTAGTTCAACGTCTGAATATATCAAAACAAATAATGAAAATTGAAATGACAAACATACCATAGATCGTGTGAGTTAGACTAGTTGTTTGCCTTTGTTGGAGAGACCTATAGGAATGAATGCACGCAAAATGATAGCATGGAAGATGCATAAAAGAAACAACTAATCTAAAAACGCATAATGCAAACTAAGCTAAGAGAGACAAAGAGCAAAGAAATTAGAGACTCAAGTGAAACAATGACGAAATCGATCATGTAAGAAGTCGTTGGGAAGATATCATCGAGTAGATCGCAAAGATGACCACCTCTTCTTCTTTTGCTGAGAGTCAGGTACACAAATAGTGAAAAACCCTTCTCTAAACCCTAGTTTCTATTTTGTGAAAAATCTCTTGAAATTGTCAGTTTTTATTGATTTTTTCTATTGCATTGTGTCTATTTCACTGTTTAGAGTAGTTTTGGTTTTTCATTTGTCAAAATTGGCTATGATTTGAGGTTTTTAGAGCACTTTTTATCTTGGTGGGTAGGCAAACAGGGTTGCTCCTTTTGCCAGTCAAGTCACCCAGGGAAGATCCGGTTTGATGGAAGGGGCAACCCTAACAGATCAATTCTGACTAAAATTTGATGCTTTTTTACATTTACTTCACTCTGTTTAAATCTAATTTGAACACTGAATTCATCTATTTATTGCAATTTTAAAGGTTTATACACTTTTTTTTGTGAAATTTTCGCAAGTTTATATGTTTTTTAGGGATTTTATGAGTTGATGGTATCTAATCTAAAGTTCTTTTCTGATTGACAAGATATGAGGATCCATTGGAATGCTAATCGTGAGCAGTTGTGGCTTTTAGAGATGTATGATTTGTTGTCTCCTAATGATCTCGCTGTCCCAAAGAGGGCAGGCTTGGCTAGGATTTTCCATGTACCAGTTGTACATCTAGTTGCATGCATCTGCTATGATATTCTGACCTATTGGGATGCTGATATTAACACTTTCAAATTTTTGCAGGTTTCAGGGGAGTGGACTATCACTCTTTATGATTTGTATCGCATCCTCAAGGTTCCCGTGAGAGGGTATCTTCTCATCTTACCTTCCAGCGAGTCCTTTGAGGACAAGGCATCTTGGGCTCAGATCATGGGGGTGAGTCGTCCTAAGGATCAGACTAGTGTTCAACTTACTTCAATACCACGAATTCACAGTCCTCATTTGAGGAAGTTCTTGATTGGTTTGATTGCATCAAGGTTGTCAGGAGACAAGGCCTCAGCTCACCTAAGATGGTGTTGGGCACCCATCATTCAGGGTATTGAGTAGGGTACAATTTTCGCTTGGGGTCTAGACATCCTCGCTATGGTCTACAGAGATTTCTATCATATCACTTGACGCGGGGCTCTTGCATTCAACCACTCCTCTCTGATCATGACCTGGATCTTTGAGCATATCAGGCCATACGAGAATGATATTCCTATTCCTAATCGTCAACTACCGAGAGTCGCCATATGGGCTTGTGTGGGCCATTTCTATACTTCCTTATGCACTGTGGCCACTCTCACTGATGCAGACATGATTACCAACCCTTATGTAGATATGGAGGGTGTATGGTCCAATGAAAAACAAATTAGAGATTACTGCCTCAACATATCAGAGATTTCTGACTATAATGGTCTTATCGAGGCTCATCGCATTAAGCACATTCTACAACAGTTTGGTGAGGACTTACCTGAGGATTTGCCCCCAGTTCCCACTTGCTATCAATTTATCCAAAAGATGGGCAAGGTTGGACATAGACCTGTCATTTGGACTCCTTTGACTCCTGGGGTTTTGATCACCAAAACCTCTAGGACCCCGAGAGGTGGACAGAGGGGAGGGAGAGGAGCTCCTTCCTGAGGACTCATTGTCTTTGATGATTCAGATTTTACTGATGAGGACTATGTCCCATATGGAGATGACTTATTAGATGAGGGACCAACAAGAGATGCATGGGAGATTGATTCTGATGAGGGGGAGATACAAGAGGGCTCTTCAGGGCCTAGGTCTCCTCATTCTGATGAGGCAATGCAGCATTTTGATCCTTCTTGGCAGCCTGGCGATCCTTGTAAGTCTACTTTTGTTTTCTAATTTCACACTATCCTTCTTTCCTTAAAGTTTTTGAATAATCACTTCTCTTATCATTGTTTGTTTTGCAGGTAGTGTTGAGGAATGGAAGTGTTTCGTTCGTGAGGTTAATGTTGACATGGTGATTCCCTTCACTGGTTTGACATGAGAGAGACTTCTAGTTGATCTTGGTGTGACCCCTAGAGCTAGCTAAAACACTGAGGTTTTTGCTCTTGCATACCATGGGTGTCAGGAGAATGTTGCGTTGAGGTCATAGATTCTCATCCTTAGGGGTGAGAACGCTATTCTTCATGATATGGCCCACCTTGGGATTTGGCATCCAGAGTCTAGCACTGTAGGTCCTTCACACTCTCGTACTCAAAGCAAGGTTCCTCATTCTCACAGGTCTCATGGAGACACTAGTGCCACTAATAAGTAGAGGAGAAGGAGTCCTGATGCTTCGGTTGGAGGGAACTGCCCTTGAGATTTTTTTTTGTTTGCTTGTTTTGAAACCGTGCCCCCTCGCATGGGGAGCCTTACTTTCCTTTGAGAGCATTTTTCCTAGCTCTTGCACTCTTTGTAAACTTAAACTTCTAATATATCTATGAAAGTTGTCTCTTTATGGTTGTTTTGTTTATCGTATGAGTATTCATCTCTTGTGCACTTTGGAAGTTTTAGAACTCTTTGATTATGTTTAGACCTTCAACTCTAAGAATGCAAGTATGATAACGATGACACGTTTTTAGCTCTTTTTTGGAATATATATATATGAAATGCAGGGGATGATATGCAAATGCAAGAACACAAGCTATGCTGAAATAAAACTTCTACTTCTATGGAATGCCATGAGTTATGACATTGACTTTATTGCTTTGGAACTCTTTTTCTAATTTTTGTATGAATGCATTATGGAAGTTTTAGAACTCTTTGATTATGTTTAGACCTTTAACTCTAAGAATGCAAGTATGATAACGATGACATGTTTTTAGCTCTTTTTTGGAATATATATATGAAATGCAGGGGATGATATGCAAATGCAAGAACACAAGCTATGCTAAAATAAAACTTCTACTTCTATGGAATGCCATGAGTTATGACATTGACTTTATTGCTTTGGAACTCTTTTTCTGATTTTTGTATGAATGCATTATGGAACAAACAATATGATTGCTCTTTAGTATGATTTTCAATCCAGGAGATTGCAGGTTATTCTAGTATAAGAGACCTATTCAAGTTTGTGAGATAGGGATTTAGAACTCAAGTGGGCAGCAGGAAGGTGATGGAGTGCTTCCGAATTTGGGCTTTGCTAAAGGCTAAACACCGATCCTTATCTAGACAAGACAATCTAACAAGCTTTTAACTTAGACAAGTAAAAAAAATATTAATGTTCGCTAGACTTAGATCATATATGGCAAGCAAGATAGACCCGGGCTAAAGGATAAAAGGGAAAGAATAAGGGTCCCTAGATAGAAAATGATCGTAAAGATTACCAGACTCTTGGATTTGCTCAGCTAGTGCATGTGTGCGCTTTGTACCTTTCTCTTTTATTTTCTTTAATAGAATGTCACCCTTGAAGCTTTGATCTTAGACTTATCTCTACCCAAGGGTACGAACATTCAACAATCTTCTCTCTTTCACTTTTTGTTTATATTTTTCTCTTTTTTTTTGTATTTTCTAGAACGCCTCACTTGATTTTCTCATTTTTTGGATTTTTTTGAATTTTATGGAAATGAATGCTTTTGAAACTTTAGATATGCAATAATTCGGTCTCTCAATTCTCACCTTTCTCAAAACTCTTATTTTTATCACTCATTTTTTTATTCACTCATATTTTAGATTGATTCCTTTAGAGTTTTGATCCTCTTGATGTTTTTGGCCAGGAAAGATAAGGGGCTGAGCACCACCAAAATTTTTCATAGTCCAGTTGGACTTCTTTTCTACTAGGGAAGATTTGGGAAGGTCTACTTGCAAGCTTCTTTTGAACACTATAGGTTTGAATGCTGACTTCGCTCAGACCTAACATCATGGCTCATTAAGACTGGTATCAGTGTAAAGCTAAGAGCTAGGCTTTGATTAGAATAACTGGGAATGAAGGGGGAGAATGGCGATTGTGAAAATGGGGAGTCTCATAACCTAAAAGGATCACCTATACCTAGCCAACCCTAGACTCCCTATTGAAATGAAAATAGTATAAGAGCGAGTCATTCACTGTAATGCAAGATGAAAAAAATGATTCTAAATTCAAGAAACAAAATTATTTTTGACATTTTTTTTATTTTGTAATTTTTTTGTATTTTTGGAATATTTAATTTTTTGTGTTTTTATGTTTTATGATTTTTATGATTTTCAAACATAGTATTTCTTGAGGTGAAAGGCATTGACTGTTTCGCTAAATTCCTCTCCCTCTATTGTGCACAAGAGATAGGCACCATTTCTGATATCTTCTTTAACCATATAGGGACCTTTCCAGTACTCAGTGAACTTTCTCTTTCATCTTCTCTTTTTGTTTTTAGTGTTATCTCTTCTCAAGATGAGTTCTCCTATTTTGTAGGGTTTCATGATATCGTTTGACTCTATCCTTTCTAATTCTACGATTTCTCTTGGTAATGTGAGACATAGTAAATCCTGCAAAGCTTGTTGATGGAAGGGAACCCAATACAAGACTCTGCCACACCTTAGAAATTCCATAAGCATATCGAATTGATCTTGCATATAAATATTTACATCTTGTTGACCTTGAATGTTTTGCATAAATTGGAATAAATCAAAGGGAGTTTGAGGTTCCTTTTGCTCATTGGGAGGAACAAAGCTTATACTTGTCCTTCTATTGGGCTCAAGTCTCAAATCCATGGAATATCCAATGTAGCTTCCTGGCAACTCAAAGATGACAAGATTATTAGTCCTGACTGACACTTGTATTTTCCATTCTTTATTAAATGTTCCTTTGCTTTCTTCATCTTCATATGGGAGTCTCTCAACCATTTCAATTTGTACTAAGGGAGCTTCCCATTCATCAATCGCATTCGACTGTATTGAAGCAGAAATAGTTGGTTGCACATGAGGTTGAGAGAACATGAACATTTTCAGGAGAATTCCTACCACATTGGTCAATTCGTTGTCCATAGAATTTACGTCTTCCATTGGTGTCATTGGTCTATAGGATTCTTCTGATGGCGTGAGTGATTCATATGACTCACTTTCTTCTGGTGTCTCAGGGATACGTGACTCACTTAGTGGTGACAAAGGAGTGTAACTTTTTGTCAAGTCTTCCTCAGGATCTAAGAAAGCATAAGGCTCTAAATTTCTCAAATCTAGCATAGCTGTTTCAAACATTGGTCCTTCAGTTCTATGAGGCTTTTCCCCTATGCAAGGAAAGAGTTTATAGGCCATTTGCACATTGATCATAAGTATTTCCAAAGGAAATTGGAGAGGTCCATCCTTCTCTATCCATTCCATGATTTTTACTATCTTTTCTTTGGGGACAACCTCTTTTTGTTTTGGTGGTGCCTTTTTTTCTAAGGCCTTCATCTCTGTATTGTTTATCATCTTTTCTAGAATTTCTGTCCTTTTGATACATATCGATTGTGGAGTAGGACTAGGAATAGAAAGCTTATTCGTGGGGGGTTTGTAGTCTATGGGGATGCCTATTCTTTTGTTTATTGTATTGGATTTTATCATGCCGAAAGGCTTTGGATCCCCTTTCACAACATACACCTTCCCAAGATGTAAGAATTGAGCTTCTTGGAACAAGGTATATGGCACAACTTTCAATCTATGTATCCAGGGTCTTTCGAGAAGCATATTGTGACCTACCTTTTTCAATGACATAGAACGTGGTTGGGACTATCTTTGGTCCTAAAGTCACTGGAAGCATGATCTTTCCTATCATGGTAGCCATTAAATTGTTGTATCCACTTAACGTGTCTCTAGAGGCGGTGATGTTGGTGTGCCCATAACCCATTATTTATAAGAGAGAAAATGGAACTATGTTCATTGTTGCCTCGTGGTCAATTAGCATTCTCTTGATACAGGTGTCATAAATCCACACTTGCAAGTATAGCGTGTGTTCTCCTTTCTTTATTAGCTCAGCCTTAGAGGGCATTTGCTTTAAATCAAAGAAGAATCCTGGGTCTTTAAGCTCAGAGTTCAATGGGTCTATGTCAAAATCCACATGATTGATTTGTTCACTAAGCAGAGGTGTGATTTGATCCAAGTATTTCAACCCTATCACTTTCAATAGTGTTGAGAGATGTGAGGGAGAATTCTTGAGGAGGTTGATGAATGAAATATGTGTGTAAGTTTTCCTTAAATCTTCAATAAGTTCATAAGGTCAAATCGGGGTTGATATTGGCTCAACCACTGAGACTATGCTTTCATGTATTTCTTCTTGCCCCTTTTCAAGCTCTCCTTCTTCTTCTTCATCATGTAATATATTGACCAATCCCAACATCCTAGCTTCTCCTTTTTGTCCTAGTTGCGATGGGATATTTGTGTTGTTACCTTGGGTTGTGTTGTTTTGATTAGTCGTTTCCATGTCTTTGATTAGCTCTTGAGTTTGCCTTGCCCCCTTGTTATCCGGTGTGATCTCTTATGGATTTAAGAACATCTCCATGAATAGCCAATATTGGTCCTCTGACAATCTTGCTATGAACTTGTATTCTCTACAAGATTTTGTGCTATGCCCCCTAGTCCTATGAAAATAATAGAATTGATTGTATTCATAGGGGGTCTTTCATATCTTCCATCATTGTCATTCCCATTCTGATTCCAAGATTGATAATTGTCTTGTGGGTAATACACGTTATTTCTAGGACAATCAATTTCATTAACATTGGGAGGGTAGTAATCTCTTCTGCTATAGTCATCCCTCACTTCCCTAACAGGGGGTTAATCTGTTACCCTGTCTGTCATTGCGTTCTTATTGTTTTTGAGAATTTTGATAACAGGTGCATTGTTTCTCGTATCCCCATTCATCAATTTTCCATTTGACACATAAGTCCTTCTGCTACAATCAATGGTTGCTTGGTCAATCCTTAAAGCACTTTCCAAGGCTTCTTCGTAGGACTTGTAAGGTACCTTTTGAACTTCTTCTCTCATACCCCTATTCAAGGCATGCAAGACAAGATCACACAACTCGCGATGATCCATGTTTGGAGTGCTTGTCAAAGAATAGATAACTTGTCTCCATCGAGTGATGAAATGGGCTACTGATTCATTTGGTTCTTGTTTCATAGTTAATAATTCTTGGATCCCTATCTTAACAAGCTTGTTCATGTCAAAAGCCATGACAAACTCTTTGATTAATTTCCTAAATGAGTGTAGTGAGGCCTCTAGTAGGTGATAATACAAATCCAAGGCTATTCCTTCTAACATCTTCAGGAAGATTTTGGCAACAACCCCATCCCAAGGGAGGAGTTCTCTTATTACATTTGTGTAATCTATAATGTGCGAGTTGGAATCTCCTTCTCCTTTGAACTTTGGGAGATCTAGTAAAGGTCAAGGTAACAAAATGCTTCTTATGATCATGTCAAGGGGCGCCTTAATTACTCCAAGTATGTACCTAAAAATGCACTCTGTGATTGTGGAGTTCACAACATTAGCCCCATGGGTGGGCTTTGATAACCCAATGCTATTGTTTGATTCATTTGGTTTCCTTGCATTCCATGATTGTTTTGAATAGGATGGTTCCCATTTGGAAATGTATCATTACTCCCATTTCAAGAGTAGTAGTTGAGGTAAGGGGGATTTTGAGATGCTCCCTGGTGTTGTTTAATTCTGATATGTTCATGTGATTTTTGTCTTCTTTCTGGGACAAGTTGTTCTGCCTCCAGAGTTCTGATTCTTTGTACTAGTGTTGCAATGAGGTCTATAGGTGTGGGACCTCTAGGTACTTCTTCATTTCTAAGGTTTTCATTGTGAATGTTGTCATGATTCTTTGTTTCTTCTTGTATAGTGTTTTCTCATTGCTCTTCTCGTAGAGCAGCGTTTAGGACTTCTTGAGAATCTTTTTCTTCTTGTAAGTTTTGTTCTAGCATTCTTACTTCATCATCAAGATAAGTACTTGAGGTGCTTGTGGATGGTTGGTCCATGCGGATGACTTATGATCTCATCTGTATTCTTTTCTCTTTGTGAGGTGTGTTTGGTATGGTAGGGTTATGCTCCAATGCAAGATTGTTGAAAGATGGAGAATGCCTGGCTTCTCTCTACTCTTGTTCATAGTCTTAATCTTCATAGTCATAGTAGTTTGAAACTGGTGCCTTTGGGTCAGGTGGCACATACCTATCAAAAGAGGGAGTTTTTGGTTCCCTAGAGGGAATATTCCCTAAGTTTAAGTTTGGTTCCGTCATATTCGAGGGTGCCATAGACACCACAAAACAAATTGAATGAGCGAAGGCGAAGGCGACAAAGATGGAAGCGGCGAAGATGGTTATGAAGAAGAAAGTGATAATGATTGAAACCTTTGAAGTTGAAAAGAGAAAGAGTGACAATGATGATGTTTAAATGGAATTTGAGTGATCTTTGAAACATAAAACTACTCATCCTAGTAGGATTTGTAATTTCGCGTTAAGTTCACCAAAATATGTTTTGAAGCTGATGGTGCATGTGATAGTGATAATGAGATCCAAGAAATGGGAACACAAAAAGCATAACCAAAAGCGTTTGTAATTCACGTCGGGTTCACCAAAATATGTACACTCAAAAACATGATTCAGTGACCTAGGGCGGTTGAGTCAGCTTTGGCACGCACACGGACCTTCTCTCCTTGCCACAGGGCAAACCTCCATGTCACTCTTGCTCTCATGGAAGTAGCCAATCAAGAGGAGGTGAGACATGAGGGTAGTCTGGCTCATTTGAGAGTTGGACTTCACAGAGAGTGGTCGGCCAGTCCTGGGGCCTTTATTGTGTGTTTGTTTGGATGTAGTGTTCTGTGACCATTGTTGTAAATATAACTATATGACCTGAAGGGTCACTAGTCACTGTTCTTCTATTTCGGTTTCTAAGGTTCCAGTGTTGTGTGGGTTGACTATTGTTTTCGTTGATGTTCCTTTCAAGTTGGTGTTGTCATTCATACTGTTGAATGATTGCTTGTTGTATTTGAAGTTCTCATGACTTTTCTTGTTGTTGTTGAATTACTTGTTGATCTTGCTATTGTCTAGGGTGGATCTCCTCTATCTCATCAAGGATTGCCCTCACCCACTCACCTCTAACTCTAGGGCACATTCGTGAGCCTAAACAAGAGAGAGATGGTTAAAGCTAACCTTGACTTGACCTAGGGTTTCAACTTACGGTTTGTGTGACCTAAGGTTTGACTTTGTTTGACCATGTGTTGACCTTGTTATGAAATCAAGGGTTTGTAAACCTTATACGTTTCTAATGTTTTTATTCTTTTCAATTTTTGTATGAATGCAAGCCTATATGAGTGCAAAATTTTTTTTTTGTGCTTTTTTCTATTTATAGAAATGAAAGTGCTTTTTTCTATTCTAGGAATTATAAAATGTATGCAAACTAGTATGAGATTATCTAATGCAACTAAATCTATGTTTTTGGTTTGATTTTTTGAATAAGTGGAACAATTTACTCTACGAAAGGGAAATTGGTTTTAATCTATGAACTTTTGAAAGCAAACTAATTAAACAATGCAAATCTACTTAGCCTATCAAGGAAAAAGCAACATGCATTTACTATTCCCAAGAGCAAAGTTTGCTTATCTAATTATTATGAAATAAAAAGCTCGAAGGAACCTAGAATAAAGAAACATGTGAGCCTCCACTACCATCAAAAATCCTTATATGGCAACCTCTAATCCTCTTGCAACAGTGGGGTGATCCTCTTGGCAACAATGAGAAAAGGGATGCAAAAGAAGCTTTTGAAGCTTTGAAATGAGCTCAATTAGAGCTTGATGAGCACTGTGGCTTGTGATGTGAATAATGTATCGACACAAAAAAAAAGATTTTAGTAAAGCTAGATGAGACAACAAATAAAAGCAAATGGCTCGAATGTCCTGTGTGAGCATACGGATGCTTGATTGGAGAGCAATAACCTGCAAGAACTATATAAAAAAATGAAATTGCCTCCCTTTGTGCTTGAGGGAGGGGGTATTTATAGGTTTGAAGAAGGGATGAGAGGTGAAGAGGAAGAAGAGTTAACTCCCTTTGATTGAAGAGTTAACTTAGAAGACACAAGAGTGATCTGGGCTAAAATTGGAGTGATCTAATCAATTATAACTTATCACTCAAGAAGAAATGGAGAAAGAGAATGCATGCGTTGATAACTAAAGATAAAAATAAGCTAAATATGCATGGGTGGATGCATGAAATAGTTAACTCTATCTTTGGGGAAATTTTCCATCCAAACATGAAGAAAAATGGGTGAAAATAAAGCTATTTTTGGTTAAAAACTTGAGTTAATTCGTGGCTAGGAAAGACGACAGGGTCGCCACCTGGTCACCCCTTTCACCAGTCAGGGTCACCTGGGAGCGACCCATGGGTGACCCTTAGAGGAGGGGTCCTAGGTGAAAGTGCAGGATGGAAGATGAAAGAGGAGGAGAAAAGAAGGGGATTTGCCTCTGGAAATAGGTCAAACAGGGGTCAAAAACTAAATCTCCACTTTCAAATGTAGGATCTCCTAGGGGAGATCTGAAAATAATAGGAGGAGATTTGTATTGGTTGCCTGAACTAAAAATTGAAAGTTGGAGATCACTTGGGAGGTCCTCTAGAGGGCTCTTAGGGGCAGGAATGGATGAAAAACACTGGGGAAAGGGGAAAACACAAAAAATGGATGAATACAAGGCTTAGGGATGAAGTTGCAAGCACAAGAAACACAAATCAACAAGTGTCGAAAAGTGTCGAAAGTGAAGAAAGGGATGAAATGACAAAGGGCAAACAACACAAGGAGGAAGAAACTGCATGCTGCCAAGAGAGTCATTGAGAGATCATTATTTCATGCCTACATGTACGTGACAAGGATTGTGAGTCATCATCAAGGTCCTTGTGGAGGCTGTGTGTGATTTTGGTGCTTACAAAGACAATATGGAGGGAGAACCACACCAAACATAAACACTCAGAAGCTAGAAGAATGGTGGGAGAAGGGCATAGGCATAGGGTATGGCAAAAGTAAAGCAGAGAGGTTGTCACATCAGGAGGAAGAAACTCTAGTAGCAAGTGCTAACAAGGTATTGTGCTTTCGTAGGTTAGAAAGTAGGTGTTGTGTGATTTCCTTGGAAGGGAGGGTAGTAGCTAGGAAAGCCGAAGAGATCAAAGAGCAATCCTTTTTCATAAAATGGAGTGGAGACTGGCTAGCTTTTCCTAGCGTAAGGAAATGGTGTGATCTGAATTGGGGGCCTGAGATCTCACTAAAGACCATGCCCAATGGTTTCTACCTTGTCAAATGCTCGTTAGACAGAGTAAAATGCCAAATCATGAACCAAGGTCTATATATGATGGAAAAGTAGGGGCTCTTTATTAAAGATTGGGTAGGAAAATTTAATCCCTTGAAGGAGCAGATCCAGGAGGCCCTAGTATGGTTTAGGATTTGCAACCTACCCTCAAAATATTGATCAGAGGAAACCCTCAAAGAGATCGGAAACAAATTAGGGTCTTTTGTGGAAGTAGATGAACTCATTGAGGAGTAGGAATATAGTATGTATGCTAGGATATGCATGAAGATCAAGCCCAACTCCCCCTCTACCAAAGGAAATAGAGATTTTGTCTGAGATGGATGTTTGTCACCAAAAGGTGGAGATCGATGAAGAACGAGACAGATGCAGAATATGCAAAAACAGAGGCCACATGGAAGAAGAATGAAAGCACTAAAAGCACACAAAGGAGAAAGAGTCCTGGAGCCAAGAGACGGGAAAGGAGCCACAGAGGAGGGCCCTTTTGGTTTCATCTATAGATAGGAGAGATGAGGAGCCACCAAAAAACTTGGAGGTCAATTACTTGGAGCCACAACAAAAAGGGGCTAAGGATAGTGCAGGGAAAACCAAATTAAAATGGGGGGATGAGCCAGTGGAGGATACTAGAGGGCCTCTGAATCAAGAAATCCAAGGAAGGAGAAGGAAATGTCAAACAAGGAGGATGGACAATTGTTTGAGGGTCCAAAGAGGAATGGTTGTATGCGTGAAGGGGAGCTTCAACTCGTAGTGCAGGAATAAATGGCGAAGGTGGTAGAGAATGTAAACAAAGAAAATAACCTTGGTGAGAAGATGTAAGAGTGGTTGGATGGAGGAGAGGATAGTTACTTCGGTGAAGAAACATAAGGGATCATGGACAATAGAACAATCAGTCAAAGCCTCTCACAAAATCTAAAGTTAGTGTTGGGGGAGAAAAAATCTAAAGGCAGGAAATCGAAGAGAGTAATGTTAGAATTGGCAGGGAATGCTAAGGGATAGATGAAACTAAGATCATGGAAGGGAGTGTCCCTTCCCTAGTCACCATGAGGGCCCTTACGTGGAATGTTAGGGGCTTAAATGCCCCTAATAAGAGAGGCCTGATCAAATGGCAAGTTGATCAAGCCAAAGTAGATATAGTTCTATTGCAAGAAACCAAATAGAATCAAGACAATATTAAACTCTTACTGGAAAAGTGGAAGCAGTGGCAAGGGATCTTCAAGGAGGTTGAGGGTGCTTTTGGGGGTCTTAGGCTAATATGGAACCCAAACAGAATCAAGGTACAAGAAATCATGAGCAATCAGAATTGGCAGCTAGTTAAAGCCAATACCGTAGGAGGAGACTTACAGTGTTCGTGCTAAATGTCTATGGCTCAACAGAGACAGCAAAAAAGAAGGATGTTTGGAACCAAATTGCAGTGGTCTTGGACTTGATCAGAGAAGAGAAAGTGGTGGTTGGTAGTGACTTTAATGCCACTTTGGATGGCATGGAGAAGAAGGGGGTCCAATCGACTTTCATAGTCACAAACATACTTCAATGCATTCATGAGCACGAGAACCACTTGCTAGAGGTATGCATGAAAAATGGAAAATTCATATGGATGAATAGGAGAATAGGTTTCACCAACATAGCGGAGAAGCTGGATAGGTTCTTCCTAGTAGGGGAATGGGAAGATATCCAATGCACCTATGAAGCATCAATCATGCCCCTAACTAGCTCAGATCACTTCCCAGTTCTACTAAGTTCAATCAAGACAACCTGCCTGAGAGGTGCCCCTTTAAATTCAAGTGTATGTGGCTACGGGATGAAAATATTAAGGTCAGAATGGATGAATGGTGGAATGATGTGTCCAAGGATGGGGGTTATCACATGTACAGCCTACAAAGAAAACTAGGCTATATAAAAGGGTGGTTTAAGGAATGGAACCAAAACCATTTCAGGAACATCTTTGACGAAAAAATCAAGGCTGAGGAGGAGCTAGTAGATCTAAATGAGAATGTGATTAGGGATGGAATGGATGTCAAACTTATGAAAAGGAAAAACTATTGAGAGAAAAATATGAAGAGATCCTCGCCAGAGAGGAAACCTTCTGGAGACAAAAATCCAGAAAATGCTAGCTAAAAGAAGGGGATAGAAACACAAAGCTTTTTCACATGTCCACCAAAATAAAGAGGATCAGAAACAAAATCAGAGAGCTATTGTTGAGGGGGACAAATTCATGATCCAAAATAAATAGAGGAGGAGATAGTGGTGGACTTAAAAAATCTTCTATCAAAGGATGATACTCCAATTGATCAGAGTAGACAAGAGATACTCGACAATATTCCAAATCGGATAAATGAAAGGGAGAATGAGCTCCTGTGTGGCCCAGTATTAGAGGAGGATGTTCAGGCTACAATCTTCCAAATGAGCCCAGATAAGACTTCGGGCCCAGATGGCTTCCTGATAAGGTTCTTCCAGGCCTTATGGAATACTGTGAAAGGGGATGTAACAAGGGCAGTTGAAGAATCAAGAAAGATACAGGTTATGCTCAGGGATATCAACAACACATTGATAGTGTTGATTCCTGAGAAGGAGAAGGCAGAGAAGGTAGAATATTATAGGTCGATATCCCTCTGCAACATGGTTTAAAAGGTAATAACCAAAGTAATGATAGATGGATTAAAAAAGGTACTGCCATCAGTCATTTCAGAGGAACAACGTGGGTTTGTTCTAGGGAGAACAATCATGGAAGGGATTATCTTGGCACATGAGGCCATCTACATAGTTTGTAAGGCTATTGTGGGAAGGATGATAATCAAATTGGATATTATAAAGGCTTATGACCAAGTTGATAGAGATTCTTGATGGAGGTAATGGCGAAGTTTGGCTTTGATCAAAAGTGGATTAGGTGGGTTGGGAGATGCATTGAAGGTCTAAGATTCTCAGTGCTAGTGAATGGGTCCCCGAAAGGCTTCTTCAAAACATCAAGAGGGATTCGATAGGGGGATCCAATCTCCCCCTTCTTGTTCATTATTATGGCAGAAGCACTAGGAAGAAGTATAGAGGCAGAGAGGCGAAGAGGGCGATGGAGGGGCATTAAATTTGCCCCAAACATGGACTCAATAACCCACATGCAATTTGCGGATGACATAATGTTGTTTAGAGTGTCCAACAGAGGGGAGGCAAGAGGAATAAAAAACCTACTGGACAAGTATCACCGATCTTCAGGAAAAAAGGTGAATTGGGGTAAATCTAAAATTTTCTTTTTCAACATAGATTTGAGAAAATAGAGGGAACTTGCAAGAATCTTAGGTATCAGAAGAGGCTTGCTTCCAGGGAAATTTCTTGGGTTGTCATTATATGGAGGTGCAAGCAAGTTTCACTTATGGGAAAACATTTTGGCAAAATGCAACAAGAAACTAGAGGCATGGAAAGGGAAATGGCTTATGACACATAATAATGCTTAGATCGGTCATATCAACAATACTTATATATACTATGTCATGCATGAAGCTCCCATAAAAGTTCTTTAAACAAATTGAAAGGTGGATGAGAATATTCTTTTGGAATGAAAGCTTTGATCAAAACAAAATGCCACTGGTGGTGTGGGGAAAAAATTGTAGACTAAAGGAGCCTGGGGGAGTTGGTCTATGGAGATGGCCCATAATGAATAATGAATAAGGCTTTAGGTGCAAAACTGATATGGAGCATGTACCAGAAGGAAGATTAGAAGTGGATAAGAGTTCTACAACATAAATACTTGGATTCTGACTGTCCAAGGTGAATTCTCACCATCCAAAACCCCTAGTAGGCTCAGCAATCTAGAATTTCCTGATATCTTTCCAAAGTCTGGTAACAAACCATCTAACGTGGGAAGTAAGAGGTAGTAGGTAGGCCAAGTTTTGGACTGACTCTTGGGAGTTCATAGTTCAATAATAGAAATGGAAGGGATGGAAGAAGAAAGAAGAGTCCTTGAGATGGAATGGGGTACCTCAGTGAGGGATTATGTGGAACCAGATGGTAGTAATGGCTGTCAGAGGTAGAAATGGAGATCACTGCAACAAGTGGGGATACCTGAGGAACTAAAAGAAAGGCTAACGGGCATTCTTAGTCAATGTAGTGCTCATATCGAAGGAGGTGAAGATATAGTCCATTAGTGCATAGCAAAGTCAGGCACATATAATGTAAGGATAGGCTACAATATAGAGGAAGCGTCAACCAAGCTGGAAGAGTGGCCTATAGACCTAACATGGAGGAAGAATTGTCTGCAAAAGCTGATGTGTTTTCTTGGCTGGCCCTATAAAACAAAATATTGACTGCTAACAAATTGCAAAAGATAGGGATTGTGGGCCCACATAGGTGCATCCTATGTAGGAAGGAGGAGGAATCAACTAATCATTTGTTGTTGAATTGCAAAGTAGTAAGTAAATCTTGGGATGGGGTGATTAGCAAGCTAGAATGGCAATCCCCATGACCAATTTCTCTGTTGGAACTTTTCAATGGTTGGCTAGGTCTGTGGAAGTGAGTAGTTTTCTTGAGCATCTAGAAGGTGACACCGTCAATTGTGATCTGAGAGATATAGAAAGAGAGAAATTAGAGGATCTTCTAAGAGAAATAAAAGTCATTGAATGGCCTAATCAGTAAAATTGAATTGGCAGTCAGTGAAGTGGTGAATAATGCTACAAGGAACCAGAGAGCCAACAAGAGCGAATTCACTTTGTGGGATGAAAAATTGCTGAACTCCTAGCCAAGATTGATGGTTCCCCCCATTTATGGGAATCCTAGGGTTGATCCTCCCAATAATCTAAGGAAAGATGTGAAGTGGCAACCATTGGATGAAGGATGGGTGAAAGTGAATTTTGATGGGGTGTCTAGGGGTAACTTGGGGCTGTCAAGAGTGAGATGCATCCTTTGCAATCGTTTAGGGAGAACATTGGTGGAGGAAATAAGAACACTACCAACTGGGACGAATAATGAGGTGTAGGTACAAGCGGCTTGGATGGGGGTCAAAATGTGCAGGAGGATGGGATTTTGAAGGTTGCACCCAGAAGGGGACTCTCTGATTATTATCAACACCATTCAAAAAAAGGAGACACCCAATTGGAAAATCTAAAGTGTCATAAGATAAATTTGGGAGGACATTAACCTCCTAGATGACTCTAAGCTCTCCCATATCTATCGGGAGGGAAATGGGGAGGCCGATAGATTGTCGAAGCAGGCCATCAAAATGAGTGGTGATATTCAAATTTAGGGTGAGGAAGGCATGGATGTTGAAGAAGAATGAAGGGACAGTGGAGAAGCACAGACAAGGATGGAATAAAAACCTTATTTTGGTTTTTTGTCACTCTATGTATGAATGTAAATCTCGAACCTGTTTAATGTTGTATTTGGGTATGGCCCCCTTAGTGCCATTTTGACTTATAAAAAAATTAAATATATTCAAAATTATACTTATTGGAAAGCTCATTTCGAGGGCTACAATCCTACAAAATATTGTTAGAAC
Organism: Cunninghamia lanceolata; assembly: GCA_027924645.1. Classification (NCBI taxonomy): domain Eukaryota; kingdom Viridiplantae; phylum Streptophyta; class Pinopsida; order Cupressales; family Cupressaceae; genus Cunninghamia; species Cunninghamia lanceolata. The sequence goes on from BSBN01000405.1 coordinate 1,268,797, forward strand.
ACATGCAATCTACTAAGAGGGGGTGTGGATCAGTAGATTAATAACACATAAAAACTTATAATCTATAGAAAGCAGACCAAAATAACTTTCAATGCTTAAGAAAGAACAATAAGAGATCATACAGACATGAACACCAGATGTACATGGAAAACCCAAAGATGGGAAAAACCACGATGAGAAAATGCTGCTAGGATCTACCGTCCTAATCCAACCTCACAAAATAAACCATTGATTACAATGTTTTAAGGGCATCCACCCTAAGGAGTCACTGAACCCCTGATTTAAGAGCTCCAACTCTAAGGAAACTATAATCCCCTGAACCGAGCACCAACTCAGTCCACAAGAGGCACTAACCTCTGAATCGTTACAAATTCTAATATGCTGACATTTGGTTCTTCACAAACCTCAAATACACCTATTCAATTCATACATAGTCTTCTCCTCTCACTCAACCTGCCTAGACTCTCTGTGTTCTCATTAACACACCCTCATAAAATACACGCTCAAAGTGTCATTACACTATCTGTTCTTATCATTGTCGCCTCTCATGCATGTGAACAACCCCTTAGTAATACATCACAACCCACCTTATTTAACACTATCATGAGAAGAAACTGCCCTAATATTCTCAACTACCACTTTGATCTTCAGAACAGAATACTGGTAATTCTACACGAGTCTCAAATAGTTTGAACCAAAAAAGCAACAGAAGATTGTCTATATCAATGCAGTTGCATAACTGTTACTTGTTGAGGAAGAACTCAAAACAACTATCCCAAAAAATATTCAAATTGTTCTAACTATTAACTTAACTAAACAAATTGCACTTAGAGATTTGAATCTTGAAAAATCATGCTTTGAAAGTTCTCCTTTTTCAAAAACTGAATTTGCAGACTTTCAAAGATCGGGCTTCCGATCTACCACCTTCCTTTGTAATTCTAACAGGTGTTGGGCTTCTCACATTTTGCCTTCCATCGGGAGTTGGGATTTTGGTCTTCTGACTTCCATTTTAGAATGGATCAAAGAATGTCTCTGTTCTCTGATCTTTGATTTCCTTAGCTTTTTCGGATTTCATTTGTTGGGCATTCTTCCTTCCATATTCCATTTTGGAATGAGTCAAAGAGCAACTCCACTCTCTGATCTCCGATCCCTTAGACTAAATCAGATTTCACACACCGGGGATTCTTTCTTATGTCTTCCATTTTAGAATGAATCAAAGAGCAACTCCACTCTCTGATCTCTGATTTCCATAGACTAAATCAGAGCTTTATGATCAGGTCTTCCTTATCAGGCCTTTCTTCTTTCCTTGACAAGGAGTAAGGCTAAAACTCTGAACTCTGATTTCCTTAGACTAAATCAGAGCTTTGCAATCGTCGATTCCTTAGACCAAATCAGAGCATTACAATCGGGCCTTCCACTCTAGCCATTCTTATTTCCTTGACAAGGGAAATGAGTAAGGCTGAAACACCAAACTCTGATGAACTCTAGAAAGGAGTAAGGTCGAAAACCCGAACTCTAAAACACTCTAGAAAATAAGAAAATTGCCATCTTTCACTTAGTATGTTTAAACTTTTGGCCTTAGACTCATTAATGACAACAGTTGGACAATTTCATTTGACATGAATGACAATAATTCAACAATCTCCCCCTTTATCATTGATGGCAACCTACGAATAATCTATCTTTTATCGCTGCCCTATCTCTTCTACATTTGCTCCCCTGTTCACTCTCTTCTGCATTTTCTCCCCTATTCTATCCCTTCTGCATTTGCTCCCCCTTACTCTAATTTTCCCCCTTTGACATCAATGGAAAAGGGAGGTAATCAACCTATTTTCTGATAGCAACCTGCTATTGTAATGCTTCTCCTCATCATGTCATACCAATTTCTAAGCATCTAAACTGTCCTCAATCTACCTGCTCCCCTTAAGAGGTAGCCACTATCTAAATAGGAATGAATGATATACCTTGAACTGCTCTCCCTAGATAGATGTTGCAGCTGCACTTCTACTTGTGAGAAGAAGGAGCAATAACTCCTAACTTCCACCTGAGATATTCAAAAGTATCCTTGGGAAGTGGATTCGTGAAAATGTCTGCAATCTGTTCTTGTGTGGGGACATACTCCATCTTGACTTCCTGATCTGCAAATTTTTCTCTCAAGAAATGATATTTAATGGAGATGTGCTTTATTCTTGAGTGCATCACAAGATTCTTTGAGATATTGATTGCACTAGTATTATCACAAAGAATGGAAATAGGATCATCAAACTTAGATACCTTGATATCCTTGAGTGTCTGCTTCATCGATAAAACCTGTGTACAACATGAAACAACAACATATTTTTCTTTAGTAGTGGACAATGTAACTGAATCTTGCTTCTTATTGGGCCATGATACCAACCTATCACCAAGGAAGAAAGCTCCACCACTAGTGCTTCTCCTGTCATCTGTACTTCCTTCGCAATCAGCATCTGTATATGTTGTCAAAGTAAAATCCTTATCTCAAGGATACTATAATCCATAATCCATAGTACCTTTCAGATATCTAAAAATTCTCTTCACAGCTTGAACATGAGATTCCTTAGGAGTAGCTTGGAATCTAGCCACCATGCATAGTGCTTGTATGATATCTGGTCTAGATGCAGTTAGGTACACTAAGCTACCTATTGTGGATCTGTACATTGTTTGATTTGTATCAGGTGATTCATCATTCTTTCTCAACTTGCATCTTGTCATCATGGGGGTACTAATAGGCTTACAGTCCTCCATCTTGAACTTCTTAAGCATTTCCTTGGCATACTTGGTTTGGGATATAAATATACTTTGATCTACTTGTGATATTTGTAAACCAAGAAAGAAATAAAGTTCTCCAAGCATGGACATTTGAAGTTCTTTCTGCATTAGATCTGTAAATTCCTTGCACATCCTGTCATCACTACCACTAAAAATGACGTCATCAACATACACAACAACAATCAACATGTGTTCACCTTTTGATTTGAAGAACAAGTTGTTGTCTACACATCCTTTTTTGAATCCTTCATGTTGGAGGTAATTATCCAGCTTAGAATACCAAGCCCTAGGGGCCTGTTTTAGACCATACAAAGTCTTTTTCAGTCTACAAACATAATCTTCTTTCTCTGACACCTTAAATCCTTTAGGTTGCTCAATATAAATTTCTTCATTAACATTCACATTCAGGAATGTAGATTTAACATCCATTTGATAGACTTTGAAGTTCTTATAAACAGAGAATGCCAAAAACATCCTAATGGCTTCCAATCTTGCTATTGGTGCAAATGTTTCTTCAAAATCTATCCCTTCTACCTGAGCGTATCCTTTACAAATCAATTGTGTTTTGTTCCTCATGACTTCTCCATCCTCATTCAGCTTGTTTTTAAAAACCCATTTTGTGCCTATCATGTTCTTATCTGCAGGCCATGGAACTAATTCCCATGTCTAATTTTTCTCAATCTAATTGAGCTCCTCTTTCATTGCATTGATCCATCCTTCATCCTTACTAGTGTCAGTAAATGTTTTAGGTTCAATCTTAGAGAGTAGTGAGAAATTTACCTATTCATTTGACATTGCTAGCTTTCTTCTAGTTTGAATGCCTTCATTCTTGTCTCTTACTATCTGTTGTTCAGGATGTTCTTTTTCCACAAATTGAGCAGTTGCTTTACCAGTTAACCTTTCAAGTTCTTCTTCAGCAATCACATCTTCTTCTTATTTTGTTATAGCTTATCTATCTGGACAATTGTCCTTATGTGAACATTAGATGCATTTGATCCTCATCTACCTTGACATTAGCACTTTCTACGATTCTATGCAATCACTTGTTGTAACACTTATATGCTTTGGATTTGCTAGAATATCCCAGAAAAATGCCTTCATCACATCTAGAATCAAAGCTTCCAAGGCCATCTTCGTATCTTTTGATGTAGCATTTGCTACCAAATACCTTGAAATATTTGATAGAAGCAACTCTGCCATACCATAATTCATAAGGCATTTTATCAGTGTTTACCCTTAACTGCACTCTATTTAAGACATACACTGATGTATGTACTGCATCTCTCCAGTAAACATCAAGTAACTTTACCTCATTTAGCATAGTTCTTTCCATCTCTTTTACAGTTCTATTTTTCTTTTCCACAACTCCATTCTGCTGTGGAGTTGTAGGTGTAGAATATTATCTTTTTATCCCATGTCTTTCACAATATTTTATAAACTCATTAGAGGTGAATTTTCTATCTCTATCTGATTTTAAGCATTTGATTGTCAGACCACTCTCCTCAATCATAGACCTAAACATCTTAAATATATCAAAGGCTTCTTATTTATCCTTAAGAAAGGTTACCCATGTCATTCTTGAGAAACCATCAACTAATAACATGAAATATCTCACCTTTTAGTCCTTGTGTATTGGTTGGACCACATAGGTCTATATGAACTACCTCCAAGAGACTTGAAGTAGAGTATTCTTTTGTTTTCAAACTAGACCTTGTCTGTTTCCCATGCTTACATTCCTTACAAATTGTATTTGTTGGCTTGGTGATTTTAGGCATGTGCCTAACTGCATTTTTTGAACTTACCTTCACAAGGTTGTCAAAATTGATGTGTCCCAATCTTCTGTGCCATAGCCTACTTTCATCAATATGTCCCATCAAGCAACTTCTACCTTGAATCTTCTTGAGATTGTAAATATTATTTTCTATTCTACTTGCTTCAGCAACTAACTTACTAGAACTTGCTTTCCTGGTCTCACAACCTTTTGCATTAAAGGTCAGATTATATCCATTATCACACATCTGAATTATACTTAGCAAATTGTGCTTCAATCCTTCCATATAGTAGACATTGTGAGTCTTGGCTTTTCCATAAATACTCAGTGTTCCTTTACCACAGATCTTCTTGGATGTGTTGTCACCAAACTTAAACTAAGCCTCCATTCAATTCTTACAGACTTACAAAATTACTTTTATCTCTGGTCATGTTACTGGAGCAACCATTGTCTATCACCCATGAATTCTATCTCTTAGCATGAAATGTTGTCTGTACTATTAGAGATTCTTCTTTCTTATGATCATCCTTCTTCTTATTCTAGAATTTCTTAGTTTCCTTCTCCTTATTCATAAGAGAGTCTAATGCATCATCCTTCTTAGGAGGAACATTCTCCTTTCTTTTCTATTTGTTAGTTTCTATAAAGTTTGTTCTACAAAATTTTGCAATATGACCAAAGTTATTGCATTTGTAACAAACTACTCTAAAATCTCCTAGAGGTGCAAAAGAATTTTTACTAATAAAATCAGTTCTTCTCCTAAAAACAATTCTACAACTAACAACCCTATGACCATATTGATTACATGAATAACAATAGCCATAAAAGGATTGAGGAAACCTGATCGTAACAGAGTATTTTGTAGGAGGGGGTCCTTTGTAGCTCTTCTCCTTCAGATCTCTAACTTTTGTGAAGCCATCATCTTCCTTCGTCTACTTCTTTTCTTTAGTCTTTTTACGAGGATTACTGGACTTGGAGTGCTGACCTTCTTCAAATCCTAAACTAGCCATGTTCTTTGGAAATCTCTGACTGCTTATCATTTCATTAAGCATGTTACTGCTCTTATCAAATTTCAGACTTAGGTCAATCTTATCCTTAGCCTTTTCTAATTCTTTTCTCAAAGATACCACTTCATATTCTAGCTTCAGACATTCTTGTAATTTAGCTTTCAATTTAGATTAAGTAACTTCTTCTATTCTCTTGGCTTCTTCCACTCGTGTCTTCAAATCAATAATCTGATCTTCTAATTTAACAAGCTTCTTAGACACCATATCTTATTGAAGTTGCAGCTTTAGTTTAGAGTTTTTCTTCCTAAGTTTCTCAATCTCTTCTAAAGCACATACCAACTCTCCTTCCAAATTTACTTCTGCTTCTTCATTCTTAGGATCTTCTAGATTAGTATTGTTCTGATCTATATCAGTAGTCTCCATTGTCATGAACAGGTATTCATTTTCTTCAGACTTAAAAACACCTTCATTGTTGTCTTTTGAGATGGGGCTATCTTCAGAGGAATTATTGTCACCTCTTATGTATAGACTCTTCTTGTTCTTCTAAAAATTCTTCTTGTTTGGATATCAAATTCATCACTTTTATCTTTTCCTTCAAAAGGACATTTAGCAGCAAAGTGACCAACCTTTCCACAATTAAAACACTTAAAGGGTAACTTACCTTTATACTTCTCAGATCCTCTCTTCAATCTTCTTACAAAATTGGCCTCTTCTTCGTCTATCTCAGATTCCATCTCTACATTATTTGTCTTCTTTGATGCCTTAAACACAACTTCTTTCTTTGAAATCTCAGTACCACTTGTCCTCATTTCATAGGCAGTAAAAATACCATGTAGCTCATCAACAATTATCTTATCAAGATCTTTTGCTTCTTCTATAGTAGAGATTTTACAATCATACCTAGAAGGTAAAGATCTATGTACCTTCTAAACAATCACTTTCTAGTTTACTTCTTCATCTAGTCCTATCATAGCATTCACAACTTCATCAACTTTGAGCAGGTAATCAACAATCTTTTCTTCCTCTCTCATTTTCAAGCTTTTAAATCTTCCTTTAAAGGTCTGTAGCTTGGCTTGTTTCACCTTTGTATTGCCTTCATAGATGCTCTAAAGCTTGTCCTAGATTTCTTTGGTAGACTTGCATTGCATTACTTTCACAAATTCAGAGTTAGCTAAACCACATAGAATTGCATTCTTAGCCTTAGCATTATTCTCAAATTCCTTCTTACTTGTCTGGTCTCTTGTAGGAGTTGCAAGAATAATATAACCATCTTTAAGAGATTTCCATACATCAAACCCTATTGAGGTTAGGTAGGTTTCCATCCTTATACTCCATAACACATAATTTGTTCTATCAAACAATGGTGATTTGTTTGAGTGAGATCCTTCTTGACCGTCCATGTGTTCAATCTCACAGATCAATCTTTAATTGTTATGCTTCTTCCAAGGAACCTGGCTCTGATACCAATTGTTAGAACACACATAATCTACTGAGAGGGGGGGTGAATCAGTAGATCAATAATACATAAAAACTTCTAATCTCTAAAAAGCAGACCAAAATAACTTTCAATGCTTAAACAAGAACAACAAGAGATCATACAGACATGAACACCAAATGTGCATGGAAAACCCAAAGATGGGAAAAACCATGGTGAGAAAATGCTGCTAGGATCTACTGTCCTAATCGAGCCTCACAGAATAAACTATTGATTACAATGTTTTAAGGGCACCCACCCTAAGGAGTCATTGAACCTTTGATTTAAGAGCTTCAACTCTAAGGAGACTACAATCCCCTAAATTGAGCACTAACTCAGTCCACAAGAGGCATCAACCTCTGAATCTTTACACATTCTAATATGCAAACATTTGGTTCTTCATAAACCTCAAATACACCTATTCAATTCATACATAGTCTTCTCCTCTCACTCAACTCACCTAGACTCTCTGTGTTCTCATTAACACACCCTCATACAATACATGCTCAAAGCGTCATTACACTCTTTGTTCTTATTATCGTCTCCTCTCATGCATGCGAACAACCCCTCAGCAATATAGCACAACCTACCTTATTTAATACTAAATCATGAGAAGAAAATACCTTGGTATTCTCAACTGCCACTTTGATCTTCAGAATAGAATACTGGTAATTCTACACGAGTCTCAAACAGTTTGAACTAAAACAACAACAAAAGATCATCTGTATCAATACAGTTGCATAACCGCAACTTGTTGATGAAGAACTCAAAACAACTATCCCAACAAATCTTCAAATTGATCTAACCATTAACTTAACTAAACAAATTGCACTTAGAAATTTGAATCCTAAAAAATTGCACTTTGAAACTTATCCTTTTTCAAAAAATGAATTTGCAGACTTTCGTAGATCGGGCTTTCGATCTACTACCTTTCTTTGTAATTCTATCGGGCACCAGGCTTCTCACGTTTTATCTTCTATCAGGAGTTAGGCTTTCGGTCTTTTGACTTCCATTTCAGAATGGATCAAAGAACATCTCTTCTCTCTGATCTCTGATTTCCTGAGCTTTTTTAGATTTCGCTCACTGGGCATTCTCCCTTCTATATTCCATTTTGGAACGAGTCAAAGAGCAACTCCGCTCTCTGATCCCTTAGACTAAATCAAATTTCACACGTTGGGGATTCTTTCTTCCGTCTTCCATTTTGGAATGAATCAAAGAGCAACTCCGCTCTCAAATCTCCAATCCCTTAGACTAAATTAAATTTCGTGCGCTGAGGATTCTTTCTTCCATCTTACATTTTGGAATGAATCAAAGAGAAACTCCACTCTCTAATCTCTGATTTCCTTAGACTAAATCAGAGCTTTGCGATTGGGTCTTACTTATCAAGCCTTTCTTCTTTCCTCGACAAGGAGGATTAAGACTGAAACTCCAAACTCTAATTTCCTTAGACTAAATCAGAGCTTTACGACCACTAATTCCTTAGACCAAATCGAAGCACTACGATCGGGCCTTGCATTCTAGTCCTTCTTATTTCCTCGACAAGGAAAACAAGTAAGATCAAAACCTCAAACTCTGATGAACTCTAGAAAGGAGTAAGGCTGAAACCCCAAACTCCAAAACACTCTAGAAAACAAGAAAACTTCCTTCTTTCACTTATTATGTTTAAACTTTTGGCCTTAGACTCATCAATGAGAACACTTGGACAATTTCCTTTGACATCAATGACAATAATTCAATAATTATCTTGTCAATTTTATTCCATTTGGAGGTCCCACCTGAGGTTTGAAACTAAAAATTCTAAGAAAAACTTGAGGCAAAGAGTGGGAGAATCCATCTAGGTACCTTTGTTTGAAGGTCCATTCAGCCGCCCAAAATATTAGAAAAAAATCATAACTATCAACCTTCGAATGAAGGTGACTTTAAGTAAAAAATATTAAAAAAAATGTAACAACCTTTGAACGAAGGTTATTAAGCTAACTATTTTAAAAAAAAATTATGTGAACTACATATAAATAATAGGTGAAATATATTTGTAAAATTAAAAAATATGTCCTAATGTTCGCATTTTTCATATTATTTGCAAGTGAAACATTTGGAAAAACTATGTTTGCAAATTTGGGAGTTTTTTAAGGACAAAATATTTGGTGAAGGAATTTTGGACTGATATTTTTCAGAGGAAAGGGGAAATAAAAGAACAACGCAAAATAAGGCTATGTAGTGATATTCAATAGAAAAGAAACAAAAATTAACTGAAGAAAGGGTGCAAACATATTTCAAAAAAAAAGAAGGTATGTATTTTTTAATTTATATAAAAATGTTTCAAAATTTTAGATTTCAAATTCTACATAGATTCCAAATAAATTATGTACTTGTTAAATTCACAAATTCCTCTCTTAGAGTGTTTGTATCTCTTTCCCCTCCTTCTCAACTCTAGGGTTTCAATATAGTTTCTAGTTTTAGATTTAATTTTAAACTAGAATTAGATTCCTACATGTGTTCTACATTAATCTAAATTGTCTAGTTTAAATTCACTAGATTCCCTAGTTTCTCTCTAGGGTTTTAATATATTTTCACTAATTCCTCAACTCTATGGTTTGAGTATAGTTTCTAATTTTAGATTTAATTTTAATACAAATTAGATTCCTACATGTTCTACATTCATCTAAATTTCTAAACCTATCGACCACCACAAAGAGATATCCATGCACATTTTTCTTGTCATAGGTAAATCACCTACAAAATCTATCTAATATTTTCACATGATAGTGTTTGGATAATTTGAAGTGGTTGATAAGTCCTAGTTTCCATTTACTTGCCTTAATAACATGTCACCTCAAGTACAATGTTAAACATAATTAGCATCATTAGGTCTAATTAATGTAATACTACAAATTAGATATGGTTTAATGTCCCCAAAGTTCACATCCACCTTAGGGATACATGCACCTCAATAAGACTAGTCTCCTCTTTAGAATGCACAACAAACCCAACTTGAAGAGAAAACCATTCTTCACATGAAAATTAGTCTTATGAAAAAATTCATCTTTCTTACCTTCTTCAAGATCTAATACATGACTCTCCAAATTCCTCTTTATAGACATAATTTCCCTCACATATACTTTTATTGACTAAATGGAATTGGTCAAGAAACAATGTCCCCTTGTAACACATGGTGTGCTTTCTCAACCTTATATTGATCTTGTAAGCATTGTAATGGTAAATGGTTCATTTAAGCAATGGTTTCTTTAAGGTCAACAAATAGTGCTTCCAATTTTTCACCACTTGTACCAAAGCATAAATCTCTTTGTCATATGTGAAATACCCAAGGATAAAACCATGAAACATTTCTAAATTACCTACCTTGATTCTCTTTCCATGAATAAATTTTATTACCTATTGTAATGTCCCCTTTTGAGCCATTGTTGCAAAGTGACTTAGACATTTGGAAAAATGGAAAAATACGTTAAGCTTTGAGAATGGAAAGTCACTTTTCATGTATTTAACTATTTTTGCTTGGAAAAACGAAGTTGGATGATGACTTGGAGTAATTTTGTGATAATTATGGTGAAGTAAAAAATAATAAAATAATTTGCCTTGGAGTGAAGCGACCCACTTGGAGGATGGAAAGTGGTAAAAATAAAGGGACAATTAAAAGGTGAAATAAAATGACAAATAAAAAAAATAAAATAATATTTTATTTGCAAAAGTGATCACCCAACTTGAGATGAGGAAATTAATAAAACATTAATATTTTATTCCTCTATTTTGGTCACCCAAGTTGAGGAAGGAAAAGAAAAAGAAAATAAAATAATATTTTATTATGGAGGTGGATTTGAAATCAAATTAAATTATAGTGAATTTGGGCACCCAACTTGTGGATTATAAAAAAAGGTGTTTGGGAGTCATTTTTCACCATTGAGTTTTGTCATTTGATATTTGGAGATTTTCTCTTAAGCTACAACTTTGTTTCAACAATCTTCTAAGGACAAAAACCCTTAGAATTTAGTGGTTTGGACGAAAACCCACTCCACTTGTGAGGTGAATCCATACAGGGTTTACTATTGGACTTATTTGCAGGTTTTTGGCATTTGTTTGGAGCTACAAGGGTATTTCATTTCTTAAGGTTTATGACAGCCAGGGTTTGAAGGACAAATTGACATGATTTGTGTCAAAATGTCAATTTGATGTGAAGGAGATTCAAGGATAAATGATGGTAGGTCTTTAGTGATGATTTTGGCATTGAAATTACATGATTTCATGGTGGATTTGATAAGACTTTGAAGGCATATCTTAATCATACCTTTGTTGGCCGCTAGGGTTTCTAGAGCCATTGTTATCATTGAAGACAACTTGCAGATCTGAGCACTTTCTTGGCTAGATCGTGGAGTTTTTGAAGGGCTAATATCATTTTCCCTCATCACTTAGGGTTTGGGTTGGTTGGAGGAGCTAGACCTACCATTAGAGGGTTTGATGTCAACATTTTTATAGTTAGATTTTTATATCAGACTTCTGTAGTCATTTTCAAATTGGTGTATCAGGAGTTTGAGAGGCAAATTCATCATCTATTTGATATCTATCATCATCCAAGGTTGGAGGCTACCTAGGGAACCAATAGCTCCACCTTTGGAAGGGTTTTGTGGCATTTCAAGGAGCAGATTTCAAAATTTGTTATTGTTTAGTCATAAAATGTCCCCTAGGACTTTTACCTTCTAAGTTTAGCTCCTGGGTCCCTTATTTTTCATCATGCATGTTCATTTTAACTCCCTATGCAAAATTCATAGAAACCCATGTCAAATGGGGCTAAGGGGACCTTATTGAGCTTAACTTTGCCTTGAAAATTGGGCCCAGGGCTTGGGCGCTCGCACCCTAGTCCTGACGTATTTGGTCGGGAACCTAAATTTTAAATGTCGATTATGTGATCATTAAAAGGTTCCGTTGTCGACATCTTAAGTTTGAATTATGAAATTTGTAGTGCGAATGCATATATAAGCATGTTTAGGGTTTCATTTGTAAACTAGAAGATGATTATTAACTTTTGGCAAACTTATGATTTTAGAGCATTCAAGGCATTCATTATTGCAAAACATAAGATTGTTGTTGTGTTTGTTATGTAGATTTGGCTTCATCTTCTCATGTGTTGAAGGATTTTCATCTACATGAGAGATACACCTCCGAGGTGATATCTATTTGTGTTGAAACAATCATTTATCAATTTGTTTTTGCCTCTATCCTATAGGGATACACACTCTTTATCAAACAACGGTGTTGAAAGGCTTGAATGTCATTCTGAGGCTTGACTGAGGCAAACTCCTAAACACCACAACCCCCAACCCCCTTCTTTGTGATTGCAGGTGATAGGTGTCGTATTCTACGGAAGTGGAGTTGCAGGAGGCTATGATAGAGAGTATAGAATCCAGATCAGAGAAGAAAAGCATTGCCTAGGCTTGGGTGCCCACCTCGAAGCCCTCTAGCTCTCTGAAGATGAAAACCTCCAAGACAGTGGTGAACAGTAGCAGACAACTTCCAGAAATCCATGACAAAGTTCCTACCCTGGGCTTGGGTGCCTGCTCTTTAGCCCTTGACTTTTCCGCATCTGGAATCTCAAAACTTGGTATGTATATACTCTGAATATTACATCTTTGTCTGCGAGCATTTGTCAGGATTTGTCCATTTATTTATGATTTTGCATAATTAGGGTTTTTAGCATAATCAAACATTAAATTAATACATTAATCAATAAATTCCAAATTTCCCTATCATTACAAGTGACAACCAACTTGTAGGTGAATCCTCTTGCAAAAGTTGTGATTCAACTTGGTTAAATGTCCTTGAATGTTAGTAGTGAAAGGAGGATCTAACCTAAACACCTATCAACCCTCATCTTCCTTTTTCCTACTAAACAGTTATATCAAAAAGTTGTATCAAGTATGTCCCAAAAATTAGAGTTGCAATCAACACTTGTTCATTGTTGGTTTGATATGATTTGGCATTCATATGCATCATATCATTGATACTATCATCCGGGTATGTTATAAGTGCCTTGATATTCAAATATTTAATTTGAATTGGCATTGTAAATGATGTCCTAGTCTGAACTAGACCTGATATGTTTGTAATCGGACCTAATATAGAGGAAAAATAAAGCATAATTTATGTTTTCATTGTGTTTTTTATGCATGTAAAGTATTTGGTTATGTTTCCTATGATTTGGTATATGTATTTCCATTGAAAATCATCTAAAACAATCATCAAAACCAAATACAAATTTAGAAATTAGAACTCAGTCCATTTACATGACAAGTGTTTGACAAAATGTCAAACCTTTGAGATAAAAAATTGAGGTTAGATTGGGTAAGGGTTCTTATACTTACCTTGATTCTCTTTCCACGAACTAGTTCTTGATGTAGCTATAATTTAGAAAACACTTAACAATTTTCCTTAACTATTAAGCTACCCATACAAAGCTCCTTATTTTGATGATGCTTGTAGTCCATTAGGCCAATTCATTTGGCATCAACTTTTGATGGCTCTATATGAACCAATCCATTCCAAACAACATTAATGTTAAGACTAACCATTGAACTTTTCAAATCTTCCCAAAGATTAATTGTTTGAAAATTATGTGTAATGATTTTTAAGGTTCTCTAGATGTTTGTAACATAGTTCTATAATTTAATCCTAGAGAACACATACACTTTTAGATTCCATTATGCAAGTATATATATTTTTAGCAGGATGTAGAGCATGGGGCAGAGCTGACTAGAAGCTGGTGCATACACTATGTGGAGGCTAGAGCTGACAGAAGATGCTACAAGACACATCCCTAGATGTAATAGATATAGTATAAATAGATATAGTATATGATAATATAGAATAGGAGCATAGAATGTAGAAGCATGTGATGAGAATGTGAGATAGTCTAATATAGAGAAGACATAGAAGTCTAATCAAGTATGTATATAGATGGATGAGGCAAAGACTTAGACCTACCGGACGATGGATGTATGACATTTGATTGTTGTTTATATATATATGGAGATCTATGGGTTCCAGATAATTCTTTTGAGTTGTATTGTTATATGTCTATGATACTTTGTTATTCTTTGTGTTTTGCTATCAATCTCTAACTACTTGACTGGGGTATAAACTGACTACAAAGACTTGACTGAGGACCAGATCTCCAGACTGGTATCCCTCCCCATTTCTTACCAACATATATCTACATGAGGAAAATGATATTAGAATTTTACATGTTTAATTTTATAGTGATTTGAGAGTAAATAGAAAAATAATGCTATACATTTAAGCTTATATTTAATATTATATAATATAAAGAATGATAAAATATTAAAATATTATTAAAACTTACATGAAAATGAGTTTATATATCCAGCCCTTAAATATATTCTAAAATTTTCTCTCTTTTATATGATATGTGTAGGGGCCCAACATATAAAAACTAGAGTAGAAGTCGACCCTAATTTAGATACTGGAGCAAAGGAGGCCCAACCACACATAGTTGATGTCATGGAGGAGGCCCAACCGGACATAATTGAAGTCAGGGAGAAGCCCCAACCAAACTTTGATGTTGGAGAGGGTCAAGATCAGTTCCTTCTATGCTCATGTTACTAAGAGGTCATTGAATAGAACTTTCAAAGGAAATACTTGAGAAGCATTTCAAACATCGTGATACACTTGGTCAAGCCCAACTATTATAAAGTATACTTCTTCGTGACAAGTTAAAAGAGCCATTAAAATTGTTGGGTGTAGTTTTCACAAAAAAAAGAGGAAAAGACACCTAGAAAAGATATTGTTCAAAATGTTACAAAAGGTTTGAGTTTCATTGACAAAAATTCTTGATCAGTTGATAAGAGCATTTCAAGAAGAATGATGTTGACATCTATTGTAAGTGCACAAATGCCAATAAAACATCAAATCTCTTCACTTTCAAGTTAAATTGGCTTAAGTACAAAGACACTAACAAGATATGTGAAAAAGGAGAAATGTTTTGGATAATAGTATTGTAGAAGGCAATTGGGCATTGATGTGTAGGGATCCTCATTCTAACAAGATTGAAGATGGTGTTAGGAAGTTGATCTCAAATTTTTGGCATGATCATACCCATCCTTCATCAAATAGTAAAGATGCTCTCAAACATAGGATTAGGCCAAATGATAATGAACTGCATACAAAACATTGGTTAGACATAACACAACATGAGATGTATGTGATATTTTGTGATGCAAATCCTCATATAAAGATTGGGAAAATAATGTTTGAAATGTTAAGGCCATGGTATGTGAAGGAAAACAAAGTTTTTGAAACTTTTTGTTGTCGTTACAATATTGAATTTGATCTTTAGTATTAGGTGTTTTGAAAGATTAAAGAAGAAAGTGATGGTCTTGAAAATGCACCTCCTAAACGGTTAAGTTAGTTCATAGCATCCATCTTATGTGATGAATTTGATGATGATGCAGATGGTCCAATGAAATGCATAAAAGGATTGTGTGAAACATGTCAAAAATTGGCTAAAATACCTTTGAGAAATGAAGATATTGACATGATGATGATGGTAAATTGTAAGAGTTACAAGTACATAAAGTTTGAAAAAAATTGGGAACGAATCCACAAGGTTAGATTATGTAGAATAAGAATTGCCTATTGGAACATTTATAGAAAATTTTCGTAAATTGATACAACCATACATACATCATGCATTTTTTGCTAAGTGGCAAGCAAAACAATTTTAGTTGTTGAGAGATACTTTCCCATTTGGAATAGTTTTATCAGTAGTGGACTTTGCAGAAAATTACTCTTTTACCTATCAAAAGGAGATTCAAACACAATATTATTATTCAGAGCATGTCACTATTATGGTGCATGTGTGTTATCAACATGCACAATTGGATTTGGATGGTGTTGAGAGTACATATCTACAACGAGTCATTAAAAAAGAATATCACTTTTATATTAGCGATGATAAAGAGCATGACACACATTTTGTACAACTTTGCTTTAAGAAGTTTTTTAAAGATTTGGCAAGAAGGGGTGTCAAAATTGAAAAATATTTTGTTTGGTCAGATGGGTGTGAGTCACAATTCAAATCATCATGTCTATTTTATCCACTTTGTAGATATCATAAACATGACAATATACCACATGCTTGGAGTTTCTTTGAGAGTGGGCATGGAAAGGGTGAACATGATGGTGCAGGAGCTTGCATCAAACATGCTATAAGAAAACATCAAATGAATTATGAGGGGGATCATATAAATGATGCAAACGATGTTGTTGAATGGTGTAAGAAACACTTCACTATGAGGTTGGCACATCTTCAGGGAGGAACCCACCTCCAAATAGAGTGTTTTGGGAGATATCAGGTATGTATTGTTTGAAAAATGTTTGCCTTGTTCAATATTTACTTAAAATTTATTTATTTTATTTGATTGTGATTATAGTTTTATAATTTTAACAAAATTATTTAATTGTAAATCATATTTTATGTATATATAAATTTGTAGGTGTGGATAGAAGAAAAATGCATGGATGTAAGAGGGTAAAGAAAACAAGATGTTTGCATTGTGTCATGAGTATAGATAGCGACACATGGATGTTGTGCACTATGGATTACTCTTGTTTTTGTTATGACTACATGTTGGAAGATTATGAGTTTAAAGTACGCATTCCAAAATAAGAATTACTGAAGTAAATAATCTACTTAATTACATCAACTCAAGTAAAAAGATAGATCTCATATACATCATTCAAAAAAGTCATTACATTTTACAAATCCAGGTGCCATAACCAAGTGTTAGCACTATAAAATAATATACAATTTCCATCTTGGCTCTGATGACATAAGTCATCACAAATAATAAGGTATAATAATCAAGTACAAGTAATGCATAAGAATCGAATCACTGTCTCTAGCCACCAATAACCCACATGGTCATCCGCAAGCCGAGAGATGGGAACATGGCCTAGGAACTTTTTTGCCCAACCACAAAGTAATTACACTTTCCTAGAATCCTTCATGACATGAAGGATACCCCGCCTTGCATGAAACACCTAGCAACTTGGAAACAACTGGCAGGAGGGAAAACCCAATGCAACCTAATGTCTAAATGCAAATCTATATGATGATGTGCAATATCTCACAACAGGATGTGACAGAGAAATATATAAATAAAGTTTTACCAAACAATCTTTCATCTATTTCAATGAGCATGGCTTGGCCCAAGCACTTATAAAAGTTACAATCAAATCCTAAAATAGAGGAAAAGCCTTCTCTGTTTGCCCACATTCAGCATCCTAGCCCAAAAATAACCCAATGCACATAGCAAATAAATAATCTAACCCCAATGTACCCATATTCAGGAATCATATATATAAGCAAGAAAATAATCTATCCCCCAAGGTACCCATAATTAGGAATCATATATAAGCAAGAAAAACCAAACTCTTCATAGGACAAGCATAATTATACATGGGTTGTGATCATAAATAGTCAATTTCTAGCAAGATTTAAACTTAATCCATTTCAAAATCTGAATTGATGATATTACACTTATTACGACTCTCATACAATTTGACTATTGAAGTGATATGACTTGCATTTTTGACTATGCGGTAGTACGAGAAATGTTGGAAAAAGGGAGAGAGAACAAGGTAAAGTTGCAGCTATGTAGTTTTAAAATGTTTCAAATATGAAATTAATAGTATGTGTAAATTTGAAAATTACTTTCAATTTAGATGTTAGAGTATTTCTCCAATTTAATCAATGTAGTAGAAGAAAATAGCTTACAAGAAGAAGACACGTATTTACATGGAGAAACCCCTAAGGGAAAAAACTCCACACCAAAGGTGGTTATGCTTGTATTAAATCTCTTGTGAAAGATTACATTCAATACTAAAATCCTTTGATTCCGTAATGCACTTCAAAAGTTTCTTTAATCTTCAAACCTGTAAAAACTTCAAAAATATTCTTGATTTTTCTTCTAAGTATTTTTACAATCAACTCTCTGGAAAATGTATGGGGATTTTTAATTAATACAAAAGCTTCTTAATTTGGAAAGCTTGAAACTCAAATTACAATCATTTGTAATCGATAACATGAGAACAAATCCTCATGCAAAACCCAAGTGCTCTAAATAGAGAAGACAAAAGTCAAACTAAGTCAATCTTCCTATTAACTACATGTCCTGGATGTGAGCGCCCAAGTTTTCCCAAGTAAACTTAGCCAACATCAAACACATTTCCAAATAAAAGCAACAATTGAAAGTCCCAAGTTTAGGTGTCCAAGTTTGCCCAATCCCTTTCAGTTAGCTAAAGTGATCAATGTAAGAGTCAATGTGACTTAGCAAGCCAGGATCCCTGTAATCAGGACAACCTTACACACAAAGATAACAAAGAAGATGCTAAAACAATGGAGCAAAGAATCTATACAACAAAGTATATGAAGTTGTATATGAAACTGTCTAAAATACAATGAGAGATAGCCTTGCTTATAAGGGCAAGGATGACAATGAAGAAGTTGTAGTCATGTGACAAGTGTCACATTCCTATCACATTGACAACTAGAGGATAGGATGCCAACTAGAGAATATGTGTAGGATAAGACAACTCACTACAACTATCAATGACTAGAAACAACTAGTGACATCTAGAAGACTCACTAAGTCAACTTAACATGTGAATTATGTGTGATGTGTGAATATTATTTAGCTAATAAATAGTTAAATAATATGAATTATCCACACAAGGGTAAACTGGTTAGGTGATAACCCTATTCACACCAACACCCCCCCTTAAGTGCAACTTAGGGAGTAGTTGACTAAAACAAAGATGCAATGATGGGTCCCAGCTACTAGGCCATGTTAGGAACACATGTACAACAAATCTCAAGTGGAGAAAAGGAGAAAACCTCATGGGACAAAACTCCTCTCCAAAAGTGAGAATGCAGAAAATAAATGGAATGAAGGATGTGATGGAAGGAGGACTCAAGATCCCCCAAGGACTACATCCAACACATGTACAATCAATTACCCCCCATAGGAGAGCAAGTGTGAGAATATAGGTCCCCCCATAATGAAGTAGCTCCTGTGCCGATGGTGAATGCCTGAAGAAGAATGCTGAAGAGAATCCAAAGCCTGCAAACAACATTCTTCCCCTTAGGAAGAAACAGGTCCAAAGGCTGATGTCAAAGAAATTCCATCTCAAGGTATGAGGGAAAAAGCCTCATGATGTATTATGTCTCTGAAAATTGCTCAAGTGTCCAAATGTCACAACCAAAAGATGTCACATAATCAGGTGATGCATGCCTAATCAAAGAATGTAACAATCCAAGACAAAATGAAAACTCAAGATCATCAATCTCCAAAGACAAAGTATCCTATGAATGATGCTCAAGACACTCCAACTCAATGCCAAACTATGACAAATGAAGAGGAGAAGAAGGTGCCCGCACATCCAAAGTAGAAGAATCAACTCCATCAAAGAGGAGATGAATGTCATCAATTATGTCCTCCAAGTCATCAAGATAGGACTCACAAAACAAGTCTGAAATACCTGTCAAGTACTCATCCCACAAACCTATATCTGGAAGACAAAGGATATCCTACTCAAATGAAGTGGATGAAGCGATGTCTATGCCAATCTCTGAAGAAGCAGAAGGAGGAAGCTCAGAACTAGTCTCAGGAATCGAAGTAGATGCAAGAACACCAAGGTTCAAGTGACCAAAGTTATCCTTACATAAATGATTCACACTTGAGACATGAGTGTGAATAGAAATCAATGGATCTACACCATCATCAGAAACAAAATGGGAGAAAGTATACAAGCAAGATGCATGATCATCCATCCCAACAGCAATGATATCTCTGCTCTCCAAGTCCCGTATGATCACAGAATTAGAAGTGAACTCAACTATCTTTCCTACACCACAATGAGTAATCTGGTAGATGGAAAGGAGATTGGTTGTCAAGGAAGGTACACACAACACATTGTTGAATGTATTCTCTCCAACATCAATATTTCCTCTTCCAGTTGCATGCATGTATGTATTGTTACCCATCAAAATAGGTGGCGAAGTACATGACTGAAATGAAGAGATCATCCCTTGTGAAGATGCCATATGATGAGAGCTCTAGAATCAAGAAGCCATCCCGGTGACTGCAGAGAATATTCCGTCAGGATAGAGAATGTTTTGTTGGCAGGGAGCATGTTTTGCCCCTCAAAGTCCTAAAGTAGGGCTTTTTTTCTTTTTTGCACAACTTTTGCCCTGGTGTCCAAATCGAGCAAAGAAGATATTGACAGAAAGATGGCAGAAAGCACTTCGTAGTGGTATCAGTCATTTTCATAGATTTTACTGTTTGACAACATTTATTGTAGGTTGAAGACAAATATCTCTTTTTGGCTCTCGAGCTCATAACTTTTTGCCACGATCATTGATTTTTGAGATTCTTGCGGCGTTGGAAAGGTATTCAGGAGATCTTTCAAGCCATCCATGTACTTTTCTCAAATTTTGCTCCAGGTTCATTTAATTCAATTTGTCAGTTTTTTGTCTTTTGAGTGATAACTTGTGCATTTTGATACTTGAGAGGGTGAAATTTGTTTTGAGAGGATTTGTTTGTTGTAATACATCATTGTGAGTGATTGTAATCTCACTTGGATCTCTTTTTTTAAGAGGTTTTGTTTTTTTCCCCATTTTTGGTCCCTTGAGGACAATTGTAAATCGCACTAAGTATAAAGTGCCACAACAAATTAGGGGGACTCTTTTACATAGTAAAGGGGTGTTGTTGTCTTGTTGTCTCTCTTTTTCATCATGGATGTGCCTCAATTTCCACTTTTAACTCCATATAATTATCTTGAATGGAAGAAAAACATGGAGTTTGTATTATATAAATAAAAGTTACATAGAATAACTTTAGGCGCAGATCCTAAACCCACAGGTGCTACTAAGAGAAGAAAATGGTTAGATAGAAGAGATGAGGCTTATGGCACACTTTGTCTTGCTATTTCTCCAGATCTTAGGTTTCATGTTGAGTCTTGTACAACGCCAAATGAGATATGGACAACACTAGACAATCTCTTTGGCAAGCAAGATAAAATAAGAAGGTTCAAATTGGAGAATGAGCTAATTGTACTTAATCCTCAATATTTTGATCAAATTGAAGATTTATTCACCAAGTTTAGGTCTCTCAAGTTGCAACTCAAACAAAGTGGTCTTGAGAAAGAAGATGAACAATTGATTCTATCTATTCTTGCAAAATTGGGTCTTGCATATTCAGTTTATGTTTCTACCTTTTATGCTACAATGGATGATTTTGGTAGTAAGTTTACTATGCCTTCACTTGAGGAGTTTTCTACACAACTCACTAGAGAACAAGCCAAGCTACTACACATGGGCACATTGAAGTCTCCTAGAAAACATGATCTAGTTGCAACACAAAGCATAAAAGATTCTAAGGCTTCACATAATAAGAGAAAGAAACAAAAGGATTCAAAGTCTAATGAGCAAGAGAAAGAATCAAAGAAAACCCCCAACTCTTCTTCCAAAGAGGAGTTGAATAAGAAGAAGAAGCCAAAGTGTTCATATTGTAAGAAATTGGGTCATGATGAGACTAAATGTTATGAGAAAAAATTTGATGAAATGTCACAACTTCTTCAAAAACATAACATTGAGTATTCTTCATCAACATCTGTTTTACCCAAGTCTTCTTCTTCAACACCATCATCATCTACATCTACAGGGATAGCAGGCATTGCTAATGGGTCATACAAAGGAAAAGGACAGGCACTCTTTACTTCAACAAGTCTACAGTCAAAGAGATGACTTCTTGATTCTGGAGCTTCTCATCATATGGCTCTGATACCATGTAAGAGTCAATGTGACTCAGCAAGCTAGGATCCCTGCAATCAAAACAACCTTCCACACAAAGATAATAGAGAAGATGCTAAAACAATGGAGCAAAGAATCTATACAACAAAGTATATGAAGCTATATATGAAACTACCTAAAATACAATGAGAGATAGCCTTGCTTATAAAGGCAAGGATGACAATGAAGAAGTTGTAGTCATGTGACAAGTGTCACATTCCTATCACATTGACAACTAGAGGATAGGATGCCAACTAGAGAACATGTGTAGGATAAGACAACTCACTACAACTATCAACAACTAGAAACAACTAGTGACATCTAGAAGACTCACTAAGTCAACTTAACATGTGAATTATGTGTGATGTGTGAATATTATTTAACTAATAAATAGTTAAATAATATGAATTATCCACACAAGGGTAAACTGGTTAGGTGATAACCCTGTTCACACCAACAATCAACACACACCAATCTCATGCAAACAACATGCAAGATTGATGTCCCTAATGTTGTTCTGAATTACCTTGTTATGAACATACAAGTGACATGCAAACACCTGATTCAACATGCAACTGATATCTATTATCTGAAACACTAAGATGTACCATCCTGCAAGTTTCTAGAGTTGGAGTGTTCTGCAAGAAACCTCTCAAAACTAACATGCAACAACATGCAATATCATATAACTGACATGCAACAACATGCAAGCACATGCAAGTCCATAGGAGCAACATGTAACAACATGCAAGCACATGCAAGTTCATATAAGCAACATGCAACAACATGCAAGTCCATATAAGCAACATGTAGCAACATGCAAGTCCATGCAAGTAACATGCAACTCTAACTTCATTGTTAACTGCCACTTCATATTCATTCATCTCTAAATCCACTATTAACTGCTATATCATGTTCATGCAAACATCATGCATCTCTAACTCCTCTGTTAACTCCAACATTATATTCATGCAAAGTGTATCAACAATATCCACTCATGTACATTAAAAAACAAACTCCAAGTCTACATATAAGACACCTCCAAATGTGGGCACCCAAGTTAACTCCCACTCACCTAGAGTTGTTAAACTCTCAAAATAGACTTCAAGGAGTTGTCAACAAGTCTTCATGGACCCCACTCCAAAAGTGGATGCCCAAGTTTGACCCTATCAATTAGGATTTGATTACAATAAGCCAAGTGATATAATTAAATAATAATTAATCTCTCAAAGTCCTTATGTGTTGGGGAACACATTCCCTCAAATTTTGGAGACACATGAATTTGTTAGGATTGCAAGTTAATGGCAACTTATCCCAACATTCTCCCACTTGACATTATACATTGCAATCACTCAAAATGATATAATCAAACTTAAAATCATAGGGAAAAACATCCCTAGCCATCAATGTACTATTAATTCTTCAACATACTTTTGTGCTCCAACAAGATACCTACAAAAGCAATCATGATAACCATCATCTCAAACAAGAACTCCTCACATCATGTCACCCATGATAAACAAGAAACAAGCCAAGGTGAAAGATATCAACTGTCATTGAAACCTGCACCAATCTCAACATGAACACAAGCATCAAATATAATACTCTGAGTGTCTACCACACTCATACCAAATGGAAAAGAAACCACAACAAGTTGCTAGCTCATCCAAAATATCATACCTCAAAACCATGGTAAACAAACCATCATAGGTAGCACTCCATGCCATCAACATACCAACCCAAAACTACAATCAAGTCCCTATAAAACAAACTTGCTAATCACCCATCCTCTCATCTCAAAGCAACATACCAATGTACAAATGACCAAAGACAAGGCCAACAAACAAAATCTGCAATAACACTGAATGGATCTATAGATATTGACAGTCCACATCCAAGTCTTCAATGTAGCCAATGAGTAAAGACAACCCACTAAACCTGCACAACTCGTAGATCCCAATAGTGAAACATGCAAATTCATCTTCACATAAATAACCTACAAACTGAGACAACTAAGAAGATATTGTAACAATAAAGAACATACATATCTAGGAACTTCCACTGCATGGGTAATGTCAAATCTGAAAATAAGATCAAGGCATTAACAAATCCTCCTATAGCACTTCTCTTAGAGGATGTGTATAATTCCTCTACCATATAGTGTCAAAATATATAATGATATGCATAAAACATCTCTCATTACCAATCTCTGAATAACTCTCCCAAGTCCTCTTAACCAATGAAGAAAAAGATCAAGGAGCTACCAAATTATTGTTAACAACAATAACACTTGACTCCAATACAAACCTCAACTCCATAAACATGAGAACCTTTAAGAAGAAGACAATATACCAGGAAAGAGAGAAACTGCAAAATCATACCATGTCTTTATACCACACTAACCTGTGCCAAACTATGTAAAGTAAGATCTCTTTCAACACTCCCAAACTAAAAAGGTATCAATATCTAACATCCAAATTATGATGAAAACATGGCAGAAATAGATGTTAACCTCTCACTAAAAGTATATCAAACTAGCCAAACATTCCCACAACAAAGGGAATAAACCCAAAAACCACAAACCATTTATGTACCTCTCCAAAACAAATCCTCTGAACTAGTTCCATAGCTCACGCTCAAATAAAAATGAGAACAACAAAAATCTATAAACCCATGCATCTACTTATCAACAATCCTTTTCAAGACTAGTGTAAAAAGAGAAGACAAGATCCATATAAAGAATGCATCTAATAATCAGGTGGGCAACACCTATTAGATCATTTACCCGCCGAGTAGACCAAGAGTTGGATACAAGATTGTCCTTGCATATAACACCAAGCAATAAAAGCATATAATAAAGACAACCTTCTCATAAGGTCTATAATGGACTCACATCCATTTCCAAGTGTAGGATTCTTGGTCCTTTTGTTGACATATCATAATGAGAAATCTTTCCAACACATATCTCTAAGTTTAAGAGATATCAAGCCTCACCCAAGTTTATCTAGTATCCATGAGTTTTCAGCAATCAATCCATGCCAAACTTCAAATGTAATCTGCACAATCATGAAGCTTCAAGCAAGTGATTAATACTTCAAAACCAAAGAGAACTTAACCAAACCATTATCAAATTTCCAACTTTAGAATTAGGAATGTATCATGACATCATGATCTAACATCTTCTTAAAAGAAGATCATATGCTCCAATGAACATATTCTACTCCCAAGAGCACCTATATCATGCCAAAAAATCTAACTCATGATCAAGAGTACATCATGACATAATACTATACATCCTCTAAACCAAGGTCATATATAAAAAACTGATAAGTTATAAACTCAACACCTCACCAAAAACTCCAAGAGTCCTCCATGAAAAACCAAGATGTCAACACCTCTTCAAAAACATGAAGATCTAACATCCTTTATCAATAGAACCAAAAATGTCAATGAA
Organism: Cunninghamia lanceolata; assembly: GCA_027924645.1. NCBI lineage: Eukaryota > Viridiplantae > Streptophyta > Pinopsida > Cupressales > Cupressaceae > Cunninghamia > Cunninghamia lanceolata. The sequence goes on from BSBN01000405.1 coordinate 1,294,168, forward strand.
CCCTTACTACAAACTAAAGGCATAATCCAAGAGCTTCTTATGACACAACCAACCATTGCAAAAGATCATCCATCTTCTAAAAAGATTATGCATAGCTCACAACACTGCAACAACAATAGTTTAGAACCAATATCTTGAAACAAAGAAGATAGAACACATTATGTAATTGCACAAAACTCCCACTGAAAGTGATACCAAGTTATGCATGGTATCATGATCAACATCATTACCAAAACTCCACTAAAAGTGAAAAAAGCTTCTCATGCAACATAACTTTACTGCTATAGATTCCAATGAATAACTAAACAAGGTACTCCAAACTACTCTTTTGTCTCAATACAAAAAATACCAATGTAATCAAGGTGACCAAGAAGAGGCCTACCAAATAGAACCCGCATCATCTTATTTAGAAGATCTGCACACATGCAACATCTCATAGGAGAAAAAACATGATCAGTGCGTCAACCTTTAATAACTGAAAAATAGATTCAACCCCACATCACTATCATGTAGAACAAATGTAACCAGGTATAACATGTAGATTTCCAAGACTCAAACACCGGAATCAACTCTAGATCTAATTTTCCAAATAAATCCACATAGGAGAAACCATAGATCATAAGAACCCAACAAGTAGCCTTGCAAATCTGAAATTGTTTCCATCTAGAAAGTATCTCTGAACACAGTTTTCCACATATCTACAAACCATAGATTTTAGTTAATATGTAAAACCTACAAAACCATATCTCTGTAAATCTAAAACCACTTAAACATCCAAACATTCACACCAATGTACATCATCAAATATGTCATCTGAAGTAATGGAATATCACAGATCTACAAACCCACAATCTTTTGAAACAGAAAAAGTGTGAAAACCTACATATTCAAAATAGCACGAATGTTACATCCCCAATCTTGACTAAGTTTAATTTTACTTTTATGAGATAAACTAGATAAGTAATCATAGGTTAATGATTTGATGTTTGGAGAAAATGTCAGGATAAATCATTGGCTATATGGATTATGAAGTTAATGTTGTTAAATTAGACATGAGATCACATGTAATTGAGATTATTTTAGTATGATGCATAGTGATTTGATGATGATAGATTGATCATGGTTTTGAATGATTGTGAGTGTAACCAGGAAAAGAGACTTCCAATTCTAAGAAGGGAAGGGGAGTATCACCTAGGAGAAGGAAATAGATGTTATGGAAAAAGATGGGTTGCCATCTAAATTTCCAAAGTTGTTCTTTACGTGAACCATTGTGAGATTGGGTATGTTTTAGCTATTCTCCCTTGTGTAGTCGATTTTGATCCGACTAATTGTCGTCGTGTCAAGTTAGGGTTTCTCAACATCTTTTACTTTGATCTGACTAAATAAATATTCTCAGAATATTATTATTAGTTGGAATTAGCCATTGTCTTTGTTGGGGCTATCCTATATGTTTATTTGTTACGTTTGTGTATATCGATTTATTTACTCTAGATATTTTACTAAGGTTGTGAAGTGGGGGAGCAAACTTCGACCCCTCGTTCGTATTTTGGTGCTTTCTTGATGCTATACCATGTTGTTGGTAATGATATTTTGGTAATAGTATATATTACCATATTGTACTTATAGTATATTTATGTGATGTATATGTATATGTATAATGTAGGTTATCATTATTTCACCACCTTGTTGCTATGACAATTATCTAGTGGTTTATTATCACTGCATGATCATAGCTTATGCATCCCATGTTCCTTGAAGTATGGAGGAGTGGGAGAAGTGCTTGTGAAAGCCAAACTGACCCATGATTATAGCACATTGAGTGTTGCATGCTCTCGATGGGAGGGCATTTAGGTTATGGTTGCATTATTCCCATAGGAGTGGGAATGGGAGTGGAGACTCTCAATACCTCTATTGTAAAAGAGACTTTGAGTTAGTTTTTGTGAATGGAAAAAAAAGGAAGAAAGAGGATGGAGCTTTGAGTGAAGAACAGGGAGCCAAGACCAGTGTGAAGTTCAAAGAAAGCAAAGCTTCAAATATAATCGTTGACAATCTACACATATAGACTTAGGTACTCTATTGATTGTGTAATCCACATTATAATATAGTAATATGATACTAAGTTGTTACTATGGGCCTTAAAGTCCAAAATCTTTGGTTAATACTGCTTAAACTGTGACAATCTGTCGAGGCCATGAGGTTGAGGATTGGTAAACTTTATTTTAAACTGTGACATTCCGTCAAGGCCATGAGGCTGAGGACTGGTAGAATTTGTTTTAAATGTGATAGTTCGTCAAGGCCATGAGGATGAGGATTTGAAATTATATTAGTATTAGTTGGAAACTTGTTGGAGCCTTTATGGCCGAGACCTATGATATTTCAATGGAAGCTATGAAGGCCAATAAGGCTAATAGCATATCATATTGTTGTAGCAGTATATGAATGTAACCACAGCCATGATAATGGTCGATATGCTATTAATCTTTACTCAAGACTGTGAAATCTTTATATAAGGTTTAACCGAAATCCTAACACTAACCATGCTTTCGAGCTAAGGAAAGATGGTGTATTATTTTGTTTATCTGGCAATAGGCTGAGAGCCACCTCACTTTTCTGTGTGCTATATATTTCTCGAAACAATGTTGTAGACAGAACTTCAAGTTTCTTGGCATAAGTTATATATTATAAATATTTCTTTATAGATGCTTTTTGTACGTGCCTTTGGTTATTTCTTGATAGAAAGAGAGTAGTAGGCCCTTCTTTAATCATTAAAGATAATTGGGTTGGTAATGATAGCATTATTACACTATGTGTATATATTATGAACCTTGGATATGAGATAAGATGCATAGATATAGTCTTGCAGTATCTTTGGAAAGGAAACAATAGAGTTGGGTAGCTCAATAATTGTGTTATCTTTTTGAATAACTATTTGTAAAGATGGAGGATATTATTATTACCTATCAAGTCTCTAGTAGACTATGAATATTTAAATGACAAAATGTATTGCCGATTTGAATGGGCTATGTTTTTCAGTTGACAAGGATCAAATGGAGATCCATTAACCTAAACAATTATTCAAACTCATCTCATAGAGATGTTATCCACAACTGATTTTGTGGTAGGGAACCAAGAACTTATACACTAAAGAAAGGAATAGAGTGACAGGGAGTCACAAATTCCATGTTGAAGATGCAATGAGAAAACAAATGAAATGTACTGCAGGAAATGAAGTTGGAAGTCCAAGATGATGGACTAAATTCATGACCAGGAAGGGTCAACCAAAAACACTGTAGGATGAGACAACTTCTAAGTCAAGTTAGAGGTGTGTGAACATTTGACTACGTTCATTGTGAAATGTTTATTTATATTAAAACTTTGGCCAAAATAATGCATCTGTCTTTGCATTCATTAGTCGGTTCATTGTGCTCCAGATGACATAACCATCCAGTAGTGTCATACATAGTTAGAGTGGATCTATAGTTGTATGACCGTGATGAGTTATGAAGGACACAACACTATAACTTAGATGTCAAATCTTATGGTTCCTTATATCTACTTCCTTCGTGAAGGGTAGGGCCACTTCTAGGTAGGAAGTTGTTCGGGGGATCGTCGGTCTGTCGTTGGAGGAAAAGCACTCGGGTGATGCTCTCCTTCTCAAGCAGATGACAAGCCGAGACTTATGAAGACGGATATCAATACTCTAGATGTAGTATATTCTATTATATGACTTGACGATCAAAATTTTATGTAAAACTTATCATTATTCCCATGAGCAAAACATTATGATTGTAAAGTGAAAGAAATGACTATTATGTTATCTTTGAATATGTTGTTAATTTGAATTTTGAAATTATTTAGAAAAGATATGCATTTTAATTATTGATTATGAAATTGATTATTGTTAAATAGAAATATGATTATGTTGATCATGACTATTTACTTGATGGTAAATTGGATTGATAATCTGGGTTATATGAGTTGACATGTTACAATGAATATGAGAAAGGAGAAACTAGGTTGTTTAGGAGTGTCCATATCATAAAAAATACCAACTCCACAACCTCCATACAACCAGTGATAAATCATTCATTGCTTTCATGTAACCATGCACTGAAACCATGAACCCAATATAAGCACTCCAAACTATAGTCCAAGAAATGGGTGTTTTTCCATGTGATTAAGGAACCAAAAGTAACCATCCAACTACACCCTTTCATTGTACATGACCACAAGGTAAAGGAATATAACCACCAAACAAGAGAATATACATATATTGTCAAAATGGAGCTCCAAATCATTATCACAGGATCAACTCCATAAAAAACCATAGCTTTGAGCCTCAAGTGCCCACAAAGATTCTTTTGACAATATTCATCTGAGAGTTAAATACCATGGCTTCCAAACTCATAGATTTGCAAAACAATGTTAACACATAGAACCTCCCCTGTAACCAAAATTCCTTCAATACTTTAGAAAAACAAAAGGCATCCCTCTCTCACTGCAACCAATGACTTTGATATCACATCTTGGAAAAAGGGAGAGAGAAAAGGTAAAGTTGCAGCAATGTAGTTTTAAAATGTTTTCAAATATGAAATTAATAGCATGTGTAAATATGAAAATTACTTTCAATTTAGATGTTAGAGTATTTCTCCAATTTAATCAATGTAGTAGAAGAAAATATGTTGCAAGAAGACAAGTATTTAAGTGGAGAAACCCCTAAGGGAAAAAACTCCACACCAAAGGTGTTTATGCTTGTATTAAATCTCTTGTGAAAGATTACATTCAATACTGAAATCGTTTGATTCTTTGATGCACTTCAATTCTTCAATCTTCAAACCTATAAAAACTTCAAAAAGTTTCTTGCTTTTTCTCTTAAGTCTTTTTACAATCAACTCTCTAGAAAATGTATGGGGCTTTTTTAATTAATACAAAAGATTCTTAATTCAAAAGCTTCTTAATTGGTAAGCTTGAAACTCAAATTACAATCAATTCTAATTGATAACATGAGAACAAATCCTCATGAAAAACCCAAGCACTCCAAATAGAGAAGACAAAAGTCAAACTAAGTCAAGCTTCCTATTAAATGCATGTCTTGGATGTGGGCACCCAAGTTTTCCCAAGTAAACTTATCCAACATCAAATATATTTCCAAATAAAAGCTACAATTAAAATTCCCAAGATTGGGCATCCAAGTTTGCCCAATCCCTTTCAGTCAACTAAAGTGATCAACACACACCTATCTCATGCAAACAACGTGCAAGATTGATGTCCCCAGTGTTATTCTGAATTACCTTGTTCTATACATGCAAATGACATGCAAACACCTGATTCAACATGCAACTGATACCCATTATCTGAAACACTAAGATGTACCATCCAACAAGTTTCTAGAGTTGGAGTGTTCTACAAGAAACCTCTCAAAACTAACATGCAACAACATGCAAGATCATATAACTAACATGCAACAACATGCAAGCACATGCAAGTCCATAGGAGCAGCATGCAAGAACATGCAAGCATATGCAAGTGACATGCAACAACATGCAATCACATGCAAGTCCATAGAAGCAACATGCAACAACATGCAATGACATGCAAGTTCATATAAGCGACATGCAACAACATGCAAGTCCATGAAAGTAACATGCAAGCACATGCAAATTCATATAAGTGACATGCAACAACATGCAAGTCCATAGAAGCAACATGCAACAACATGCAAGCAACATGCAACTCTAACGTCACTGTTAACTGCCACATCATATTCATGCAAATATCATGTATCTCTAAATCCACTATTAATTGCTATATCATGTTCATGCAAACATCATGCATCTCTAACTCCTTTGTTAACTCCAACATTATATCCATGCAAAGTGTATCAACAATATCCACTCGTGTACATAAAAAACAAATTCAAAGTCTAAATACAAGACACCTCCAAAAGTGGGTGCCCAAGTTAACTCCCAGTCACTCGGAGCTGTCAAACTCTCAAAATATGCTTCAAGGAGTTGTCAACAAGTCTTCATGGACCCCACTCCAAAAGTGGATGCCCAAGTTTGACCCTATCAATTTGGAGTTGATTAAAATAAGCCAAGTGATATAACTAAATAATAATTAATCTCTCAAAGTCCTTATGTGTTGGGGAACACATTCCAAAAACTTTGGAGACACATGAATTGGCTAGGATTGCAAGTTAATGGCAACTTATCCCAACAAGAAATACTAGTGCGTTGACAACCTTGACAGTTCAAAATAGTTTCTTAAGACATATATTCTATGCTTGTATACGTATGCATAATAGAAATATATAAAAGTAAAACCATATATATACATATATATAGTTTCCCAATACTCAACTTTTAATTAACCAAAGAGACTAGCTCCCTTTCAAATATATCAAAGATAAGGTAAACTAAGTTCATAATATTTGTTTATAGCATGGCTAATTCTATAATTTTTCTTCCAAGTTTTCGCATACACATAAGACAAAATCTTTGGTCCAAATATAAGCCCATTAGGCACGCTTCAAAAGGTTGAATAGAATAAATTTATGGTAATCTAATATCATACTGGTCATTTAACACTGTACCAGACAGATCTAAAAACAAGAAGGATGTTAAAAGCCCAATGAAGGCTAAAAAGGAAAAAAATAGGCCGCAACAATATACTATACTGGCCGCTTTAAAAGTTAGCAGGTCGTTTGAATCAGTAAGGGTCAACAACTATGGATAGAGCCTGACAAAAAAAGAGTGGCCACATGCTGATGGATCACAAAGGAGAGGTGAGACAAAGTTTGATAAGGGCCATTATAAAACAAAGAAACAAGTCGCTCCAATAAACAAGCTAATGAATTTTATGTGCAGGCTGACGTGGTTAGGTTGTTTTACCTTTAATAATCTCGTCTAATATCAACAACAGGTGCTAAGCTTGCATGTATTCAAAGTAGGATCAAAAGGAAAAAGATTATAATTTAATGACTGTCCAAAATATACTACCAAAGAAAATTCACTAAGAGGCAAGCCATTTAACACAACCTCTAGCTAGTGACGACTTCAATCATAAATTCAAGATAATGCATTTATCAAAACATAACTAGCAAGAATGTGGTTTTCATAACAAGCAGTCTAACCAAGAATCAAGAAAAGGAATGCATTTAAAGCCTATAAAGGCCGAAAATAATATCAAGAATCGATTGACTCTTTATGGTCACTAGTAAGGAAGGTAGATCGCCCAAACCAAACAATGAGAAAGCTGATTTGAAGTTAGGCCAATCGCACAATTAAATTGGCTAGTGCTAAATAAGGTTTTAACAATTTTAAGGCTAAACATGTTAGGTGAGGTGTTTAGCATAAAAGGTTAGAGGCCGAAGAAACTCCAGGTAAAGGCCGATCATAACTAACTTCAAGTCGATACAATAAATCGACAGGCTGATACAATAAGGTAGAGGGGCAAAGGAACTTAAAGACAAATCATTAAAAAAAGTAGACCGATCAAAGTTATGAACAATTGGAAGGGAAACATGACGCTTTAAATACCCAAAAGTGGTCGATAAGCCAACGGGGGTCGAATAGAGGAGAAGAAAGATTGAAATAATAACTATACACAGGGAATCTATAATTTAGGCACCGAATGAAATCACATAATACTGGATTTCATATAAAACACTATGTTCATAGTCAACAAGCATTTTAGGTAGAGTTTAATCCATTTAAATAGTCATATATCAATCATTTGAGAAGAAAAGAAAACTTGTGATTTGTGTTGGTGAAGATCCTTTCCTCTCAATTCCTTTTCTATGCTAAACCAAATGATATCCTTGAGCCCTATTCTTTTCTTCTTCTATCTAGACTTCTTTGTGTGTTTTCCTTCTACTCTCCCTTGTTTTTATCTCCTTGCCTCCCTCTATTATTGTCATGGAGTATAATTAGATCTCCCATCTCCCTATCTTGCATGCATCAAGTGGCGCTCCAAAAGCCTTTCTTTTTCCTTTGTTTTAGTTTGAACAATAATAAAACACTAGTTCCCTTCTTCCTTATACATGCAAGTGTGTATTTATTATTTTTAGATTTTCTTGATCATATTCTTAATTATCTTTGGTATACAAGAAAATAACATACATACATATATATAATATATGTTTATTAAGATAGCACTATAAATATTTGAATATAAAACAATTGTAATCAATTAAATAGTTCTTATTAATTTAGCCATCAAGAGGAATTATGAAAACATGTCAATATTTGCACTAGGCACATACATATTAAAGCAGACGCAAAGAATTACTTTATCTAATCCACACTAGTCAATTATGCCAATCAAAAGCTCAAGAAGTTTATGCCACGGGAACTCTATGAAACCAATAAAAAATGTAACAAGACATGATACTATATGATCTGCGTGGTGTGTGTGTGTGTGCAGGTATTAGGGTTTTGTCCTAATAATTCTTTCTGGTGGCTAGTCGATTCTACCTCATCCATGTTCTCATCTTCGATGTTTCCTACATTTAGTCGCACTTGATTCTCATTAATAGGTTAGTTCCCAAAAATCATAGCAGAAGCTCAAGAAAAGATAATCCGTAATTATATACATTTTAACCCATATAAATCACGCCAATTATCTATTATGCATTTGAAATTTACTCAATCGTAAACAATTAAGGTAATAATCAATAGTTTGTAGTATAACGAGTCAAAACAAAATTGAGATGTGACATCCTTCCCCACTAGGAAGAGACATCATCCCAATGTCTTATTACACAAAACTGAAATAATAATGTATCTCAATTCTACTAATGTATCAAAAATATCATGAAATCAACTAACAGTATCTCAACTATGTATGAATAAAAGAAACTATGCTAAATCGTCAAATGACGAAAAGATCTGTCTATCTCCTCAGCATCCTCCCATGTGGCATTGTCCACAGAATATTGGTCCCACTAGACCTTATATTGCACAATATCCCTGTTACACATCTTAACATTGAGCCTCTCCAAAATTTGAGTGGGCTCCACCAGCACCACTCTTGGATCTTGTACCTATAAAACATGTCAATCAAGAATGTGTGAAGTGATGGGCTGAAATATTGACCTCTTTTTATGTTGTTTTTATATATTTTTAGAACTTTTCCATATGATCCTCTAAACACTTTACCAACATCACCATCATTATATGTTGTTTTTTTATATACTTTGCAAGACTTTGAACCTATGTTATTAATATGGAATATGGTGATGACATTATCAATTGAATGATTTAAATATGAGTATGCATGCAATATAGATCGAATCCTATGGTTTAGTCATGAAGGTTATTTGTGTGCATATGTTTTGTGAATTAACCCCTGTGCAGCAAGAACGTGTCATCAAGGAAATGAGCATTTGCAGTGAAGTTACAGACAGGAGAATTAAAGGAAGTGAAGATAGGATGCCAAACGTGTAGGCAGCTAGAGGATGAATGTGAACCATCATGGATAGAAATAAATGTAGAAGAAGAAGAAGACTTGTTTCAAACGTATCTTATGTGTGTTCTTCATGAGTTCCATTGCACAAGAATTCTTGTTGGGATAGGACTTTGCTTCCTCTATTCAGTTAGATTAATAAATTGATCTCAAACATGTATCCTAGTATCTAGGAATGGATTGATGGTTAAAGTTAGTTGGTAGTTGCATAAAACTCTCGATTCTGTATAAGTTAGGAAGGATGAATTAGATATCAAGTTAGTTACTTTGTTTTCCAGTTACTCAGTTGTTACTCTATTTCCATTATTGGAAAACCCAGACATGTTTTATTGAGGAATGTTATTATTGAATACAATATGAAGAGATTTTGTTTATGATTGGAAATGAATGGAACTGTGTCTTGTGAAGATGCATGAGTATCTGAATTAGATTTGGTTTCCAATTAAGTGAATCAGTCCCCTGAGCCGGCCACTCAAGGTACTAATCCTCACTTCATTTATTTTCTTGTTCCTTTATGCATTCATTGTTAAATCTATTTTTCATTTGCATATAGATACATCACGAGTCAATTTAGAATGCTTTGATTGTTGAATTACAAGTCGTATAGTTCATGAACATTGCATGCTTTATCAACTTTAAGTACTCCAGAGGTTAGCATTAGTTCTCTTATCATTTTGGATGTTTTGAGTTAATTCTATAATTTCCTGTTGATAACAGTCATCTACAGCTTATGCCGTAGGTACCCGTAGCCACTAGATTCTATAGTTGTTTTTACTATTCTTGCATTTCTGTGAATTCCAGCTGAGTAGAATAACTTGAGTAGGTTTGGATAAAATAGTCTAGGAAGAATATGAGCCCTGAAGGCACATATAGTGCAGTGACATCATAAGCTTACGCTCCTTGGTTGATAATTTAATGTAGGAATGCAATGATAGAGTGGACTATTTAGATAGGTTTACCACTGAATTGTGTTAAGTCTACAACACATTAGTTTTCCTCTACATTTTTGGCATCGTTGCCAGGGATGGTGCTACCTTCATAGGCTCATTTTTACATGCTTTCATAGTTTAAATTTTGATTCTAGCATTAGGATTAATAAATTCACTTTTCAGGAAACACCAGAAATTATACTAACATTGTGCAGGACCACTGGAATATAAAGCCAAATTCACTGTATGCAGAGGCAGAGAGATAATTGAGGCAGATACCTCCCTTCAAATTTTTAGGATAGAGAAGAAACAACTAACTTTATCAATTATACAGTAGAAAGTGCTGAAGAAGAATTTCCTCTTACATCTTCATCAACACCTTCTACATATTCATCAACTTCTTCCACAACTATAGAAGGGACCTTCAGAACCATGGCAGATGTTGTGGTGGAGGATCCACCAGAGCAAGAGATGTTTGAGTTTCCTATCATTGATCAAGAGAGGGCTACAATGCTAAAAAATATTCCACCATCAGCATTACCAGTCTTCTATGGCCTGGTGATAGAGGACCCAGATACATTCCTGTTTGAGTTTGATATCTTGTGTAGAAGCTATGACTACACCTCAGATGCTCACAAGCTGAAACTGTTTCCTACTACCCTCAAGGATGCAGCTTTGAGATGGTTTATGGGGCTGGGAAAAGATGTCATTCCAGACTAGGACACTATGAAGGAGAAATTCTTGGAGAAATACCAAGATTACTGCCAAAGACATGACATGAGGAGAGATGACATCTTCAGGATGTCACAAAAGAAGGAGGAGCCACTTGAAGATTATGTTGAAAGATTCCAGTTTGCTCTGAAGAAAAACCCTCAAAATAGACTATCTGAAGAATCATTAAAACTGGTTTTCTTAAGAGGAGTTAAGGATGATTGCATGGATGCTTTGAATCTCATTGGGCAAGGTGATATTTCTCAGCTACCTTTTGAGTCAATTTGTAAAGTCTGCCAAAATTATTCAAGGAATTTCACTAGACAACCAAGGAGAGAAAGGACATCAATTACAAACAAGGCAACCAATGGAGTTTCAAGAGTGGAAATCAGTAATTTGTTGTCCAACATGAAGGAGGACATAATCAGCCATATGTCTACACAACTGAACACTCTTCACATCAAGAAGAAACAAGAAGAAGCTAATGCAATGCTTACTGAATACTATCCTAGTTGTAGGCAAAGGAAGGCCAATTGTAAATGCAAGAGGGTGGCAAGCATCTAGCAAGAGAAGGTTGAAAGGCTAGAATTTCAGCCATTTGAAGGAGAGGATGGACAATTGTTCTTCATAGCTTAAAGGAGACCTTGGCAACAAAGACAAGGTATGCCCTCTGATCCACTAAATTTTAGTTCACCCTTTCCTACTGCAAACCAAAATTTCTCTACTTGGAACACTCAGCCATGGCCTAGTAATCAAAATCTCTGGCAAAACCCACAATGGCCTACTCCACAACCTAGTTGGAACCAGCAGGAGCCAAATCAGTGGCCCCAACAAGGTTTTCAAGGTTCCAACTATAACCCCCAGTGGCCTACACAGCAACCTCAATGACAACCTCAATGGAACAAGAACCAACAATGGAAGCAAAATGCAAATTACCAGCAACCTATTATTCCATCTCAACCACAACAGCCAGCCATAATGCCTCCATCAGCACCTCAAAATCCACCTTCTAGACCTACCCAAATCCCTACCCAACCTGCACCTAACCCTAACAACAAGCTTGTTCAATAGGCTTATACTAACGAGGTAATGTAATACCCCACCTATGGGGTAGAAGTGAGTAATGTTTATCTCAGATTAGGGAAGCAACTTGCAGGCCCTTCATCTCCTCAAATTATAGAACTTGAACATGAAGAACCCACAGAGGAAGCCTCAGATAAACCACCTTTGGAACCTGAATCAAATTAGGAACCTCAGACCATTTCACATCCTAAGCCTCCTTTCCCTGAATGCTTAGCTATCTAGAAACAACCAGCACAATCTAAAAATGGCCTCATTGGCCAGTTGCAAGATATAAGCATAAAGATTCCCTTACTCCAAGCCATCAAAGATATTCCCATCTACACTAAGACTATCTGAGATCTCTGCATAAAAAAACTAGGAAGAAAGAGGATAGACCCAAAGACAGTTCATGTTTTAGGTAACCTAGCTGACATAATGTTGGGGAATATAACTGTTCCCAAATATACAGATCCAGGTAGTCCAGTGGTGGATGTCAAAATCAATGGGACTCTGATTAAGAACACTCTGATAGATTTAGGTGATGCAATTAATGTAATGACTAAGGAGACAATGCAGACACTCCAGTTGAGCAACCTTAGACCTACTCAGACAGTCTTGCAATTAGCTGATAGGTCTATAGTTAAACCTGAAGGAGTCATTGAGGATTTGGTCATTGCATTAGATTCCTGGGAATACCCTGCTGATTTCATAGTCCTACAGCTAAAGGTTAATCTTGTTGGTTATCCTCTTATACTAGGCAAACCATGGCTTGCCACAACAGATGCATTTATAGGTTGTAGGTCTGGTAACATGATCATATCCAACGGGACTGTGACCAAGAAATTGGTTTTATATCCACCAGCCCAACCATACCATGAGCTTAAGCAGACCATTTGGCCTACCCTGGAAGATGAGGACAACTATTCCTTGCAAACCTTGATGACTATTGAATGCAGCCCCTTACTGGATATTCAAGATGAAGTTGAGTCGATTGCTCGCATTGTAAAAAATGACTATGGATGACATCCGCAGCAGCAAGACTATTTATCTTGCTTACAAGATCCCATAGGAAGCATAATACCTACCAGTTCCTCAAAGGAGGTATCTCAAATATTTCATACTTTGTTACCCCAGCAATGCTTACCAATAATACCTAGCCTTGATCTATCCTCTGTGCAAGAAATGTCTAAGCCATTAGAAATCAAGCTAGAAAAAGTATTGATTGTTAATAATGCATTGATTGATGAGCAGCAGCAATCCTTGCATGCAGTATTACAAACCCACTCAACAACATTTGCATGGAATTACAATGATATGAAGGGCATAAATCCTGCTTTGTGTATGCATAAAATTTACATTGATGATGGCCACAGACCTATAAGACAGCAATAGAGACGCATGAATCCTGCTCTCAGAGAGATAGTGAAAGCAGTACTTCAAAAGCTTTTAGATGCAGGGTTTATATACCCCATTTCAGATAGTGAATTGGTTTCACCATTGGTTATAGTTCCCAAGAAAGGTGGCAAATGGAGAGTTTGTGTTGATTACAGATAACTAAATTTTGCCACCAGGAAAGATCACTTTCCATTGCCCTTCATTGATCAAGTTCTTGACTCTTTAGCAGGTAAGAAATATTTGTCATTTCTTGATGGTTTTAATGGCTATAACCAAATCAAGATTGCACCAGAAGATCAAGATAAGACAACATTTACATGCCCTTGGGGGACCTATGCATATTCTATCCTACCTTTTGATCTGTGCAACGCTCCAGCCACATTTCAAAGAGTAGTCCTCAGTATTTTCTTTGATTTTGCCCATGACAGCATGGCAATTTATATGGATGACTTCACCACATATGGTGAAATATATGATGAAGCTTTACACAACTTGGAGAAAGTTTTGAAGAGATGCACATAGCACAATCTATCTTTGAGCAATGAAAAATGTTTTATGATGATGACACAGGGGATAGTTTTGGGACATTTTATCTCAAGTGCAGGTATACAAGTTGACCCAAAGAAGATTGAAATTGTATCTACCCTGCCTATTCCATAGAGACAGAAGGATGTAAGGAGCTTCCTTGGACATGCAGGTTATTACAGGAGGTTTATTCAAGATTTTAGCAAAATTGTTGCACCTCTGTTTACTCTGTTGACAAAGGATAGTGAATTTGAATGGACACTAGACTGTTAGAATTCCTTTGAAAAGATAAAAGCATCCTTGACACAAGCTCCAGTTGTCAGAGGTCCAAATTGGACACTGCCTTTTCACATCCATACAGATGCATCAGACTTTGCCATTGGAGTAGTCCTAGGCCAACAAGAAGGAACTAAGGAGTATGCAATATACTATGTATGTAAAAACCTACAGGGAGCTGAGTTGAACTACACTGTGACAGAAAATGAAATTTATGCCATTAACAAATTCAGACACTACATTACTGGTTATAAAGTGTTCATACATACATATCATACATCAATTAGATATTTAATGAATAAGCCAATAGTGGGTGGTAGACTCATAAGATGGTTGTTGTTACTGCAAGAATTTGACATAACAATTGTTGACAAACCAAGAAAAGCTAATGAAGTTGCTGATTTTCTGTCTAGACTACCCACACAATCATCAGAAGAAGTGGTTGATGACTCTTTTCCTGATGAGCATCTATTTGCTCTCACTATACACACTCCATGGTATGCAGACATAGCTAATTATTTGGTTTCAGGGCAGTTACAGGTTACTATTCTCCAAGAGAGAAAAGACAGCTAGTTCACAAATGTTTTCCTTATTCTTGGATTTCTGGATTCCTGTTTTACACTGGCCCAGATAACATTATGAGAAGATGTATCAGAGAGGATGAGGTGTTTGATATATTGAAGTCCTGTCGTGATGAACCCTTTGGTGGACATTTTGCAGCCAAAATGACAGCCTTCAAAATATTGACACAAGATATTATTGGCCAACACTTCATAAAGATGTTGTCAAGTATACTAGAAGCCATGATCGGTGTCAAAGGATGGGGAGACCTACAAGAAGTGATGAAATGCCTTTGCAGCCACAAATCTCATTAGCCCCTTTTGATAAGTGGGGACTAGATTTTGTTGGTCCTATCTCTCCTACTTCAAACAATAAGGAATATATACTGGTATGTACTGACTACTTAACCAAATGGGTGGAAGTTAAAGCCTTGCAGTTTGCTAGAGATGGCAATGTGGCAAAAATTTTGTATGAGGAAATCTTCACTAGATATGGTGTACCAAGGGAGATAGTTACTGATCAAGGCCCATAATTCACATCAGATTTAATCACTCGACTGGTGGAGGAATATCAAATTAGACACAAAAAGTCCACTCCCTACCATCCTCTGGCTAATGGTTAGGTTGAAGTCACAAATAAAGCGATTGAGAACATACTGACAAAGACATTACAGCTTCATAGAAGAGATTGGGTTTCTAGGTTACCAGAAGTTGTTTGGGCATATAGAACTACTTGGAAGACAACTACAGGGTTTACTCCTTATGAATTGGTCTATGGCAAGACAACAATCCTGCCTATAGAATTTGAATACAAAACCCTAAGGACAACAATAGAATTAGGGATGGATTTGACAGAAGATCAAAAGGATAGACTACAACATTTGAATGTTCTTGATGAAATCTAATTAGAAGCCATCCACCACACAGAGGTTATATAGAAACAGCGAGTTAAATGGCATGACAAGTATTTCAAGACTAAAGAATTCAATGTTGGTGATTGTGCCCTTCTCTATGATTCTAGATACAAGGATTTCAAGGGCAAGCTTCAATCTCGGTGGCTGGGACCATATGAGATTAAACAAGTATTCCCTAATGGTGTAGTCCAATTACAGACCATTGATGAGGTCCGGTTTTCATTGCTAGTAAATGGACACAGGTTGAAACTGTATAAGAAACCACTTCAGAAGGATGATTTTCTTGTTTCTCTAGCCACTCAGTATGGTACTCCTGATACTCTTGATGAAGGTTCTGTGACACCAGCTAATACACCATCAGAAGATGATCCACCAATCCTGTTTAGTGATGCAGAGGTTGAGTTGCAATACTCAACCCATGTCACTAAGACTTAATTTTTCATGCTTTATAATTCACATGCACACACAACACACTATCCAAGATGACCACAGTCAACTCCAGAGGGACCTATTTTTCACTTCCAGTTGGGACCTGTTACAGTTGGGACCTAACATATTGCATAGGTAACTATTCAGTCGAGACTTGTGCTAGAGGCACCCGTAGCAACTCCCATTTGCAGATGTCTTCACTACTTTGGCAAACAGTACACCATTTTTCTTGCTCATTTCAAATCATCTACACATTGCTTCATTCATTATGTAATAATTCTAGGGCCGCTACAAAGGTGTCAACTCAAGCTAGTGAGTTGTTCATTTCTGCATTGCGAGCTGTCGCATCACATCAACTCCACAATACCCGCTACCTTACCATTCATCCGCATGCATGTCATCCTGCTTGTATCAAATAAAATGTTGAGTATGTGTTCTCAAATTTCGAGGTGCGTTGATCATTTATTCCATAACGTGTGTACATAAGGTAGCTTTCAATGATTAAACTTAGCTTTCTTTTTATATTCATTATTACTTTTTATTTATTTCATGCATATAAAAATGTTTATCACCATTCCAATTAATAATTCCTCTTCCTTGCATATCAATTGCCATGTGAAGTGAGGTCACTTCATAGTTTAGTTGGGGGGAGGGGTTTAATTTTTCAGTTTTCACCATTTTTACTATCTTTGTTTTTTGAGATACCAGATAGAACATCCTATGCCATTTTCTAAAATAGTAAACCTTCCTTGTTTCGCCAAAATATGAATTTGTTACCCTGAAAATTTGCAGTGGGAAGAATAGAAAAGGGCAGTAAACTGTAGGTTGGTTCTCTTCAAGGTGGTAGAATTGGAGTTTAGTAGAATTTGAGAAATTGAGACTTCAAGAGATTGTAGAATACAGATATAATAGGGGGGATGTGGTACGATGAGAGCCATCTGCACATAAAGAAATATTAGAGGATGTTTTGGTGCTACCACTCTTTACCAGAGTAGGATGGTTGGACTACTTTTTGAAGTTGACAAAATATGATAACAAAATGGCAAAGGAATTTGCAGCCACACTGCAATATGATGAGGCAATAGTAAGAGGATTAGTAGTAGATGCTTCAGAGATGGCCATTGCCCAAGTCACAGGATTGCCGTGCACAGGGTCTGAGTATCCAGCTTGTGCTGATGCAGCCACAGCGAGAGAAGAATTCTATGAGCGAGGAGAGCACCTGGACTCAACAACACAAGGTACAAAGAGATTATCCCTTCCATTTTTCTAGAAAAAATGTGCTTCATACATCATTAAATACATTACCTGTGATTGCAAGCATAATTTGTTGTATATTATACATTTTAAGTTGCTCAATCATCTACGCCATGATAAGCTAGTCAACATCCCCAATTTCCCATATAATATGTTAAAAAGGATGGTGTTTGAATACAAGAAAAAGCAATCAGACACCATGTTGTCCCACCATTGTTTAATAGTTTTATTGATCAAGAGGAGCCTAAGGATTCAGGAACCACGAGTTGATTGGGAGGCTTTTAAACACTATGTAGATATTACAACACTGTTGGAACAACCTAAAGTAGAAGATGAACCCCAACATGAGCCTGAACCTAAAATTGAGCCTGAGCAAGAGGGGCCACAAGAGAAAAACACTCCAGAGGATAGGCTAGTGGCAGCAAAGGAACCCTCATCTTCTAAACCTAAACCTATGAGAGGCACTGATTCAACACCTGTTAAGAAAAAGAGAAGCAAGAAAAGTGTTGAGAAGCATAAAAGCACTGTGAAGGGAGAAGATGCAGGGGAAAAGAAGAAGAAGAGGAGTAATAAGAAAAGGAAAATTGAAGTCGAACAGGAGACTGTTACTCCCAAGTGCTCAGGAAGGTTGAAGAGGCAAAGTGTGAAGGAGAGAGTTGTTGGAGAAAAGGAGCAAGAAAAAGGTGAAGGACACCAGTGCCATGATCCAACACCAGTGAATTCAGATTCAGATAAAGGGGGAATTTCTCCTGAAGATACCCATGTTGATGCTCCTAAAGATTTCTCTACTAATGCTGGTGAAAATGTTAATGTGTCTTCTAGAAATAGAAGGAATGTTTTATCATCTTATGATTCTGATTCAGAGGATCTATTTATTGCAAAGAAAATGGGAAAGTCAGTTCCTAGAAGTTCTACTAAGGAGATTTTTGATATACCTGGGAATCATAATGATGAAGGTCTGAATTTTGAAAAAGAAAATGAATTGTTGGTAGATAGAAACATAAGGAAGGAACTTCAAGAAGCTCTTGATAGAATAAAACATTTGGAAGAGCAGGTGAAATGATATGAAGAGAAGGACAAAGAAAAGGAGAAAAGAATACAAGAATTAGAGGAGAGGATTCATACCTATGGCCATGGAACTAATTTAGACTTGTTAGCACAGAGAATAAATGCTGAAGAGAATGAGGTACTCACTCCACAACCTCCTGTAACAAGAACTCCAGTATACCACACTACTTTGTCTTTAGGTTTTCAATTAATGAAACTCACTCATGAATCCAAAAAAGAAAAGGAAAACTGGTAGAAGGAAAAACAAAATCTCAATGCATCAATAGAAGATAAGAATTTGGTGATAAAAAGGTTGGAGGATAAGCTCAAAGAGGTAATTGACAGGGCCATACAAATCATTGGGTGTAGACCTCCACCAAGGGCATATGCATTGTTTTTGAAAGAAAAGTTTCTCAATTTTTAGTTTAATAGGTTCATTAATAATCAACCTGCTTTACATTCAAGGCATATTTTCTACAACCATTTTAAAGAAGTTAGTTTAGAGGAGCAAAACCAATTGTGTGAATATTGTTTGCATAATTACTTAATGGAAGAGGATACATAATGGAACCCTTCAATGTATGTTGGGGATTTGCAGGTTAGGGCACTATTATCATATCTCGAGAATGAAAAATTCATAGGGGAATTGATGGATAAGTATGAGGAACAGGAGAAAATAGTGACACTACAGGTCAGAAGAGAAGCATTGAATCTTGATGTAATTCTCACCCAATGGTTAACACTCCTTTCACACAAAGGTCCACAGAAAATAATTATAGATTTAAGACTATGAGATCACGGGAGGATACAATAGTTAGTAGGGCCTATGCTTCAAAATTGTCTAAGGTATGTACAAGGTAGATGGAATAGTCTGACTCCAGTACTGTAGAGGAAAGTGCCTCATTCTTTTCATAATTTTATGAATATGTTTGAGAGATTGCGCAAGTATATCTGGATTTTAGAGCAAATAGGAGTGGGATGGCTGCCACTTACTTTTCATCCTCCTATTCTCCTTTATCTAGTACCACACTGGATAGGGGAAAAGGGTGATGAATGTAGGAATGTAGAATCAGTCAGATTGGATAGGCTTGCTTGTTACAATGGTTTTTATCTTAAGCAGGGTGAAGGAGTTAGAGAAACAATGGACTTGAGGTAGATTACTTTGCACTGCAATCTTCTCCCCTAGGTGTTTGATTCAATGATTTTTCTTGAGGACAAGCAAAAGGCTAATTGGGGGGGTAATGATGGGCTGAAATATTGACCTCTTTTTATGTTGTTTTTATATGTTTTAAGAACTTTTCCATATGATCCTCTAGACACTTTACCAACATCACCATCATTATATGTTGTCTTTTTATATACTTTGCAAGACTTTGAACCTATGTTATTAATATGGAATATGGTGATGATATTATCAATTGAATGATTTAAATATGAGTATACATGCAATATAGATGGAATCCTATGGTTTAGTCATGAAGGTTATTTGTGTGCATATGTTTTGTGAAGAACATTACATCAAGGAAATGAGCATTTACAACGAAGTTGCAGACATGAGAATTAAAGGAAGTGAAGATAGGATGCCAAACGTGCAAGCAACTGGACGATAAATGTGAACCATCATGGACAGAAATAAATGCAGAAGAAGAAGAAGACTTGTTTCAAATGTAGCTTATGTGTGTTCTTCATGAGATCCGTTGCATAAGAATTCTTGTTGGGATAGGACTCTACTTCCTCTGTTCAGTTAGATTAATAAATTGATCTCAAACCTGTATCCTAGTATCTAGGAATGGATTGATGGTTGAAGTTAGTTGGTAGTTGCATAAAAATCTCCTGATTCTGTACAAGTTAGGAGGGATGAGTTAGATATAAAGTTAGTTACTTTGTTTTCCAGTTACTCAGTTGTTACTCTATTTCCATTATTGGAAAACCCAGACATGTTTTATTAAGGAATGTTATTATTGAATACAATATGAAGAGATTCTATTTATGATTTGAAATGAATGGAACTGTGTTATGAAGATGCGTGAGTATCTAAATTAGACTTGGTTTCCAATTACGTGAGTCAGTCCCCTAAGCCGGCCACTCAAGGTATTGATCCTCACTTCATTTATTTTCTTGTTCCTTTATGCATTCATTGTTAAATCTATTTTTCATTTGCATATAGATACATCACAAGTCAATTTAGAATGCTTTGATTGTTGAATTACAAGTTGTATGGTTCATGAACATTGCATGCTTTATCAACTTTAAGTACTCTAGATGTTAGCATTAGTTCTCTCATCATTTTGGATGTTTTGAGTTAATTCTATAATTTCCTGTTGATAACATTCATCTACATATTATGTTGCAGGTACCCGTAGCCACTAGATTTTGTAGTTGTTTCTAGTGTTCTTGCATTTTTGTGAATTCCAGTAGAGTAGAATAGCCTAAGTAGGTTTGGATAAAGTAGTTTAGGAAGAATATGAGCCCTGAAGGCACATATAGTGCAGTGCCATCATAAGCTTACGCTCCTTGGTTGATAATTTAATGTAGGAATGCAATGATAGAGTGGACTGTTTAGATAGGTTTACCCCTAAATTATGTTAAGTCTACAACACATTAGTTTTCCTCTACATGAAGCATTAGGATGATAAGGCTTAAGTAAAGACACATGAAAAACATTACGGATTCTGGCAAGAGCAGGCAGTAGAGCAAGTTGATAAGCATCAGGATTAACCACTTCTAGCACATCAAATAGTCTTACGAATCTAGGAGCAAGTTTGGACACTTTTCCAAATGAAATTGAACTCTTCTGAGGCTTGACCCTCAAAAAGACCTTGTCACCTACTGAAAACTATATAAATGTCTTATTCTTGTTTGCATAACTCTTTTGACGATCTGAAGCTTGCTTCAATTTCTCTTTGATCAACCTCATATGATCATCCATTTCCCTAAGCATATCAGGTCCAATTACAATTATATCTTCTACCTTGTCCCAACTGATGGGTGTTTGACACCTTCACCCATAAACAGCTTCGATTAATGCCATCCCCAAATATGTATGGTAAGAATTAATATAAGCAAACTCCACCAATGGAAGATACTCCTCCCATTTATTCTGTTGATCCATATAATACATCCTAAGGAGGTCTTCCACTACTTGATTAACTCTTTCTATTTGACCATCCATCAGTAGATGATACATCAAACTGGAATTCAATTTAGTTCCCAAATCTGCATTCAAAGTTGTCCAAAATCTAGAAGTCATGCGAGTGTCTTGATTTGAAATGATTGTCTTTGGCACTCCATGCAATTAAAAGATCTCCTGGACAAACTTCTTAGCTAGTATCAATGAACCATCTGAAAGATTCCCTAGGATGAAATGTGTTATTTTTGTCAACTTATCCACAACTACCAAGATGACATCATGTCAATTCTTGGACATGGGCAACCCCTGAATGAAATCCATACTTGTCACTTGCCACTTATGTTATGGTACACTATGTGGGTACAAAAGCCCTACTAGATGCACATGCTCAGCCTTGACTCACTGGCATTCCAAGCATCGAACCATAAATTCTATTACTTCTTTCTTAAAAGTCTAGGCCAAAAGTATAAAGGTCTCAATCCTTCTACCATTTTTATCACTCCAGGATGCCCCGAATATGGTGCATTGTGGATCTCCTCGAGAACTAACTTTCTTAAATTCCTTAAGTCTAGAATATACATCCTTCTTTGATATCATAAAAGTCCATCTGACTCAATTACATATCCATCAAACTGATGATCTAAGGGATCTTCTTCCAAAGCTTGTTTCACTATTGCATAATGTTCATCCCCTTGTAGATTTTGAATTACTTGTCTCAAATTTGATCTTGTAGTAATCATGGCCCAAAGTCGTACTCACTAAGAAACTCTAGCCATCTTCCCTGACGTGCATTAAGATTAGGTTCAGTAAAAATGTACTTGAGACCTAAATGATCTGTCTTCAACTCAAAGGGCTTTCCCAAGAGATAATGCCTCCACATTTGAAGTGCATGAACTATGGTGGCTAACTCTAAGTCATGTGGCACTTAGTTTAACTCATATTGCTTCAACTTCCTTGACTCATAGGCAACCACTTTCTCATTCTGCATTAACACTCCTCGTACACATTCTCCTGAGGCATTAGTTATAACTGTGAAAAGACCATTAGAATCAGGTATGGTCAAAATAGGAGCTATAGTGAGCCTTTCCTTCAAAACTTGGAAATCTTGTTCACACCTTTCTATCCATTCAAACTTTTTACCTTTCTTTTGAAGTGAAGTAATTAGTGCTTCTATTGTTGAGAACCCTTCCATAAACTTTCTGTAATACCCTGCAAGTCCCATGAAATGTTGGACTTTTGTCACATTCTGAGGTGCAGGTCATTCCATTATTGCCTTAATCTTCTCTGGATCAACTACAATCCCTTCTGTTGAAATTACATGACCTAGATAGTGCACCTTGTCCTGATAGAATGTACACTTGGATAGCTTACCAAAGAGTTTTCACTCTCTTAGGTGTTGCAATACTATCCTCCAATGCTTTTCGTGCTCTTCAACTAATTTAGAGTAAATCAAGATATCATCAAGAAAGATCAGTACAAAGTCATCTAAACAATCACTAAATACGTTGTTCATTAGGTTCATGAAAGTTGCTGGAGCATTAGTCAACCCGAATGGCACCACTGTGAATTCGTAGTGACCATAGTGAGTTCTGAAAGTTGTCTTTGAGATGTCCTCATCCTTAATCCGTAACTAGTGATAGCTAGATCTAAGGTATATCTTTGAGAACATATTAGCTCCCTTCATCTGATCTAAGAGCTCATCTATTCTCAGAAGTGAGTACTTGTTCTTTATAGTAGCCTTATTTAGCATTATATAATCAATGCATAAATGTAAAGTCCCATCCTTCTTCTTGACAAAGATGGTCGGTGCACCCCACGATGACACGCTAAGTCTTATAAACCCTTAGTTCAATAATTACCGTGATTTGCTTTTAGCTCATACAATTCTATAGTGGTCATCCTATAGGGTGCCTTAGTTTGAGGCTCAGTCCCTGGTAGAAAATCAATTGAGAAGTCAACACCCTCTTCGGTGGTAACTCTGTTAACTCCACAGGAAACACATCTTGGAATTCTCATAGGATAGGGTAGTCATAAAATGTTGGTTCCATATTATCAAGATCTTTTACTTGAACTGCATATATGGAACATCCTTTCCTTTTAGATTTCTTTAACTACATAGCCAAAATTTGCCTATGTTCCAGGGGTCTCTTAGAACCATGAATCTCTACATGATTCCCTGAGTCATCCAAACATCTAACAACCTTATCCTCATAGTTCACAATTGACTTATGTTCAGCTAACCAATTGATTCCCAATATCACATCATAAGACCCTAAAGGTGCTATGTAAAGATTGACTTGAGTTTGAAAACTTGGAAGGTCTAACTCACTGCATTCAAGACATGAATCTACCCTCTTTTATGCCCTATTTCCATACTGAACTATCCATGAGTTTTCCATGTGTCCAAGTCTAATAGATAACTTTGAAACTACTCTTGGATCTACAAAGCATTCAGTGGCTCCAATGTCATTCAAAATAGAAACAGGTAGTCCATAGATCTTACCTAGAAATTTAATAGGTGTTGCCTGGAAGTCATCTTGCCAATTGCCCATGACTGCATGAATCTGTTGCAAGTATGAGGTGAACCAGTGTTGTCATTGATGTCAACATACTCATATTGCATTGACAAGAGGGATTGGATGAGCAGTGTGTTGAGGATATTGAGAAAATTAGCCTCAGTCAGGAACAGTGATGAGAAGAAGGCAAATGTACTGTATAGGATGAGAACCGGAGGATGCAGATTAAAGGGTTTGTAGATATGAGTCTTGAGATGCTTCAATTAAGATTTTAGAGGTCCGCATGAAGATCTGAAGGAGTTGTGGCTATCGGTATGGAACCGGTTCCGGCAAGTGTTCAGAGGTGACAAAGGATCACAGAAAGGTCTGGTGAGGTCCGGAATTGTATAATCCTAATCTATGGATTGGAAGGAGTGTTTGGGATGTCCTTGTGATGTGTCATCTCAAGTTGTGTATGATTTTGAGGTCCGGAAGTACCTTTTGCATTGTGACAGTGGCGACAGACAGTGTTCTTGAAGTTCTGGATGAGGCAGGCTTGTGAAGGTTCTTGGATCATGTTGAGGTTGTGTTGTTGGTCCGCATTGATGGTAGAGTCCGGAATTGAAGATATTCTTCCGGATGAAGTTCTTGTTCCGACTAGCCGACCGGATGAGTTGTTCATCCTGCGAATGTTCTTGTGGTGGCCAACCAGATGTGTTATTCATCTTGTGGATATTCTTATGGTTGATTGCCGACTTAGATGATTGTTCCTAAGTCGATGTCTTGTATAAATAAAGGTTTGTGAGTTCATTTTGAAGTGTGGATTGTGTGGATGAATATGGTATAGTGAAGAGAAGTGCGAAAGACAGAGTAGGGGTTTTGGGCTTAAATAGAACTGATCCAGACATGGTAGAGATGTCATTCTCCAGTTCAAGACTGTGATTCTTATCACTTTGTAGATAGTGTGTCTCCTTGTAGGCAGTGGGCCTCTTTGTGAGCAATGTGCTCGGGCAGTGAGCCCTAATTGGCAGGTGCCATTCTTTTTCTTATTCTTTTAACAGATAATAATCCTTGGGTTAATCACCCTGTGGTTTTTCCCTTAACCGGGTTTTCCACGTCAAAATCTTGGTGTTCAATGTGTTGATGTTTATCTGCTCTTGTGTTTGTGCATTATGCTTTCATGGATGATTAATTGATATGTTGTTAACTAACAAAGAAGAACCAAGTGTTTGAAGTAGAGAGCAAGTTTTTATACAACTGATTCACCCCCCCTCTCAGTTGTATGCCCTAGATCCAACAATTGGTATCAGAGCCAAGTTCCTCTGAAAGGAGCTTAACCGCTTGAGGAGATCCAGGATGTCATCATACAAGAAGGATAGTCCGAAGTTCGACGGAACCAACTTCACTCTCTGGAAAGGTCGCATGAAATGTTACTTGGAATGTATGGGAAAAGCATACTTGGCCATGGTCTCAAAACCATACGTACCTCCACAAGGTGGTCCGGCAACTCTGAATGAAATCACAGATGTTGAAAACAATCTGCGGACTAAGGAAGCTCTGCTAAGCGCATTGAGTGACTCAGATCTCTCAAATGTTATTGACCTACCAACTACATATGAGATCCTGACTAAATTGGAACTTCTGTATGAAGGAGATAAGTTTATCAAGAGTGCAAGGTTGCAAAGTCTGAAAGGGAAATTTGAAAGATTGAAGATGAGAAATGATGAAAACATCACTACCTTTATGCCAAGAGTGAATGAGCTAGTATGTGGAATTAGAAATGCTGGTGGAACTCTGGATGAAAATGAGATTGTTTGCAAAATCCTCAGATCCCTTCCTGCTGCCTACAAAATCAAGGTTGCTGCCATTGATGAATTCAGAGCTCACACAACTGTCACAAGAGAACAATTGGCTAGCAAACTAGCTGCATTTGAAATGACCGAGTTTGGAGATGATCCACCCAAGACTAAATCTGCCTTCAAAGCCAGTGCCTATGTGAAAGGCGAACAGAGATTTGATCCGGGAGAAAACTCTTCAAGGAAGATGTCATGGTATGATCAAGCAAGAAGAGACATGGAAGAAGAAGAAGCAGAAATAGCTCAACTTGAAGCCCTCATTGCAAAGAGACTACCAAGAGGATTCGGTAAGTATGAAGGAAAACTACCCTTTAAGTGCTTCAACTGCAATAAGATTGGTCATTTTGCTTCAAGATGTCCGGAAAGATTTGCAAGATCCAATACTAACAGACAAAGGTTTTAAAAGAACTGCTATTATGTTCATGAAGAAGATGACAATGAAGGTGTAACAGATGATGAATCAGAACTAGGAAGCAAATCCAGAAATGAATGGGTGTTTATTGCCATCAAGGAAGAAGATTCAATATCCTCTGAATCTATCAATCACAAGGTTGTGGAAAGAGCTTTGGCTGCTCAAGTGGAAGAAAAGGATGATTGGGTTATTGACAGTGGATGCTCTCACCATATGACCGTTGACAAGAATAAGTTCTTGGATTTGGAAAGGTATGAAGGAGGAATGGTAAAGTTTGGTGACAATTCTGCTGGTAGAATCAGAGGTAGGGGAACTATTTCCTTTGATGGAAAGAGCAAAACAGGTAATGTACTATATGTTGAAGGATTGAAGCACAATCTTCTAAGTGTTGGTCAATTAGTGGACAAAGGCTATGATCTCCGGTTCAAAAATGGAAAATGCAAAATCTTTACAAGCTCCAAAACTGAAATTACATCCAGTACTCAGACAAAAGGTAACATCTTTCATCTGATTGGTTCAAATAAAAGTTGTCTGTTCAAGTTGATCAGAGTTGGTTATGGCATAGAAGAATGTGTCATGTAAATTTTGATAACATCATCAAGATAAGCAATAATCAGGCTGTAAGAGATCTTCCAAAATTGATGAAACCTACAAATAGTTTGTGCAAAGAATGTCAGCTAGGTAAACAGAGCAGAGTCTCTTTCAAAAGAAAAGATCAGTCCTCTACCGGATTGTTGGAATTAGTACATACTGATCTCTGTGGTCCGACAAGAATTAAGAGTCTGCAAGGTGATAGATATTTCATGTTGCTAATTGATGATCATTCCCGGATGATGTGGGTTACCTTCCTAAAAGAGAAATCAGAAGCCCTTGAGAAGTTCAAAATCTTCAAAGCTATGGTAGAGAATCAAACCGGATTGAAACTGAAGTGTCTAAGGTCTGATAGAGGTGGTGAATTTACATCTGGTGAGTTCATTGACTTTTGTGAGAAGCAGGGAATAAGAAGACAGTTGTCTGCTCCTAGGACTCCACAGCAGAATGGAGTAGTTGAGAGAAAGAACCAGACCATCCAGGAAGCTGCCAGGACAATGATGTTGGAAGTTAATGTTCCTCAGATGTTCTGGAAAGAAGCTATCAGCACTGCAGTCTACACTCTCAATCGAGTTCAAATCAAAAACAATACCGGTAAGACCCCCTATGAACTCTAGTTTGGCATCACTCCTACTGTGAAATATTTTAGAGTATTTGGTAGCAAGCGTTATATTAAAAGAGATGAAGATTTAGGAAAGTTTGATGCTAGAAGTGATGAAGGAATTTTCTTGGGTTACTCCACTCAAAGCAAAGCATACCGGTGTTACAATAAGAGACTGAGGAAGATGATAGAAAGCACTAATGTGAAAGTTGATGAAGGAATTGAGAAGCCCTCAAGATTTTATGAGTTTGATGAAGATGACCAAGATGGTGTTTAGGTTCAAGGAACTCAATCCTCTCCAGTAAGTCAGAGTCAGCCTGATCTGATAAATCAGGAAGAAGAGATAGGTTTGAATGAGCCTGATCAAGAAGCAGCAGTGCAAGATACTCCCAAAATTCCAAGGTACAGAACCACTCTGAAGATCAGATCATAGGTGACAGAAACAAAGGTGTGCAAACTAGAAGGAATGTTGCTCAAAATCAGGATGAATGTTGTCTAATTTCAAAGATTGAACCCAAAATAATAAATGAGGCTTGCAATGATGAAAACTGGACCAAAGCAATGGAAGATGAATTGATGCAAATTGAGAAAAATCATACTTGGGATCTTGTTCCCAGACCTAGAGACAGGAATGTGATTGGAACCAAATGGGTCTTCCGAAACAAACTGAATGAAGCTGGTGAAGTAATCAGAAACAAAGCTAGATTGGTCTGCAAAGGCTACTCTCAAATTGAAGGAATTGATTTTGAAGAAACCTTTGCTCCGGTGGCAAGAATTGAAGCAATCAGATTATTCCTTGCATTTGCTGCCTTTAAAGACTTCAAGGTATATCAGATGGATGTCAAGTCTACCTTCCTAAATGGTGATCTGGAAGAAGAAGTTTACATTGAACAACCGGATGGATTTCAATTGTCTGATAATGATGATATGGTCTGCAAGTTGAAGAAAGCATTGTATGGATTAAAGCAAGCCCCAAGAGCATGGTATGAAAGGTTGGATAAGCATCTTGTGTAGATTGGATTCAACAAAGGTACTGCTGACAACAACTTATATTTCAAAATTGATCATGAAAACATTTTGATTGTTGAAGTGTTTGTGGATGATATCATTTTTGGAGGAAGAGATAGTATGTGCAAAATTTTTGCAAATCAGATGAAAAGTGAGTTTGAAATGTCTATGCTTGGTGAAATAATTTCTTCTTGGGTCTGCAAATTACTCAAACAAAGAAAGGGATCTTCATTTCTCAGACCACATATGTGAAAGAATTGTTGAGGAAATTTGGTATGGAAGATTCAAAGCCAATGAACACTCCCATGGCAACCAGATGTAAGTTAAGCAAAGATGATGACTCCCCAAAGGTAGATCAGATAAAGTATAGATCAATGATTGGTGGATTGTTGTATCTCACTCAGACTAGACCAGATATAATGCAGGTTGCTGGTCTTGTAGCAAGATTCCAGGCTGATCCTAAAGAATCTCATGTTATGGCAATCAAAAGAATTTTTAGGTACTTGAAAGGAACAGCTGAGTATGGTCTATGGTACCCTAGAGATCCAGATTTCTCTCTTCATGCTTACACAGATGCAGATTGGGCAGGAGATGTGGATGAACGGAAGAGCACCAGTGGTGAAGCATTCTTTTTAGGGAAGAGATTGGTTTCTTGGCTAAGCAAGAAACAAGATGCAATATCTCTGTCTACAACTGAAGCAGAATACATTGCAGCAGCAGGTAGTTGCACTCAAATCTTATGGATGAAGCAGATGCTAAGAGACATTAAAGTTGAATATGAGAAGCCTATCACAATTTTCTGTGATAATTCAAGTGCAATTAATATTTCTAAGAATCCGGTATTGCATTCTAAGACTAAGCACATATCTATCAAGTTTCACTTTTTGAGAGAACAAGTGAACAAGGAAGAAGTCAGATTGGAGTATGTTCCCTCTAAGGATCAGATTGCAGATATCTTTACTAAACCTCTTCCCAACGAATCTTTTGAATATCTCTGGGAGAAGTTAGGGGTCATGGCCCCTCCGGTAATGAACTAGGATGCACTGATGTGCATCAGTCCGGTGGATATCACAGTCATATCTTGTGATCCAGATTGATGATGGGGAGCTACTACTAAGGGGGAGCAGCTGGTATGATTCTGATGTGTTAGAATTGCAAGTATGAGCCCTTTGCCATTGATGTCAAAGGGGGAGAGAAGACATGTGAAAAACAAGTAGCTGATGATAAAAGGGGGAGCAGTAAATGAGGAGAAGACATGTTGCTGATAGGGGGAGCTGTGACAGAAAGGAGAAGTTCTTGTCTTGATGGTTTTTCACATCATATGTTGCCATCAATGACAAAGGGGGAGATTGTTGCAAGTATGAGGTGAACCAGTGTTGTTATTGATGTCAACATACTCATATTGCATTGACAAGAGGGATTGGATGAGCAGTGTGTTGAGGATATTGAGAAAATTAGCCTCAATCAGGAATAGTGATGAGAAGAAGGCAAATGTACTATATAGGATGAGAACCGGAGGATACGGATTAAAGGGTTTGTAGATACGAGTCTTGAGATGCTTCAATTAAGATTTTAGAGGTCCGCATGAAGATCTGAAGGAGTTGTGGCTGTCGGTATGGAACCAGTTCCAGCAAGTGTTCAAAGGTGACAGAGGATCACAGAAAGGTCCGGTGAGGTCCAGAATTGTATAATTCTAATCTGCGGATTGGAAGGAGTGTTTGGGATGTCCTTGTGATGTGTCATCTCAAGTTGTGTATGATTTTGAGGTCCGGAAGTACCTTTTACATTGTGACAGTGGCGACAGACAGTGTTCTTGAAGTTCTAGATGAGGAAGAGAAGAGATTCCAGTACATAGAGAAAGTGCGGATGTACCTGGTCATTCAGGCAGGCTTGTGAAGGTTCTTGGATCATGTTGAGGTTGTGTTGTTGGTCCGCATTGATGGTAGAGTCCGGAATTGAAGATATTCTTCCGGATGAAGTTCTTGTTCTGACTAGCCGACCGGATGAGTTGTTCATCCTGCAAATGTTCTTGTGGTGGCCGACCGGATGTGTTATTCATCTTGCGGATATTCTTATGGTTGATTGCTGACTTAGATGATTGTTCCTAAGTCAATGTCTTGTATAAATAAAGGTTTGTGAGTTCATTTTGAAGTGTGGATTGTGTGGATGAATATGGTATAGTGAAGAGAAGTGCGAAAGACAGAGCAAGGGTTTTGGGCTTAAATGGAACTGATCCAGACATGGTAGAGATGTCATTCTCCAGTTCAAGACTGTGATTCTTATCACTTTGTAGACAGTGTGTCTCCTTGTAGGCAGTGGGCCTCTTTGTGAGCAGTGTGCTCGGGTAGTGAGCCCTAATTGGCAAGTGCCATTCTTTTTCTTATTCTTCTAACAGAGAATAATCCTTGGGTTAATCACCCCATGGTTTTTCCCTTAACCGAGTTTTCCACGTCAAAATCTTGGTGTTCAATGTGTTGATGTTTATCTGCTCTTGTGTTTGTGCATTATGCTTTCATGGATGATTAATTGATATGCTGTTAACTAACAAAGAAGAATCAAGTGTTTGAAGTAGACAGCAAGTTTTTATACAATTGATTCACCCCCCCTCTCAGTTGTATGCCCTAGATCCAACAGAATCTAGTGCTAAGGTGCTCCATGCTAGTTCCTATCTCTTCATCTTGTTGATCTCTAAGGACAAGTGTTGGTGTAGTGCTCACCTCTACATACATAGCATCTTCCATGAGGTGCCCTTGGTCCTTCTGACCTATCCCTTTCATTATTGTTGTAGTTGTTGCTATTATTGTTGTAGTTAGCTCTTTTATTACCTTCGTTCTAATTTCCACCACTCCTATCCTAAGAGTTGTTACCTCTCTTCAAGTTTCAGATCTATTGACTATTGTTGCCCTGATTGTTGTTATTTTGATTGTTAATGTTATTATTTTGGGATCTCTTGTTCCCAAACTTTGCATCCTTGAACTTGTGATAACTGGCTACTTGCTGCAGCTTTTGTTCCTGCTTAATATATTTTTCAAAGACTACATCCATAGTCAATGGATTGTGGATGTCCACATCCGCTTCAATCTGAAGCCTTAAGCCCATGATATACTTCATAATTTTGAATCTCTCATCCATCTGATATTGCAGAACATACTTAAGTAAGTGAGAGAACCTTTCCCAATACTGCATTACCAACATTCCTCCTTGTGTCAAATTTTGGAACTCCATCATCTTCTTATCAAAGAAGAGTTGTGGTAACCACCTTTTCTTGAAGAGCTGCAGGAAAAGTTCCCAAGTGATTTCTTTTGGAAATAATCTTTTATCCACCTTCTCATTATCCCACCATGTATCCGCTTCTCCAGTAAGCTGATAGGAACCCCACATTGCCTTAGTCTCATCTGAAAGGTTATGGAGCTCGATGTACTTCTCCATTTCAATAATCCATGCTTTAGCTTCTTTCCAATGGTCCTACCATCAAACTTGGGTGGTGAGACCTTCTTGAGATCTTTGCCCAACTCCTCCACAATCCTACCATGATTGTTCACATTCCCTTCATTCTCTGGGTTTTGCACCCCATCCCTCTAGTTCTCATTGCCTTGATTCTAATTTACATTTCATTGATTTTGATTTTTCCCTCGACAGTTTACTCTGATCTCTTGTTCAAGATTATTCATCCTAGTACCTTGTTGGGTTAGGACAGCAAGGATTTGATCCAACCTTCCATCTTGTTCATTGTTTGCTTCACCCCGGTTCCTTCCATTTTGTTCATTGTTTGATCCTCCACTACGGTTGGTGTTTCTTATATCCATGATAACCGATCTGCATCAAATTCACATCTTAGTGTAATAGACAAAGACCCTAGTGTCAAACCTAGAGCTCTAATACCAAATGTAAAGTATGCATTCCAAAACAAGAATTACTAAAGTAAATAATCCACTTAATTACATCAACTCAAGTAAAAAGATAAATCTCATATAAATATTTCAATAAAGTCATTACATTTTACAAATCCACTTGGCATAACCAGGTGTTAGCACTATAAAAGAATATACAATGTCCATCTTGGCTCTCATGCCATAAGGCATCTCAAATAATAAGGTACAATAATCAAGTACAAGTAATGAATAAGAACTGAATCACTATCTCCAGCCGCCACTAACCCACATGGTCATCCGCAAGTCGAGAGATGGGAACATGGTTCATGCGCTTTTCCACCCAACCACAAAGCAATTACACTTCCCTGGAATCCTTCATGACATGAAGGATACCCAACCTTGCACAAAATGCCTAGAAACTTTGAAACAACTGGTAGGAGGAAACACCCGATGCAACCTGATGTCTAAATGCAAATCTATATGATGATGTGCAATATCTCACAACATGATGTGACAAAGAAATATATAAATAAAGTTTTGCTAGACAATCTTTCATGTATTTCAATGAACATTTGGCCCAAGCACTTATAAAAAATACAATCAAATCCTAAAAAAGAGGAAAAGTCTTCTCTATTTGCACACATTCGACATCCTAGCCTTAAAGTAACCCAATGCACATAACAAATAAATAATCTAACCCCAATGTACCCATATTCAGGAATCATATAGATAAGCAAGAAAATAATCTATCCCCCAAGGTGCCCATAATCAGGAATCATATATAAGCAAGAAAAACCAAACACTTCATAGGACAAGCATAATAATACATGAGTTGTGATCATAAATAGTCACTTTCTAGCAATATTTAAAGTTAATTCATTTCAAAATCTGAATTGACGATATTGTAACACTTATTCTGACTCTCATACAATTTGACTATTGAAGTGATATGACTTACATTTTCAACTATGCAGTAGTACAAGAAATACTAGTGCATTGCAACCTTAATGGTTCAAAATAGTTTCTTAAGACATATATTCTATGCTTGTATACATATGCATAATAGAAATATATAAAAGTAAAAACATATATATACATATATATAGTTTCCCAATACTCAACTTCTAATTAACCAAAGAGACTAGCTCCCTTTCAAATATATCAGAGATAAGGTAAACTAATTTCATAAAATTTGTTTATAGCATGGCTAATTTTATAAATGTTCTTCTAAGTTTTCGAATACACATAAGACAAAATCTTTGGTCTAAATATAAGCCAATTTAGGCACGCTTTAAAAGGTCTAATAGAATAAATTTCTTGTAATCTAGTATCGTACTGGGCATTTAACACTGCACCAGACATATCTAAAAACAAGAAGGATGTTAAAATCTCAATGAATGTTGAAAAGGAAAAAAGTAGGTTGCAGCAATATACTATACTGGCCGCTTTAAAAGATAACAGGTCATTTGAATCAGTAAGGGCCAACAACTATGGATAGAGGCCAACAAAAAAAGAGTGGCCACAGACTGATGAATCACAAGGGAAAGGCTTGGCATAAATTTTGACAAGGGCCATTCTAAAACAAAAAAATAGGTCGCTCCAAAAAACAAGCTGATGCATTTTATGTGCAAGCCAACATGGTTAGGTTGTTTTACTTTTAACAAGGTCATCTAATAACAACAAGTGCTAAGCCCGCATGTATTCCAAGTAGGATCGACAAGAAAAAGATTGTAATTCAATGACTGTCCAAAATATACTATCATCCAAGTTAAAGGTCGATGCTTATGGAAAAGACAATTCACTAAGAGGCAGGCCATTTAACACAACCTCTGGCCGGTGATGACTTCAATCATAAATTCAAGATAATGCATTTATTAAAACATAACTAGCAAGAACATGGTTTTCATAATAGGCAATCTAACCAAGAATCAAGAAAAGGAATACATTTAAAGCCTCTAAAGGATGAACATAATATCAAGAATCGGTTGACTCTTTACGGCTGCTAGCAAGGAAGGTAGATTGCCCAAACCAAAATAGTGAGAAGGCCAATTTGAAGTTAGGCCAATCGCACAACGAAACCAACTGGTGCTAAAATAGGGTCATAACAATTTTAAGGTTAAACATGTTAGGTGAGGCATTTAGCATAAAAGTACAGAGACCGAAGAAACTCTAGGTAAAGGCCGATCATAACTAACTTCAGGCCGATACAATAAGCTGACAGAGGGCCGAATGAACTTAAAGACAGATTATTAAAAAAAGAGGACCAATCAAAATTATGAACAGTTAGAAGGGAAACATGACGTTCTAAATACCCAGACGTGGTCGATAAGCCAGCGGAGGTCAAATAGAGGAGAAGAAAGACTGAAATAATAACTATACACATGATGTTTATAATTTAATCACCAAATGAAATCACATAATACTAGCTTTTATATAAAACAGTAAGTTCACAGTCAAAAAGCATTTTAGGCAGAGTTTACTCCATTTAAACAGTCATATATCAATCATTTGAGAAGAAAAGAAAACTTGTGATTCATGTTGGTGAAGATCCTATCCTTTCCTCTCAATTCCTTTTCTGTGCTAAATCGGATGATATCCCTGAGCCCTATTCTTTTCTTCTTCTCTCTAGACTTCTCTATGTGTTTTCCTTCCACTCCCTTGTTTTTATCTCCTTGCCTCCCTTTATTACTGGCGTGGAGTATAATTGGATCTCCCCATCTCCCTATCTTGCATACATCAAGTGGCACTCCAAAAGCCTTTCTTTTTCCCTTGTTTTAGTTCGAACAATAATAAAACACTAGTTCCCTTCTTCCTTACACATGCAAGTGTATATTTATTATTTTTAGATTTTCTTGATCATATTCTTAATTATCTTTGGTATACAATAAAATAACACACACACACACACACACACACACACACACACACACACACACATAATTTATATTTATTAAATACCTTATATATGTTTATTAAGATAGCACTATAAATATTTGAGTATAAAACAATTGTAATCAATTAAATAGTTCTTATTAATTTAGACATCAAGAGGAATCATGAAAACATGTCAATATTTACACTAGGCACTTACATACTCAAGCCGACAAAAAGAATTACTTTATCTTATCCAAACTAGTCAATTACGCCAATCAAAAGCTCAAGAAAATTATGCCACAATAACACAATGAAACCAATCAAAAATGCAACAAGACATGATGCTTTATGATCTACATGGTGTGTGTGTGTAGCTATCACGGTTTCATCCTAACAATTCTTTCCGGTAGCTAGTAGATTCTACCTCAGCCATGTTCTCATCTTCGACATTTCTCACATTTAGTTGCACTCGATTCTCATTAATAGGTTAGTTCCCAAATATCATAGCTGAAGCTCAAGAAAAGATAATCCATAATTACATAAATTTTAATCCATATACATCACACCAATTACCTATTATGCATTTGAAATTTACCCAATCGTAAAACAATTAAGGTAATAATCAATAGTTTATAGTATAACTGAGTCAAAACAAAGTCAAGATGTGACAATAAGAATTGCAAGAACCAACAACGTGGATATGTCAATGAATGGAATTTGGTGCCACTAGTTGTTACTAACACATATGATGAAAGATTTGAAGACATTCCTTTGATTTCAAATGATTATGATCACATTTTAGGATTGATTAAAAAAGGTATATATATCTCAAACATAAACATAAACACAAACATGTCCATGTCCATATCTCAAACATAATTTCATAAACATAAATGTCCATATCTCAAACATAAATGCCAATCTCTCAAACATGTAAACTAGTTGGTTTGATCATCATGTTAGCTTCTAGTTGAGCGACTCTCAGAGTGAGAATCCTTCTCTGATAGATGCAATGAGCCCTACAAAAGTGTAATTAAATTAGAATACACACACACACATGTTTCCTACATACATACAAACATGAGATATTTATATGTATGAATTTCAATTTGACAATCAACTCACTTGTCCATTGTGGTCAAATGAATCACACATGCATACACGTTCTACCCTCAAACTAGGAGTAACAACTACAACCTCAAGTTACACATGCACGTAAAAAAGGAAAAAATAATTTCAAATATACTTGTGTCGTACCAGGACCTTGAATATCACCATCCTTAGTTGCAATGATGGAATCCACTAAATATGAACTATTGTTCTCTCATCTAGTAGCTTTAGCAGTGACGTGTGCAATGGACTATGAATGTGAGATGGCATGGATCTTGTAGAAAGCATCTCTACGAAACCCATACCCCCTACAACCTGTTCAAGTGATTTAGGTCCCATATGATGAGCCTATGGAGTGACAGAATGATTAGTAGATGACTGTGTTGCTCTAGTATGTGACTCCTGTAGCCCACCAGAGGATCTAACTGTAGGATCTGCATCATAATGTTGCAAGTTACTTGCTAGACTCTCTGAATCTGTAAGGATGTGACCCATGTACAAACTAACACCTTCTAGAGGGATCCCCAACTGTGATGATATCACTTGATATGCTCTCATCAAGTCCTTAGTTAAACAACATGTCACCCTCTACATCTGACCCTCAACTGTTATATGCTCTAGATCCTCTAGTGATGGGATGCCTACGAGATGATAGGGATCTAAATGACTAGGTGACATGTGTAGACACCTCATCAAGTACTATCCCACATGATTTGTAGATATCATTTGAGTTTGCATAGCAATCTCAACAATACTCTCAATTACTTCTCATTGGGAAGCAATGACCATATGATCACCAATACCACTAAGGGATGGTGAGACTGCAAGCATCCTTTCACCAACCAAGCTCCTATAAATAGGAGGCTCCCAATCCAAATGATGATATGCATCCCTATCACATAGTATGCCACATGCCTACTCTAAATGTGGTGTTAAATCCAAATAGTTGATGTTGAGGCCTAAATGGACCTCAACATACAATTGTTGTGCAAAATATAGTGGAATTTGGTCATTATTTGGATAACGACCATGGACAGCAAGAAATCTAGGATAAACCAATGATTCCATCCGAGGGCATACACACTGATATACCCTTACACTAGTTTTGGGCACATACTAAGAAAAACATTACAACTTAAGCATTTCTTTTAGCACTCTTAGTTGGACTTCACTCAATGGAACATCACCAAAAACTTGTGCCTGCATTTGGGCAAGAATATCTGTTAATGTCACAAAAATATGCACTAACACCCCTTAACAAACATCTAATACAAACTAAACTATCCAAAATCTTCTCACAATTAGATCTATAAACCCCCATGGTTTGAGGATCCTTTAAAATTAACCTTAATCTACCAATCTCTTTATCTATATGACCAAAAAGTGGATCCATATCTCCATATCATGTTATGTAAATATACTTGAGAGAAGGAACATAACATGATATAGTTCCTATGTTAGTTAATCTTCTCTTTTAAAAGTAAAGACATAAATCTAGGAAAATAACATATCTAGATAGCTAGTTCACTACACATCCTAGATTATCATATTTTTAACTTAATATAAATAAAATACACAAGAGACATAAATAGGTTATAAATGATTACTACACAAGCATTTTAACTCACAAGTTCTAAAGTACAAGGCAATATCATTTAATGGAAAATTAAGTCTATTTTATTTAATAAAAAATGAAGTCCAATGTTTTTAGTGCTTTCTCTTTAACATAATGCTACACACTTTTCCACATAATAGATATCTAATTTATGAAAATTCAAGGAATGTAAAGCACTTTAACTTGATTATACACATGAACTATATTAAACTCCAACTCTTTCCATTCCTATGCAAGAACATGTTAGTTAAGGGTCCATAATGAACTAGCACGTTATTTGGTCATATGTATAATAATGGAATATCATAAGCCTTTTAAGATCCACATGATACTCACCAAAACTATAAGATATAAAGTTTAATGGACCCCAATAATCTTCTTGTAAGACACTATGATCATTGACTAAGGGTTCATTTTGTGTAACACAATTGCTGGACATATCAATTGTATGATAATAGTCAAATGGTTTTCCCTTACATTTATCAATGAACCTGCCATTCCATCATGACCTAGGATTTTATAGTAGGGTTTGGCCTTTATTTTAATTAGAGTTCTTAGATCTAATTTCTCACTTTTCTCTTTTTATTTTAGATTTACCTAGGGTCTCTATTCATACTTGTTTATCTTTTCCTACCATATCTTGATTAGGGTTTGAGCATGTAAATAGTGATATACCTATTTGATTCCATCTATCCAACCTTGGATAATCTACTGTCATGGCTATTTCATTTAATGAAATATGAGGTCCAATGTTTTTAGTGCTTTCTTTTCCTGTTTCTTTAGGTTGCACCATTTTAGTGGCCTTTTATTTACTAATGGCTATTTAATTTTCTTATCCATAGGTTGACAAGGATGTGATGAAAGCAGCAGGAAAATCATTTTACTAGACAATGATGTATTAGATAGTGACTACACAGAATTTGAGAACTTACAAATTATGAGTGTAATCAACTAGAATAAATTTAATCTTCTTAAACATATTGAAAACATAATTAACTTTAAACTTTGTAAACTTCTATTGAATGTTGTCAGCAATAATGCTACACACTTTGCCACGTAATAGATATCTAATTTATGAAAATTCAAGGATTATAACTTCAATTGAGTGTACAATTGAACTATATTAAATTCCTACTCTTTCCATTCATATGCAAGAGCATGTTATTTAAGGGTCCATATTGAAATAGCATGTTATTTGGTCATATGTATAATAATGGAATACCATGAGCCTTTTAACATCCACATGATACTCACCAAAACTATAAGACATAAAGTCTAATGGACCCCAATCATCTTCTTATAAGACACTATGATCATTGGTGAGGGGTTTATTTTGTGTAACACAATTGTTAGATGTATCAATTGTATGGTAATAGTCAAATGGTTTCCTTTACATTTATCAGTGAACCTGACATTCCATCATGACCTAGGATTTCATAGTAGGGTTTGACCTTTATTTTAATTACGGTTCTTAGTTTTAATTTCTCACATTTATCTTTTTATTTTAAATTTACCTAGGTTTGTATTCATCCTTGTTTATCTTTTCCTATCATCTATTGATTATAGTTTGAGCATGTAAGTAGTGATATACGTATTTGATTCCACCTATCCAACCTTGGATAATCTTTTGTGGCACATGATCCTTCCATCCTTGATACTCTCATGATATATTTTATATGATGGATCCATGAGGATGTGTTTTCTATTGAGGTGTTATTCTAGATC
Organism: Cunninghamia lanceolata; assembly: GCA_027924645.1. Taxonomy (NCBI): domain Eukaryota; kingdom Viridiplantae; phylum Streptophyta; class Pinopsida; order Cupressales; family Cupressaceae; genus Cunninghamia; species Cunninghamia lanceolata. The sequence continues at coordinate 1,334,024 of BSBN01000405.1, forward strand.
ATATACTTGTTTTTACCTCCTTCCCTCGAGGGTAGTGTTTATCCAACATGTTGGATGCATTATGGCCATAAGAGTTTAGGCATGGTTTTAAATGGTACATTTTATCAGTTGTGGTAAATTTATCTGTTAGTTTCATGTAAGAAATGAAAAATAAATTTATAGTACTATGGTTTGAAAAAAAATCACTACAACCTTAAACTTGCAATAACATCAAAGGAGTTTTGAAGATGTTCTCTACTCCAATGGGAAAAATAAGCATTCCATGCCTTTTCAAGTAGGGAAATAGTCAGTTTTAACTTAAAGCAAGGAAGGTGTTGTAGTGAGCATGTTGAATGGAGTGAACACCATTAATAATCCCCCTCTATTGAAACCCAACTTCAACATCTACTCTACATTATGCTAGGTTACATTTAATATAGTCTTGAAATCCTCCATGCTACCACATGTCTTGGAGCATAGTTAAAGAATAAATCAAGAATTTTGATTCTCAAATTCTAATAATGGATTTGCATCTATATTTTACTTCAAAAAATAATTTTATCCTCTCTTGTTTTAGTTGTGATTAAATGTGACAACCTCCAAAATGCAACCTCAAAATTCTTAAGTATTAACCAAAACAAACAACCCAATACTAACAAAAACGTACAAGATAAACATCCAACAACTTCCATTAACTCACATGATATAAAAATATGTAACAATGTATAAAACATGCAAGAGATATCCAAATAAGATCCACGCAATATAGAACTCCAACTCATTAAATATAATAAGGAAGTACAACAATAAACTTAGATCTCAAAAAATATGAAAGTCTCTGAAGTACATATCTAGTACTTATCAATGAAGAAAACATCTTTACATAACCAAGATATACAAGGGGTCAAATACTACAACCCTCATCAATGAAAATGAATACAATAAGCCATGAACCAACCACCACAAATATAAGTGGCCATATACAATAGGTACCATGAATAATATCTGAGGAACTCCAAGCTCAATGCTGTAAGCTAATCCTCCAATCTCCCATGCTCTTGTTGTTGATCATGGAAGGGTTTGAACCCACCATGAGGATCTCCCTTTCCTCCTCATCCATCATTCAAGGCAAAGAAGCACCATCCATAATCCAAAGGTGTGGTACAATACAATACTAGTGATTATCTTATTTAATTCATTCCTTTATTAAAATATAAGAATACACATGAAACCATAGATCCAAAATATATTAAATACAAGAAATAAATTACACAACTCACATCAACACATCCTTTCCATCATTTAATACACAGATGAATACAAAAACATGAACAAACCAAATGACCATCAATGGTACCACAAGTCATTTTAATCCCATAAGGTTTGACTTAGAACTATACATCCAAGATCATATCCAACATCCACATGAATTGCTACTTGCATCCCATACTATGGAAGCTCTCTTCACGTGATGTTATATGTATTACTAAGAACACATGCCTAAAGTAGGACTACATGCATCCCATACTACATGCATCCTAACCTCAGTATGGCACACATATCCAAACATACATTAAACAACAATTCAAATACACAAACACACATAAAGCAATATCATACAAGAACATACAATAAGAACATCCATAAGTCAAATATACAAGTCACACACATAAAACAAACACACATAAAGCAAGTACATAAGACAAGCATGTAATACAAACACATCATACATTACAAGATCACAACAATAAAGACACTCATATAAAAGAAAATCACACAAAGAATGCACAACCATGACACACACACACTTGGTCCCTACAACCCATCAAGAGGGCATTTCCCAATTGTGCAGTGTACCCAAGTACCACTACCTCACATAAGACAAGAAGGTTAACTATACCACCATAGAGCACCCTACCCCAACCCCTTAGGGTAGAAAAGCATGCACGCTAATAAACATGCCATAGGTCTTATCCTCAGAGATCTCCTAGCTACTAGTGATGGATGGCGAAAACAATGCATAAATAACCCATGGACCTTCTGCCATCGAGAGCACTAGAGATTCATGTGATGCGGTGCCTATAGCGAGAAAGAGCAAGCTCAATTCCTTATCCAACTTTCTTAAGGGGATGGTGTCTCGATGTTTTGGGACCGAAGTAGAGAAGATTATTCCAAGATGTATCCACCCATGACTAGGACATCCAACCTCTCCTACTCCTTTAATCTTGTCACTTCCAACGAAAGCCAATATATCAACCATCACAGCCCTTGGATAATCAGGCGGCAAGATGCTCCAAGATCACTCCCATAAACTGCTTACTCATATGACCACCTCCCTACTCTCATGAGTAGAAGCATGACACAAATGATGCCACATATACATATAATAAATAATGACATAAATGATGTCACATAAATATATAATAGATCATGACACAAAGGATGTCATCTAAATATAATATAACCAATCATGACACAAAGGATGTCACCTAAATATATAGCCAATCATGACATAAATGATGTCACCTAAATATAAATAGAAATATCTCTCCAAGGAAATAATACATTACCAACCCAAGTTGGATTTACATGATCATAAACAGGACAATCTCATCTCACACATACAATCAAGAAAACATTGCACACATGATAACATTATCATACACAAATCCACCAAGGTCTCTCAAACATAAGACCACTATACTTAAGTGTCTGGGCAACATAGGGAATAAGTTCCAACTCATGCTCACACCCTCATAAATAGTATCCACATAGAAATTTAAACATGCTTAATAAGAAATACAAAGTCACCAAACCATGTTGGGAAATCACACATAAACTAAACACGACTTTCATGCTAGCAACTTGGATTTATATTGTAGAAAAATAGTTTTCATTAAAAATGCCATAACTTTCTCAAAACATAACATTTTTCTAATTTTAAAATGCATTGGAAAGATAATACAAAGATCTAAAAACTCAAAAAATATTTTCATACTAAGTTTATTTAACATACTTTTATAATGACAATATAATCTCAATTAAAACATCACTCTAAAAATAGCAACAAAGATAGACAGTCCCTGATTAATACATGTATCAAGATTTACAATCTGGGCATGGGTAATTTTTTCTGAGGATTTAATAAACTAAATTACAAACCTTCCCTAAAAATTTTAGAGAAACTTAGATCATAAAATAAAATTTATTGATGCCACAATGAACTATTTTTCCCATGACAGTTTTATCAAATTTTAAAAAAAAATAATCAACTTGTTTTTATAATAGAAAATAAAATATAAAAGATAAAATTACAAAAATCTAAGGTAAAGTTTATCCCCTAACTTAAAACCATATATCAAAAAATTAGAAAAACCAGATCATTGTTTAAGAGATATGTCTAAATTAAAATAGGTTTCTATTTTCTTTTCAACGTATTTCCAAGTTTTCTATTATGTTTTCTTCTTATATAAGAAATTAATATTTTCAATGTTCTAAATACCATATTAAGATAATCTTCCTACTAATTTTAAGAATTCCTAACAAGTCTAATTCAACAAAATTCCTGTCTAAATCTTCTAAATTAATGAAACTACAATTTGTTTAAATATTTTTTCATAAGAAACATACAATCACAATTTTTCACAAAAAATCTTATATTCAATTATTAACCAAAGTAAATATTTGTTGAAGTCTTTCATGACAAGAATCCTATCTCAATCCTTGTAGCAATTTTGTAAAAACAATGGAGATGAACTGATCAATTAGAAACCACGACAATTCTTCAATTCTTCAAAAGAAAGCACTTTCAAGCCAAACTTTCATAAACTATTTTTTCCTTTCTTCTAAATTGCATCTTAAAATTGATAACAAAAAATAAAAAATAAAACTAATTTTCTTCTTTTAATAACTTTTCTCTTTCCTTCCCAAAATCTAAAAAGTAAACTATAATATTACACTCCCCATAAAAACAAAATAATATTAAAATATTATCCTTTCTAATTCTATCCAAATAAAAGAATTCACTTAAAAACTAATATTAAAAAATATAATTTTTTAATTCACAAATATGATAAATATAATAATTTATTTTCTAAATTCTTAAAATAGACATGCACATTCAATAATTAAATAAATTAACAAATCAAATAATTCAAAAGAAATAATATATGCCCACATAATTAATCAACATCAATTATTTGTTTATTTAAATTAAATTAATTCTTCTTATATTAATTAATCTTTTCCCAAATTAAAATAACTATTATTATTTATTTCTAAATTCTAAAATATAAACATGCATATAAAAATCTATTTTAATTATAATAATTAAATAATTGAAATACAAAGTGCATTGATTTTTATTTCTAAAAATACTAGAAACTATAGTTATCTAACTAGATAATTAATTTGAAATAAAATCTAAGCATCAAGCAAATAATTGGCTTTATTTATTTATTTTATTTTCTAATTAACCTTAAGAATTAATTATCAAATAAATAAATAGAATTACTTCTATGCACTTAAATAAATAAATTAAGCGAGTGGGTGTGGTCTAGTGGTTAAGACCACTTGGTCATTATTGTGGAGACCAAGGTTCAAATCCCCCCAAAGACATCTTGGCTTCTAAATGGTTGTGGCTCTACGTAGGTGACTCTTAGCACTCTGTGGTTCTTAAGTGGAGTGTGTTTGAATTATGGTGTACCTTGGTCCGCAGCTTGACAAGTCGTGGCAAGCAATGGAGTTCAATGATGGATTCACCAGTGGCGATCCACGCCACAAGCGGTTGATTATAGTGACTTAGCAGGGCTGCACCATTGGTGATCAACGCTACGGTGGCAGTAGATAGTTCGATGGGTAGGAGGTCCCCCTTGTGACCTCCACTAGAGTGGGCTAGCCTAAAAATTCCCACACTTATCGAGCAAAAAAATAAATAAATAAAGCCACTAATTTATTATTTATCTTAATTTAATTATTATTTAATTGCCCACATTATTGGATCATTTTAAGACACTTCAATACCAAGACCTATTTCACATTCCTTGATACATGTACCTGTTGTACAACATAATCTTGCCACATACCTTAGTAGCATTGCTAGGAAATAATATAATAATATAATCACCTTTTTATAATTAACTATGGTAATAAAATCACACATTATGCATACAATGTATTAAATCAACACTTTACACTCAACATAAGTAAATAGAGCTTATCTAATTTTACCATAGAATTAAAATATCATAGACTCACAAAGAAAGCAGAAATGAGGGATGTTGCATTAAATATGATTTAGGTAACATCAATGTTTTAGCTAGTGCAATGGTGACATTTGCAAACCCGTGCCAATTCTAATTTAGTTTTGGGTCCATTTTGGTAGATGGATTAATACAATTACATATCAATATATGGCGTGCAATCTTATATGAAGTTGGGATCATTCCTTGATCCTTCACCTACCCTTATTTAACAAAAATATTGATGAAAACATTGTTCTACCCTTGACATCCACAATTTAGAGTTTCAAATTTACAACTTACGGTTTGACATCCACAATTTAGGGTTTCAAATTTACAACTTAGGGTTTGACATCCACAATTTAGAGTTTCAAAACTTAGGGTTTGACATCCACAATTTAGGCTTTCAAATAAACATTTTAGGGTTCCAAAATAGATATTTAAGGTTTCAGTTTTCATGTTTTAGAGTTTCAAAATAATGTATTAGGGTTTCAAATTCACATAATATGGTTTCAAAATGATGTTTTAGGGTTTCAAATTCTCCTATTAGGGTTTGAAAATTCACATAATAGGGTTTCAAATTCTCGTATTAGGGTTTGTAAATTCGCATTATAGGTTTTCAAACTTTTGATAAAAAAACACTGAAACCATATTACAATTTTGACAAAAAAATGTTAATTGAAGTCAAAAAATGAAATTTTCACAAGGGTAGAAGAAAATACTTGGTTAAAAATGGAAGAATGTGACCTTGCTGATGTTGACAGCATGCGGACACCTCTGAGCAAAGCTATGTGGCAATCTAGTGGAGCTTTCAGGTGCGCAAAGTCGTCCTCAAATCCATGGAGGTAAACAGTTAAAATATGTTCGGAACGCTATCATTGAAAGCATCTTGTCAGGTAGAAATGACAGGTGAAAATGATTTTTTTGCTTAATATAGTCTTTTAAAAAATATTACCTTTGTTCCAAGATTATCTTCGAATGAAGGTATTATTTTATTGTTTCATAGTCAATAAATAATACCTTCATTTGAAGATTATCTTCGAACAAAGGAAGACCTTTGTTATTTCTCTAGGATAGTTTTATGTGAGGATGTTATTTCCCCTTACACCAAGGTTTGCATTAGTCTACATATATTTTCTACTTGCCACCAATTAATTCTATTCTTTGCATGCAACTAAATGGAGGTGGCATACAAGCTTACTAATGTTCATTTTATTGATTATGGTTGTAGTGAGTACCTTACGATCCTATGCCATTTTTAGATGGTACCTGTTGGTGTGGATTGTTAGTCACATTAACACAAATAAAAGTCTACATAACAAACCTTTACCATCTTGAATGATACAATAAATTTAGGATGAATGTATGATCCCAAGTCTCCATGGACCAAGTCTTGGTCGCCTAATGTTACTCACAGGTTGATGTGTGTTGCCGTTAATCAGTTTGGGGCCTTACGTACTTTAGTAATTCTTACAAAATTCTTTAATATTCCTCCAAATATCCTATCATTTATGCCTGCTCTGCACAAATCTGCAATAATTCTGTCAAATCTTACTCTATTAAGTCAGGATTTAAACAAATAGTCATCAATTCAATCCTAACATGGAGTAATTCACTAGAAGTTGGCTTTGATTTAGACTAATTCTGAATATATTTCTAGATTTAATCAGTTCTTCTAATATTATCTATGTCTAAACTAATATTTGTTGTTGCACTTCAAATATACTCAGATAATATACTTTGCAACATATATTCTACTGATACTTGTGATGATTTACTTGCAATGCATCGCCATCTATTATAATTCACTGTATATGCTTCAAATTTGTCACTATTTAGCATATATTTACTTGCTTCTACTTATGATTGATCATTATTTGCAGTTATCCTATGGTTATCTATGAAATGAAAATGAGAAAATAGAGTTTAGAGATTGATATTCCTAAAATTACTTAACTATGACCACTGATCCACATACATTCTCTGATACGGTAATAGAGAGAAGTAAAACTAAATCATACTTCACTAGGACAGTCCACAAATCCATATGATCCAGTGCAAATCTTCAAAGGGAAAATTGACAACAATATGCAATAAAATGAAAGCACTTCTATTGAACGCAGCATTTCACCATTACATATCCATAAATCAACTAGAAGATTACGTAAAGTTTGTTGGAGTATGAAAGAAACTGAGAGGGGGGTGAATCAATGTCTTATAAAACAGACTTGTTCTTGGCAACCATTAACAAACTTTTACCAACTATGAACTTCAATCTTTTTATGATGAAAACTTGTGAACATGAAAGAACAGGACAACTGAACTGTGACGAGTCATCAAAACAATTTATGAACATCATTTTAATATTTTTTGAGTCATGACTATAAGACTAACAAACAATAGAGGCAATTTTATAACTTTCATTGGACTGTGATAAGTGTCAAAAATATCATGCATTTGTACCTCAAAATGAGCATCATGTCAACAATAACAGTTAAATCATAAAACAATAAACATGAACTCATGAACAAAATATTATAAGCCACATAATCACAAGCAACCATAACACAAAGATTTGACGAGTGGAAAACCCCCTAGGGATGAAAACCACTCCAGAAAATGCCTCACTAACTTAATCAAAATGTGCTTCACTAGTAAATACAGATGCCTCACTGGCTATATGTGCCTCACTGGCTTTTTGTGCCTCACTAGCCTTTATACAATCTCATGAATACAATACAGAATGTGAATCAATACAGAGGGTTACTATGTTCCTCTACAATCCAATCCTTGACTGTCTCATTATTTGAGACTCAAGCATCATTACAACAGCTCATTAACACTCTAGTATAACCTTAATGATAGTGCAATAAACATAGATCATCAACCTTACATCAGATGTTTACATAATCCCCTTTTTATACAATTTCACCAGGTCTTCTTTCTCTCATGAAACAGTTTGTGTATGTAACTGAACTTCTTCAACTGTAGTAGAAACTATTAAAGGAATGTGATCGAATAGACCCATGTAGAAAATTCTTTTAACAATAATAACTCTTTAACCATAGTGATAACATATAATGTTCAAACTATTTAATGAAATAAAGAATACCTCTTATTAAACTGTAAATATCAACTCAAACCATATCAAAATAGAGCATCATCAAACTGTCCTCAATACCCGTGCAAAAAACCCTAGGGTAGAGTCAAACTTTCAAACCCTAACATCAAGAAATAACTTTCTCAAATAGCTATTAATAAACCTCAACCAATCTGCACATGGTTTAAGGAATATGTCTTCAATATGTTCGTATTTACCACACCTTAACCATTTTACAAACTGGGTTTGATAGTAAACCTTCTTTTGTTGTTTTCTACACAAACCCTAAGCATATTTGTTTATGGGTAAAAAATAATCTTTCCATGCTGCAATTAACAGAATAATCTTGTTTTCACAATTTAATGAAGTTTTCACAACTATATTTCTTTACACAATCATTAAGAGCTTCGAATAAAATTGTAATTGTAGTTAACCTCAAATTTTAATAACCCCATAATAAGAAACCAAACCCTTAATTGAAACCCATCTTGGTTTGCTTTAAAATGACATTTCATAGCCAAAAAAACCCTTTAACCTTTAACAAGCATGCTAATGCAAACAATAATAATCTTAACTAGAATAAACGGAAAGATAACACCTGTATGTTAATGCTACTTCCTTATGCTATGGAGATCAAAATAACTGACAAGCTGCTTCCATTCTATCCCGATCAGTCAACACACTTACTACAAAGATTCTCACTTAGAATTTCATGATTTCATAGATTCCTCAAACTGTCAAACCCTAAGATTTGAAACCTCCATATTCCAAAGTGCGATCTTGCAAAATGAAGCTAAAAAACAAACTTTTTTTTTGTGCATTGTATACAATATTCACCGGTAGTCCTAGTATGCCCTAAAAGGGTTGATCACAAGAACTGTTCACACAATCTTTTTACCTTTTGAACATGCCCGATACTTGCTAGGCAGGTTTCCACTTATGTGACCAAAACTGCCTTTGTAAATTATTGATTTTCAAACCAAAACAAAAGAAATAACCTTTATCAAATAAAGATACTTAACATGATGCCTCTCTAGTGACTTTAATCACATAAAAAATGACATGTAAAAAGAAGACTTTAAGTCCCTAGCATATCCTTGCATTGTCTCATGTCACAATACCAATTTGAACAAGATTGAAAAGAAACTGATACAAGTATAAGTCCACTGTAATGCCAATCATAAAACCACTGAACTTGTATACCAAGGCAACCAAAGATTTCTATAACCAACATGTACCTGTAGAGCATAGAAAGTGCTACAACCCACTGAAATGCAACTCACTAAAACCAATACAACTGAAGAGCATGCCTCAACCAATCAAGGATACCATGGGTACCATATACCATACCTCAGCCAACATGCATCATAGTACCATGTGAATGTAACATCAGAATATAACATCAAGGATCATAGCATGAGATAACATCAAGAATCATGAGATAACATGAAGGATCATAGCATGTGAATACATCAACATCCAACTGCCATAATATCATCATGAACCAACTGAAACAAGATCATATGCAATTGAGAGCCCACTGTAATATCACTGTCATAATGTGATTAACATAAAAGATACTTCTGCCAACTGATATCTGCCAGCTGATATGAGATCATGCCAACTGATATGAGATCATAGAAAGTGCCACAAACCAATACTATAGAGTATGTGATTTTGTCATCAAGGACAACAAATGAGATGGGGCAACAAACTCCCCCTTTGTCCTTGAGGGCAAACGTAACTCTCTCTCTGCCTTTTTGCATCAAAGACAAAGGGATAAAGAAGTGTGCCATTGCCTCAATGAGAGAACAAGAACCATAAGCCAAAATGCTACAGAATTGATAAGCAAAAACAAAAAATATAAATCATACCATGACTGTCCAAAGGAGCATGAAACATCCAGAATGGCCTAAAATACAACTGCACTGTCAGTACCATAAAGAACATGTATCACAACAGAAGAGATAAAGTACTATCAAGGGCAACAACTGAATACATTACTGAAGTCTGAAAAGCAACATTATATCAAGCACAGTACCACCAAATATCACAACAGAAGAGATAAAGTACTATCAAGGGCAACAACTGAATACATTACTGAAGTCTGAAAAGCAACATTATATCAAGCACAGTACCACCAAATATCAAAGATAGCAACCAATCATTGAAACTTGTACCAAAACCTGTCATCTCAAAATCACTAAATCAAAGCAATATGAACCAAATTACTGCCAAGAAAGTGAATAGATCATTGTTCAAGAAAGAGAATGGTCTTCAAACAAGGTCAAGACTATGTGTTTATGCCTTTATCAAACATATACTGTCAACATCATCTCTTGGAATTCTGATGTCTCAAACTATAAGATCTGTTGTCCAGTCAACCAAATAGTCTATTGTCAACCTGTTATCTGATCTAAGCAAAACTATCATTTGTGCATTCATCATTGAAGCACACAGCATCACATCCTTTCAAGCACATTAACAACTCAACATGTAAAGCTCCAACTTTGAAGACAAAGAGCAATGGACTTAGAAGCAACACACTGTAAATGACAATGTCCTCATAAACAACTGCTCACCACAAAGACATCACACTATATCCCATTTTCCATTTGACATCAATACTAAAAGAACCAAAACACTGATTGTCCCAAAGAACATAGAACAACATTGATAAACACAATCTCTTCATAAATGGCATACTACACTTGAAGAAGAACATACATTGTCTCACGCATTTTCCTCCACAGTTATGCAAAGTTTAGTTTTGATAGTCTTTACAAGAATTTCATGGTTTTAAGACTATCTTTTAACACACCATTTCATCTTACAAGGTTCAGAGAACATACCAACTTGCAAGACTCCTTATCTTTTGCCAATGAATCCCTTGATGTCTCGTAAGACTGTATTCCTCTATTTTGGGCAAGGTAATCTTCAAGGTCATTGCAACTCCTTGCAATGTGAACAAGGAATGGTCTGCCACTGTCCGAGCACCTCTATCTAAGACATATGTCATATGATCATTAAACACTTTCATGAGCTACAAACCATTGTCGAATCCATTCCAAAAACATTGTCAATGACTGATCTTTAAGACAGTATGTGCAAAAAAATATCAATAATAAGGATGAAACATTCAAGAACCTATAAGCACTTTACTGTCATGTTCAAGTCATTTAACTGTCTTGACACAAATATCTAAAATCATTGTATACATTAGGATATTACCACACACAACTTTCTTGAAGAGAATAAAAAACAACACTACTGTACCACTGCAAGAAATGAAGGCATCAAACTTAATCAACTGAAAGTATCAAATCAGAATTACTGTATCACAACACTAAGCACTGTACACCACCAAGGAAGTATCACTACATGAGCAAAAAAACACTGCTCCCCCTAAGGTCTGCCATCAAAGTCTGCATGCATATGACTTCAACTCATGAAAGCAAGATTACTATCACCAAGGGAAGATAACTAAAAGAAGCACAAGATTATAATCATATTGACAGAGTATGAAATGTTGTCCTAATCATATCACTATCCACATGTGTACCCTTGTAAACTGTCATGAATTCTTTGTTCCTCCAAGATAATCATTATACCAAAACAAGAAATCCAACCTTATGATAAGTACTATACCCAACACAAATAATAACAAATACATCACTATCAAGAGAAAGATACTGCTAGTGAAATAACTTAACATGAAGTGACCAAACACTTGTGCCTCTCAACATCAACATTCTGATCAATCATGAGCAAGACAACTATAATGCCTCCAAAAATCCTGAAGAAGCATAAAGGCCCCTGTAAATCAAATGCACACCAGTCTATAAACAACATTGACACACCATTCCAGCTATGGACTGAATTGTTCAAAGATCTTAAGAAGAACATACTGAAGTCATTGCTTCCAAACATATTAGTCTCATGACAACCTCTATTGTTGAATGTTTAAGGGGTTTGAAAGATACATTACAAATCAACTTCCCCTTGATTCATGCTACTCTTTATGCACTCATGTATATCTCTTGTGCAGTATGCACAAGATTAGGACTTCATTCTTCTTGACTTTGTTTTCTTCTCTAAACTAGTATAGGATATTTGTTTTCTTTGCTCAAAGCATTCACTTGTTTTTGCTTGAACATGTAACATCCAGTTGGTTTTATCCTTCCTCTACACCATTGTGCTTTGTGCCCAAACATATTGCATTTATAACACAAAACATTGTAGTTTTGATCAAGAGAAGAATAGTTTCTTCTAGGTGATTTGAGAGAGTCATACCTTGCATGCATCCAACAGTTTCTTGCAAAATGGCCAACTTTATTGTAGTTATAACAAACATTATTGTAGTTCTAATTTGACCAGCCATAAAAAAATTTCTCTTTATTCCACTCAAAACCATTTCTTTTACAATATCTGGCCCTATGACCATAAACATTACATGCATAGCAATAACCATGGACTTGTGAGTAATTATACCTAATAGGTGGAAATCTTGAAAATTTGTTATTAACAATATTAACTTTAGCTTTCTTCTTGGATTCAACCTCAGGTGCAACAGAGTGAAATTTTAGGTCTATCTTCTTCCTAGGAGCATCTCTTGTCTTGGAACATTCTCCTTTCTCATAACCCAAGCCAGTAGTATCCCTGTAATACCTTTGCTTGCTCAACATGTCATTCAAGTAGTCAATACTCTTTTCAAATTGAATATTCTTTTGCAAATCCTTTCTCAAAGAGACTATTTCTTTCTCTATCTTTAGACATTCTATTCTTTTTACTTCAAGATCAAATTTAGTCATATCTATTATTCTTTTGGCTTCTACAACTTCAGTTTTTAGATTGATAATGTGTTTGTCAGATTCATCAACTTGACTTCTTAAATCTACAATCAACTTTCTTGCCTCTTCAAATTCAACAGAAACTTTTGCAAGATCAGAGAATACCTTAGTCTTGGAATCCTTCTCTTGTTGAAGTTGGACCTTTAATTCTTAGTTCTCTTTTTCAAGATACTTGTTCATTTCTAGAGCACATAAAATTTCTCCTTCAATATCCACTTCACAATCATCTTCATCAAATTCATTTCCATCTTCATCCACAAAGAGGTCTCCTTCTGCATCACCAATCTCAACAATAGTCATTTTCATTATCACACTTTGTGTCAACTTTTAAATGTGATTTAGGCAACAAATCATCACTGTATTTGACTAGAGCTTGATGTACATCCTTTTGCTTAACAACTTTCCTTCTTTTATTTCTTCTACACTTTCCCATAGTACTCCACTATCAGGACCTACCCAAGCCAATTAGACTTCTATAGGGAACCTATGCTCTGATACCACTTGTTGGAGTATGAAAGACACTGAGAGGGGGGATGAATTAGTGTCTTATAAAACAGACTTGTTTTTGGCAACTATTAACAAACTTTTACCAACTATGAACTTCAATCTTTTATGATGAAAACTTGTGAACATGAAAGAACAGGACAACTGAACTGTGATGAGTCATCAAAATAATTTATGAACATCATTTTAATATTTGCTGAGTCATGACTATAAGACTGACAAACAATACAGGCAGTTTTATAACTTTCATTAGACTATGATAAGTGTCAAAAATATCATGCATTTGTACCTCAAAATGAGCATCATGTCAACAATAACAGTTAAAACATAAAATAATGAACATGAACTCATGAACAAAAAATTATAAGCCACATAATCACAAGCAACCATAACACAAAGATTTGACGAGTGGAAAACCCTTTAGGGATGAAAAACCACTCCAGAAAATGCCTCACTGGCTTAATCAAAATGTGCTTCACTAGCAAATATAGATGCCTCACTGGCTATATGTGCCTTACTGGCTTTTTGTGCCTCACTGGCTATATGTGCCTCACTGGTTTTTTGTGCCTCACTAGCTTTTATACAATCTCATGAATACAATACAAAATTTGAATCAATACAGAGGGTTACTATGTTCCTCTACAATCCAATCCTTGACTGTCTCATTATTTGAGACTCAAGCATCATTACAATAGCTCATTAACACTCTGGTATAACCTTAATGATAGTGCAATAAACACAGATCATCAACCTTACATCAAATGTTTACATAATGCCCTTTTTATACAATTTCACCAGGTCTTCTTTCTCTCATGAAACAATTTGTGTATGTAACTGAACTTCTTCAACTATCTCAGACAATTTTCAACTGTAGTAGAAACTATCAAAGGAATGTGGTCGAATAGACCCACGTAGAACATTCTTTTAACAATAATAACTCTTTAACCATAGTGATAACATATAATGTTCAATCTGTTTAATGAAATAAATAATACCTCTTATCAAACTGTAAATATCAACTCAAACCATATCAAAACAGAGCATCATCAAACTGTCCTCAATACCCATGCAAGAAACTCTAGGGTATAGTCAAACTTTCAAACCCTAACATCAAGAAATAACTTTCTCAAACAGCCATTAATAAACCTCAACCAATCTACACATGGTTTAAGGAATATGTCTTCAATATGTTTGTATTTACCACACCTTAACCATTTTACAAACTGGGTTTGACAGTAAACCTTCTTTTGTTGTTTTCTACACAAACCCTAAGCATATTTGTTTATGGGTAAAAAAAATCTTTCCATGCTGCAGTTAACAGAATAATCTTGTTTTCATAGATTAATGAAGTTTTCACAACTCTATTTCTTTACACAATCATTAAGAGCTTTGAATAAAACTGTAACTGCAATTAACCTCAATTTTTAATAACCCCATAATAAGAAACCAAACCCTTAATCGAAACCCATCTTGGTTTGCCTTAAGATGACATTTCATAACCAAAAAAACCCTTTAACCTTTGACAAGCATGCTAATGCAAACAACAATAATCTTAACTAGAATAAACGAAAAGATAACACCTGTATGTTAATGCTACTTCCTTGTGCTGTGGAGATCAAAATAACTGACAAGCTGCTTTCATTCTATCCTGATCAGTCAACACACTTACTACAAAGATTCTCACTTAGAATTTCATGATTTCACAGATTCCTCAAACTGTCAAACCCTAAGATTTGAAACCTCCATATTCCAAAGTGCGATCTTGCAAAATGAAGCTAAAAAACAAACTTCTTTTTTTGTGCATTGTATACAATATTCACCGGTAGTCCCAGTATGCCCTAAAAGGGTCGATCACAAAGAACTGTTCACACAATCTTTTTGCCTGTTGAACATACCCGAGACTTGCTAGGAAGGTTGCAACTTATGTGATCGAAAATGCCTTTGTAAATTATTGACTTTCAAACCAAAACAAAAGAAATAACCTTTATCAGATAAAGATAATTAATATGATGCCTCTCTAGTGACTTTAATCACATAAAAAATGACATGTAAAAAAGAAGACTTTAAGTCCCTGGAATATCCTTGCATTGTCTCATGTCATAATATTTGAACAAGATTGAAAAGAAACTGATACAAGTATAAGTCCACTGTAATTCCAATCATAAAACCACTGAACTTGCATACCAAGGCAACCAAATATTTCTATAACCAACATGCACCTGTAGAGCATAGAAAGTGCTACAACCCACTGAAATGCAACTCACTGAAACCAATACAACTGAAGAGCATGCCTCAACCAATCAAGGATACCATGGATACCATATACCGTACCTCAGCCAACATGCATCATAGTACCATGTGAATGTAACATCAGAATATAACATCAAGGATCATAGCATGAGATAACATCAAGAATCATGAGATAACATGAAGGATCATAGCATGTGAATACATCAACAACCAACTGCCATAATATCATCATGAACCAACTGAAATAAGATCATATGCAATTGAAAGCCCACTGTAATATCACTGTCATAATGTGATTGACATCAACGATACCTCTGCCAACTGATATCTGCCAACTGATATGAGATCATAGAAAGTGCCACAATCCAATACTGTAGAGTATGTGATTTTGTCATCAAGGACAACAACTGAGATGGGGCAACAAAGTTTACAATCAGGATGTAATCTGTAGCTTCATCTCCATTAGGTATGCAAAGAACATGTACATTTACAATGATATGAAGAAAGAACCTCGTGAGAGGATTCACTAAGTTGCAGAACATCACAACTTGTGCTCAGAATTGAAACAATTCAGCCTCCCATAGTTTCAACAATTCAGTCTCCACTAGTCTCAATAATTCAGTCTCCTATTAAGTCTACAACAATTTGACCTCTTGCCAGATATGAAAATAGTTGGCTCCCCCTCACAAATGAGAAGTCACGGTCCTTTATAGAACAAAGGCCAACAAATAGTTACATTTGATCCAATGGTTAGGATCCCCTCAAAACAATCAACGGTGGCCATTTGAGAGTAGCACATGGTGACATCAGCATCCTGACAGCTGGCATTTGGAAGATCCTTAGCATATTCCTCTCCTCAAGAAAGCTTCATCTTAAGTTGCTCGTAATTTCAATTTCCTGCCACATAAAAATAATTAAATTCATCAAATACCAATACCTTTTCAAAATTAATGTGCATTCATGTTTTTAATGTTTATGAACAACACCTTGATTTTTGCGAATTTCAAAAAATGGTTTCTAGGTTTTGTTCTACTCGTCTTAATCTTTCTGGATTATTTTGAATTTTTGAATTTTGTTAAGAAATGAGGGAGATATTACTTTTTTAGTGAATATGCAGTTGGACAGGGGGTATCAGGATATCCAGTTGGTCAAAATATCCAGTTGACCAAATGTTCGGTTGACCAAATGTCTGGATGACCAAAATTTTGAATTTCAAAAAAATGTTTTTGGGTTTTGTTCCTCACATTGCAAGGTTCCCAAATCATTTTGAATTTTTGAATTTCGTTGAGAAACAAGGGAGATATCACAATTTTAGTGAACTGTCCATATGGATATGGATATTTGGGAATATCTGGATATTAGTTGGGTGAAATATCCTGATCTTTTGGAATGTCCAGACATTAAGTTGGGTGAAATATCTATATGACAAAAAATTTCAAATTTCGACAAATGATTTCTGGGTTTTGTTCCTCACGTTGCAAGGTTTCCAGATCATTTTGAATTTTTGAATTTCGTTGAGAAATGAGAGAGATATCGTAATTTTAGTTGAATTTCCATATGGATATGGATATTTGGAAATATCTGGATATTAAGTAAATGTGAACATCCCTATGACCATTTGACCAAACTTTGACCGTGCATAACTTCTTTGTCTTGAAGCATTTCAACATGATCCAAAAGGCAAAGTTTCTTAGAATTTGATTCTCTATCCATCCATGGTCTTAGATGAGATAGGTACATAATACATAATTTCATCAGGATCTTGATGTGGATCTAGATATTCGACTATCCCGTTGACCAGAACTTTGACCAGACATAACTTGCTCATTTTAAGGAATTTCAACATGATGTAAAAGACAAAGTTGTTTAGAATTTGATTCTCTATCCAATGATGACTTTTATAGGAAGATATACTGACTTGGAATTTCCACTTAGATTATGACTTGACATTTTACTATTACTGCCCAAAGCAAGAAAACACACCAGCCAAGCAAAAAGTTTGGTCCCCATTTTGCTAAGGCAAAATGGGGCTTGTTGTGAGACTACACAACAACTTGCAACCAAATAAAACAACCAAATTTCAAACAATTTAGGGAATAAATAGAAATTTAACCATAAAATTTCCAACTTTCATTAAATGCAAGAGTGTTGATAAGCCAACGAAAAATGTATTTAACAACGTAAATGAATTTTGCAAAGGAATTTAATTGTGTGCAATTGATTTATTCTCTTCTTTGGAAAAGCAAGAAAGTAGGAGTTATTTGCATTAAACTACATAATTTGATTTAACCTTTTAAGCCAATCATGGATAGAGCCTTGTTGCCAGTCAAACATCCATAGCCCTGGCAAGGTTATCGCCTATAATTCCCCCAAATAGAGCCCCACTGTCAATCAGGCGTCCATAGTTTAGGGGGTAAGGTTATTTAGATGACCTAGAGAGAATAAATTCTCTTTTCTTTTGATTTTTAGTATTTTCCTTTTGTGTAAGATATATCATTTTAGCTCATTATTTGCACAGTCATGGAACTTGTGGCTAGGCTGGGAATTATAGTGGTAGCAAAGGCAAACCTTTAGATTTTTCACTTAATGCAAACATCTACCACCCCCCAAACCAATTCAAATAATTTTAAATGTATGTATTTATATGATTCCTTGAATGTTTCATACTACTGCTGGTGAATAATATTTTCAAAAACAAAATTAGACAGACTACATTCATAAAAGTTACAACTTGTGTAGAAATTTTTTAGTTATTTCCTAAATTCAAAAAATTCCACTATTTTCTAAGGTTGTAGTTTTCTCCATTCGGCATCCAAGTAAAATGAAGACCACAACACACACAAAACAAAAGGGAACGAAAGCAAACAAAGCAAGATAGAAAGACAAAACAAAACCATAAACGAACAAAAAATAAACAAAGGCAACAACTACCCTACCACACTATATACAAGACACTACAAGGCAAATGAAACCTAGAATAACACCCATAAACCTCTATATTTACATGCCTTTTTAGAATATGTAAAAATATTAGGCAATTAGTTATGGTCCTAATCCTAGCAAATTCATCTTTGTATTGATAAAAATATTCTTGTATTATGAATTTCTCATATTTAACAGAATAAACCTTAATGATCAACAATTGAGGAAGTTCATTATGTTTATGACCGATCCATTTACATGTTTTATCCCCTGAATTTCCATAGTCAAAATAATACTCAACATTACTTATTTGGAAAAGGGAAGATACAACCTGATTCGTTTCTTACTCTGCTGGACATGCTTGTTCGCTGCCAGCTAGTCCTCCATTTAATGATTTTGCCTTCTCATTAATTGACTCAATGTCTTGTCTCACTTCAACTTGAAGGATGTATGACTCTTGATGGATTATTTCCTCATCTTTATCCAACTCCACTTCTTCATTCTGTATGCTTATCTGATCTTTAAGCTCAGGAAACACCTCAATGTTTTCTTCAATTCCTTGCACATCAACATTTTGGTGAGTATCATCACCATTAAAACCTGATATACATAAATCTGTCATTTCTAAATCATTTAACTGTAAAGGTGAAACAAAATTTGATTGATAGGAATACTTCCCTATTTCATTTTTGAAATGGCACTGGATTGACATCTGATCATGCATAGCAACAACAAAACTTTCGGCATCTTCAATTTTCATAAATTGTTCTTCAATTAATTCACTTCTACCATTCAGTGAAGTGTCAAGTTCTATTGTCCTGCAACAATCTTGTAATTGATCATGTAATTTAAAGGAATCAAATAATAAATCAATATTTACTCTATTCTCTATGACTCCTTTAGTTGTTGTTATAGAATCTTCTTCAACAATTGTGCATTTTAATTCCTTCACCACCTTTTTACACTTCTTTGCCTAATCATCCTCATTTCCTCATTAAATCCATTTTGGTGAATATCTGATGACTGAGAACAGGGTATAATTTCTTCTCTACAATTTTCAAAAGATTCATAACTGCACTTTACTTCATTCATATTCGAGCTTTGATAGAGAAGTGGAGAACTCTCAATTTTACCATAAAGTGGTTCAATGAAAGGTATTTCATTATCCTCATCTCCCATAACTGGTTCAATTGTTGTATTTTCTGGATAACTCCTAACTTCTGGTGTTGTATCTTCTTGTTGCTCCAGAATTCCTTCATTTTTTTGCCAAACTTCAGTCCTGTACACATCTAAGAAAGGAATTAGTTCTTTCAAAGCTAAATCTAACCTTGTAAGAAAAGTTAAACAATTAATTTCACTGTGCTCTGTAGAATTATGTATCCTACATCTTCTGGATAAACCAAAGTTAGACAAATTTTAAGGATAAAGTTGCTCCTTTAAAGTTTCCTGAAAGAAAGGAATATTAACTTGGAAATTGTCTTCATATGAACCCATAAAAATGAGACTCTGTTTTCAATTTTTTAAGAATTTTGAAATATAAAGAGATCTAACATATCTCAGAAAAAAACTTGAAGGCTTAGAAAATCAGAACTTGATCTTTGAAGTTTTGAGCTAAATCTTCGTAAAGATATAGTCAAATCCTCTCAGACAAGAGATATTTGTAGTCATTAAACTCAAATGATGAAATATTTATGTAATATTTTTAGAAATACAAAGCTTTCAGTCACAGGCCCTCCTTCTAGCGCCAATTCTATTGATGTGGATTGTTAGTCACATTAACACAAATAAAAGTTTACATAACAAACCTTAACCATCTTGAAAGATACAATAAATTCAGGATGAATTTATGATCCCAAGTCTCTATGGACCAAGTCTTGGTCGTCTAATGTTACTCAGAGGTTGATGTGTGTTGCTATTAATCAGTTTGGGGCCTTATGTACTTTAGTAATTCCTGCAAAATTCTTCAATATTCCTTCAAATATCCTATCATTTATGCCTGCTCTGCACAAATATGCAATAATTCTATCAAATCTTACTCTATTAAGTCAGGATTTAAACAAATAGTCATCAATTCAATCCTAACATGGAGTAATTCACTGGAATTTGTCTATGATTTAGACTAATTCTAAATATATTTCCAGATTTAATCAATTCTTCTAATATTATCTCTGTCTGAACTAATATTTGTTGTTGCACTTCAAATATGCTCAAATAATATACTTTGCAACAGATATTCTACTGATACTTGTGATGATTTGCATGAAATGCATTAGCATCTATTATAATTCACTGTATATGCTTCAAATTTATCACTATTTAACATATATTTACTTGCTTTTGCTTATGATTGATCATTATTTGCAGTTATCCTATGGTTATCTATGAAATGAAAATGAGAAAATAGAGTTTAGAGATTGAGATTCCTAAAATTACTTAAATATGACCACTGATCCACATACATGCTTTGATACGATAATAGAGAGAAGTAAAACTAAATCATATTTCACCAGGACAATCCACAAATCCATATGATCCAGTGTAAATCTTCAAAGGGAAAATTGACAACAATATGCAATAAAATGAAAGCACTTCTATTGAACATAGCATTTCACCATTACATATCCAGAAATCAACTCAAAGATTACGTAAAGTTTACAATTAGGATGTAATTTGTAGCTTCATCTCCATCAAGTATGCAAAGAATAGGTACATTTATAGTGATATGAAGAAAGAACCTCGTGAGAGGATTCACTAAGTTGCAGAACATCACAACCTGTGCTCATAATTGAAACAATTCAGCCTCCCATAATTTCAACTATTCAGTCTCCACTAGTCTCAGTAATCCAATCTCCTATAAAGTCTACAACAATTTGACCTCTTGCTAGATGTGAAAATAATTGGCTCCCCCTCACAAATGAGAAGTCACGGTCCTTTATAGAACAAAGGCCAACAAATAGATACATTTGATCCAATGGTTATGATCCACTCAAAACAATCAACGGTGGCCATTTGAGAGCAACACATGGGTGACATTAGCATCCTGACAACTGGCATTTGGAAGATCCTCAGCATATTCCTCTCCTCCAGAAAGCTTCATCTTAAGTTGGCTGCAATTTCAATTTCCTGCCACAGAAAAACAATGAAATTCGTCAAATACCAATACCTTTGCAAAATTAATGTGCATTCACGTTTTTAATGTTTATGAACAACACCTTGATGTTTGCGAATTTCAAAAAATGGTTTATGGGTTTTGTTCTACTCGTCTCAAGCTTTTGGGATCATTTTGAATTTTTGAATTTTGTTAAGAAACGAGGGAGATATCACTATTTTAGTGAATATGCAGTTGGACAGGGGATATCGGGATATCCAGTTGACCAAATGTTCAGATGAAGAAATTTTGAATTTCAAAAAAAGGTTTTTGGGTTTTGTTCCTCACATTGCAAGGTTTCTAGATTATTTTGAATTTTTGAATTTCGTTGAGAAACGAGGGAGATATCACAATTTTAGTGAAATGTCCATATAGATACAGATATTTGGGAATATCCGGATATTAAGTTGGGCGAAATAACCTGAACTTTTGGAATGTCTAGGCATTAAGTTGGGTGAAATATCCATACGACAAAAAATTTGAATTTTGACAAATGATTTCTGGGTTTTGTTCCTCACGTTGCAAGGTTTCCAAATCATTTTGAATTTTTGAATTTCATTGAGAAACGAGAGAGATATCACAATTTTGGTCGAATGTCCATATGGATATGGATATTGGGAAATATCCAGATATTAAGTAAATGTGAACATCCCTATGACCATTTGACCAAACTTTGACTGTGCATAACTTCTTTGTCTTGGCGAATTTCAACATGATCCAAAAGGCAAAGTTGCTTAGAATTTGATTCTCTATCCATCCATGGTCTTAGATGAGATAGGTACATAATATAGAATTTCATCAGGGTCTGGATATCCAGAGTCTAGTTGACCAGAACTTTGACCAAACATAACTTGCTCATTTTAAGGAATTTCAACATGATGTAAAAGACAAAGTTGTATAGAATTTCATTCTCTATCTAATGATGACCTTTATAGGAAGATATCCTGACTTGGAATTTTGACTTAGATTATGACCTGACATTTTATCATTACTGCCCAAAGCGAAAAATCACACTAGCCAAGCAAAAAGTTGGGTCCCCATTTTGCTAAGGCAAAATGAGGCATGTATTGAGACTACACAACAATACCACAATACTTTTGTGGCTCCAAAGCAGTTGTTATTGATGTTTGAAGCCTTATCCTTCTCCACCACAAGTGTAATCTCTCTTATCCTTTTTTTGTTTTTGTTTTTAGACAACATATTCTTATTTTAAATGAGTGTTATAAGCTACTCATTATATTTTTAAATTTTTTTGTAGGTTTCAAGATAGTGCACTCATTACAAGGGAGCGTGTATCAAAGTGACATCTATTTTCTTTTTATGAGTGTGAATAAATTTATTATCATGGTAGTTGCTTGACTCTACTTTGGCATGCATCTTCATAGTAGTTTGTATGTAAGTCAAAGTTGGGCAAAATATCATGATGAAAATTGCATACCTTGCATTTTCCTCCTTCCTTTTGGGCTTACTTAGACCCAATTATCTTTTGTGTAATGACAAGTGTACAAGTAGCACAATTTCTATGAAAAGATAACACATAACCTAAGAATGACTTGATTCCATCTAGACTCATTCCTTGTTGTTGGTCCTCATCCACAATTTATTCATTACCCACCTAGGTTCAAATTTGCAATTTGCAGTATTAACATAGGTCCAATCCACAATTTGTGGAAATGAACCCTTCCTACTAGCTATTATGTGTTGACTCAAAGTGAAATGTTTCACTTTGCCACCTTTGGAGTTGTATTTAAGGACTAACCCTAACTCATTTACCCATCACTAACTAGTTGTCATTTCTACTAGCACAATCATTCAAGGACTATGCATAGGACATCAATAGTGCATTACCTATTTGTGTTAACATGTAGAGCATTCTTTACATGAATGCTTGGTGTCTTCAATGTTTTTCAAAAATTACTAACTTGGTATCCTAAGGTTTTGACCAATCCTTGCCTAACAAACTCATCAAATGTGTTCTTAAACACCACCCATTCTTTAAACAAACCACAACATCAAGACCAACACTCAAAAACAGATTTAGAGTTCAATAGACATAAGCTCTAGAAGCTTGAGGTCAAATATGTAGTCTCATCTAGAACAAGGGAGAATAAAATTTTATAGACTCTAAATCATTCATACGAATAAAGTATATAGATACCAAAGACAAAAATAAAGTATATATTTATTCTTAGTTTTTAGATGAATTGTGAGGGTCCCTCCCATCTTTCCTTTTATTACATACCGTGTTGAAGAACAATTTGGTTGTATTTTGTTGTACATGGCGGAAAGTAAACAGCTCACAGGTGCCGAGGCTCTCTCCTCACCTAAACTTAGATGATAGGGCAATACGGCTATCATATTCATCCACACAACAAGATCACGGATTTTTCTGTGTCGAGAGAAGAAATCTGCAAATGGGGAATGCTCTGCTCCTTTTATCTGGTTAATTCTCAAATTCTGTCGCATTGATTGGTTTCCACATAAATCCAGATCTGATTGAAGATGGAAGATTCATCCATGGATCTCTCTTTAAATCTGAGCCCTCCAGCGGCGCCGCCCCACCTGAATCTCGCCCTCGCTTCATCCTCAACCCCAACACGAAATCCAGCGCCGCTCCATGAACATGAACGCTCAAGATCTTTCATATGGCCTCGATTTTCTTTAATCGCAGAAGAAGAAGGATCCCTTCCTCCTGTCAGCCGGATAAGAGGTGCCCTTCGCCGCCGAGTGAGATCAGTCTCAGTTTTAGATTCGGGCGCTCCGCCTTCGCGCCTGCTTTGCACTGAAGCCGTTGAATCCCAGAAACAAGATGTGGAAGAAAACGAGGTCGATATCAAGAATAGAATTCCCGAGATTGAAAATGAAATTGGGGAACCGAATGCAAAGACAGAAGAAAAAGCAAATGCGAATTTTGAATGCAATATCTGTCTGGAGATGGCGTCGGAGCCCGTGGTGACATTGTGTGGGCACCTGTTTTGTTGGCCCTGCCTTTATCAATGGCTTCACGAGTATTCCTCTTGTAAAGAATGCCCTGTCTGCAAGGGCGAGGTTACAGATAACAATATAACGCCTATTTATGGCAGAGGTGTTAAAGCAAGCGAGGGTTTAGGGGGAAATCTTCCTCTTCCTCTTCCGCCGCGCCCTCACGCTCATAGGGTTGAGAGTGCAAGGCAAAGAGAGAGAGATAGGGATGGAGAAAGCGCGGCTTCGCTTTCCAGACGCGTGGAGGAAATCATAAGGGTGAGAAATGGTCGGAGGCTGCTTCTTCGCTTGAATAGCACTGAAAATGGTAACGATCGCCTGATTCCCGAGCAAACTGTGAGCCGTCTTAGGGCTACCCGTCGCGCGCTGCAGCAGCACTCAGACCATGCTTGGGAAGAGCGCATTCATTTGCGCGAGCGGATCTTTGGGCGGAGAAATCCTGTCCGATCTTCATCCGTTGCCGCAACTGCGATCGAGGAGGAAGAGGAGGAAGAAGAAGAGGGGCCGACGAGGCGGAGGAGGAGGGGTTTTGACGAGAGAGAAGCGTTTGGCGTGCTGGCATTTGATCGAATGGCGGCTATTCGAGCCCGCCTTGCAAGTATGGAAGGTATGTTACAATCCTTTGCCACTATAACTCCGCCGCCTGCAGCGGCGGATCCTCTTCCTCTCCTCGTTATTCCTTCCATGAGTGGGACTGGGGTTGGGGAAGGCGGAAGAGACGCGTCATCAAGTAGTTCCTTAGTCTCTCACACAACAAGGGATACTCAAAATGCTGGTGCTTCGGCATTAGATGCGGATACGGATGCTCCTTTAAGAAAAGTCCGGCGAATCTAGTGATTGAGGCCATTGTTTGCTTATTTATTTTATTCTCCTTTCTTTTTACAATCTTTGAAAATTGCAGAGCTGCAGGATTTATAAATTTATTTTTATATCAGTGTCATACACATCCTTCCTTTTTATCTGGTCTCAAAATATAATCAAAATATGCTTTCTTTTAACATCTTGATGCTATTCTATTTCTCCTCTCTGGCTTTCTTTTCTCCTGATGATGGATCATGTAACGTTGAGAGAAAAATGGCTTTATGTAGTGTGATCCCAAATGTTGAGAGAAAAATACTACCACACAGTTTAATCCAGAAGCATCAAGTGACAATATTATGGACTGTGGAAATTTGATGTCTATTATCTTGATGCCAGCCATCTTTTCTGCTGCTATATGCAACATTAGGTCATATCTTCTGCAGCTTTAGGGAGATTGGCAACGATCTCTTTAATTTGTGCTACTATAAAAAAAAATACTAGTTTGTATTGATATTCTGCTGTTCCGTATCATTTTAAGTGTTGTAAATTTACTTGGAGCAAAATCTCCAAAATTCTGTTCAATTCAGATTTCAGCAAACGTCAGGGTATAATTTTTCTTAGAATTTGCCATAGTTTTTTAAAATCCTTTGGGATGTTCCTATTCCTGGAAGCCATTTAATTGTTGACTGTAGCCATTTTGAAAAATTTTAAATGTTAAATTTTGAAGTTCTTTCTAATAAGATGTACAGAATGCCTCAAATGATTATTAGGTAGTTGAGTGGGTAAAAATATTTGTATTACCTCTCAAACGGGAATGATTGGACATTCATGGAAACCTTCATCAATGTGATGAGGATCTATCACAGTGAAAAAATTTATTAGCACCGAGATGGCTGTTATGGTATGTTGTTCATGGCCTGTTGCATATTTTGTATTTGTTTTGAATTTATTTACCAAAAATATGAGACGTGAAAGAAATTAATACAGATGCCGTGAGTCTGTCTCTTCAAGGACACAGGAAAAGGAAATTTGAAAACTAAAAAATGAAGTAAAATGCCATTCTGAAGCCTTTTGTTATGTTGTGTTGTCGAAGTTTGTCCATGAGTATGTGTTCAACTAGTAAGAAATTATTGATCCAAGATTTTCAGTAGGACTAGAACACATTTGAATAGGTTTCTTGATTCTTTTGGAACAAACAGTTTGGTTGCAAGCAATGGTGCCAAAGTCTGGGATTGAACTGCCTTTGAGGAAAAGAATTGTGTTGATTTACAAGGCTTGAATGATTTGATGGGGCAACTGGTATCTTAAAAAGATAAGTGAAATATGTGAGGGTTTCAATTGGCCACAACCAAGTATTATCACTTATTGTTTCGAAACCTGGGCCCCTGTTTGCCCTCGTCCAGGCTGTTTTAAGTTTACCGAGGCAGGAGGAGTTATAGAGGCAGACCTTTGAAAATTGGAGTTACTGATTCTCCCATGAAACAAAAGAAACCATGTCCCTTATCATTTATTGTTCAAGGCATTTAACATAATTTGGTACAAAATAGTCAAGTCTGAAATGGGAGTTTTGGACCCAACTAAGACACAAAAGAGGAAAGGCCTGTCACAGTCTTATGTGTGCTGACACAGGGACAGTAATATTGGGATGCTGCCTAATGACACATGCCAGACCAGGGTTTATATGAGCCTTTTCTAGTTCCATATCACTAACATATTTTGTCAACTTAATATAATCTTTCTTGGATCTTCATTTAAGAATTATCTGAAGCTTAAATTTTCCCCTAACTGAAGTTACCTCAATCAAATATTTCCTCACAGTAGCCAAGGAAAAGAAGTTAGTTAGAAGTGACATGATGCAATTTACAATTCATGTCTCGAAGAAATTCCAAGAAGACAGTTATAAGTATCTCACGGAGTGTCCACTATGGTACATTGAAGCACTAATTCTGCACCATCCTGCTGGAAACTTTACGTAAAATTGCAAGTTAACTGTTGAAATTTAATCATTTTTCGTTTCTTATTCAAACAGTTCTGGGCTTGTCTAGGATATGATGAATGAATTTGAAACCCATTGGGTTTGATTCTGACTCAAGAAAAACAGGTTTTTGCTTTTCTTGTAATTTACTGACAATCCTTGATCATTGATTCAATCAAATATGACTTGGGATTGCAAGCATTGTAAGAGTGGGTCCGTTGGAGTAGCAACATAAATAAGTATCCATCTAAAGCTTTTAAACCCTGGAACATACAATGATCATATAGACTCTACATTGTTGTCTGTTAATGCTTTATTCTCTCAGTGACTGCCTAGAAATAATTTCCAGGTCCAATATTTTTCTGATCATAAGTTTTCGGAGTTTCTTTTACTTCCAAGTAATATTAAGAATCCAGTATCACGTGGTTACTTAAAACTGTGCATTTTGCTCTGTTATTATTATGGCTTTTGTTCAGACTGGTTACTGCTAAGTTGGTCTTGAAACTTACCTTAACTCTGGATTGTGGATGTCTTTGTAGAGAAAAAGAAGCCCGATAAACGTGTACAGTAGAAGTAGTGCATATACAATCTGAAACAAAAAAATAGAATAATGGAAAGCAAAGACAATATGCAGTATTTTCACCTGTGAAAACCTTTCAGGCAGGAAATCCAGCATAGTAAAATTTTTCACTATTGCAAAAACTCAACCATTCTCTAATACAATAATGAATCTCTCTTGCTTCATCCTTAAACGTGTGCAAATATAAATAGGTGCATTGAAAGGGGTTTAACACATTGCATGAAATGCAAAAGATAGACATTGAGTGTTTTAAAACATGGACAAAAATAGAAAAAATCCAAAATAACACCTAATTTTTTTTTTTTTTCCAAAAAATGTAATCGGAGGAATTAGCATTTATTCCAAATCAGAAAATTGCAAGCAAGGTTGAACCACACAAGTTTTCCGATTCTGAAAATCGCAAGCAAAGTTGATCCCCTTCGACTATTAAACATAGAAAGTATACAACACTTATTCAACAGTCTTTCCAAATCATCACAAGCATCGTTGACCAAAGTCGCTTCAAGTTACATTTTTTGCTTTGTTCCCATGGTACTGCACACGGCTATTTGCTATGCAAGTTTTCACAAGATTTACTCCTTAATTGGTTAGGGACTTGAGCCACGTTGAATTTGAGTTTCTTAATTTGTTATGGACTTAAGCCACGATGAATTAGAGTTTCTTGAGTCATCTCATTAGGGTTACACAAGATATGAATTGAATTCATTGGTAGGAAATATTATATGAGCACATTCTGTAATTATTCTATTTGAAGGGCTTTAGAAGATGTGTGTTGCAAATGGAAGACGGTATCTCGATATATTGAGCAAGGTGTCAGATGTTAGACGTGTTCTACTTGCACTGTTCTTGTATCTGATCTATTTTCATTATTTTGAAAGTTGGCAATTGCATTGACTAATAAAGTAAGAGAAACTTGTCAGTACAAGGGAAAGTCTTGGAATGACGCACAGGAATGATGCACAGCCCAAATTGCAATAAAAAAGTTGGTCGATGTCAGAGTACATTAAGATGACAAACGAAGATGGTTTGTATAATGGGTTGAGTCTATCTCATTATTTTAATGTAAGAGACGACTTTCAGAGTTGAAGCAGGATTTTCATTCAAAGATTATGTGTGAAAAACAAAAGTTTCAGTCAGCAAACAATTTGGCTATTAAATAACATTGTCTGAAATAGATATCAATTGGTAAATTACGTGACGTGTATGGAGTTCTTGTAAGGTTTTAAAGATAATAAGATTACGTCCAAACAATTCTACAGCACCGCAATGATAATGGGGAGTCTACGAAACTCTCCCACCCCCTCACTCCTCGTAAATGCGCATGTGATGAGTAACATTATGTTAAATGTTTATGTTATCAGTCATTATCACAAGATAAAAAAAAGCTAATGGCACTAATAATTTGGATGGCATTTTTTTCATAAAAGATATCTAGGGTCAGGGGCCGTAGACCCACCAAAATAAGCGAGTGATAAATGCAAAATATCATCATTTAAGCCCATTTTTTGAAGTCGGTAGCGAGATTTTTAAAATTAATCAAGATATTTATTTGCTTTCCATATGTGGAGGCAAATTCATACTCTTTCGTAACAACTAATCAAGATACTTTCTTGCTTTTCATGATATGGAGGCAAATTCTCTCTCCCGGGCCCCTGTCCTCTCCCTCTCCATCCTGCTCAATGAGAACGGATAAAAATTGAAAGCCATTTATTCTTAAAGATAAACAAGCTGGAACAATTTTCATTCATCATTCTAAGATGTGATATTGAAAATGGAGGCAAACAACATTGTAGATATAACTAATTCATAATGTGTACAATAAAATATAAATAAAATATTATTATTGATTATTTGGGAGGACAAAGTATGGTGCAAATGTTTATAAATAAGTATTGTATAGCATTCCCGTTGCACCTTCCCAAACTACCCTATGGGAATAACTCCGAACTAATTACTAACTTAAGTCACTAAGATGACTTTATTTCAAATGTAAACCTTAATATTCTAACAATTATAAGCTAAATCAAAATAAAAAGGAGATATATATCAGAAAATCACTATATCTATAATATTTCGACGAATCTTTATACGCTTTATTAGTTTTTTAAAGAGTAGAAAAGATTAGTTGTTTGTGATGTTGGTACTATAGCCCAATTGTGCTAGAAAAGAACATTAATATGTTGGGTTTGTTTTGATTTTATTGTTCAAGGGCTTTGTCTTTATGAACCAATGCTTTCCAAAATATTAGGCTCTGTTATAATGCCTTTGTCTTTTGTTTAAACTTAAGTGAAGCCATTTCAAAACTCTTTGTTTGCCTTTGTTTGAACCATTGTTTATAAATGGCTATGCACTTTTATTTTAATGTTGAAGTGACTTGATGCGGATTATTACTAAGCACTTTAGTGATTGCCTTTGTAACATTTTGTTGATCATCTGTTTTGTAACTTGTATGAAGTTGGCTTAGCCAATGCATTTTCGACTTCTTGTAGGCCCCCAATGCTGTCTATCTTTGCAAAATCTTCCATATTGCACTTTAGTTCTAATCGTAAGGTGACTTGCTACTAGCAGTAATCAATCACTTAGTTTTTTCTTTGTGACATGGCAATGATCTGTTAATGATTATTATTTCTCCGACCCATTGGAAGTTGGCTTAGTTGGTCTATCACTTCCCACATAACCACAATGCTTCATGCCATCAACATTTAATAAGGCCATTTATCAAAGAAGTTTGAGTAACATGCCTATTCCTATTAGCATGAAAATTTGGCTAATCAAATGTTATATATTGTAATTAAGCTGAGTCGATTGGTTACATGGTGCTTCCTCATTAGTTGCGGGAAGGGGGTGCTTTGCGTGAAGTCTGAATTCTTGCAGCTTATATCTAGTTGCAACCTATTTTATTGTTGATCTTATTGCTTGTATCCTACTAACCATTGATTGTGATTGACTGTTAGAAGAACATGTTGATAGTGCATAATGCATTCTTCAATAGATACATTTGATTCACTTCGTTGCCCATCATTGGTCAAAATAATATTATGTGGAGCCTTGTGGCATCTAGTAATGCATTATTTGATGAGATTGTAGTGATTGCTTGTCAACATGTAATTGACTTACATGGTGTAGTCTCATTGGCTGTTCCATGTAGATTTCCTCCTAAAGGTCATCATGAAGAAAAACACTCTTCACATCCATTTGATGAACTTCCCAATGGTGGGCTACAACAATAGCAAGGATAAGTCAGATGGAATTCATTTTGGCAACTGGCGCAGAAGTCTTAGAGAAATCAATCCCAAGAATCTGGGAGAATCCTTTGCCAACTAGGCAAGTCTTATGCTTATCAACCGACCCATATGTGACAAATTTTGTTCAACAGATCCACTTGCATCAAACAAGTGTCTTTCCCTTAGGAAGGGGGACTAAATCCCAAGTATGGTTGCTCTAGAAGGAACTGACTCTTTTCGCATAGCAACATCCCACCCAAAGACACTAGAAGCATCCTGAAAGGACTACGGATCGAAAGCTAAAGCAATGAAGAGATGTGGAGTCTATTGAAACTGACCTTGTTCTTCTAGTATTTGAAGGATCACCAACCTAGTCGCCTTTTGACTCTAATATTTGACGAGCCCAAAGAGGCCTAGTGGTTGGAGAATCAAGAGAATATGGAGAGAATCATCATCCTTTGAATGATGACTAGGAGAGGAGGAAGATGAATTCTCATCATCATCGTCATCATCTAAAGTGGAGGAAAAAGACTCCTCATCGAGACCAAGAGGATCGAGATCCTTCAAAGAACTATCATCATGCTGTAGTGTCTCCAATGCGATGGTAGATGGAGAAGTGGTAGAAGAACTAGAAGAGTCCTTGAAACGAACACTCCTCTCAATGAACAACTCATGAGTGGTGGGATGAAGAAGCCTATAGCCTTTGACACCATTTAAGTACCCAACAAATATGTAAGGCTTGCTCTGTGGATCCATAGCCTTGTGTTTTATTGTTGGACTGTGGTCCCATGTTGAAGAACCAAACACTTGAAAGTGTTTAATTGTAGATTTTTGATCAGTTCAAACTTGAAAAGGAGTTACCCCTTAATAGCTTGGTGAGGAACTTGGTTCTGGATGTAACACGCACAATTAATGGCCTTCGCCTAGTACTGAGGTGCCAATGACCGGAGTGAATCATACAATTGGCCATCTCTTTCAAGGACATGTTCTTGTGTTCTAAGACACCATTTTGTTGAGGATTGTAGGGAATTGTGTATTGCAAGTCGATACCCTCAAAAGCACAAAAATGTTCAAATCGATAGTTCACATATTCCCCCCATTGTTTGTGCGCATAATCTTGATGGCCTTCCTTGATTATTTCTCTGCAAAAGCTTTGAAGTCCTAAAAAGACTCAAAGACCTTAGACTTTTGTTTGATAAAATATAACCAAGGGTATTTGGAAAGATCATCAATGAAAGTCAAGACATATCTAGCCCTGCTAAAAGATGGATGTGGAAATGGCCTTGCCAAGGCACTATTTACTAACTCCAAAAAATGTGTGGCTCTCCATGCTTTGTCTTTGCCATATTTCTCCTCAAGATGTTTACCAAGAATGCACCCCTAGAAAACTCCCTCAAAAAATTGAATTGAAGGCAACTTTGAAACCATGTCATGTTGATTGAGCTGTTGCAAGTAGCGGTAGTTCAAGTGGCTAAACTGTTGATGCCAAAAATGACTCACCTCATCTGAGTGAATGGGTAATGCAATTGAAAGAGAATCAGGAACGAAATGAGAAAAGTGATACAATCTAGACTAATGACGAGCTTTCCCCATGGCAATAGTAGACTCACTATACAACTCATTGATTACCATTGTCTAGTGTAAACTCAACCTGCTTGCCAAAAGCAATGAGTGATCTAATAAATAGACATGAGATTTGTTAACAAAGATGGAACACAAAGAACATCCTAAAATATTCTTTTGCCCACGTCAACAAACCCTCTCCCATGTACTTCAATAGGAGTGTCATCACCCATTAATATCGCTGACATAGAATATAGCTCTGAGGAGACAAAACCATCCTGTAATGATGCCATGTGGTGCAAAGCACCCACATCAATGAACTAGGTATCAGGTTGTGAAGCAACAACAACTAGGGCCTTGCCCTTTTCTTTCCCCTTACTATTATTTGTGTCCCTAGAAGATCCCTGAGATGAACCATGTTTGATTGAGTTAGGCACCTTTGTGTTGTTCTTTTCAAAAAGATGTGAAAGGTGATAAATCTGTTTCTTTAAACACTTGTGTTCATCATGACCAAACTTCTTACAATAGGCACATTTTGCCTTGCCTTTCTTAGGTTTGTCGCCTTTGGAAGAAAATGACTCTTTAGTTGCATTAGAGGTAGCTGATTTTTTTTTATCTTGTTTCTTCTCTCCTTGGTTCTTTTGTTTATTATTTTGCTTGCCAAACCCTTTTTGATCTTTAATGCTTTGATTTGCAACCAAGGCATGAGACTTAGAGGGTTTGATTGTACCAATGCGAACCAATTTGCCCTGCTTCTTAGTTCAACAACAAAATCATCAAGAGATGGCATTTTGTAGGTAGAACTTAAGGCACATTTTGTAGCATGAAATGTAAAAATAAAAATTGAATAGTTTTGGCCAAGTTTAGAGAGAATACTTAAAATCAATTGTCTTTCTTTTATATCCCACACTATTTTAACTACAATCTAATGCCTTTTAGTTTTATGAAGAAGTCTTGAATTGTATCAAAATTACATGGATTTAACTCTATGAGTTCATTCTTCAGTTGATGATTCCTTAATTCATCTTGTTTACCAAAGAGACCTTTCAATATAGTCCAGATTTCATTTGGAGTAGTAGCAGATTCAATATGAAAAAGTAGTTTAGGAGACACAAACATACAAAGAGTATCATATGCTTCATCACATTTGTTAAACTATTTTAGATTTTCTATAAGTAAAGTTGATTCTATTTCAAGCCCCATTGTTACTCGATGTAGCCCTTGCTTCTTAAAATAGATAGTAACTTTAAACTTCCATTCAAAGTAGTTGTAAGGTGTGAGTACATGTACTATTAATTGATCCATTCTAGTGCAGAAAATTAGATTATAGTAGTTGTTGTGCATAAAAGAGAATGCAAGAAAGAAGGCACACACGAAACTCCCCCCACTTTTTTACTAGTCTCATAAATCATCCCCTAGAGATTACAAGTAAGGGACTTTATAATTTAATGTGATTACAATGCTTGTGTTAGATTATAAGTCATAAGGCCCAAAAATGCCCAAAAAATTGATTTTGATCTAAAGTGGACCTATTACAAAATCTAGAAGAAAGAACTATATAGTTGTATAGTGCTCTCTAATAGCTTTCCAATGCCTATTTGCTTACAAAAAATGGAGATCTGGGGTGCAAGATTATTAAGATATTCTTCTAGAATCATCTATTTTTAGTTAATGGTCAGTACCGTGTAAGTGTAATGGTCTTGTAATGATTTCTTGGATTGTGTGTCGATCCTTGGCAGTTTCTAAATATAGAAACGTGCCTTTTCTTGTACATTCTGTAACATATTTATTGAGCATTCGCTCATTGTTAATATCATCCAATAATTTACCAATTACCTGTGTAATATGGTATCAGAGCCAAATTGAGCCAAGTTGAGCGGGAAATATTTTTTTCTTTCAATTCTTTTCCTGTGCTCCCTGCCGTACAACGTACGGCCTCCTTGCTCTCTATTGTTTTTTGGCATCTGGTTAAAAACAATTCTGATCAACGTTTTGAAGGGTTCTGGTGATAGCATTCATCGCGTTTTTTGAGAGGCTACTCCATTGTTTTCTTCTTGCTTTTGTGCGACGGATTTCTGTGTTGGAGTTGTTTGTGCGGGCATCACAGTTGGAACGGAATCGTCATTGGATACACGCTTGGAACAGTCTCTTTATTCCAGTCGCGGCTCCTGTTGTCCGTCTGGTTTGGCCGCGCAGATCGCGTTCCCGTCGGGACTGGCACACCTCACATTTCGCAGGCTCATCCTCCTTCTGCGACCGCAACTTCCTTCCAACTCCGGCGTCTTTGTTCTTCGTGGGTCCTTCACAGATTGCGACCTCCATGTTTCCGCGTACAGAAAGCCCTCCGTGTTTTCGCGTGTAGAAAGCTCTCGCTCTTGCACAGAGACAGGGCCGTGGACCCTCTAAATCATTTCGAAATTTTTTTAGAGTATCTCCATTTTTTTCGAAAATTTCTGAGTGCCTAGGGCACGGAAATTTTTTTCGTCTAGGGTTTTGCACCCTCAGAATTTGACGAATTTTTTTTCGAAAACATATTCCTTCTGGGTTTTTCGAGCTCTTTTCTGGGTTGCCTCCAGATTTTTTCGGTTCTCTCGAAGTCCGTGCCTCAAAATTTGTGCCAACGAGTTCGTCTTGAACTCTGTTCCTGTTCCTGCCTCTGTGCATTGAAATTTGTACTTCAGGTTTTATGTTTTTTCACCTCTTCTCAGTATCTCATTTTTTGTGCCTCGAAAAGCGTGCAAGATGGCGAGTCTGAACAACATCATGTTGGAAGGCAGTCAGCGATTTAATGGCAAAAATTATAATACCTGGAAGCAGCGAATGATGACCATCTTTGAATATCGCTACCTCGCTGAGATCATAGACGACACTACCACTCATCCCGCAACAGCGGGTAAAGACCAGGATAAGTTTGACGAACAAACTTGTGAAGCAGTCATGCTCATTAAGTTGTCAGTCACAGATGATCAGCTACCTCAGATTCCGGCTAGAAAGATGGCAAAGGAGCTTTGGGACCATCTGAAGGGTTTGCATGAAACCTCCGACAAGAGCCATGCGTTCTTCTTGAAGAATGTACTGTTTTCTATCATGATGGATGAGAAGACATCTCTGCAGACGCACCTGAACAAGATCCAGGGGATCAGAGATCAGCTGGTGGCCATTGGTCGAAAAATGGAGGAAGAAGACCTAGTTGTGATCACTTTGAAAAGTCTACCTAAGTCCTATGAACATTTCATTGAGACTCTCAACATTACATCAGCTAATGTTGATCTGAAGTTTCCAGAACTCTGTACTATCCTCTTGCAGCAGGATCGCTGGAAACAACAGTTTGGTAGTAGTGATTCTTTGTCCTCTTCAGAGCAGGCTTTTGCAACCAAGTTTTAGGGTCAGATTAAAGGCAAAAGTCCGCCTCCACAGCGGAATCAGCAGAAGGGTTCAGCGCCATCCTCTGACAATGGCAAGAAGAAAAATGTGCAGTGTAACTATTGTCACAAGTTTGGACACATCAAGAAAGATTGTCGCGCTGGTATCGCTTCTGAATAGAAGAAACAGGGAGGGTCTCAGCAGAAGGCCAACACAGCGGAGCACACTGAGCAGAGAGAGTCTGCCTTTTACGCCTTCATGGCTAAAAGACTAGCAGATCATGTCAAATCCTCGGCTTGGTACATAGATTCTGGTGCCTCGCGTCATTTCCCTCACAGACGTGATTGGTTCACCAACCTCTCTCCTTTCCATGATTTTGTCATTTTCGGTGGTGGTGA
Source organism: Cunninghamia lanceolata (assembly GCA_027924645.1). NCBI lineage: Eukaryota > Viridiplantae > Streptophyta > Pinopsida > Cupressales > Cupressaceae > Cunninghamia > Cunninghamia lanceolata. Next base: position 1,370,903 of record BSBN01000405.1, read on the forward strand.
AGAGTACACAGTTGCTGGCAAGGGCACTGTTCAGATCCAGTCTGGTGGGAGGAATCTCATATTCCTCAATGTGTATTACGTTCCTAGCATGGAACTTAATCTACTCTCAGTCAGCCAGATCATGCGACACTCTCCGCACCTTGATGTGGTCTTCAGCACTCATCAGTGCTCTATCATTGACCGACTGTCCAACTGCACTGTAGCTGTTGGCATTGAGGATCATGGTCTGTACAAACTTGTGGATTCTAGTGGTCCTCCAGAGTCAGCCCTCACAGCTTAGAACTCCTCCATCACCAGTCTCTGGCATCAGCGGTATGGGCACCTAAACGTGCACTACCTGTCCCAACTCTCCCGGCAACACCTTGTAGATGGGCTTCTTGAGATTCAATCTCAGAACTCCGGTGTCTGCGGATCCTATCAAGCTGGCAAACAACACCGCACTCCTTTTCTGACTGGTGACCCCTGGCGTGCATCCAAGGTACTTCAACTTGTCCATGCTGATATTTGTGGACCTATGAATACTCCCTCTATTATTGGATGCACATATTTTTTACTGTTTGTTGATGATTTAAGTAGGAAAATGTGGGTTTACTTTCTTAAACAGAAATCAGATGTGTTTTTAGTTTTTCAGAAGTTTAAGGCCTTAGTAGAAAAAGAGTCTGGTTGTTCCATTGTAACTCTTAGGTCAGATAATGGGGGGGAATTTTGTTCAAATGCGTTCTCTAACTTCTGTGATACACATGGCATCAAACGCCAATTGACCACACCCTACACTCCTCAGCAGAACAGTGTTGTAGAGCAGCGCAACCACACTATAACCGAGTTAGCCCGTTCCATGATGGAGCACAGATGTGTTCCCAAGAAATTTTGGGCAGAAGCAGTTTTTACTGCATTTTATCTTCTTAACAGGTCTCCGACCTATGCAGTTAAGGATAAAACTCCTGAAGAAGCCTGGACTGGTCGTAAGCTGCGGGTCAGTCATTTGAAGGTTTTTGGCTCTCTTGCTTATGTTTGGATTCCAGATGCCAAGCGCTCCAAACTGGATTCCAAGAGTCAGAAACTCATGTTCACAGGGTACAACGATAACCACAAAGCCTACAAGCTAATTGACATTGAGACAGACCGTCTCATCTTCAGTCGTGATGTGGTTTTTGATGAAGAGCAAGGACCTTTCTTCTCTCCCTCTTCTGTGCAGCCGTCCGAGGATCAGCCTTTGAAGGCTTCTAACCTGGGTGTTCGTCTTCCATTAGGTCCACCTGATGGGAGGGATGCTGATTATTTCTCAGACTCCGATTCCGATGAGTCTCAGCCTGAAATTCCTGAGGATGATGCTGCACCTCCTCCTGATGCACCTGTTCCAGAGCCTCCTGTTGAACCTGATAATGAACCTGATGTTGGCCCCTCTACCCATCGTCCCAAATGGTGGTTAAAGATGATTGCCGATCTTCATGATGATGAATTTGTTGAGGGCAGATATTCTCGGAATAAGAGCACAAAGCAGCCTACAATCAATTTTGCTCTCATGGCCAACTTGCACAGTGTCTTTGAACCTCATACTTATTCAGAGGCTAAAGGCATTCCTGAGTGGGATACGGCGATGGAATCAAAATACCACAGTCTTCAGAAGAATCACACTTGGGTCCTCTCTGATCTTCCTCCAGGGAAGAAACCCATTAGCTACAAATGGGTGTATAAAGTTAAGTACAAGGCTGATGGAACCTTGGACAAGTACAAAGCCAGGCTTGTTGCTCGGGGTTTCTCACAGAAAGAAGGCATAGACTACGAGGAGACCTTTGCTCCTACAACCAAGATGAGCACCATACGGCTTGTCCTTGCCTTAGCAGCTTAGTTTGGATGGAAAGTCCATCCGATGGATGTGAAGAGTGCATTCCTCAATGGTGAGTTGCAGGAAGAAGTCTACATGACGCAGCCTCCTGGTTTCAAGGTTGTCGGTCAAGAACATAAAGTCTGTAGGCTGGTCAAAGCACTTTATGGCCTGAAGCAGGCTCCCAGAGCATGGTACATCAAAATTGACAAGTACCTCACAGAACATGGCTTTACAAGGAGTCCATTTGACTCAAATCTGTATATCAAACACACTGGCAGTGATATACTGTTAGTTGTTGTCTATGTGGATGACTTGCTTAATACTGGCAGCTCGCCACACCTGATCGATAAGATCAAACAACACCTGTGCACCACCTTTGATATGACAGATTTGGGACTTTCTCACTATTGTTTAGGTGTTGAGGTTTGGCAAACTCAGAATAGCATCTTCATCTCTCAGTTGAAGTATGCTCGCAGTCTTTTGGATAAGTTCTGAATGCAGGACTGCAAACCCGCCTCCACCCTTATGGAAAAGGGACTTAAGCTGTCAGCTAAGTCCGACTCACCAGTGGTAGATGAATCTCTGTTCAAACAGCTAGTAGGCAGTCTTATCTACTTAACTGCTACTAGACCAGACATCAGTTTTGCAGTCAGCTACATCTCCAGATTCTTGACAGCCCCCAAGGCTGATCATTGGGTAGCAGCTAAGCATGTGCTACGGTATGTGAAGGGTACTTCTGACTTTGGTATCCTTTACACAAGGAATTTCGATCCCAGCCTTCGAGGCTTCACAGATTCAGATTGGGCAGGTTCAGTTGATGACAGAAAATCAACTTCTGGGTATGTGTTCAGTTTGGGATCCGGTGCCGTCACATGGACTAGTAAGAAACAACAAGCTGTGGCACTCTCCTCAATAGAAGCTGAATATCGAGGTGCAGTGAAGGCAGCATGTGAGGCAGTTTGGCTTCGCCGGATGCTTGCAGATATGCAACTATCTCAAGCAGGACTGACTCCCCTGTTCTGCGACAATCAGGGAGTTCTCAAACTTGCCAAGAATCCGGTCTTCCATGAGAGAACCAAGCACGTCGAGACACATTGTCACTTCATCCGATCGCTGGTTAAAGACCACACAGTTCAGTTGCTGTATGTTCCAACTGAGGATCAGACAACAGATATTCTCACCAAGTCCTTAAGTCCTGACAAGTTTGTCAAATTCAAGGGGTCTCTTGGTGTTGTAAATAGATTGACCATTAAGGGAGGGTATTAAGATATTCTTCTAGAATCATCTATTTTTAGTTAATGGTCAGTACTGTGTAAGTGTAACGGTCTTGTAATGATTTCTTGGATCGTGTGTCGATCCTTGGCAGTTTCTAAATATAGAAACGTGCCTTTTCTTGTACATTCTGTAATCTATTTATTGAGCATTCGCTCATTGTTAATATCATCCAACAATTTACCAATTACCTGTGTAATAAAGATATGGCTTGTCAAATAAAAAGCAACAATTAACTTCAACTTGCAATATCTAGAGAAAATTGACAAAAAGCTAATCAAAACCATTGTGATTGAAAAGTACACTTCACCAACTTTTTGTCGCATATTTGTTTGTGAAAATTTGACTCTTGGGGCAAAAGTTACGCTAAAAAGAAAAATACCTCCTTTTGTAGGCTTCTCAAAGGGCAACAAAATGGCCCCCTCAACTAGGAGGTGACACTCTAGTGGTCATTGGGTAAATGGGTGGAGGGAGGTTGGTTGTTGGGCGGCGATTAAATCCTTATCGCTGGTGGCTTTTGTGGACTTGGCAGTTAGCAGGTTGTAGATGTTAGGATTAAGGTGCCATCAACCTTATAAATCCTATGTAATTAATTACTCCTAATAATGTTTGTAAATCATCCATAAGGGATGAAAGGTTTCATCAGTAGTAGTTTTGTTTCAGCTACATGTTTATATCCGGTCCTCGAGCTCATTCGTCCACGACGGGGGGTCGCAGGGGGTTCCCCCCTGCAAGGGGTCCGGAGGGATCATCCCCCCGGTGGGGGGTCCGAGGGCCTCGCGCCCCGACGGGGGTTCAAGGGTAGCGCCCTCAAAATCACATTTTATTTATATTTTATCATTGTAAAACTGGACCATTCGTCATTAGGTCACATATCTGATGGTTGATATTATGTCGGTTCTCTTACCCTAGAAGGTAACCCCCTTTTATAAGGATATTTGTACTACACTTTTATTAGAGTTGAGAGTAACAGGCGTCGCTGGATTGAAGACTGAAGAAACAGAGGAAGTGCATGTATTGTAATCTCATATATTTGAAGATAATACAACTTGGAGCCTCTTTTCTTGGTAGAGTTTTTTACCCAAGAGGGTTTTCTCCACATTACATACTGTATTATTTTTCTGTTCTTAATCCTTGTTATTTCTGTGTAGTGGGTTTTATTTATGTTGCAATCTCCATTGATTCTACATTGTTTAGATGGCATAAATAAGGTTTGAATCAGATTTCTGTTGTGTGGTTTGCACCTTCATTTCTAACAGTAGACTTTGGTGGTATGTGTGTAGGAGCGAGGGTCAGATAGCCCAAAGGGCTTTAAACCCTGAGCACTAAAGCACTAGGAAACAACGTTGAGTGCTTAAAATTGCTTAGAGCACTAGCACTTGGACAACAAGCGCTATGCGTTTTGAGATTTTTTTTATTTTTTGAAATTTTGAAAAATACACAGTCCATACGCCTACATAGGATCGTACGACTTCTATAGGCAAATATTTTTGCCTTAGATTTGCCTATGTTCAAAATTGACAAACTTTATATGAAAATAGGGGTTTTGGAGCCTTTTGAACTCAATGGTGAGGTCCTTTTGGCCTAAAAACACCCCAAATACAAGTTGTTTGCCAGATCCAAGCTTCAAATCTCCGTTTGCAACTGTCATACTATCTCTAAATCTAATGAAATGAAAGCCTTTTCTAGCTTTTTCAAGCCTCTCATATGCATTGGAACAACTGAAAACGTTGCCAATATAACCAAAAGAGTTGCAATCACTCAGATCTCACAGAACACATCCAAAATATAGAGGTTAACATATCTTCATAAATCATTTTTGATTCTCCAGATCATTCATAAATGCAACAGAAGAGCATACAGAGTTTTACAAGATCTTTCAAAAGCAAATTCTAATTTCTCAATCAAGAACTTTAGAACTCAAAACTCTCAAAACAAAATCTTTGATATCATGTTAGAAATCCGAAATAGATGCATAACCCAAGAACTTTTTAAGAGAAATAAGCTATGAAACAATAAATGAATAACACAAATATAGACTAGAGATTTCAAGAGATATGTAAGTGTCAAGATGACAAGATTGCATTAAGAACTCACAAAGAGAAGTTGCTGGAAAATATTACCAAATACAAGTTAGGTAATGAGTTTATATAGACTAAGGAGAGGGTGGAGGTGGCAAAACCAGCCAATAGGGAGTGACCACCAAGTGGGCTAAAAATAGTAAATGTAACTCCTTTATAGGATGGTGACACCTCAATTACCCACCCAGCGAATTAAACTCACTTTTTTAACCTAAGCAAGCTTAATAAAAGTGTAGGAAAAACCTTAGGAAAAAGAAATAAAAACCTACACTAACAAAAGAAGCTAAGAGTTGTGCTTAATAAGTTGTGCCCTAGATATCGAAGTGCCTGCATCAAGTTGTTAGGAATTCTCATAGCATTTTTTGCTAGCTATTTTTGGGTATGTAAAATTTCCATATCTAATATGTGAATTGTGAAGAAATTAAATATTGTTTGGGATATAAAAGATGCAAAGGTTATGGATTTGTAAGAAATTTGTAAAATTGGAATTTTAGGGCATAATTGAATAGTTCTGCATTTTAAACTAAATGTTATATTTTCAAAGTATTTTATGCCCTAGTCGTAGAAAACTTTGGAAAACATTATCTTGCCAAGAAGAACCCTAGTTTGCTAAGTTTATTGTGGTAAAATGGCCTCAAAGAGAGCTTTAAATTAGGACATTTATGAGATTATTCTATGGGCTATAAAGAAATTCAAAAAGTTAGAACACAAGGGTGTTCTAACCAACCATTTTCAAGACAACAAGAGTGGCATGAGGGACCCTAAAACTTTAAGGCCTAGGAGAAGTTTATTTGTAAATATGTGTAAAAAGGCCGCTAATTAATGCATGAAATTTGGATTTAACCAAGGTGATAGTTCCCAATTGCGTCTCTACCCTAGAGATCGTTATGTGGGCATGCAAATGTTATGACAAGAAAGCCAAAATTATGAGAGATTCATAGGGCAAGCCTATTTTCACATTGAATAGGCATCTAATTCAAAAAGTGTTTGGGTTGAAACTAGAAGCAAACATATTCCTAAACTTGAGACTTTTGGCATTTGAATACGAGAAAGATAAGAACAATTAGGTTACCACATTATAAAATATGCAATTAGCCTTTTGATTTAGAACCAATTCCTAAAGATGAGATTGAGCCTTTAGATATGGACAAATTTGAGCATTACTTCCAAGATGCATACCAAGGATTATGTTAGATTATGGGGTTGGATATTGAACCTCAAATATCTCAAGGAGTTTTATTCCTATTGGTTGACAACTAGAACATTCACAACAAGTTATTTGACTATGCTAACCATGATGAGATAGTGTAGTTCTAGAAGCTTGACACTGAGAAAAGGTTCAGTAAATACTCAATGCTATGTTACATCTTGTCTACTTTAGCAAAGGAATGAGATAGTAGACTGGGAATAAAGTACATATCCTTTAAATTGCCAAGGGATCAAGTCAGACATGTGCAATTGTGGTATATCCACATGGATAAACATCACCATTTCTCCTAGTACAACATTTTTGAAACCTACTTTGTAAATTCTTTGTTGAAGAGGCTGGGGTGTTGCAAATCTGGGTTGCCACAAGGGGGGAAGGAATTCATTTGACCCTTGGAATTCTATTTAGAATGGAAAACAAAACACAGGTGGGGATATTGGTTTTTACATCAGAACTATGCTATGCTAAAATGCATGGGACAAAAATTATCCCTTACGGATTGCCCTACATAGTACTAGATAAAATTACTTACGTAGAAGCAATCAAACAAATGCACTTAGTTGGTAAATACCATTTTAAACACCCCCAAGAGGGCAACTTTCTTTCTACTTAAACAAAGATTGGTGATTTCATGATATTAGGAAAGGAAGGCTTTGACAAAGTATATGAGTATGTAAATAGCTTAGGGATGTACATAGATTCATATAAATCTTATGACATAGAAGTTCATCCATAATACGAGAAGGAAAAATAGGTCAAGTTACAAGCATGATTTTAATGAACCTAAGGATTTAATCAAAAATAATGTTGATGACTTGGATAAGAATATGAGAAGAGACAAGTGATTGAAAATTGGTCTACCTGAGAGGATGAAGGAGCTAAATAATCTAAACTATTTTGGAGCTTCCTTGATATCATTAATCTTGTTGAGAATATGTAAAACTTTTGGATAATGTTGAGATAGTTGGAATAATAACAAAGAAGCAAGTGCCTTTAGAACCTCAAGTTACAGAACCAATAAGGAAAGAAGCAGAACAAGAAGCCTCAATGCAAGTTATGGAGGAAAGAACTATTCAAGCAACACCACCTTTAGCCTCATCAACACATTCTTTGCATGTACATGACGACAAGCTGGAAATAAGCTAACCTGAGACTTCTCATCTGATTGATTATCATTATATTGAAGTAGTTGAAGATTTCATAACTCCAAATGACCCCCTGCTTGCCACAATTGCATCTCCACCATATCAAATAGGGCATAAGTTGGTTGCTTCTAGTTCTCCTATAATGCTAGATAAAGTTGATGGAGTTTAATATGTTAAAGATATAAGACAAAACTTTTGATGAATTTTTGATAGATAATGAATTCAAAAGATTTGCCCTGATGTGGAAAGTTGGGGAAAAGTGTGAGTAGGGTGATCTTGATGGAAGAAGAACATGATACAACTAAAAATGATTCCCTTGTGTTTAATTATAATATTAAAAATATAATCCTAGAACAAGGGATGAGATTAGTGAAGAAAAGTGGATGCATATTGCTACCCAGATGGGACATCATACAAGCAATGGATTTTGACACTATCAAGAGAAGAAGTGGAGAGAATGACATATTCAATACTCCAGATGGTGCATGTAATTTTACTCTTGGTCCACTTGCAATCCAAATCTACAAACTTTATTTATTTGGGCCTTGGCTCCATTGCACAATGAGCCTAGGGTTGATATGAGTTAGAGTATCTCACTAGCCAACGAATAATAAAGAGAGTTGGAGATGTGTTAGCTCCTAATGTTGTTAAATTGGCAATTCATATTACACAATTTAGCAAGGCTAGCACTAATAAATTACACATGGATTACACCAAGAGCCAACAAAAAGAATTGGAGTTGAAATATTGAAGAATACTTGGTCACTAAATAAAAAACTCATGGCACAAATACAACTTTATGAACAAAAGATATTGATGCCTACTCCACCACAAATTGTTATGCAGGGAGATGAGAAAGTTACTAAAGAGAATAACAAAGCTAGAGGCACTATTGAAACAATTACAGGAAATGAGAAGGATCAAACATAAATATGACTATCCAAGGCCAAGTTAATAGAGACTCAAAGCATTATTAGGTTATGTGAATATTTGTGGGAGTTCTTGGATAATGTTAATAAGGCATCCATTAGGAGAAACAAGATAGAATCTAGGCTCATGGAAATTAGAGACAAATGAACTCTTAAGGTCTTTCAAATGAAAGATATTTTTGTGAATACCAAGTATACAAAGATGACTTTGATAAGATTTGTACAACTAATAGTGCATGTACGATTCTTATTGACACTTTCACATATAATGATAAAATGGGGATCTATTTAAAAGGTAAATTTGATGAATTTGAGGTCCTAGCGAAATTAAAAATCCCCAATGTAAAGGATAACAAAGGGAGTTTCAAGGTAATGATAGCATGGAAAAAAGAGTTTGGGGCATTACCTTCTTTTTTTGCTGATCCTTTGGTTCAGAACAAATAATTGAATTCTAATACAATCAATATAGCTTTTGAAAAGATGTTAATAGAGGCAAAAGTAGATTTCTTGGTTAAGGATACCCATAAGGTATTATATGCCAAATGGGAGAATAATTTGAATAAGGTAGATATTATACTAGATGCTAATCTCCCGGATGATCAGGAGGGGAATCGTTGGGTTGATACCTATGCCTAGGATTTTGTAATTTTTTATTATTTTCATCTTTTCAAAAGGTAGCACTCCAAGGATGAGTCTAATTAGAGAAGGGAATCACAAGCATTTTGGAAATTTCCAATAGTCCTCTATTTTTGTGCTCTTAATTTTAGGATTTTACAAAAGGGCATTGATTTGGCAATACATAAGGAAATACATATCAAAATAGGTGTCTACACATAAAAACAAGTTATCATGCATTTGGATTTAAAAAAAGAAGATAACTTTGGCATAATCTATGTAGAAATTTTGAAGGGAAGAGTTCTCAAATTTTTTAGCTATTAGCGAAAGTTTTTAGGAATGCTTGGTAAGGAAGGTAGTCTAGTTCTTCTGGTTTTATGAGAACTAAAGATTTTGATTAGGTAGAGATCAAAATAGATATTTAGGAGATAAAAGAGACATTATCTAAGTTACGATTAGACACCACTTCTCTTAGAAGTGAGCTTGATAGAGTAGAAGGTGTTAGCACCCAAACTTGCATTTTGTGCCTATTGTTGCCATGGTTCCTGGTTTGGCCCATAATTAATAATTGATCTAAGAATTTTCCTTCAATGGGTCACAATGAAATATTTGTGTCGTGTTGTGTATTTGTCCTACTTGAGCTCTACCTTGTCCTTTAAAGTCAAAATTTTTCATGATTGGGGGCTTTGTGGGCAGTTTTCAGTTCATTGTGGAGATTTGGAGTTTTGAAGCAATTTGGCAATTTTTGCAAATTGTTTGTGGACCTTTGGTTTATGTCACTTTTATACTATAGAGTTTGAGGCCCTCTATGCAAATTTTGCAATCTTTGCAAATTGTTTATGTGCCTCTACTTTCCACTTTGGTTTGCAGACTTTCTTTCCCTACTTGCAATTTGCTCTTATGGCTTGCTTCCCTACCTCCATTCCCCATGTGCTTCACTCCTTGTAGGCTTTTCATGCTCACCTACATTGCTACAAATTGCAAATTTCTTGCAAATTACAATTTGCATCCGCTCTTATGGATCTTGCACTTCCACCTAGGCTTTCTTCATGAACCTTTTTCCCCTTCCCACTATTGCGAGTTTTGCCTTGATCTCTGATTTCTGCCATATTTGCCTTCTACAAACTTTTCCATCCTTTTGTAAATTGCAAATTTGAATTGCTTCTCTACCTCATGACTCTGTTGTTCAAATGAGGGCTTGCACCTACTCTGCTACACACACTAGCAATCAATTGATGCCCTAATTTGGAAGTGGTTGGACCTGCGAAGATCTTCAAACACCTGTATGTACATGTGGACCCCTCCAAAGCATGGATTTAGGTGCAAGGCCATGTTTTTGCTAATGAAATGGGCATGGGTAACTTGGATGTGATAATATGGAATGCCCTCCTTTGCAGGACTACAAATTGGTACTGGATGACTTGTATGAGCATGATGATGATGTTTCCTCTACCTCGAGTTGGCAATCAATGGATTCAATAAAGATTTTTTATGCATGTTGTTGTATCACAAAATGACATGTTCACTACAAATGGCATGTATAACTCTGCCCTTGTGGCAAGTTTGTGAGCCAGTTTTCTAGCCTAGTGTGTCTAAGTTTAGTCTAGGGCATCAAGTGATGCAAGTCTTGTTCTTGTAAGGGATGTGGGTATGCTTTATAGATCAAAGGAAGATATAATCAAGTAGGGATTTGTTGGCAACTCAATGTCTCCATACTTTAGGGGATCCTTTGAGCCCGGCTACTAGTTCTCTCTTGCCACATTTGTTGGCTTGATGTAATGATGAGGTGTTTAATGTGACACCATTATAATGCATTACAAACTTTTTTGTAGTGGTCTCTCTTTATTGCATGTGGGCTATTATTGATTTGAGGTGGATAGTTGAATTATGTTTAGTTGCAACTTTCTTTAGTCTTTTGGTTTGTATATGTATTTGAATCTAGCTCCATTGTTGATCTACATGTATGTTCTCATCCTCCTTGCAAGCTTTGACTCAGTTGCCCAATGGAGTAGGCATCGGTCTAGATGATGAAAGGCCAAACACTCATAAACTCAATCACATCTCTCTTGTCCCCTATTATTGTAGGACTAGTTAGGACCTACCATGCTCTCATGATCCAATATTATAACCAATGCTACATCTATTGTGAGCTCAAATTGATAAAAGGATAGAGGACCATGATAGTATGTTTACCTCTTGCACTTGTGTATGCACAGTTAAGTGCATTCACTTATAGGGGTACAAAAATGTTATTATCTTTTGGTGCATGTGCAAGAGTGTGTTGTTAGATCTACTTATTTGAGGTCTTAAAGGTTTTTTTGCAACCATTGCTGACATGAGTCTAGTGAAAAATTTTAGGGATTCATAGCACCTTGGGTATGGTTGCTAAGGGCCTAGTTCCTAATTTTTTATATTGTCCTATGTTAAGACCTCAAGGAACACCCACTTGGCCTAATGGAGCCTAAAAACGAATGATAGATTACCCACTCTCATGCACTGGCCCAAGTTGTCCCTTGTCTAATCATATGTGCTCCCTTAGTCCTAAGTTGACATTCTTTGAGCTTGGATTTATGTTGTCTTTAGGGTGTAGGGAACCTACAACTTTGAGTGCTAATAGAAGAAACGATCAATAATGAATCATCACCTAAAGATCATCAAGATCGATATATTAGAGATTAAAAGATGCATCGAAGTTTGTGTAGTCAGAATCAATACACTACATAGGTTACACCAACACGTAGAAGAAATTGAGAAGTTGCTAGAAGGATTAGGAAAAAGATGGTTACCTAATCCTTAAAAGAGGAAGGGGGCATAGTGCAATGCTTGAATGCTTTCCCTTGAAGGATGGGAGTTTTTGTTGCAACCATTTTGTCTTTGTTCCAAGTTGTATTTTGAGTGATATCTGCATTTAAACCATAATTTCATGATTATAAGATGAGTTGGACAAGTGTCAATTACCCAAGTGAGATGAGCAATGTCCTTCTATCTATTAATTATCTCTTGTGTAATTTTTATCAATACTTAGCTATTTAGTAAGTACTTTGTGCAATATCCATTAACATGCTCCTGGTTACTCTAGAGCAATGTTAATAAAATGGATTATGTTGTAGTAGAACATACTTGTATTTTGAGTCTTCAAAGATCAATATTAAAAAAATCTCCATTTCCTTACATATTGTCTCGATATTTTTAGAGGATCTAACAAGTCTCTAGAATCACATTTTCCAATCTTGTATTAAGAACAATTAGTATCCCATCAAGGTGGTTGTAATAATTTTATTTCTTACTATTTGGAGTATTGTTATAAATAGTGTGATTACTAAGAATTGTTTGTAAGTGTTGCTTAGAAGTGTCTTTTGAGGGTTTAAGTTTTATAAAGCAAAATTATTGTTAATCCCATCTGAAGCCAAAATAATCTATGCTCTATTTGCAAATTAAGATTCATTTTGTTTACTTTATGTCCAAACGACTAGTCATCAGTCTTGAATAGGTATTGATCAAACTTCTAAATCAAATGAATATCTCATGCTTGTAATTTATAAAGTATCTTAGATCTACAAATCCTTGTCAAAGAAGTTAAGGAATTAGTATAGGGGAATTCAAGAATTATTTATCATACGCTTATAGATCAATAATTTTAATCTTTTGTAAACGACCTCTACCTACAAATTCACAAAAGATGACATAGAAAGAGTTAGTGAAAAAGTAAAATAGGATTCAAATATGTGTCTTAAGGTTTAGCTTTTTGTCTATAGCAAGTTTAAAACATTTCTCTTTACTTGTTTTGTGAGATATTTAAAGGATAACCATCCTAAGATTTGCAGATCTTGAAGTGTAGAAAAGTTGTACATGCTCTTGTCAATTAGCCCAACTTGTATGTATTTTGACCATAAAGTTCACTTAATCATTTTAACCTCTTTACACCCCATGGCTAAAGGATTACATAAATGCATCTTTTAGAAATATAGTGAATTGATTAGAGGACCAACATAGGGCAAGGAATTTTTTTAAAATTTCCCATAAGTTTGGAAAGTTTGGAAAGTCTCTCCCTACCTCCCCCTACCTCCCTACCTCTCCCCTTCTCTTTTCTTTGCCCACCCCACCCCCTCCCCTACTTCGCTTAGAGCTTGGTAGGAGAAAACTATCAAATTTTCATCTCTACTAGGGTGACTATGATCTCCACATCTACCATCATGATGACCATATTATCATAATCTGTTGTAGGTTGATGACATGATCATCAAAAGTGAGTTGTCTTCTCACATTTGAGATCCCAAAGGAAAACTACATGATTCCTTTGAAATGAATGATGTCGACCTTCTACACATTTTCTTATGAATCAAAGTCTCTTAGACTAGCTAGAATTTTCATCTCTTAGTTGAATATGCCTTAGATCTTCCTCAGTACGTTGATCTTTAGAATTGCAATCTAATTCTCACTTCATTTCAAAGATACTTAGATTTAGGCTTCTTCAACACCTGAATTAGTTCTTGTTGATCATTATCTATAGGTTTGTTAGGGAGTCTCATCTACCTCACACATACTTGTCCTACATTCATTTGTTGTTAATGTAGTTTGAGATTCATGTAGTCAACTCATGCTTTTCATCTTCAAGAAGCTAAGCATATCCTTCAATATGTCAAGGGTACATTTTAGTTCGAGATTCATTACACAACAAGTAATACTCCTCTTCTTTTAGGATTATGTGATGTTGACTATATAGGGGATCTTGATAATTGGAATAGCACCACTAACTATATATTTTTCTCTTGAGTTTGGTCCCATCTGTTGGAGGATGAAGAAACAAACTTACATTTCCTTAGCTCATGTGGCTTCAAACTCTTCTTTTGTAGATTGGTTTTCCTAAGAAAACTCCTACAATCATCCATAGTGATACCTTGAGTGCCATTCAAATTATCCGCAAGTTGGTTCATCGTCGATGACAAAACACATTGAAATTCATAGGCACTATGTCAAGCAATTATTTTAGAATGGTTATGTGGATTTTCAACATGTTTGATTTGTTGAGCAACTCAATGACATTTTCATGAAGACTCTTCCTAAGTATATGTTCCTTAAACTTCACATGCAAGTTTTGTGCTTCTAGGTTTTGATCTCATGACCTTGTTCACTAGTAACCTTCAACTTTCCAATCAATTGTTAGCCATATTGTTCAATAGTATTACAATTAATGTTTGGTTCCACCTAGAAAGCATATTTGGGAAGAACATATTGTTGAACATAGACCTAATTTGGTTGTTCTTTTCTCTTGTATTTTCTTGTGAAAAAATAGTGATATAATGAAATAATGCTTGTGATAGTTATGTTATAGTGTATGTAAGGTGATGTGCTACAATAGAACATATCACATAGGTAAAACCTTAGTAGGCAATAAAGAGAAATTTTTAAAAATCTAGACTTATACAGGATTGATTACCTCTAAGACATCAAACGAATTGACATAGCATGGGGCAAGTTTGGATGTTCTAAAAAAAATTGTAGAACTCTTCTAATGCTTGACCCTAAAAAACCTTGTCTTTTATTATAAACTATCAAGTTAGGTCCCTCTTTTAATTAGCATAGTTCTTTTTTATATCATGCTACTTATTTTAGGCATTGCCAAATTAGCTTTAGTTGGTCTTCCATTTCTTTCAACATGTGATTGATCAAAAGACAATCTATTGCACTATCTAAGCTAATATAAGTGGAACACTTTCTACCATAAAGTTACCCAAAAGGAGACATACCTATACCTACCTCCCACTTGTACAATTGATCCATGACTACATTTGAAGTAGTTCCTCTAATACCTAATTCACCCTTTCTATTTGATCATCTGCCTTAGGATGATATGAGGAATTGAAATTTAGTTTGGTGCTTAGTGTCGATTGCAATGTGATCCAAAATCAAGAAGCCATTTAGGTATCTGTATCTGAAATTATCTTCTTTGGAATCCCATGAAGCCTTAAGATCTCTTAAACAAACCATATTGCTAAGGTTGAAGAATCATTTATAAGATTACCATGGATAAAATGAGCAACATTTGGTAACTTATTAGCCATGATTAGAATAGTATTATACTCATATTCAACAAAGGTACTCCCTAAATGATATCCATATTGATAACCTACTGCTTATATTCTAATATCTCATGTGGGTATACAATAGTTCAATTTAGTGTACATGTACATATTTAACTCTCTAGAATTCTAAACACTCTACCACATATTCCATCACATCCGTCTTGAGTCTTGGCTAGAAATATAGTGGTCTCAAATAAACTAAGAACTTATTTACCCATGGATGTTTGACATATAGGGCACTATGTGCCTCCTCCAAGACTTTATGTCTAAGTTCCCCTTAATTTCGACCATAGATACTATCTCCAAAACCTAGCTGAACATGTTCTAAATATTGTCTTAGAACCATCTTCCTCCTATATTCTTAGTTGATGGTATCGTGATCTCAAGTTGATCTTTGAAAATACTTTTTGTCCCTTCATTTGATTAAATAGATCGTCAATTATTATTGACAAGTGATACATCATTTTTACTATAATTTTGTTAAGAGTCTATGCATATGTCCATGAAGAGTCATCATTCTTTATGAAGATTATAGGGACACCCTAAGGTGAAATGCCTGGTCCAATCAAAACCTCATCCAATAATTCATGTAATTGCACCTTTAACTCAAAATATTCAATTTTAGTCATTTTGTATGAAGCCTTTGATAGAGTCTCACTTTATCAACTAATACAAATATCTATAAAGGTCAAACTTCCTCTATAAAAATAGCAGGGTAGCTCATTGGGAAGTACCATATTGAATTTCCATAAATGGGTACTCTTCAAGGGTGGGAACCTTCTAATCTTCTAACTCATAAATACTACAAACATATTTTTTGTATTTCTTTTGTCAGTTGCATGCTTGAAATTTATCTCAAACGAACTGGTCTCAAACCCATTGTAAAGTCACTGGCCATCCTTGGTCATCAAGACATTGTCTGCTCTTGGCATAGCAGTCCTCACTTAGTCAGTTTGTGCCAAGGACCACATCATAAGAGCCTAAAGGTTGATTACCTTAAAAGATTACCTCTTAAATTTGTTGACTAATCTTGATTACCTTAAAGATTTTTCTGAATTCCTTTCCGGATGCTGGTAGAGTATGAAGTTCTTTTAACTTCTTTAAGGCCTCTCAAAAACATACTTGAGCAGGCACCCAAGCTTCTCCTTCTACCGAGTCACCATCAAACTTCCCTGCTCAAGGTTTTGGAATTCAGGCATCTTCTAGTCAAAATATAATTTTTGAGTAACAACCACTTTCACAAGAGAGTTAGAAATCTCTACCAAGTCCCACTCAGTACTCTACCGAGTCAGACCCAATTTTAGTACCATACATATGCCTTGCCAAATAAGGAAAATGCTCCCTGAATTGTTTTAGACTCATCAGAGGAGAGTTGCAGAAAAAATATTTCCCCATTTCTATCATCATATTTTGGTGAATAATATTCTATCTATTCTTTTATCCTGGTCCTCTTATTAGTGGCATCCTGCTCATCTTCCAGCAACCTCTAGTTACCTCTGTTGACTAGAGTTTGGGATTGTTCCCCAGGATTATCTCCAAAAGGGCCATCCTTCGTCTCAAATTCCAAATCCTTTGGGTTGTGGGGATGTTCCCGAATCTCTTTGAACTCTACTTAGATTTGTCTTCTGGTCTATCTTTTATGTCAGCATGGTCATGATCACGTCTAGCTTTTTCTGATGATCAGTAGCTGGTGGGTCACTGCACTGGCGTTCTATGGTCCACTGGCTTTCATTTCTGATGGACATTGTATGGCCAATCTGGATCTTCTTTATCAACACAAACTAGAGTTCACATGTAATGACTCAAGAACTGTGACAATTTTTTTTCTAAAATATAATACCATAATACATATATTTATTTTAATTATAAACATAATTGACTGATTCCAAGCTTAAAATAGAACTATTTGATAAAACATTGTAATAAAATAAATATTATCTTATATAAATGTTTTAGGGTAAATTAATTAATTAATATTAATAAACAAATATCTGAAAAATACTAGATGATATAAGTAACTATCTAAAATAAATGTACAGAAACTAAATAAAAGAAGTAAGGGTCTTTAACTCTTAGATGGGTGTTAACTTGATTTTTCTAGATGTTCTCAATTGTTTCACCCTTGCATCAGAAAATTAGGACTTGTTAGTTGAATTCATTAGAATTAGCAAAATTTTTGTCTAACGGGTGAGGATCACTTTTACAATTATACATGTGATATGCACAACTACAAAATCAATTGTACAACTATGGATCTAACACTTTTACTTGGATATGAAATGTAACTATAGATGCAGATTTTTAAAATCTTAGATCTAAAAATTACTTTCCTTGATTTCTGAATTTGCATAAAAAATTTGGTGTGGATAAAGGAGTTTGCAAATGACCAAGAATATTTCTCCCTTTTGTCAAACTCCTACAATATCGATTCAACGAATTTATTCCAAAATTTTAAAAAAACACCAAGCAAACATGTCATATGTACTAGAATGTTGATGTAGATATTGATGTGACATGAAAATACTTTGATGCTTTGGATGTGCACAAGAGATATTCTTTAATGCACTCTAGATTCTATTTATTCAAATGAATTAGGGTTAGTCCTTAAATATTGTGCCAAGGATGTAAGTAAAAGGTTTCACGTTTCAAGTTAGCACATATGTCTAGACAAAGGGAAAGAAGTGGGCCCAAATTTTAAAAATTGAAATTGAAAAATTGTGCTCACATCCACAAATCACAAATTTGAACCCAGGAGAGAAAAAAAAAGGAAAACTGAGGGATGGAACTAGTTCCTGGGAATGAATGCAGATGGGGACATGTAAGGTTTGGATTATGTCCCAACTCTTAGCAAAAGACATGGCATTTGTACACTGGTCATTGCATAAGGAATAACTGAGTCAAAGTGAGCCCAAAATGAAGGGGAAAAGTGAAGGTATGTAATTTTCACCATTACCTTTTGCCCGCACTTTGACTTGCATGGGAACTAATATGAAGATTTATGCCAAAGTAAACTCAACTACCCAACATGAAAGTGAATTTATTCAAGCACTCGTAAAGAGGATATAGACATTAATGACGTTAATGTCAATTTTGCACACTTACTCGCAATGAGCACTTCACTCAAAAACTTACAAGCATAGAAAAAGATCCAATAAGTAGCATCTATTAAGCATTCTAAAAATAAGCATAAACATAACTGCAAGCTATCTACAAGCAAAAATAAATAAGATACTATTTGAAGGTAACAAGCAAGGTACTATCAAGGGGCAATTGACATAATATTATCCATCACAATAGAAGTAAGGTACTACCAAAGGGTAGCTATAAGGTACTACCAAGGGGAAACTATAGGATATTGCTCATACCAATTGAAAAGTACTTGTGGTAGCTATAGTAGCACGGTTCCAAAAATTAAGGATCATAGGATAGTCTTTTGTCACCATATTTATCAAAGGAACAATAATGACCTGATTTTCTCCCCTCCAATTAGATGCATATGATAGTTGCAATTAAGCTGGAAGAAAGGAGAAAATATTTATAAAATGATTGATCATGATAACCTATAGTATGATAGGAAGGAATGTGCCCCCATTATTACCCTCAAATAGGGCAATAAATAAAAGTAGCCATGAATGCTAGATAAAAAGATCTTGTAAACATAGACAAGTGTGAGATATCATCATGATAAACATTAGGAAAAAAATATAATGATCATAAAACATGTTAGTGTAAGATATCATCATGGTTAGCATAAAAACACAAGATACGAGTATGGTAATCATGGAAGGTCATGTAATCACATGTCTATAAGAGTATATAATTTGTCCTTCGTTGACGCACGTATAAGCAATGATGTGGCAATATCATTATTTGATAAGCATGATTTGAAGCCCTATTTTCATGAGATGTATACTTGTAAAACACTCTTAAAATATGTGGAAGTATCAAAAGTAGTGGTAATTTTATTGAAAGTGTGCTCATGATAATAAATGCTAACATAAAATGCCCCCTGTAAATGTGATGTATCAATGTACCGTCAAAGGATAGAACATGCATACAATAAAGCACTTGCACCCTATTTTGGAAAAGAAACCATAATATTAAACTCTAATACATAAACTATTTGTCAAAAATCTATCAATGTCACATGTCATGTCTAGAATGTAGATAACCATGAAAGAGTAATATCTTGTGTCATACACAAGTTGTTAGGTCAAAAAATATTTAGCATTATATGGAACAAAACTAGAATATTTCCTTATTATATAAAAAGGGGTAAAAAGTAAAAGGGATATTTTATTTATCACCTATGAGAGAGCTAGTAAAGAGAATCATAACAGTTCATTTAGAGGACATGTCACATATTGAGTGGATAGGATATGAGCATAGGTAGATATCGAGGAGCTCACAATATCATTTATAATATTTTGAAAATTGTTCAAAATGTGGAAAAATGCATAGAAAATATTTTTCTTTGATTTTTTAGGAATCCACAGAACCAACTTCTTTTGTGCAGAAGTGACCCAGTATCCATGGACCTAATCCATGCAAATAACTTGGTCTACATAGAAATGTTATGAAAGAAGCCAACTGTAAATTTTGATGTCTTTATCATTTATCATCAGATTTATGATCTTGATGAGATACTAATTTATCATGTTTGTTTTCCTAAAAGTAGAATGAGTTGGAAATTAGAGAATGGTCTCACAAGTGATAACATTAGAGTTTATGCCTATTAGATCTCACTCTATCTGAGATTCAAATGATAGATACAATGGGTTTTTGTTAAATGAGACTATTAATAGTATTTAGTTATGATGATCATATGTTGATCGCCCTCACAGAGAGATGGGATTCATATATGCAATAGGAGAGTTTACTGTCACATTAGAGGATATGCAATAGATTATTTAGTTACCTATATGGGGAAAACAAGTGGTGGCCAACTACTAAGTCATCCCACAATAAGATAGATATTTATCTTTATTGTACTAGGAGATCAAGGTACACGCAAAGTGGGGTGCCACTATCTAATATTGGTGGTAGGGCTTGCATCCTATTATTATTGATTCTTGTAGCGTTAATCTTACCTAATGGGAGGAGTTCCTCCATTAGCTATACCATGATTCACATGGTGTGCAACATGGAGGAACACTAGACTATATATTCTTGGGGAAAGTTTATGCTCACTCATTTGTATGATGATCTACATAGATTTATAATTATTGATAGATTGAGCTTACGAGTTGCAACACTACTGCAATGTTGGAAGTATGATCATATTTGAATCTCATGACCACCAAATTTACCCTTATTTATTGCTAACTCTATGCCTTGAGTCTATTATTGAGAAACTAGGATATAGGGTTGATGGAGAGAGAGCAAGATTACTATTGTGGAGGAGAGCATTTTATACATTATCACCTACATATATTACTTGGAAATTATATAAGGGGTTATTGATGAGTGTAGATCATAAACTATATTTGAGTAGGATTATAAGATCTTGATGGTATTGTAGGAGGCAACTTATAATGCTTGAGAGATTCTATTATGAGATAGTTGTTTGGTAGTTTAGCATTCAACAAACTATTTCTTCTAGGCCTCCATCTATTTGAGACATCAAACATCACCCTACATTCCTAGAGAGATAGAAATACCAACATTTAGCACACCAGAATTAACAAATGTTGATGAGGAGGATGAGGTGGTTCTAATGGTATAATGTGATGATGCAAGAGTGATAGATTCATACAAAGCTTACTAGGAGAGATCCACCCCTACCATTATATCCATTAGATGATCAAGGAGCCTAGTGGGTATGCAAGCAAGTGAAGTAGGAGTAGCAACAATAGTTAAGGATCTACCACAACAAAAGGAAGGAGAGGATTCCATAGTCATATGGGATGGACCGTCCCACTAGATGTGGCCCCACTATAGTAGGTGATGGGCAATGACAACTAACATATCAATGATCCAAGTATAAATGCATCATAATTAAATTGATTATGATCTTTTAAATATATAATATATACATTTTGTATCAAGATCTAATATGCATAAATTGTTATGTACAAGAACAATTACAATTAAGTGGGTCAACATGATCTTAGCCACAATAGAGCATGACTTGAGATGTGTAGCACTATCAACTAACTAGATTGAGAGAGATTATTTACATGCAAACCACTTTGCTTCATTATTTAATCTAGTGAGTTAGGTTTGAGTAGCCTTTAGGATAGTTGTAGTTGAGTGTGCTAGAAACAATAGGCTGAGAGAGATAGTGCATTGATAGGGAGATATCCTACAACTAGAGAGAGATGAAGGATGAATGGAGATAACCAAACTACAAGGAGAGAGGAAGACAATACATGTAGCATTGGAGGCTACATAGGCTAAGTGTGAGATGTCACAATCAATGATAGCATAATACTAGGTTAGAGCCATGTAGCTTTTCCCTAAAGGAGATTCCATGAGTAACACCCTCTTCTAGGAGTATAGAGCTTCATAGGTAGATATTTCCAATCTACTAGAGGAGATAAAATGAATTTGAGGGAATATCATATCCATGGGCCAATCCTAATCATGATCTAGATCCTAGACACTATCTCCTAGTAGGAATAGATCCATTAGGAGTGAGATGGGAGAGGGGTCCTCCTCCTAGTTGATTATGTATTGAGACATTTATTTCTTAATATTATGTACTTGTTTGAAACTTTGATATATGTCATATGATTTTTCTTATATCAGCACATGTCCTTGATGTTTGCATGTTCATAATTTATATAATTTTCTATTTTTTGTATGTTCATGCAAATTATGTATAACGAATAATATACAACACATGTAAGTAATGATATATCAATGAACATCTATAAATCACTATTAAATAGATCATGTAGAGCATTAGAAATAACCATAAAACTTGTATAAATTTAATTGAACTAAAACACCTATAATTGAGCCATAAATTGTTGTAATATCATAATTAATAATGCTAAAGAGATATCATGTAAATCACAAAGCTATGTAAATCATCGATATTGTAGGTTCCCCCCTTTTCCTTTTCATTCTTTTAACCATTCCCCAAGATCTTTCGGTACATAATCCAAGCCTCTATTCTCTTTATTTGGTTGTAATTATTTTGGGTCAAGAATCCCCTACTCATATCAACCAAGTTCTTTGCCTTTGTATCCAATTTTTTTGTATAATTTTATATTTCAGGCCATATAATTTAGCCCATGCTATACGAAGAGTAGAATAAACTGAAAGAGAAGTATCACTCTCTACATCACTATCACACATACAAGCTAATTTTGTTGCATTATTATCACTAAATTGATGAGGAGGTGGTTGACCATATGTGGATGGGTCCATATAAAATGATGACAAGTTATAAAATTTAGGATCAAACTTGTATTATCCAATAACACTAGGTGTAAAATATGATGTACCCCCATCATCATTGATCGAAGCACTATCATGAATTGGATGATCTTGTTCTTTACCTCTTCTTATTTCCTCACCTCTTATGCAGGTATCTCTTCTATAGATTATTTTTTGTAATAACAACTTTGGGTTGGTCAACCATCTATAATGACTATATGTGTGAGGATCGACATCTATCTAGCATTGCTCATTATTATAAAAAAGCATTACAACCCTATGTAGAGTAGATGGTATAGCTTCATGACATGAAATAATATGTGACCTAATAACATATTATATGCTAATGTCCCTATAAGTGCCCAAATTTGAACGTGCATACATTTTAAAGTCAAATAATGATTAAGTGACCTAACACATGACCCTATATGGCATGAAGTGATAACACTCTCTCTCCAAACCAATCTCAAAGTGATGGAAGTGTCAAGTTGGCCTCTAGAAACCTTCCCCCTTATCATTTCATGTTTGTTTGATAGTTTTCTAAGTGTTTGTCCCTTCTCGCTTCTTTAATTTTCATATTTTGCCCTTTCAATTGAACATTTACCCCTTTTTTTGTTGGTCTACCTTGGAAAATGATTGTTTGCCATGACAATGAATTGCTAATGAAAGATGAAAATATGCTAATTTTGATTTTCTTCATCCTTTCCTTCCATGGCTTCCTCCTTTTAGGTTTTTGTCTTTTTGATTTGACAGATAAGAGTTTCCAACATAGAAAGGATGGGTTGTATCTATCTTTTCCAATTTCTCCTCTACATAGACCCTCCAAAATATATTTTGAAAGGTTCCAAATTAATTTTAGACACAACTCCTTGAAGTTTTGGGTGTTCTCCATAGTTTCTTGCAAGGCTCTTTTGTGATTTTGGAATCAAAGATCAACTCCACGCAACTACTAGGCTCCTTCAAAGCATCCACAACTAGTAGAAAACACTCCTACATAGCCTTTAGGCTCATTCAAACCTCTAAAATGAACATTTGTTACATGAAAGAAAGATTCAAAACCTCCATTACAACAATCACAAACATTTACTCTCTTTTCTCTTTATTATTTCTTGAATCTTCAACCTACTATGTATCTTCCATCATAAAGGGAGAACCAATAGGAAGGAGAAAAAGGAGAAAAAAGATGGAAAGTTTGTTATTACAACATCATTTTCTCATGCCTTAGATCTTCAATATCTAGATGTGAGAATTCTATATTTCATTAAAAATTATTTAGATTAGTTTCTTATTAGTTTAGACTATTAGATAAGTTTAAGATAGTACAAGTTTAACAATTACTATGCCTCAAACTTATAACAATATGTTGCATAGTTTGGGTTTAGAGTATATTTAGTTTTATTTTTTATAGAATAGATTTGAATTTGGATCCATTCATTGTAACGTACAATTCAAAATAACTTGTAAACTTTTAAAAACCATGGCAAACCCATCCATGGAGGATTCAAAAAGCTTAACATTCAACTTGCAAGGCTAAACAAACAATCCACTCAATAAAAAACAATCATTCACACACAAAAATCAGCAAGAAATGACTCTCATTCTAAATCAATAATCAACGCCTTAATTGAAAATTAAAGAGGGAAATCAATTCATTTAAGAATAATTTGCATGCACATGCATTTCTCTTTTCTTTTTTACAATATTGCACCTAATTGTTAAAAGGAAAAGAATGATTTATTGTCAATTTATGTATTTGTATTTTCATGAAATAGTTGTATGCATATACATTTGAATAGAAAAAAGGAAAAAAAATTATTTAGTTTTGTTTCATGCATGTTAATTTTAGCATCATACATATAAAAAACATATAAATAATATAAAAGCAATCAAAGCACAAAAATGCGAAAAGAATGAAAAAGGAAAAAAGAAAAAAACATTAAGACCTATCACATTCAAGCCAAGGAGCTCCAAAACATAGTCTCAAACAACACAATAATCATAACAATGAAACAACTCAATGTAAATAGTCGCATGCAAACTATCAACTTTCAAACAAACTTGAACTTGCATAGACACTGAGAATAGAAGAACCTTCATCTCTACTTTTTCCACTCTTGATGAAATTTTAGCATTTCATGCTTATATGTGTCCAAGAGTGAGAATAGATTGACTAGAGGAAAATAAAAAAGAGTTAAGAGAATTATTGCCACCCTATTGTTGCTAAATTATCAATTAGGACACAACTTAAGAGATCGTCAAGCAAGAGAATGAACATAAATTAGCCATCAAACTGGAAATTTATGAATCCCTTCTTAAGCTAGCAACTATTTATACAAATATTTCCCTTAAAAAATACATAGCTTCTCAATGCACCTCCCACACCTTAGTTTAACAACACTTCCTTCCATAGGAAGACTTTCATTCATGAAGAGAACAACCCCAAATGAGTGGTCACAATAAAAGTTAATACCATTGCTACCCACATGGCACTTCTTCCACATGAAGAGGGTCATCCTCTAGATTCTCCACTGCTTCACTTGCTTTTGCCACATGAGTTGGAGTGATCTATTAACAATCTAATCAAACATGTGTAACACATGTGTGCATGCCCATTTATGATTCACACATAATAGTGTGTCATATTTGGAGTGTATTGTCTAAGGCATCACATGAAATGCAAAATCTGTGGTAAGTGGTCCAACTATAATAGGAAGATAAATAATGCCCATAAACTATTTACCAATATTATCAAAACTCTTAACCGTAAGATCTAATTTTTCTACCTTAGTCATTTCCACATTTAAATGCTTCAAATAGTCTTCACTATATATGTTCAAACTAGATCGATTATCAACAAGGAACCTTAAGTTGATATGTCTAAACCTCACCATAATATGTAAATGTAAATGCTCATAATAATTGATTTGGATGGAAGATCAATGTCTCCAAAAGAAATATCATGTTTGGATTGGGACCCAATGGATGTAATCAAGGAATTCATTATCTATTAAGAAGTATTAGATTGGGCATGTAGATATTTTCTTAATATTTTTCACATGAATTTCTTATTTAAAGGTGATATACACACTAAATTGGAAAGATATATTTTGTGAATAATATAACTAATCAATAATGTAATGCCCACCCCTACACTCACATACAAGTGGGCACACACACACCAAACTACAAAATTTTTATTCGATTTTCAAGAAGTAATTTGGAATAAAACTAAATTTCAACTATAAAAACAAAATCACTTATGGTAATCCTACATCACTCGTCTTGACGTTGAAAGAATAACATACAATTGTATCAACACTTACTTTTGTCTGAGTTGTAACCTAATCAATTCCAACTAAGGAAGGAAGAATTGTTTGAGTAACAAAAGCATAACTAGACTTGACAAGAATTATTACGTTGAAAGAAAAATGCTAATTCTACTTTTTCAAATTTTCAATCATAGAGATAGTCCAAATTTGGAAATAAAATTTCTATTATACATAATAATTTAACCACAAAGAGAAATAAATTCGATAACTCACCTAAAACATATTCCATAATTTTAATGCTAAACAATTAAATAATAAATTCTAATTCCAAGTCAAATATCAATTTAATAAATTAAATTTGCCAATATTTTCAATAAAATTGACCACCAAAGCTAATCTTCTAGGGATTATATATAAATTTAGACGATTATGCCTCCTTTACCATGTTTAATTAAAAGATGAGACTAAATAAATTTTTTTAAAACATTATAGAACATTAAACTATCTAATAATTATCATAAATTATAGTGACCTAAGCTAAAATGTTCTGCGATGTCTCATCTCACTCCTCTGACTCCTCTTGCTCGTGTTGTTGCTAGCCTTGAGCTAGGGTGCTTGCCTAAATCTCTTCCCTTAGTTTGTTCACCGGAGTCAGGCAAATTCATTGGTGTTAATGCAGGGTTTTCACCAGCTGCAGTTGTGGGTGTTCTTGAGGTGCCTTCCTATGGGTACGACTCTTTTAGTGCCATGTTTTCAGAGGTCATGGGTGCTGCTCCTAGGCTTTCAGCTAGCCATTCTCAGAGTGATTTGCCCCTTCCTAGTGCTCTTCCTCCTCTAGTGGTCAAGTGTGGACGGGATGTTGAAGAGAATGAGGAATTTTATCTGCACCATGGGGTGGTTTGCAAATTTAATAGTTTGTGGCCATCCTTGCCAAACCTAAATAAGTGGGTCTTAGAATCTTGGAAAACTCTAGTGGATGGTAAGATTGAGCTCTTCCCTTGTGCCAAAGGCTTCTTTGTGGTGACCTTTGCTTCCCCTAAGGAGAGGGATACTATGCTAAATAGTCGGGTCTGGTTATGGGGAGTGCATTCCCTCTCCATTAAACCTTGGTCTCACTCTTTCAAACCTCTTACTGAACCCCTCAACATCAGACCTATCTGGGTTAGGCTCCCAAATCTCCCACTCTAGTTCTGGGAAAATTCTTGCTATGAGGATATTGGAAATACTCTTGGCATCTTCATGATGGTTGACTCCACAACCTCATTCATAGGGCACTCCACGCTGGCTCATTTCTTGGTTGACATCAACATTTCCAAACCCCTGCATGGAGAGATTGTTCTGAAAGTGGGAGATAGGATGTGGACGCAACTTCTTGATTACAAAGGCCTCCCCTTCAAATGTCAGTGATGCTTTGCTACTGGCCATCTGGCCTCTGCTTGTCCAAAATCTCATCGTAAAGGTGTGGCTACTTGGTTGAAGAATGCTCTTGATGACCACTTAATCATCAATGCTTATGTCCATCAGATGGCAGCTTTGGATGAGGAGCCCTCACAGATTGATGCTTCTTCTTCTCCCGTGATGTTGGAGGGCGTTGCTCCCTCGCCCCCCTCTGCGACCTCTCTCTTGATTTTGGATCAGACATTTGATTTTGAGGTCCCATCTTCATGTTCTATTATGGTTTCCCCTATGGTCCCAGTTTCTACTAGGGTCCCAACTTCAGTTCAGTTTGTAGTCCCAGTTCTTGTTGCGGCCCTTCCAACTTCTGGCTCAGGTTCGTCCCCGCATAACTTCTCTTTGGTTGTGGCTTCAACTGAGGATTCCACCTTTCCCCTCATTCTAAGGACTTAGACTCTGAGTCTTCTTCGACGGTTATTTAGAGAAGGAAAACAAGATTCCCTAAATATATCAGTATTGCACACCCTCGAGTGAAGGGAGTCAAATCTGTCAGGTCAGGGTCTGGAGTTGTCTAGATCTCGATGCTCTAAATTGTTGTTTTGCAGTTTTTTGTCCCTTTGTGGTTAGTACCATATCTCATGGTACTCATTCTATCTACCTTTTGGTTGGTCTGTAAAAGGGTTCAGACCTTTCAAAACCCCATCTAATCAAAACATTAAACTATCTAATTTTATTCAACTTAGAATATTTAATCCACTATTTAAAAATAAAATCAACCTTGCAAGATAATTATATAAGAAATTAAATTTAAATGTTCATGGCTTGTACTAAGAAATAAATAATCTTAATTTATATAAAGAAATTTAATAAAATTTAAAGAAAATAAATAAATTAAATCCCAATTTAAAGATATGTTTGTTTTTTCTAAAATAATAAAAACAAGAAATTCAAAGAAAATAAATATATCATATCTTAATTAAAAGATATGTTTGCTTTTTTCTAAAATTAAATCCATTTTAAAATTAGATATAATTATAGCATGTGTAAGACAACTAAATTTAAGGGATAGCTCTGCATTATTTGGAGAAAAGCATATTGAAAAATAAAGGTAGCATAAATATAGTCATTTTAATAATTTATTTCCATAACTTATTTATTGTTTACATGATTATGCAGGTGCAATGGAAGAATTGATTCTGCAAAGCATTGAATGCTCTTTTTAGGGTTACAAATATATATGGCTTCAAAAAACTCACCATTGAATGCAATTTGCAATGAAGTTACATATTAAAAACAAAAAACTCACCATTTTCTCTTTCAACTCCATAAATTCAATTTTCCTCTTTATTATTAATTATGCATGTAGAGGTTGAAGTATGGAGGGAGGATTTGAAATTAAGAAATAGAAGAACAAAGTAAAATTCAATTTCTTCAAGGGAATAAATTTATTGCAAAGTAAGAAAGATTGGAATCACTATTTCAATTTATTTGAAGTTTTTCTAGGGTGTGACATTCTAGATAGCTAATAATCAGATAGAAGAGCAACACTTACCATTCAAATTTTTGATATGATTTATTGTTTCAACAGGTTACTAGAATCGGATCAGAATAATAAACATCATTGTTTCTTATGGGTTTGATTAAAAAAATCATGTAATACCTAGCAAAAAATTATTTCTTGGTTTAAATCTATAATGAAGATTTTTTTTTTATGTTTTAACATAATAATCTCTTTGAAGTTATTTATATGTTATGTAAATTCATTAATTATATATATATATATAATGAATTTACAAATATGAGTAGTGGCCTTATTGGCAAAGATAAAAGTATAATAAACAATGTTAAATTGAATATTATTTAGAAAATTTAAAGGAAATGATATAAGAGCAAAGAAAGTTTTTTTTAGGGAGGAGGGTTGCGACCTTGAAATGGTGTAGCCTCCTTTGTGGGGAGCCTCATGGCTTCCCATCCCACTCCTCCTTGTAACTACTTTATTAGATAAGTTGGCTTGGAGTATGACTATGTAAGGACTTGTTTATTGTAATTATTACAATCATGGGATTTTTTGGATATTAACATTATGACTAGATTAGTGGTTTTTATTCATGTGTATTACTGCTACGATAGAATTAGATTAATATAATTTATCTTGTCTTTTTTATTTGACTCTTGTGTGGATTCAACAGTGTGATGATAAATTTTTAATTTAAATTGTTTTCTTTTATTGTGGAAATTTGAATGAATTATTTTTTATATTAATAAGATGCAAACACGGGTGCAAATCTTGATAACAAAAACCCAAAGGTCAGTGAAATAGGCCCAAGGCCACAAACAACACAAAAACAACTAACTAGCAGCAAGAGTTCATAACATTATCAAAATAAAAAAAAGTCCAGATAACAAAACAGAAGTAAAAACTAGTTAAATAGATCTTTCCAGTCATCGTTCAAAAATTTCAAAAGCTCCTCCTTGTTCTCAATTTTTGCATCCTTATCAACACTGTGTTCTTCCTACAGAGTGGTGAAAATAGTGGCCGCCCGGTGGATGACTTTCAGACAAATGGTCACCAAAAACCTTGACCTTGGCTTCCATAGCTGAGAGATGGGTCTTAACCTCCCCAAGCTCTTGCATGAGCTTCTTGTTAGATTCACTCTCCTTGGCACTTTCCACTACTTTTTTCTAGAGTCTCTAGAATCTCAACATCATCATGTTCAGTATCATAATACAAATTGTTCAGAGTCAAAGTGGCTTGCTCCCTCTTGATCCTGCACATGGGTAGTCTTAACTTCCTTAATCTCAATCTCATTCTCCGGGTCATCTGGGTCAGAAGCAGGGGAATAATCAACAATTTTTAACACCGAGGGCTTCCCCGTGCCAGGCTAATCGACCTGTGAATGCTAGGTCTTCTCATTGTAGTCTCCTTGCCCACAACTGTCTCCTTGACAATAGTTGTCTCATCTTCTTTCTACCTCGGGGGTTTGTCCTAGCCTTTCTCAATCTCTAGTTCCACATTCCTCATACCCACTTCACCTTTTTTGTTTTTCTTCTTCCCCCCTTTACCAAAATTAGGGTTGACATACTGACCTTTACGTTTCTTTCCTCTAGAGGGAGAAGGGCAATTCTTTAGCCCACAGAGACCTTTAGCAGTATCTTTGTGAGCTTGGCCCTGGGACCCATCAACACCCCCAGAATCAAAAACAACAAGGGTCCGACCAGTTTGATGGGCCCAAGGGAAGTGGAATCCTTCTTCTTGTGGGGTCTAGAATCAGGGAAGGCAAGAGAGTTAGGGGGGGCCAACATGATTAGGAGGGTCAACATCAACATGAGGCAGGATTTTATTTTTGGTAGGGCTGCCATATTTAACACTTAGCAGGATATTGTCATCTAAATCTCCATCCACATTTTCTTCAATAAGACTAGCCTTAAGGTGTTTTGTAGGGCAAAGAGCCAAATGAAAGTGATATAGGCAGAAAATCAAACCCTGGTGCAGGGGGACAGCCACCACTATCAGATTACCCTCCCGGGTTTTCCTAGTCAACTTAACAAAAGACTCAAGGGAAGAGAGTAGATAGAAGGGAAAGTTAACCAAGATTTTATGTCTAAAATGGTTCAACATGGCGAAATGATAACTGTAGAAACATCTATAGTGACCCTCAAGAGTAATAAACTTCATAATAAGATAACAAACACGGTCCCAGGGGTTTTCCAGACTCTGATGCTCAAAGTCGCCTTGCAATCTGACCTGCTTCTCACCTTCATAGAAGAATTGTTTCAACCCCTCTAGATCCTGGACCTTCATCTGCTTGTTCAATCTTTTACCCTCACGATGTAGGCCCTTGCCTTTAGCTATGGACTCTTCAGAGACCTCAAAATGCACCCCACCAATGCGCACCTTCTAGTCTTCATCCCACGACATGGCGAATTGAACAGACAGACTCTCATCAAATCCATTCAAACACTCCAAGAAAGGAGTTATCATAAGCTAGACTCCAAACCTAGGAGTCAACTTTGAATTAAACACACGACGTCAGCTCTGTTCTTACTTTGTCACCTCCCATTGTTCTAACCTTACCAAACCAGCAGGGATGAATGCAATTACAATACTTAGTGATTTACATAAAGCCTTCAAACAATCTAGAAATGACTTGACACTCATAATAATTGTTAGAAACGATGCTACTCGAACTCCCAAAAATGTCCTTCAAATTCCTAATTGCATTCGGGACATTATTTCCATCATAATTTGGCTTGTACGATCTCGCAACATCCAGAGCAGCCAACATAGTGTGAAAAGACTTGGGATGCCAGCTAGGCGGCGACTCTCGAGGGTTACTTAGTTGGCAATAGTCCACATGGGACTATTTGATCCAGCCAGATCGGGTGTAATGCATAGTCCTGAAGGTGACGTCATCCTTCTCATGCCACCCTGTGTAATGAGGATATGGCATAAAGTCATGAACTAAAGAGATGAAATGAGGGATTTTGGCCATGAGGGATTAGGAAGAGGCCTCCTTTTGGATGATATTTCTTATGTTCGAAGGAAGATTAGAAATATTTCTCCAACATCCTATTGGGTAGAGGTTGATCCCAAAGTTAGCCATGAGGTCCGCAATCGGATTACCTTCCCTATAAATATGGACAACTTCAATACCTTCAAATCTTAAAAGCAAGGTTTTAATATCCTGAATAATGTCTTCAATCTGCCAACCAACTCTGGCTTTGTTTTTAACAGCATCAATGATTAACTTGGAATCACCTTCAATCACTAGGTGCTTGATCCCAATGGTAAGGGAAACTCTAAGGCCCCAGAGGAGGGCCATGGCCTCAACACATTGTTGGTATTCTCACCAAGCCCCCCCCCCCCGCAAAGGCTGCCATGAGGACACCCTTGTCAGATTTGAGAACTCCACCCCCACTAGCCATCCCCGGGTTACCTTTAGTAGCACCATCAAAGTTGATCTTGGACCAACTAGCTAGGGGAGACCATTTAGTATTAGCTCTAGCTCTACACCTGGTATCATCCACTTTACATATACTAGTCGAAATGCTCCATTAATTTTGTTGATTTAGGACTGGACAACTGAGAGGGGGGGTGAATCAGTTGTCACACTTTTACAATCTTTTATTTTTCAATCTTCCTTTTGTAGTTATAATTAAATTAGTGATATAAACATTTTAGCATCAGAAACATAGATAACACATTCGACACCAAGATTTTGACGTGGAAACCTGGTTAAGGGAAAAACCACGGTGGGGGTTAACCCACAAATATTAATACCCTGTTAAAAGTATTTTACAAATGGGAATGCACATGCATTCGGGCTCACTGCCCAAAGCTCACTACTCAAAAGAAGGCTCACTGCCTATGGAAACATTACAAGAGAATGACAGAGATTTGAACTGATTAATAGCATCTACTTTTGTAAGAATTTCAGTTCTGATTAAGTGCAAAAATTGATCTTACACATTTCATCTTTGCTCTGCTCTTGTTATTGTTCTGCCTTCATTCGCACTTTGCATTTCTACTCTACTCACATTCACTTTATTGACACCCTGCCTGAATCATCCAATTTCATCATCTATATATCCCTGCAATATGATCTACAATCATTCTATCAGTCGGCTTCAACAACACTTAGAACTTTTATGAATGCTCTGCTATGTCGGCTAAATCTATGTATAACTTAAGGTGCGGACCAAAAATTGCTCTCAAAAATCATTAATCATGTCGGCCACTGTCACTGATCATTATCATTTTTCCAACAAATAACTTCCATACATCTGGAATCAAGATCTTCTATAAGGTCAGCCTGTTCTTCTTTTGTCTGCTCTAACAAACTGGAACCCGGTACTCAGAGGCTAATATCTTTTGAATCCTTCATCACTGGAGAACAAAAATTTGGATTTAGACTATCTTGACAATGCACATGACTCCCCTAGATCCGCAGCTAATCATGACTTCCGACCGGAGAGATCCGGACCAAAATACCAAACCCTGTTGCTGCTATGTTCCTAACTATCCAAACTTAGAAAAATTCTGAATCTAACTTCTGGTATGCACAAATTGTGTTATGCAGATGATTGGGATGATCTTAGTTGCCATCAATGACAACATATATCATGCCTAGTAGTGTCTCTTGCCAATAATCTCCCCCTTTGTCTGTACACTCTTGTGCTTCACTTATTCTAGTGCTCCTCCTTTTCTGAATACCTCATTTTTCACTGCCCTTCACTCCCCCTTTGACATCAATAGCAAAGGGTGGGGACCACGAGCCAAAACTCTCCAAAAATTCTGTATAGACTACCGCATATGTACAAATAATCATTGGGTCTTATTTACATGAAATTGAGAACGTCAGCAAAGCTAGTTTTTATTTGTGCAATTTCAGAGGCCCAAGTACTCTTCATTCCGTCCAAAATGGAGATGTACCCACTTAGTAAAAATGAGTTTCTGCCTTTGACAGATTTGCTAGATCACTAGTCTGAGCTACACTCTAAGCTTTAGATAGGGCATTATACATTGTCTCTAACTTAGGAGCAATTAATCCTCGGAGCTCACACATTCTCTCCATAATGTTACCCTTTTTTTCAACAAGCCTCTTTATTTCATCTATCAGCCTGATTACTTGGCATTCTTCACTTATAGGGGAATCTGTTAGAGGATCAAAATTTTGAGAGAGATCTGACAATTTCTGTTCTTGCTCCTTTATCTTTTTCTCAATATCCTCATTAACTTTGGGCCATGATAGACATAATTTGTATATATTCGCTTCCATCATTCAGAGCATTTTGAATACTTTTTATGCTAATACTTAGTATTCTTCTATCATTTCCTATCAGATTCTTTATTTCACAAAATTTCTTATCCAGGAATTCTTTCTGAACTTTTGCCTCCACAGACTTCTCAAAGGATTCAAAATGAGTATTCATAGAACTTACAAGATTTTTCAGATGTTCAGATGGGGAATCAGATGGACTTTTCTGGTAGGTAGGCATTTAACTTTTCCAAAATCCCAGATGCAAGCCCCAGTAGTTCATTGTCCTCCATGTGGAATTTTAACATCTTTTCTTTGGCCTTTACTTCGGTGAATGAAGCTATTTTCATCAGTTGAATTGGAGAGAGAGCATCTGGATTGGCTAGACCTTGGAGTAGTTCAGGTACATCAAGCTCATTCAACTCTTTTTCAAGAAGACTTTTCACTGCATCTTCAGTGTCTCTTGCAACATTTTCTAAACCATCCTTTTGTTCATCAGATTTCTTAGTATCTTTATGTGTTTCAACATTTGCACCATCTTCTTCTGCTTTATCTTCCTTTGTGTTCTCTACAGAAGAGCTCTTTCCTATTTGTTCATCACTTGCTACCTGATCTGGAGGGCTCTGTGAAGTAGCAATATTATCCTCTTTCTCTGACGTATCAGGCAGATTGGGAGTATCTCCTATACCAACTACTTTATCCAACATTTTTGTATTCTCCTTATTTGCTTGTTCTACTTCCAGAACAGAGGCTTCACCCAATTTAGATTGCTGCTCAATAATGTTCTCTTCTTCACCATCTGGAACTTCTTTTGTGATTATGGGAAAATTGTGCTTTCTTAATGCTTTCAAAAGAATATCTTGGGTTTCTTCAATGATTTCACTTGTTTCTCCAAGCATGAGCTTGTTCATTCTCCTTTTGCTTTTAAAGTCATCTTTGACTTCCTTGAATATCATATCTATTTGATCAGGACAAATTTGAGGACACAAATTTATTAGCTCATGTTCTCTAATCTCCATGTCCTTGTACTTGGCATTTTATTTTCTCAACTCCAAGATATTTGCTAGACTTTGTGGTAAATCAGAAGTTATCTCAATCAGTGCCTTGTTGTAGATGTTGAGATATCTAACCATTGCTTCCTCCAACACCCTTTTATCCATATCATTGTATTCATCATAGAATTCAATCATGGGTTTTAGATTACCATCCACAGTGACTGATTTTATCACATCTTCTAGGGAGAGTGTGGGCTTCTCAATATATTCCTCATAATCTTCTGTCTTTTGCTTTTTGCTAGTCTTTTTGCTTCCAGTTAACTCTGCAGCTTTTGTTCCAGTGACCTTCAATTCCTTAATTTCAATGTCAAAGTCTGTATCTACTTCTTCTTCTCTTATGCTTTCATAGGTCCGGGATGCTTTTGTTTTCTTCCTTTTCTCCCATTTTCTGGATGATTTTGCTTCCAGTTTTGTAGTTTTGGAAGGAGCAAAGGTAGCAGCAAAGCTTCTAGTAGTTCTTGAAGTGGAAGAGAATTCGGATCACCTGTTGGTTTCTTATCTTGTTTATTTTTCTCATCCTTCTCTGTTCTTTCTCTGAATTTCTTCACAGCTTCCTTAGTTAGGCCAAGATTTTCAGCTAGCTGTTCAATTTATTTTCTTACTCTCCTGTTGGTTTCAGGTTCTCTGAGTTCAGTATGCAATTTTAAACTCAGCTCCTCATAAGTTCCAAATCTTTCAACCGTTGTGTCTTTGGGATTGCTTAGCAAATGTTGAGCATACATATCTAAGATCCTTTCATCTACTTCATACCCCATGGGCATGATCCAAACAGTTCTGGGTTCCACTGCTTCCATTAAACATTTATCAATATCAACCATGAAGCATATTTCATTCTTGTACTTGTCAATAATTGAATTAGGAATTCTTTCCCTTGAGTGCATCATACTCTAATTTTTTTTGAAGTAACCCCATATTGCATTTTTCTGAGTTTTGAAATCACCAATGCTGCGAAGATGATTTCTGATTTGAATGGCAACTGGCTCATCCTTAGTCCAATGCACACCTTATACCCCAGGTATTTCATTCATAAAGTAAAAGAATAGACATAGAATCCATGTACCATACTTGAAAGTGTTTTTCTTATCTTTCTTGATCTTGTTCAAATTTTCAACCAGTTGATTATGTAGTAGTTCACACAAGTCATAATCAACATTTTCCTTTAGCATCTTATATGCAACATATATGGCTATTTCAGAAATAAAATTTTCTCTGCTTGAGTGGTAAATCTTGTACCCAATCACCATGGAGGTGAATTTGACATCCGATTCTATAATATTGTTAATGGTCATTGCCCTTCTGTCAAACTTAACTCTGGTAGCATCAGTTACTGTCTGGTTTTTCACGACTTTCAACATGGGCAATCCTCTAGTTGAGTTTAAACCAGTTACATTTCTGATAGCATCCCTAGAAATCTTGAATGGTTTTAATAACCAAATGAATTCATCATGCATCTGACTCAAGACGTATCGGACCCATTCATCCTCATCAAATGTTAGAAACCCCATAATTTGAATAAAGTGTTTATCCTATAGGGCCTTATACTCAGGTTTAAGTTCGTGATTTTCATCCATGAGTTGTTTCTCAAACAAGTCTACATACCTTGAATCTCCAAACTCATCTATATTTTCATGAATATAAACCCTAATGTCATCTACATGCAACACACCATACGGAACACTTGAAAAAGCACCCAATGGGTCGACTTCAATTGATTTGTGAGGATGCTTCTTAAATTTTGGTTGATGCCTTTCAGTAATGTCAACAACATGAGGAGTAGCCATCTTAATAGATTTTAGATTCAAAGCTTTACAGAGAGGTACCTTTTTCTTTCACGGAGTGGGGGTTGATCAATTGTCGGATGAATCTGCTCTTTGCCTCAATCTCTGGATTTGTAGCTCAAATGCTCTTCTTCTTGTTTTCTTTGAAAGCAAGGTGATTCAAATGAGTGACCAAGTGACCTTTTAAAGCTTTGCATCACCTAATTTGCCTTTGTAATAAATGTGTTGCCCTAATTGTATCCAGTTACATTGTTTTTGACAGATCTTCATGAATCACTCCACAAAATTTCATATCAACATCTTTACTTCTAGAAATCCTTCCAAAGGTTATGGACCAATTCATAATATTCTCTCTTATTGTGCCCAACTCAGGAACCCACTTACTGACCAGGGGAATTTGATGTTCAATGCAGCTTCCCTTGAGCCAGAGCTTCTGTCTTAATTCCTGGAGGAATTGTCAGCACCAGATTCTGATGCGGACCCATCACTATTGTTTATTGTATCTTTCTTTATCTAAATTTTTCAATCTTTTCTTTCTCAATCTTCCTTTTGTAGTTATAGTTAAATTAGTGATATAAACATTTTAGCATTAGAAACATAGATAACACATTCGACACCAAGATTTTGATGTGGAAACTCGGTTAAGGGAAAAACCACGGTGGGGGTTAACCCACAAATATTAATACCCTGTTAAAATTATTTTACAAATGGGAATGCACTTGCATTCAGGCTCACTACCTAGAGCTCACTGCTCAAAAGAAATCTCACTACCTATGGAAACATTACAAGAGAATGACAGAGATTTGAACTGGTTAATAGAATCTACTTATGCAAGAATTTCAGTTCCGATTAAGTGCAAAAACTAATCTTACACATTTCATCTTTGCTCTGCTCTTCTTACCGTCCTGCTTTCATTCGCACTTTAGATTTCTTCTCTACTCACATTCACCTTATTTGCACCCTGCCTGAATCATCCAATTTCATTGGCTATATATATCCGCAATATGATCTACAATCATTCTACCAGTCGGCTTCAACAACACTTAGAACTTTTATGAATGCTCTGCTTTGTCAACTAAATCTATGTATAACTTAAGGTTCAGACCAAAACTTGCTCTTGAAAATCATTAATCATGTCGGCCACTATCATTGATCATTGTCATTTGTCCAACAAATAACTTCCATACATCTAGAATCAAGATCTTCTACAAGGTCGGCCTGTTCTTCTTCTGTCTGCTCTAACAAACTAGAACTTGGTACTCAAAGGCTAATATCTTTTGAATCCTTTATCACCGGAGGACAAAAATATGGATTTAGACTATCTTGACAATGCACATGACTCCCCTAGATCCGTGGCTAATCATGACTTCCCACCAGAGAGATCTGGACCAAAATACCAGACCTTGTTGTTGCTCTGTTCCTAACTATCTAGACTTAGACAAATTCTTAATCTGACTTCCGGTATGTACAAATTGTGTTATGCAGATGATTGGGATGATCTTAGTTGCCATCAATGACAACATATATCATACCTAGCAGTGTCTCTTGCCAACAAATTTATGATATTAGCTTCAAGGCTTGTGGGAGGGAGTTCAATAGCTTTTAAAGTGTTGTTAGAGAGGTTTTCTTGTAGGAGCTTTGAAATCATACAAAAAACCTCCTTGGGACCTTTGAATTTTTCCCTAAAAATCTTGTTATTCCTTTCTTTCCAAAGGCCCCACGCTAGGATGGGAGGGACCTGGGCCTAGATTTCTTTTCTAATGGGGTGGATGAATGGGGAATTCCAAGATCTTAAGAAAGCAGGGAGCTCACCATCCAAGCACCATGAGGTTCCCAGATTTTGCATAGACAAACTCCAGACTTCCCAAGAAAAATCACATTGATGGAGGAGATGAGAGACTGTTTCTTCATCCTTTAAGTAGAGAGCACATTTGTTGGGGATTTGAAATCCTCTTAGCCGAAGGTTGTCCATGGTATAAATTTTGTTTTGCATCACTAACCACCAGAAATGGTTGATCTTGGGTACGAGATTGTGATTCCAAACTTTTCTCCATAGCTTATCCCCCTTTCTAACACATAAAGAGGTTATAGGCATATTTAATTGTAAAAACCCCAATCTTGTCCCTAGCCCACAACATTTTGTCCTTCTGGGGGAAAATGGGAATTCTACAATCTCTAAGGGAAAGTTAAACCTCATCCACCTTCTATAGAAGGTCCTCCTAGCCCTTACAACAGTCAAACAGCTGCTTCCACCCACTTCTACTAGGATGGAGGTAGTCACCATCCAATCTGCCAAAGAAAGAGACAGCCTTATTAATCAAACCTTGGACATTCTAAAGCCTATTTAGTGGAGCACTTTTAAGCCAACTGTCTTCCCAGAATCTTATAGTTCCTTCATCCCCCAATCTCCACTTAATGCCCTGTAGAAGAACATATCTTCTCTTAACCACATTGTTCTAGATGACCAAACCCTTGGGGAGACCAGAAGAATGTAGAAAACCCTCTGGATTCAGATTTCCCAAGTACTTGGCTCTCATTATACTACTACCCCATTCCTTATTTCCATTTAAGAGATTCCATCTAGCCTTAGCAATAAGGGCCTTATTAATCAGGCAGATCTTCCTTATTCCCAAACCCCCCTAAAGCTTTGGCCTGCACACTTTAACCTAGTTGACCAGAGCCAACCTCTTTGTATTTTCTATCCCTGTCCATAGAAAATTTCTCTGGATTCTTTCAAACTTCTCAGCAATGTACTTGGGAATTTTAAAGAGGGACATAAAGTACACAGGGATACCTTGAAGAGAGGCTTTTAGAAGTTGATATTTGCTAGCTTGGCTTAAGAGTTTGCCTTTCCACCCTACCAGCTTCTTCTGAATCCTTTCCAAAATGGAGTTCCAATAATCAGGAGTAACATGCTTAACCATTAAGGGTAGGCCCAAGTAAGTTCCAAGAAGCACACCACTAGAGTAGCCAAGGATCCCCATAATCTTTTGTTGAAGCTCCAAGGTTGTATTAAAGAAATACACCTAGCTTTTGTCATAATTGATACACTGGCCAGTCAAAACAACATAGTCCTGTAACACTTGTTTCCATTTCCTTGCCTCAACCACCAAAGCCGACCCGAATAGGATGGTGTCATCCACAAACTGTTGAATAGCCGTTGAGTCATCTGTTGAAGCAGGTTTAGTACCCTTTATTTCCTTAGAATTTAGCAACTTGAGAAAAATTCTACTTAGGACTTCAGCCATAAGTATGAAAAGGTGAGGGGATAATAGGTCACCTTGACTTAAGCCCCTACCCGCATTAAAGAAACCCCTAGGGATCCCATTAACAAGGACATAAAATTTAATAGAGGTGACACACATATTTATAAGATGCAATATTTTTCCTTGGAAACCCATTTGCTCCAAAATTCTGAATAGAAACTCCCTGGCCACTCTATCATATGCTTTTGAGATGTCAAGCTTGAAAACCATTCCAGGCAATTTGTTTCTTTCCATAGAATGTATAAATTCATGTGTAGATATGGCTGATGAGTCTAGTTTATGACTCATATTTTGTTAAACTTTATTGTCTATTTGTTGTAGATATCTTGGACTTTGATACTTTACTCTTGGTCTTTCTATGTCATTACCCCCAAAACTATAACTTGTTGAGCATAGGTCATTTCTTATATCCTTTTATGGCAAAGACATGCTATTTGAGCTATCTATGTTAATGTTGCATATGGTTAATGAATATTACTCCAAGGTGGTTACGAATGAGCAATTATTTGTGTGTACTAACATTATTTTGCAGTTATAATTGGCATCCATAAAATGAGGAAGATTCTGCTGGATGATCGCTTACCATAAAAGTCAAAGGTGGTGGTCATTCAAATATCAAATGGAGGGAAGGCAACCATTTTGTAACTAATCTTAAATATATGTTGAGCGAATTTAGGAGTTATAGTTATGCTAAATCTGCATTAAAGCAACTCTTGACCAGATTTCCTTGCATGCGTAACTTCCTTCCACTTTCTATGTTTTCCATAATGTGGCGTCCTCCTATTTTGTTGGAGTTGACCGCCCTGCTAGTTAGTTAGTAGTCTTTCTTCTATAAATAAGACTCTGATACTCCTTTTGAGGGGTTGTTGTTGATTATTCGAAGATTGTACTTGCATTATTTAGTTTCTAGTAATACAGTTATCATGTTCAGTTGTACTCATCCTTTCAAATGAATAAAATAAAGTTGTGAGTTTGCATTTCTAAGTTTACATTTGTTTTAGGGAATACTCATCCAAGGGGGCCCACTTGGTGAGAATTCCACCCTTTAGTTTAGTTGCACTTTCTGTTAAGTGTTTAGTAAATCTGGCATTGAATGTTCCTACAGCCATTAGAATTCTATTATGTGTCTATTCTTGCAGCCAAAGCAGATAGAGTAGTTTCCTGTTTGTTTGCCCAGATTGTTACTTTGTGTTTTGTACTTAATTCCAGAATAGTTGTTGGTTAATATTCAGTATTCCTATTATTTCCTTTTTAGCAGTTTATCTTCAGCATTGTGTCTTTCTAGCTATAGAATGAACATGGCTACTTTGAAGTTCTTAGTGCACATACTGTGTTGACCCATTTCAAGTTCACATCCTTGGGTTGACAAGTGAAATGCATCTCCATAGTGATTAAGACAGGTACTCAGTTTAGATGTCCAATCTCTGAGTTACAGTTTTAAGAGCTCAGTTGTTAAATCATTGCAAGAGACCAACAATGGCCACATCAATAATCTCTCCCTGGTACAAACCATTTTGACTGCTACTGCTAAGTCTATCAAGGATAGGATGAAGTCTGAAAACTAAGATCTTAGAAAATATCTTGTAGACAGTATTACAAAGACTAATAGGCCTAAAGTCCCCCATGCACAAAGGGTCCAAATTTTTTAGTACTAGAGCAATAAAGGTATGATTGAGTTGCTTCAATGGCTTACCTGTCTAGAAGAAGTCCCTAGCTGCCTCAGTGACATCCTTACCCACAATATCCCAGTACTCCTAAAAAAAGGCTGGAGGGAAGCCATCAAGACCTGGAGCCTTGAAAACACCCATAGAAAAAAGACTAGAATGAACCTCCTCCTCAAAAACCAGTTTACCAAGTTGAGCATTA
The DNA here is from genome assembly GCA_027924645.1 of Cunninghamia lanceolata. Taxonomy (NCBI): domain Eukaryota; kingdom Viridiplantae; phylum Streptophyta; class Pinopsida; order Cupressales; family Cupressaceae; genus Cunninghamia; species Cunninghamia lanceolata. Next base: position 1,412,836 of record BSBN01000405.1, read on the forward strand.
TCGTCATCATTGAGAAAAGTAGGGATGATGTCAATAAGCTCCTATTTGATCCTACAATCCTGGGCAGCCAGGAAGTTCTGGAAGTCTTGCCCCACTTGAAAGTTTGACTCAACTAGGGTACCATTATCATCCACGAGTTTAACAATGCTATTTATTTTCCTATGTCTCATAGTAGATTGGTGAAAGAAGGAAGTGTTTCTATCCCCTTCTCGAAGCCACTATACCCTAGATTTCTGCTTCTAGTAGATTTCCTCTATCTTGAGTGTTTCCCTCCATTCCTTTCTTAATATTTCTTCCTCCTTAGCAATATCCTCTGAAGTGTCACCATCCTCCATCTACTTTTGGACAGCAACCAAATTCACAGAGATCCTCTTTTTATTGTCAAAAATATTACCAAAGGTGAACTTGTTCCACCCCTTAACCTTGTTCTTAACCATGAACAACTTATGGGCCAGCCTATACATGGGGGTACCCTGAACAACAACACTCCACCAATTGGCCAACTTATCTCTAAAATTGGGATGCTGGGTCCACATAATTTCATACCTAAAGGGGTACGGTCATCTAGTATCCTTATCTTTCCAAGAAAGCAAGAGGGGATTATGATCCGAAGTAGTCCTTGGCAAGGCTTCCAAAGTGGAAGTGCTGATGAAATCCCAACTCGATGAGACCAAGACCCTATCCAACCTGACTTGTATCAAATTTCTTCCCTTTCTCTGATTGGACCAATTAAATCAGTGTCCTTGAACATCAAGATCCATGAGGCCTTCTTTGTTGAGGAAATCTGCCAGGTCCGCCATGTTGTCAGTATAATCAAGTATACCACCACTTTTCTCTGAGGGGTAGAGGGGGGTGTTAAAGTCTCCAGCCAACATCCAATAACCTCTACAGTCCTTATCCATAAGTGAGGATAGATAATCCCATAATTCCCTTCCGGAGTTCCTCTAGTTGGGAGCATAGATGTTAACAAGGTTCCAAGTATTGTTGTTAGATTCAATTCTGATAGCAAGACAATTTTTACTCTTATCAATTAGACTCCCTTTAACAACCTTATTATTCCACATAGTGATGATACCCCCAGAAGCTCCTTAGGCATCACTAATATAATATTCAGCATTAGGCCAGATATTCATAACAATGGATTGGAAACCTTCACTCTTCATTTTGACTTCCTAGAGCAGCTGAATATCTACTTTATTGTCATAGATACAGCTCTTGACTAAGAACTTCTTGTGAGGGTTGTTGAGCCCCCTGATATTCCAAGAGAGGATTGTCATTTATTTGGGGCCTTCTTGGATCCAATCTCCAAGGTCCTCTGCCTTCCCATAGTGATATCCTTGTTGATCGCTTTCTGTCTAGTTTCCCGTTGGGAAGGCCTACCAGTTTTAGTATCCACCCCAACATCTATAGTCTTCTTGTTATGACCTTTACCTTTTTTTCTTAGTAGTGGTCCACCCTCTAGAATCAGTGATGCTAGAGCGTGCTCCAAGGGTTAGGGTAAGAGTTTTACTGCTTGGGGAAGGAAACCCCTGAACCAAACTATTGTTGCCCTCAGTTATGTTTGGGCTTCTGATTCTTTTGAAAATAGAATCACCATCCAAAGCTTCATTAGACATCACCCCATTCACTCCTTGGACTTCTTTGTTGGGGATATCTCGATGGTGAAACTCAACCTCCTCCAATCCACAATCCTACATAAGAGTTATATCCCCCTCAGGGAGATCAGAGATAGCAGGGGGGTGGCCAGGCCCATGCTTCTCGTGACTAGAGAGACCCTGGTCTTTCTCCACCTCCTGAGAGAGGGAACTCACAATCCCTTCATTTCTAGCCTCTCCTTTCCCTTTGTTAGGGGAGTTGATGATGTTCAGCAGATCTTCCGTAAATGGGTACTCCTCAACTTTAGTGAATTGATTCTCTGAGTCCATAGGGACTTTTTTTGCTTTGCACTGGGAAACCAAGTGTCCTTTCTTGTTATAGTTTTGATAGAAGGTGGAGTTTTCATACATAATGGGTTGAACCCATTGCCCAAACTTAGATTCCAGGGTAATATTGCTAGGAATAACTTTGTTGATCTCAATACTAACACAGAATCTAGCAAACACTAACTTGGATTTGTTCTTGGTAGTGTTGTCGAGCGTGATGAAGTGGCCAAAGGAGTTGGCTATTCATATAAAAATCTCCTCGTCCCAGTACTCCAAAAGGAGGCCTAGGAGTCTGACCCAGATAGGTGTATTTCTTTTAAGATAAGCAGTAGCATCAAAGCCTAGCTTCCATTTACATAGCGAAAGAATGTGTTTTCCATACATCCATGGACCCCTAGCTAAGACAGTTGTAAGGTCCTCTCTGGCTATGAAATTGAATAGAAACGTCCCTCTAGCCATAGTACTAACAGTCACACTACCCTTCACTTTCCATTTGGCAGCCACCCACTTCCTAACCAGATCAATATTTGGTCTAAAGGAAAAGAACTTTCCCACCAGAGCATGCTCCATAGCAAAGACTATTCTTTCAATGGTTATGTCCAGGAGCTTAATCGTCGAACCATCCATGGTTTCACAAAGTTGGGGAAAATCCCGCAGACAATCAACATCCTCCCCCAAAAGGGCATTTTTCCAGGCCTTTGAACTCGACGTTTTTTCCTGCAGCACATGGTCAGAGGAACCCAGTGCCTTCTCAAAAGTCACGTGGTCTAGGCGGTCTGGAATTCTGTCTTGGAACATGGGGACAGAACCACCACCCAAAACAAGTCCAGGGCTATCCTGAACCAAAGGGGAGGGGATGGGAGGGGCAGGGGGAACCCCCAGGTCCCTTGCATCCATGAACAAATTCAAACACAAAATGAGCAGGAAAGCAGTTGCATCAAACTTGTAGCTACCTTGTTACTACTATCAAGATAAATACTTTTTGAATGAATTGTTATGATTATTGATTTAATTGTAAATTCTAGATTATAGATTTCAAATTAAAATGTAATTTACCATTATAGATTTTATATGAACATAATAATGTATATCTAATCTTTAACATATTGGATTAAAGGTGATGTGGTATGCAATATTGAATGAGAATGATTTAGATTATTAAATGTCATGTTTATGATATTATTGTTGACTATGAAATATATATTAGAACACAAGCAATCTACTAAGAGGGGGGTGAATCTGTAGATCAATAAAACTTAAAACTTCAAGCCTCTAGAATGCAAATCAAATTAACTTTCAGTGCAATAACATCAACAACAAGAAAGCATGCACACATGAACACCAGATATACATGGAAAACCCAATATGGGAAAAACCGTGGTGAGAAAATGCTGCTAGGATCTATTGTCCTAATCTAGCCTCACAAATGAAACCATTGATTACAATGTTTAAGAGCACCAACTCTAAGGATTCACCAAACCCTTGATTTAAGAGCACCAACTCTAAGGAGACTACAATCCCCTGATCTGAGCACCAGCTCAATCCATAGGAGGCACCAACCTCACTGAATCTTTACATATTCATTTATGCAGCCATTTGGTTCTTCATAAACCTTAAATGCATCTATTCAAATCATATACAATCTTCTCCTCTCACTCTACTCACCCAGACTCTCTCTGCACTGAATTCTTCTCACGTATCATACATCATCTTCTTGTATTTTATTTGGTTACAATCACTTTTATATATGTGCTCCCTTTTGCATGTATTCAACCATCTGCATGTTCGCACTCTAGTTTTTTTGCATGTTAAAACTCTCACTTTTCTATACTCCTTTTCTACACTTCTGATTTTTGCATGTCCAAAAAGACAACTCTGCATATAGCTCTGCGCGTGCAACAAATCTACTTTTCTGTTGTTACAGTTGTAGTTCTATTAATATCTAAATGCATGCAAAAATCCTTCTTTTCTATTGTTTTCACATCGTCGCCATGCAAATTATTAGTCTTTAACTGCTAAAAAAGCATCTTGTTTACATGCCAAAAAATAGTCATTTAAAACATTTTATTATTATTTAATTATCCTCTTTTATTGGTGAATTTGTCATTTCTCGAACCTCAGCTTTTAACCCTTTATCGACAATTTTCACTTTCTTCAACCTTTGGTCTCTAACTCCTTTATCGACAAACCTTACCTTTTTCTAACTATCACCTATGTCTTCTTTGTCCTCCTTATCGGTGAAAGATATCTTTTTCAAACTTGTCCCCTTGTCTTCTTTATCAACAAAAATCACATTCCAGGAACTATCCTTTTCTATCGCCTTTTCCCTTCTATCGAGAAAAGTTCCAAATCACGAACTTTTCTTTCAATCTTTCTTTTTAGCACCTTTCTCTTTATCAGTGAAGTTGCCTATTGGAAAACCTTGTTGTCTGTGAACTGAGCGTTTTGCGAACCAAAACATTTCCCAACGAAGTCCTTATCAACTTTTCTCTTTATTGGTAAAGGTAGAAAACCATGAACTTACTCTTCCTCTAATACTTTGTAATAAACTTCTCCTTAGTTAGTGAAAGAAAAAAACACAAACTTTGACTTGTGTGCCTCAATCACCCTTTGTTGCTCAGTCAGCAAATCGACGAAAAACCAAACTCACGAACTAGTTCTCAAAAGAAGAACTTTGCCGATAACTTAGCCTTTATACTTCAAGATTCTATCTTCCATGCCTTTGTCGACGAATCAGAAAATAGGTGAACCGGTGAACTTGGAAACTTTCAAATTAAACTTTTTGTTGAGACTTAAACTTATTCTTTCTTCAAAGGCTTGAACAAGAACGCTTCCCCTTTCTTCTGTCGGTGAATCAGCAAAAAATAAAATTGGCGAACTTGCCAGTTTTCGAACCAAACTTTTTGTCGACTAAGGGAAAAACTTAATGCCTTAGTGTTTTTCTTTCCCTTCTTCCTTAGACACTTTTGATTCTATGCACTCCTTCTCTATCTTAGACACAAAACTAATGCCTCAAACATCAACTTTTGACATCAATGAAAAAATATGTCAACAATCTCCCCCTTTGTCATTGATGGAAACAATAATTCTTCTGCAATAATGTTGTCCTGCACTATCTCTTCTACATTTTCTCCCCCTTACTCTAATTCTCCCCCTTTGACATCAATGGAAAAGGGAGGTAATCAACCTCTTTTCTGACAATAACCTGCTACTGCTATTTATCTACTTGCTCCCCCTGAGAGGTAGTCAAGATCAAGACAGGGATGAAAGATATGCCTTGAGTTGCTCTCCCTGGACAGTTGTTACAGCTGCACTTCTACTTGTGCGAAGAAAGAGCAATAACTCTTAGCTTCCCCTTGAGATATTCAAAAGTATCCTTGGCAAGTGGCTTTGTGAAAATGTCTGCAATCTAATCTTGTGTGGGGACATACTCCAACTTTACTTCCTGATCTGCAACCTTTTCCCTCAAGAAATGATATTTAATGGAGATGTGCTTTGTTCTTGAGTGTATCATAGGATTCTTTGAGATATTGATTGCACTTGTATTATCACAAAGAATGGAAATAGGATCATTAAATTCTACCTTTATGTCATTGAGAGTTTGCTTCATCCATAAAACTTGTGTACAACATGAAACAATAGCAACATATTATGCCTCAACAGTGGACAATGTGACTGAATCTTGCTTCTTATTGAGCCATGATACCAACCTATCACCAAGGAAGAAAGCTCCACCATTGGTGCTTCTCCTGTCATCTGTACTTCCTTCCTAATTAGCATCTGTATATGCTATCAAAGTAAAATCATTATTTTGAGGGTACCATAATCCATAATCCACAATACCTTTCAGGTATCTAAAAATTTTCTTCACAACTTGAACATGAGATTCCTTAGGAGCAACTTGAAATCTATCCACCATGCATACTGCTTGTATGATATGTAGTCTAGATGCAGTTATGTACAGTAAGCTACCTACCATAGATATATACATCGTCTGATCTATATCAATTGATTCATCATTCTTGCTCAACTTGCATCCTGTGATCATGGGGGTACTCACAGGCTTACAATTTTCCATCTTGAACTTATTGAGCATTTCCTTTGCATACTTGGTTTGGGATATAAATAGACCTTGGTCTAATTGTGATATTTGTAAACCAAGAAAGAAAGAAAGTTCTCCAAGCATGGACATTTCAAACTCTTTCTGCATCAGATCAACAAATTCCTTGCACATCTTGTCATCACTACCACCAAAAATGATGTCATCAACATATACAACAACAATAAACATGTGCTCACCTACTGATTTGAAGTAGAAGTTACTATCTACACATCCTTTTCTAAATCCTTGCTACTGGAGGTAATTGTCCAGCTTAGACTACCAAGCCCTAAGGCCATGTTTCAGACCATACAAAGCCTTTTTCAGTCTGCAAACATAATCTTATTTCTCTGACAACTGAAATCCTTCAGGTTGCTCAATATAAAATTCTTCATTAAGATTCCCATTCAGGAATGCAGATTTAACATCCATTTGGTAAACTTTGAAGTTCTTATAAACAAAGAATGCCAAAAATATCCTAATGGCTTCCAATATTGCTACAAGTGCAAATTTTTCTTCAAAATCTATGCCTTCAACCTGTGTGTATCCTTTACAAACCAATTGTACTTTCTTCCTCACAACTTCTCCATCCTCATTCAACTTGTTTTTAAACACCCATTTTGTGCCTATCACGTTCTTATTTGCAGGTCTTGGAACCAATTCCCAAGTCTAATTTTTCTCAATATGATTGAGCTCATCTTCCATAGCATTGATCCATCGTTCATCTTCACTAGCATCAATAAATGTTTTAGGTTGAACCCTAGATAATAATGAGAAATTCACCTGTTCATTTTACTTCGCTAGCTTTCTTCTAGTTTGAACTCCTTCATTCTTGTCTCCTATTATATGTTGTTCAAGATGATCTTTTTGCACATATCGAGCAGGTGCCTTAACGGTTGTCTTTACAAATTTTTCTTCAACAGTAGCATTTTCTTCTTCTTCTATTATAGCCGATCCATCTGAGTATCTGTCCTTGTTTTGTGTTAGATGTGGTTGGTCTTCATCTACCCTAGCGTTAGCACTTTCTACAATTATATGCACTCTTATTGTAGCACGTGTATGCTTTGGATCTGCTAGAATATCCAAGAAATATGCCTTCATCACATCTTGAATCAAAGCTTACAAGGCCATGTTCATCTCTTCTGATGTAGCATCTGCTACCAAACACCTTGAAATATTTGATTTATGCATATTTGTCATACTATAATTCATACGATGTCTTATCAATGTTTATCCTTAACTGCACTTTATTTATAACATACACTACCGTGTGTACTACATCTCTCTAGTAAACATCAGGTAACTTTGCATCATTTAGCAAAGTTCTTGTTATCTCTTTTACTGTTCTATTTTTCCTTTCCATAATGCCATTCTGTTGTGGAGTTCTAGGTGCAGAATATTGTCTTTTTATGCTGTGTCTTTCACAATATTCCACAAACTCGTTGGAGGTGAATTCTCCACCTCTACCTAATCTTAAGCATTTGATTTTTAGACCACTCTCCTTCTCAACCATAGATCTAAAAGTCTTAAATCTCTCAAAGGCTTCTGACTTATCCTTAAGAAAGGTTACCCATGTCATTCTTGAGAAATCATTAACTAATAATATGAAATATCTCACCTTTTTGTCCTTGTGTCTTGGTTGGACCACTTAGGTCTCTATGAACTAACTCCAAGAGTCTTGAAGTAAAGTATTCTTTTGTTTTGAAACTAGACCTTGTTTGTTTCCCATGCTGACATTCCTTACATATTGTATTGGTTGGCTTCATGATTTTAGGCATGTGCCTAACTGCATTTTTTGAACTTACCTTCACAAGGTTGTTAAAATTGATATGTCCCAATCTTCTGTGCCACAACCAACTTTCATCAACTTGTCCCATCAAACAATTTCTTTCTTGAATCTCCTTGAGATTGTAAAGATTATTTTATGATCTACTTGCCTTAGCAACCAACTTACCAGAGCTTGCTTTCTTGATCTCACAACCTTTTGCATTAAATGTGAGATTATATCCATTGTCACACATCTAGCTTACACTAAGCAAATTGTGCTTTAGTCCTTCAACATAATAGACATTGTGAGTCTTGGCTTTTCCATCAATACCCAGTGTTCCTTTACTGCAGATCTTTTTAGATGTGTTGTCACCAAACTTAACTAAGCCTCCATTCCATTCTTGCAGACTTATAAACTTATTTTTATCTCCAGTCATGTAACCAATGTCTATCACCCATGGATTCCATCCCTTAGCATGAAATGTTGTCTGTACTATCAGAGATTCTTCTTTCTTCTGATCATCCTACTTCTTCTTCTAGACTTTCTTAGTTTCCTTCTCCTTATTCACAAGAGAGTTCGATACATTATCCTCCTTAGGAGGAACATTCTTCTTTCCTTCTTGTTGTTAGTTTTTACAAAGTTTGTTCTACAGAATTTTGTAATATGACCAAGTTTATTGCATTTGTAACAACTATTCTAAAATCTCCTACAAGTGCAAAAGATTTTTTGCTAATAAAATCAGTTCTTCTCCTAGGAACAATTCTACAACTAACATCCTTATGACCATATTAATTACATGAATGACAATAGCCATAAAAGGATTGGGGAAACCTGATCATGCTAGAATATCTTGCAAGAGGGTGACCTTTATATCTTTTTTCCTTTAGATCTCTGACTTTTGTGAAGCCACCATCTTCCTTCTTCTACTTCTTCTCTTCAATCTTTTTAGGAAGATCACTAGACTTTGAATGCTGACCTTCTTCAAATCCTAAACCAGCCATGTTCTTTGGAAATATCTGACTACTTATCCTTTCATCAAGCATGCCACTGCTCTTTTCAAACTTCATACTTAGGTTAATTTGATTCTTAGCCTTTTCTAAATCTTTTCTTAGAGACATAATTTTGGATTCCAACTTAAGACATTCTTCAGATTTTGTAACTTCTTCTATTCTCTTGGCTTCTTCCACTTGTGTCCTCAATTCAACAATTAGCTCTTCTGATTCTACAAGCTTATTAGACACCATATCTTCTTGAAGTTGTAGCTTCAGTTTGGAGTTTTTCTTCCTAAGTTTCTCAATCTCTTGTAAAGCACATACTAGCTCTCCTTCCAAGTATACTTCTCCTTCTTCTTCATTCTCAGGGTCTTCCAAATCAGTATTGTTCTGATCTTTATCAGTAGTCTCCGTTGTCATAAACTTGAATTCATTTTCTTCCACCTTAGAAACACCTTCATTGTTGTCTTCTGAAATGGGGCTTTCTTCATAGGAGTTATTTTCATCTTTTATGTATAGGCTCTTCTTGTTCTTTTAAAAATTCTTCTTCTTTGGATAGAACTGCTTGTTACTTTTCTTACTATCAAATTCATCACTTTTGTCTTTTCCTTCAAAAGGACATTTAGCAGCAAAGTGACCAGCCTTTGCATAATTAAAACACTTAAAGGGTAACTTACCTCTATACTTCCCATATCCTCTCTTCAATCATCTTACAAAATTGGCCTCTTCTTCGTTTGTCTCAAATTCAGGCTCTATATTATTTGCTTTCTTTGATGCCTTAAATGCAGCTTCTCTCTTTGAGATCTCAATACCACCTGTCCTCATCTCATAGGCAGGAAAAATACCATGTATCTCATCAACAATTATCTTATCAAGATCTTTTGCTTCTTCTATAGCAGAGATTTTAGAATCATACCTGGAAGTTAAAGATCTAAATACTTTTTGAACAATCACTGGCTCTTTTACTTCTTCATCTAGTCCTCTCATAGCATCCACAACTTCATCAACTGTGAGCGGGTAATCAGCAATCTTTTCTCCCTCTCTCATTTTCATGCTTTCAAATCTTCCCTTAAAGGTCTACAACTTGGCTTGTTTCACCTTTGTATCTCCTTCATAGATGCTCTGAAGCCTATCCCAGATTTCTTTAGCAGACTTGCAGTGCATCACTTTCACAAATTCAAAGTTAGCTAAACCATATAGAATTGCATTCTTAGCCTTAGCATTATTCTCGCATTCCTTCTTACCCGCCTAGTCTATTAGAGGAGTTGCAAGACCGGTATAACCATCCTTAACAGGTATAACCATCCTTAACAGATTGCTAAACATCAAATCCTATTGAAGTTAGGTAGGTTTTCGTCTGTATACTCCATAACACATAATTCATTCCATCAAACAATGGTGCTTTGTTTGAGTGAGATCCTTCTTGACTGGCCATGTGTTCAATCTCCTAGGTCAACCTTTAGCTATTATGCTTCTCCAAGGAACATTACTCTGATACCAATTGTTAGAACACAAGCAATCTTCTGAGAGGGGGGTGAGTCAGTAAATCAATAAAACTTAAAACTTCAAGCCTCTAGAATGGAGATCAAATTAACTTTCAGTGTAATAACATCAACAACAAGAAAGCATGCACACATGAACACCAGATATACATGGAAAACCCAATATGGGAAAAACCATGGTGAGAAAATGCTTCTAGGATCTACCATCCTAATCCAGCCTCACAAATGAAACTAGTGATTACAATGTTTAAGAGCGCCAACTCTAAGGATTCACCAAACCCCTGATTTAAGAGCACCAACTCTAAGGAGACTACAATCCCCTAATCTGAGCACCAACTCAATCCACAGGAGGCACCAACCTCACTAAATCTTTACATATTCAAGTATGCATCCATTTGGTTCTTCATAACCCTCAAATGCATCTATTCAAATCATATATAGTCTTCTCTCACTCTACTCACCCAGACTCTCTCTGCACTGAATTCTTCTCACATATTATACATATTCTTCTTCTATTTTATTCTGTTACAATCACTTATATATATGCACCCTTTTGCATGTATTCAACCATCTGCATGTCTACACTCTAGTTTTTCTGCATGTTAAAACTCACTTTTCTACAGTCCTGCTTTTCTGCACTTCCACTTTTTGCATATCCAGAAAAACAACTCTACATGTATCTCTATGCATGGAATAAATCTACTTTTCTAATGTTACAGTTGTAGTTCTATTAATATCTAAGCGCATGCAAAAATCTTGCTTTTCTGTTATTTTCACGTTGTCGCCATGCAAATTATTAATCTTTAACCTCTAAAAAAGCATCTTGTTTACGTGCCAAAAAATAGTTGTTTAAAACATTTTATTATTATTTAATTATTATCTTCTATCGACGAATTTGTTATTTCTTGAACCTCATCTTTTAACTGTTTATCGATGATTTTCACATTCTTCAAACTTTGGCCTCTAACTCCTTTATCGGCAAACTTTACCTTTCTTGAACTATCACCTATGTATTCTTTGTTCTCCTTATCGATGAAAGTTATCTTTTTTGAACTTGTCCCTTCGTCTTCTTTATTAGCAAAAATCACGAACTATCCTTTTCTATCACCTTTTCCCTTCTATTGGCAAAAGTTGCAAATCATGAACTTTCCTTTCAAGATTTCTATTCAACACCTTTCTCTTTATCAATGAAGTTGCATATCAAAAAACCTTGTTGTCAATGAACTGAGTGTTTTGCAAACCAAAACATTTCCCGACGAAGTCCTTGTCAACTTTTCTCTTCATCGGCAAAAGTAGAAAACCACAAACTTACTCTTCCTCTAACACTTTGTAATCAACTTCTCCTTAGTCGGCGAAAGAAACAAAACATGAACTTTGACTTGTGTGCCTCTATCGCCCTTTGTCTCTCAGTCGGCAAATCAAAGAAAAACTAAACTCACGAGCTAGTTCTCAAAAGAACTTTGTCGATAACTTAGCCTTTATACTTATAGCTTCCTTCTTCCATGCCTTTGTCGATGAATCAAAAAATAGGTGAATCGGCGGACTTGGAAACTTTCAAACTAAACTTTTGGCCGAGACTTAAACTTATTCTTTCTTCAAAGGCTTCAATAGAATGCTTCCCCTTTCTTCTGTCGGTGAATCAGTAAAAAATAGAACCGGCGAACCTGCCAGTTTTTGAACCAAACTTTTTGCCGACTAAGGGAAAAACTTAATGCTTATTGTTTTTATTTCCCTTCTACCTTAGACACTTTTGCTTCTATGCACTCGTTCTCTGCCTTAGACACAAAACTAATGCCTTAGACATCAACTTTTGACATCAATGACAATATATATCAACAATATATGTGATGCATTTGTTAATTCATTATGTATGTTGCTTTGGCTATTATCATGGATATATCAATGTTTGAATGCAAGTGCGCAGGTTTGGCTAAATGGCCAAGGAAAAATCACAGAGATTTCTAAGAAATCATTGTTGTGTATACCCTGTATACCTATGCCTAATCCTAAGAGAAGATTAAGGTCTTTATGTGTTAAGTGTTGTAAGCGTGAATTTGCATTTAATCTCCTTTTTGACCCTTGTTGTTTTATGATGAAGTATGGTCATATTTTCTTGAAGTCAAATTTTGGATTTGATTTGAGGAGGAAGTTTTAGGGCTCATAAGGTGTCATTTTATTTATTATTTATGTAAAATTAAACGCCTATAGTGGTTGTCTATTAATGGGGCCTTTATTTTAATATTTACAAGATGCTCTGGAAGCATCTAGAGGGTAGATAAGAGTCATTAGTGAAGGGTGATGAGATTGGGAGCTATGTATTCTATTTTCAGAAAATTCCCTCTCCTCACCTCCACTCACTTAGTCTATTTTATGTTATCACTATTGTTGGGGTTCATGTTTTCTTCTGTTCTTTTTTGAAAAGAAAATAGTTTTCTAGAATTTCTTGTTACTGTGAAAGGGTTGGGATTTTAGGAAAAGTGAAGAGATTTGATTAGAATTAGATCTTTGGAATCCATAGGGAATATTGGAATTCAAGGCTTCTTCTAACTTTGTAGAAGCGTGTGGTAAGGGTTTGTGCATACTTTGTTCTTTTATGAGATTACTTTAAATAAATTGTTGTCTTTTTGATTGATAATTCTTGAATGAAATTTGTTGTATATGTGTAGAAACAATTCTTCTTTCCTTAGTTGGAACTGATTAGGTTACAACTTAGACAAAAGTAAGTGTTGATACAATTGTATATTATTCTTTCTATGTCAAGACGAATGACGTAGGATTACCATAAGTGATTTTCTTTTTATAATTGAAATTTAGTTTTATTCCAAATTACTTCTTGAAAATAGAAGAAAAAAATTGTAGTTCGGTGTGTGTGTGCCCACTTGTATGTGAGCATATAGGTGGGCATTACAAATAATATCATATTCCTTGGGTGAATTGTTTGTAATTTTGGATGGTGTAGGTAGCATTGGAGTATCAAAGGGAAAACTAGAAAATTAGTTGTTACTTCTTGATCTCTGACCATCCTCTAATAAGTATGATTGACAACATGATAACTTTGTGAAGTATGTACTATATGGAATGTAAGCAAAGTTGGAGGGAAACCAAGTGTCAATTTGACAATAAATTTAATGAATACGAGGGTTGATATCTTTGTTAGGAGAAATAAACATGTCTTAAAATTTGATCTTAGTGCTGATATCGATAAAAAATAGTAGTTAATCCAAAATCAAAATGAAATAGAAATCAACAAATTAGAACATGCACAAAGAAGTTGACAAAACATTTACCCTAGAAAAATAATTTTAGGAAAACCCAACATCAAAACAAGATCTAGCATTATATTAATCCAATAAAAAGATGTCAAATATATTACATTGATCCATATATCTAATGTAATAACAACTTCTTCAATCTCCTAGTGTAATTTCATAGTAGTACCACTCTTCAAAGCTTGTGTTTCCAAACTACATAACCAAGCCTTTAATTTATAGAATATAGGCTTAATCAAAACCACAAAAGGTATAAAAACTATAGAAGGAATTGAATGACACATCTCCCAATGAAAACATGAAAATAGGATTTACTTGCAAAAGGATCCCACCACACTTAGGGTGTCATGTATGAGAGACAATCCCAAGTGCCCTCATTATAACCTTTCAACTTCCCAAAATGGAACACCATTTTGACATGACTAGGTCAACTTGTAACTCCTATTTTATGCTCTTATAACCTCATGCTAAGTGTCTATAGGAATATCATGGGTCCCTAATAGTGTAATTATACATGCAACATTACAATATTACTATGTCTAACTAGTATCTGAACATTACAATAATATCATAACATTGTTACTAGGATTTGCAAGGTGTACAATGCAACTATTCCTAACATTCTCCCACTTGTGTACATTACAAAAGCATAAGTATAAATAAAAGAGGATAAATGATAAGGGGAGAGATCACCATAGCTTCATTGCACCAAACAAACTTATTAGTGAGCTCATTGACTTAGTGAGAGAATTTGTAGTGTTTGATAAGGTGTCAACTTTCTAAACCAATAATTACTTTTATCAACCATATTATAAACAAAGTGACATATTGTGGTGCAGGAGCACATTAGCAAATTTTGGCTATGAAGTGTCAATAAGGTCCTAGGTGGCTCTAGGACAAGGTTGTGTTGTTTTTGTCATAAATGACATGTAATAAGGTCAATAATGACCAAGTCATGTATTTGGTGTTTTGTTTGTGTCAAGCATGTTTAATAAGGTAGTAAGTTGCTTTGTAACTTAACAAATTAGAGGCTTGGGAGGTTGTCCAATAACCATATGGTTGGTTTTGCAGTTGTGGATCAAACAAAACTACTTGAAACATGTATAAAATGCCTCCCATACCCTGAGGACAAGGGTTGGGTGTGATTTGTGAAGAAATTTTTAAAGCAAACTCTATTTTTTCTACAAATTCTCTAGTTATCCTCGTTGTTGCAGGCCATACCATGACTCTATACGGGTCTGTCAAGATTTGAAAGTCATCAAATGTGATATAGTACTATGTGTTACCTATCATTTGTACTTGGTTTGGAGTTTTATCATTGATTTTAAGGGAAGAAATCTATGTTTTTACAAAAACTACCTAAAACCCTGAACTAGGGTTTTGAGAACCAAACGATGGGCTTTTAGGCCATTCCACCGACCAAACCTCCTCAAAATTAGTGGAATGAAATGTTGTAGGTTAGTTTTCATGGTTTTGACAATGGACAGGGCAGAAAATGGAGTTTGGGCAGAAACTTGTTGTTGAGTACTTGTGACTCAGATTACAGGCATCAGCTTGTGCTGCTCTTTGTCTCAGCGATCTGTTTGTTACTCCGACCATTTGTGTCTTCCCGATGGTGGTGTTCCTGCGATGTGCTATCGGTGAAATGGGGGTCTTTGGCATAACTTGTTTGTGTTCCAATGATGGAGTATGTTTCACCGATGGTGTTCTGTCCATCGGCTTGACTATCGTTGTTGGCCTTGTCTTAAGTTCTCTCTCCGATCGCCTGTGCTACACTGATCGGTGTAACTGTAACTATCGGTGATGTTTTGTGTAGTCTCTGTGATAGTTGGTGTCTCTCTAATGGAAAGGTGTTCGGCCTATCTTGAACTATCGGCTAAGCTCTAAGATGTCACTCCAACTGTTATGTGTGTTACCGATGGAGGTTTGGTATCGACGGGACTAACGCTATCGGCCTTCGGTGGAATTCTTACTCCGATGAGCTTGGTCTGTCAGATGGAGTTTGGCATCGGCAGAAGGAACTTTGTTGGCGAAGAAGGATGAAGTCACACCGAAGGTCTTGGTCACTCCAATGGTTCGTTGATGATTGACCAGCTAGGGTCGTCGGCGGCAAAAGCGCCAACGATAAACTTACCGCGTGTTCGTGGATATATACTACTGCTGTGTTTGTCAACTGATGCATGTGGGACTATTTAGTCCTCATGAATACGAATGGTTGCGAATGGTTAAAAAATGAACTGACTACCTTTTGGAAGTTGTAACGGTCTGAGATAGTAACCGATTGTTCTATTTCTATAGTGTGAGATGAGAGGGAGAGAGAGTTCATGTTGTTCTATTCGGTTGGTTATTAGAGACGAAGAAGAGTAGTCTTGACACTCATATATGGACATGTAGTTCTAAATGCTGGATGAGTGTGATACCTGGAACCGGGCAAGACAGACAAAGGAGAGGAGAGACTGTTGAATTATCTCCAGATGAAACAGGATGTTAATCTCCATGAAAGGCTTAGTGCCTGAATTGTATTGTAATTGTATTTTCTGTTGTTGAATAATACAATGGCGATCTGGGCTTTTGGAGTGTGGGGTTTTTTACCCGTAAGGGTTTTCCCCACGTAAATCTATGTTTTTGTTCTATCTTTCATGTTTAATAATTCTGTTGTTGAAACAGGTTAATGTTGCTTGTACTTTCCTTTTAAGGGTTAATGTTGGAAATGAACTATGTCTGATTCCACTTTGTGGCATAGTTGTGCATGTTTTTGAGGTAATCTAATGAAATTTAAACCTGTTGAAGACACCACTGTTCTTAGAAATACGTTCTAAGATGCACTCATTTCCTTACAATTGGTATCAGAGCCTTCTGCTGGGATTTGTTTGTTCCTGGTGTTTCTGGTTCTGGGTATTTCTTTTGTAATGATTTCTTAGCCTGGAAAGCTTGAGGAAATCTGAAGGAATTAACTGATGATTGATCCTTGTTTGAGTGGAAGTCTTACAGTTGATCTTGTCTTCATGTTACAGTAGGTGCTTCAAGGATGGTGAAGATGGAGAAATTGGAGTTGGTCATATTGAAATGATGTGATTTGAGGCTCCTAGTTGGCAGCGATATAATCCCGATGCATGGGGTGGAATATTTTACTCTATGGTTGAGATGCAGCAAATCTCTTTATTGGGTGTCTGTGTGATAGGCTCCCTGATGATATGGAGAAGCTTGGGTTGTTTTTTAGCTATGGAGAAATGTGCTTATGCTGGGTGTTTTGTCCTGGTATTGGAAGGCATAACTTTTTTGTTACCCTGATTGCATGTAGGCTATGGAGTTGATCATTGGATGGTCTAAGAGCTTCTGAAATAGCCTGTCTCCCTCGGGTGCCTGTGCATGTTGGTGGTTGTGGAAATGGCCTACAAGTGGGCCTAAATTTCCTGAACTGTTGTTTCCTTTAATGGATGCCTTGTACTTGCATGTCTCAAAATCATGTTCCTTGGTTTTGAGGGATTTCATAGTTTTTCCTAAAATCTATGGTTATGCATATTCATGATGATCCATTTTTCTGGTCTAACTGTTATGGTGTTTCTTGATTCATATTCTTGGTCTTCCAGATGTGAAGTGGGTATGGATGTGCATGGGTGTTTTTCAAACACAGTGGTTTTGCAAGTTTTACACAGTCAAGAGAAAAACTTGTGGTTTTGTGAAGCTGCAATTAAGCTATTTCTAGACCTTGTCTTTTGGGGTGTTGCTGGATGATATAGTTGCAGTTTTACATACTTCGTACTTGGTGTGAGGAGGTGAAATGCTTTCTCTACATGGAAGTGCTGGTATGTGATATGACACTCAACATTTCTGTGGTAATGCTTCTAGTTTTCTAGACTATGGTGATTAGGTTGTGGACATGTTTGGCAAATCAGATTTGTATGTAATCTGGTGTTTGAGTCATGTTGTCTACATGATATTTTTATTCCTTGAGATCTCAGGTTTGTAGTTTCTAGTGCAATAGTGGGTTTGCATGTTTCAGTATATTGGATCTACGAGTTATGCAGTTTTTTAGGTGTGTACAACCTATTGATTGCAGTGGGATAACTCGGAAGTGGATGGTCTATATCCACAAGATTGATTATGTGATTATGTAGACTTGTTAGTTGGCCTTGTCTGTGGTCACTTGTACATTGGTGTGACTGCTTTGGAATGAGAGGATGGATGTTGTAAAGTACCTGAATAGTCAGTTAAGGGGACTTGTAGCATGTGTATCGTGATATCATGAATAGCTTGGATACACAGGTTTGTGTAAGCTATTGACAGTGATAGTGTATTTCCTTGGTTTGGAGATCTTGGTGCCACTTGGTTTTATTGTCACATGGACATGTTAATGTGTGGACCTGGAGGATTTTCAGATTAGGAGTGTTTTGTCATGATGCCTGAAAAGATTAGTTGCCACGGTTCAATGGGAGATTTAGCATTGACTGTGCATTCATCACTTAGTGGTGAATGATCTTCTTTAGTGTTGCAGATGTTACTAGGAGGAGCTCTTAGATCCTATTGCTGCAGAAGGGTTCTTTCACATTTGCAGGGGCACTATTTGAAGATGTGTAACATCTTGGAGTCATGGAGGATTCATGAAATCCTTGGCTGAGGTGTTGGTGGTGCTTGACAGGTGATGTTGGTTTAGAGTTTGGTTTGTTTCATGTCATGATATTTTCTTGATTTCCACATTTGAGTTTTGGCATGATGCATTGCTATGTTCACCTGGAGTGTGGAATCTCCAAAGGGGGATGGTAAGATCATGATGTCATGATAAGTTCCTGATTTAGATGATTGGAGCTTTGACAGTGGTCTGGTGATTCTCCGTGTGTTGGGTGCATTGATCTTTTTCTTGATTACTTCATGTTGGTGCAGTGATGCATTTGGAGTTTAGCATGAAATGATTATTTGTAGATGTTCATGGGTACATGGAGAATAAGGTGAGGCTGTAATTCTCTTAAGATAAGAGAAGTGTTGTTGATGGTTACTCTTGATGAATATTTTAGTAGAAAGTCCAAGGAGCCTACACCTTGGTTGGACGTGAGTTCAACAGAGACCTATGAGGAGATTGCTCTTGCAGGAGTCATGATGGCTTGTATATCTTGGAGGAGCATTCTTATCCCTGCTCATGGTCTACTTGGCAATTTATTACTTGAGAGGTATTGCCCATTGTTTCTCTTAGGTGTTTTATGCTTTCTTTCATAGACATGGATCTTGAACTGCTCATAGATGGTTCTAGAGGATTCATTGTGAGAGATGGATAGCATGATTAATCTCCTTGTGCATTTGAGTTTAAGATATCATTCATTGATGAGGATTGTTAGGAGATGGTTTTATGGGCCGATTTTCTGAAATGGGAAATGGATTAGTTTGATCTTCTTTGGTTTGAGAGGCTTACATCCATGTTGGTTGCATGATTACATATGTTGAATTTGATCTCTTGAGATTGAATGTTTGTTTGGGTGTTGTTATGCTGTTCTCTTTGGGGTTTTGAAGAGGAGATCATACTTGACACAGTTGGCATTCAAAGGTGTATGTAGAAGGATTGTCTACAAGTATATGATGTGCAGAGTTACTCTCTATGGTCCTGGTTATCTTCCTGGATGGTTTGTTTCACACTACATTGGTTTGAGGTTTGATTGGAGCTGAGGTGATCACTAGCTTATGGTCATGTGTTTTCACTTATGTTCTTGGGTGATGACATGTAGGTTCTGTTATCTCTTTTCCTTTGTTGGGTGTGGAGAATTTGGGAGAGTTCTGGACTGGTGGGGAGAATTGTTCTTGCAGGTTATTTGTTTATAGATTTTACATATTATTGTGGACGATTCCTTGGTACTACATGATGTTGTTACTTACACCTTCTATGTTATGGTATTGGTAGACTTTGTATGCCTTGATCTTTTTCAGATCTGCATTACCCATGCAGTGGGAGTTCTTGGATGTGTTTGGTCTTCTTCGACTGGTTGACACATGGAGCTTGTATTTGCAGTTGATGGGTGTATATGTAGGTGGCATGAGTCTGCTGATGTCAATACCTTCAAGGTATGAGTGATTGGATGTTTTAGCACTGGCTGTGTGTGCTATTTTCAATCAAGTGGGTTTTTTGTTCAGTTGGATGGAAGCAGTCAATTTTGTGATTGTTGTTCTAGCTGATGTTCTATCTTGTTTCTGGAGGATGATTTCATGGCTGTGTTTTGGAAGCTTTAAAGTTGGTTATGCTGGAGCTTCTGTGTAGCTTGTGAGCACAGTGGAGTGGAGGCAGTATCAACTTTGGTTCTGTAACTTGGAGCATTGATGGTTTCCTGTAATTCCTTCATCAACTTGTGACTCAGATTATAGGCATTGACTTGTCCTGCTCTTCATCTCAGTGATCTGTTTGTTACTCTGACCATTTGTGTCTTCCCGATGGTGGTGTTCCTGCGATGTGCTATCGGCAAAATGGGGGTCTTCGGCGTAACTTGTTTGTCTTCCAATGATGGAGTATGTTTCACCGATGGCGTTCTGTCCATCGGCTTGACTATCACTGTCGGCCTTGTCTTAAGTTCTCTCTCAGATCACCTGTGCTACACTGATCGGTGTAACTATAACTATCGGCGATGTTTTGTGTAGTCTCTATGATAGTTGGTGTCTCTCCGATGGAAAGGTGTTCACCCTAGCTTGAACTATCGGCTAAACTCTAAGATGTCACTCCAACTGTTATGTGTGTTACCAATGGAGGTTTGGTATCGGCGGGACTAATGCTATCGGCCTTCAGTGGAATTCTTACTCCGATGAGCTTGGTCTGTCCGATGGAGTTTGGCATCGGCAGAAGGAACTTTAGCGCCAAAGAAGGATGAAGTCACACCGAAGGTCTTGGTCACTCCAATGGTTCGTTGATGATTGAGCGGCTGGGGTTGTCAGCGGCAAAAGCGTCGACGATAGACTTACCGCGTGTTCGTGGATATATACTACTGATGTGTTTGTCAACTGATGCATGTGGGACTATTTAGTCCTCATGAATATGAATGGTTGCGAATGGTTAAAGAACTGTCTACCTTTTGGAAGTTGTAACGGTCTGAGATAGTAACCGATTATTCTATTTTTGTAGTGTGAGATGAGAGGGAGAGAGAGTTCATGTTGTTCTGTTCAGTTGATTATTAGAGACAAAGAAGAGCAGTCTAGACACTCATGCATGGACATGTAGTTCTAAATGCTGGATGAGTGTGATACTTGGAACTAGGCAAGATAGACAAAGGAGAGGAGAGACTGTTGAATTATCTCCAGATGAAACATGATGTTAATCTCCATGAAAGGCTTAGTGCCTGAATTGTATTGTAACTGTATTTTCTGTTGCTGAATAATACAATGGCAATCTAGGCTTTTGGAGTGTGGGGTTTTTTACATGTAAGGGTTTTCCCCACGTAAATCTGTGTTTTTGTTCTATCTTTCATGTTTAATAATTCTGCTATTGAAACTGGTTAATGTTGCTTGTACTTTCCACTAAGGGTTAATGTTGGAAATGAACTATGTCTGATTCCACTTTGTGGCATAGTTGTGCGTGTTTTTGAGGCAATCTAATGAAATTTAAACCTGTTGAAGACACCACTGTTCTTAGAAATACGTTCTGAGATGCACTCATTTCCTTACACTTGCCAAGATTTTGCCTAATAAGACCATGTATTAGGCTTGTTGGTAGGACAATGAGAAATTAGTGAGTTGGAAGTTGTTGCAGACGGTGTAACTAGGGAAATTAGTCCATTTTTTTATCTATGCAAGGGTCCCAAGGTGGTTTGGGAAGTTTGGAGTAGAATCTGCCTTAGGTTGCTTTGTAAATGTGGCCTAATTAGGCCTAATTGTAGACTGAAATCCTCTGTTTTGAGCCATAGGTTCTGAAACAACCATACCCCATTCATTGATATGTTGAGTAAAGGGATAATGGGTATCCAAATCATTTCTTAGGTATTGGGTATGGTTCCATTCATGGAAATTAAGTCAGAAAAACACCTTGGGAAGGGCTACAAGCATAGAGGTCTAGTTACAAAGAATGTACCTTCAGTCCTTGGTTTTGGGGAATGGTACCTGGTTGATTTAGTAGATGAGAACATTTTAACACCCTCTCTATATCAAAGTGGTATCAGAGACACAGGTTCTGATTTGGGAAGTTGAAGGTTGAAGTGTGAAGGAGAGTGCCATAGGCAAGATGCCTCCAAAAGCTAGTACAATGGCCAAAGAGATAAGGGAACTGAAAGGGAAGTTACTCCAAAAGGATGGGATCTATAGAGAGTCTCAAGAAGCCACCCTAGCTAGGATAGCAGTCTTGGAGAAAAATCAAAGAAGAGGAGTGGTTAATGATGACCAAAGTGATAAGGAGGATAAGGATGAGAGTGAAAATCCTCCAATGGGAATCCAAGATGAGGATGAGGACTTGGACCCAGAAGAAAAGATGATGCTCAAGATGCTAAAGGCTGTTAAGGGTGACAACACTCCAAAGATGAAAGTTGAAGTGCCTATCTATGGTGGGAGGATGGATAGTGAAGAAGTTTTGAGTTGGATTGATGCATTAGAATTTTTTTTTGAATTTGAAGATATAGGGGACACCAAGAAGGTGAAATATACAAAATCCAAGTTGAAAGGGCCAGCTTTGACTTGGTGGAACTTTGTTCAAGAAGAGAGGGTTAAGAAAGGCAAGCATAAGATAAGTTCTTGGGATAGGATGGTGGCCAAAGTGAAGGCCCAATTCTTACCAATAGACTATGCTATACAAACCTTCATGAAGCTACAAACTTTGAAGCAAAAGGATTTGGATGTGATATCTTATACTAAGGAATTTCACAAGTTGTGTATCAGAACCAGTCACCATGAAAATGAGGTTGAAAGAGTGGCAAGGTACCTAAGTGGTTTGAGGCTGAACATAAGAGATGAAATCAGTTTAACTCCCCCTAAGGCAGTGGAAGAATGCTTCCAAATGGCCATGAGGGCAGAGGAGAAGATCAAAAGAAAGCAGGAGCAGCAAGGTAGAGGTAGAGGGAGGAATAATAGAGGAAGAGGCAACTTTGGGGGTAGGACAAAATTCCAAAGGCAGCAAGGTGAATCAAGTGGACAGGAAGAGCAAGCAAGTGAGTCAAGGGGTAATTTTAGAGGAGGTAGAAGGCCAAACAATAGAGGGAGGTTTGGTGGACTAGGAAGAGGGTCCAATACCTTCTTAGGCAAGTGCTACCAATGTGGCCAATTTGGTCATCCTACTTAGAAATGCCTAGACAAACCTGGGACAAGTTCTCATGGAGGAGAAAAGAACACAAGTTGTACAAGAGGAGGATCAAGAGAGTGTAAACTCACCTTCAGTGCATGTATCCCCAAAGGTAGGAGAGTCCTTGATGATAAGAAGGACATTGCTCAAAGTACCAGCCAACAAGGAGCCCCCACAAAGGAAAGCCTTATTCAGAACAACTTGCAAAGCCCAAGGAAAGGTATGTAAAGTGATTGTTGATTCTAGTTCTACTAACAATCATGTGTCTTTGGAAATGGTAGAGAAATTGAAGATGAAGAGGAATCCTCACCCTACACCATAAAAGGTATCATGGCTCAACAAGGGTCAACAAGTGCTTGTGAATAAGAAGACTTGGGTGGAGTTTAATATTGGTGCCTACAAAGACAAGGTTTTGTTTGATATCATTCCCATGGATGTATACCACTTGCTCCTAGGCCGGCCATGGCAATTTGATAGAGAGGCCAAGCATAATGGGAAGAAGAACATCTATGTGATTAAGAAAGATGGAGTGTCATACACTCTTACACCTTTGAAAGAAGATGAAAGTGTAGTACATGAGGGGCCTAGTGTGATGGTAGTGAAGGAGAAGGAGTTATTGAAGACCTTACATGAAGAAGGGGTTGGTTTTGCAATTGTTGGTAAGCCCATATCAGACCAAGCAGTAGCTAATGCAATAGAAGTTCCCAAGGAAGTGCAGATCCTATTGGAGAGATGTAAGAATATAGTGGAGAAAGAGTTGCCAAATTCTTTGCATCCCATAAGAGATGTCAGCCACCATATTGATCTAATCCCTGGTACAAGTTTGCCCAACAAGGCAGCCTACAAAATGACCCCACAACAGAATGAAGAAGTCAAAAATTAGATCCAAGAATTGTTAGACAAAGGTTTAATAAGGGAAAGCATGAGTCCTTGTGTTGTGCCTACTATTTTGGCACCTAAAAAGGGTGGAGAATGGAGACTTTGTACGGATTCAAGAGCCCTGAACACAATCATAATTAGATACAGGTTTCCTATACCAAGAATAGAGGATCTCATAGACAGCCTTGCAGGTGCTTGCTATTTTTTAAAAATTGATCTTAAGAGTGGCTACCATCAGATAAGGATAAGGGAAGGTGATGAGTGGAAGACTGCCTTCAAAACAAATGAAGGTCTCTATGAGTGGTTGGTGATGCCTTTTGGCCTATCTAATGCTCCTAGTACATTCATGAGACTCATGAATGAAGTCCTAAAACATTTCATTGGCCAATTTTTAGTAGTGTACTTGGATGATATCCTTGTATATAGCAAGACAAAAGAGGATCATTTGCAGCATTTGGATAGGGTATTCAAGAGGTTGGATGAAGAGAGGTTGATGATCAACCTTAAGAAATGTGAGTTTTTGAAAGAGAAGCTGGTCTACCTTGGGTTTGTCATCTCCAAGGGCACCCTACAGATGGATCCTACAAAGGTTGAGGCCATTCTCAATTGGCCAACACCTAAATCAGTTGGAGAAGTGAAGAGTTTTCATGGATTGGCCACATTTTATAGGAAATTCATCAAGAATTTTAGTCACATATGCTCACCCATTCTTGACACCATCAAAGGGGAAAGAGGAATAAGTTCTAATGGACTGTTGCAGTAGATAAAAGCTTTGAATACCTGAAAACAAGAGTGGCACAACAGCCTATTCTTTCTCTACCTGACTTCAACAAAGTGTTTACCATAGAATGTGATGCAAGCAATCAAGCAATTGGAGTAGTTTTGAGTCAAGATGGCAGACCCGTGGTATTTTTCAGTGAAAAGATTAATGAGGCCAAAAGAAGGTATTCATCTTATGACCTTAAATTATATGCTATGGTGCAAGTGCTCAAGAAGTGGAGGCACTATCTTTTGCCCAAGGAGTTCATTGTCTTCACTGACAACCATGCATTGAGTTACTTGAATAGCCAAGACAACTTGAATCATAGGCACATGAAATGGGTGGAGTACTTGTAGGCCTACACATTTGCAATCAAGCATAAGAAGGGTCAAGCCAATAAAGTTGCTGATGCACTTAGTAGGAGAGTGTTGATGGTCCAAGAGATAAAATTTCAAAGTGTAGGAATTGATTCTCTCAAAGGTATGTATCAAGAAGATGATTTTAAGGAAGCTTTTTCTATTTGTAATTAGTTTTCTAATGCATTTCATGGAGAGTACTCTGATTTTGTACTTCAAGATGGGCTTTTGTTCAAAGGGGCTCAATTGTATGTGCCCAAGTGTTCTATGAGGACAAATCTGATAAAAGAAAAGCATTGTGGTAGTTTGAGTGGGCATTTTGGGGTAGATAAGACTTTAGAGCAGGTTAGAATATTCTACCATTGGCCAAGAATGCACATTGATGTCAAAACGTTTGTTGAAAGTTGTGTGGTATGTCAGAGAGCCAAAGGGTCAATTAGTAATGCAGGTTTGTATCAGTGCTTACCAGTTCCTAATAGGCCATGGGAAGCCATAAGCATGGACTTTGTGATGGGTTGACCTAAGACCCAAAGGGGGTATGATAGTGTGTATGTGGTTGTAGACAGATTTAGTAAGATGGCTCACTTTGTCCCATGTAGGACCACAAATGATGCATCACACATTGCTGGTTTGTTTTTCAAGGAAATTGTAAGGATTCATGGATTGCCACTAAGTATTGTATCTGATAGGGATTCCAAATTCATTAGCCATTTTTGGAGAACATTATGGAGAAAGTTAGGGACAAACTTGACCTTCAGTTCTGCCTATCATCCCCAAACTGATGGGCAAACTGAAGTGGTCAATAGATCACTTGGTAACCTCTTGAGGTGTCTCACAAAGGAGCATGGGCAGCAGTGGGACTTGGTTCTTCCTCAAGCTGAGTATGCATATAATGACTCAATCAATAGGAGTATTGGCATGAGTCCATTTGAGGTTGTGTATGGTATGAACCCAAGAGGGGAGTATGATTTGAGAGATTTGAAGGGGATGGAGAAGAGAAGTGCTCAAGGAGAAGACTTTGCCATTGCGATGAAAGATATCCATTAGCAAGTCAAAGAAACTCTTGAGAAGAATATTTAAAATTACAAGAGGAAGGCAGATTTGAAAAGGAGAGATGTTCAATTTAAATTTCGTGATATGGTACTTGCACATTTGAGAAAAGAGAGACTACCTAAGGGCAGATACACCAAACTCGTGATGAAGAAGATAGGACCTTGCAAGGTGGTCCACAAGTTTGGCCAGAATGCCTATGAGATAGAACTCCCTCTTGGAGTTGCTATCTCACCCATCTTTAATGTTGCAGATCTATATCCATTCAAAGGATCTCTTGTTGCAAGTGAAGAAGCAGATGGAGCTGATGATGAAGATTGGATAAAGGACCTTCCTCCTAGCTAGCCAATGAAACTTGAAGCCATCTTGGACACAAGAGAGGTCAAGAGGACAAGGAACAAGGTCTATAATGAGCACTTGGTCAAATGGATTGGATTGCCAAATGAAGATGCCAATTAGATGTTAGAACAAGACATCAAACAGCATGGGACCTCTGTCCAAGAACTCCTTTCATCGGGATGATGAAATCCATTTCCCTCGGTTGCATGGTGCAGGATCACATTAGCAAATTTTGTCTATGAAGTGTCAATAAGGTCCTGGGTGGCTCTAGGACAAGGTTGTTTTTGTTTTGTCATAAATGGCATGTAATAATGTCAATAATGACCAAGTCATGTATTTGGTGTTTTGTTTGTGTCAAGCATGTTTAATAAGGTAGTAAGTTGCTTTGTAACTTAACAAATCATAGGCTTGGGAGGTTGTCCAATGACCATATAGTTGGTTTTACAGTTGTGGATTCAACAAAACTTCTTAAAAAATGTATAAAATGCCTCCCATACCCCGAGGACAGGGGTTGGGCGTGATTTGTGAAGAAATTTTTGAAGCAAACTCTATTTTTTCTGCAAATTCTCTGTTTACTCTTTGTTGCAGGCCGTACCCTGACTTTGTATGGGTCTGTCAAGATTTGAAAGTCATCAAATGTGATATTACTATGTGTTACCTATCATTTGCACTTGGTTTGGAGTTTTATCATTGATTTTAAGGGAATAAATCTCTATTTTTATAGAAACTGCCTAAAACCCTGAACTAGGGTTTTAAGAACTAAATGATGGGCTTTTAGGCCATTCCACTGACCAAACCTCCTCAAAATTGGTGGAATGGAATGTTGTAGGTTAGTTTTCATGGTTTTGGCAATGGACAGGGCATAAAATGGAGTTTGGGCAGAAACTTGCCAAGATTTTGCCTAATAAGACCATGTATTAGGCTTGTTGGTAGGAAAGTGAGAAATTAGTGAGTTGGAAGTTGTTGCAAAGGGTGTAATTGGGTAAATTAGTCCATTTGTGATCTATGTAAGGGTCCTAAGGTGGTTTGGGAAGTTTGGAGTAGAATCTGCCTTAGGTTGCTTTGTAAATGTGGCCTAATTAGGCCTAATTGCAAACTGAAATCCTCTGTTTTGAGCCATAGGTTCTGAAACAACCATACCTCATTCATTGATATGTTGAGTAAAGGGATAATGAGTATCTAAATCATTTCTTATGTATTGGGTATAGTTCCATTCATGGAAATTAGGTCAAAAAAACACCTTGGGAAGGGCTACAAGCATAGAGGTCTAGTTACAAAGAATGTACCTTCGGTCCTTGGTTTTGGGGAATGGTACCTGGTTGATTGAGTAGATGAGAACATTTTAACACCATCTCTACATCATATAGTACATCAAATTATTTTGTGCGATAATGGAATGTAGGATTCTTAGCCAATGTAATGGTACTTTGATTGTCACAACTAATTCTCATTGTCTTGTTTACAAATCTAATGTTCAAACATGATCTCTATAATCACATCACCTTTTTATAGACATGTACATTATCCATATAATTAGCCTAAGTAATGGAAAGGGGACAATTGTTTTCCTCTTACTCATCAAATGAACTTCCCCAAAGATGGAAAATACACAATCACTAGCATATCTCCTTCTATCCAAGTCACTAACCCAATCTATATCTATAAATCCCTATATGTCTAATATCCTACCCACATTACCTATTCTATTGTAACAAATATAGTAACCAATAGTTCCATGGAAATGTCTAAATACCATTTTAACATAAGTCTAATGTCTCTTACTAGGGTTAAATATAAACATGCTCAAAACTCCCATTGCTTGGGCAATAGATCTAATCTAATACAAACTATAGCATACATGAGACTTCCTACTACATGAGCATATGAGAAATTACGTGTCTTAAAATCCTCATTGGAATTAGGAAATTATTCTAAATATAATTTGTGTCAATTGGAAGGGTAACTAATTTAATATCATTCATTATAATTTTTTGTAAAAATAGTTTCAACATATTTTATTTGGTTTAACCAAAGAATCCTAGTAGGATGGTCACTAAATATTTAGTTTGAAGCCCCTAAATATTTCAAACCAAATTTCATGGAAAGTTTGAGTTTTCAATTCTTTTATCATATCTTTACCATTTCCAATGAGAAACATATCATCAACATACAAGACTATGATTACAAAATGACCATCAACCTACTTATAGTGAACATAATTATAAACTTTTCTATGAACAAACTCAAGTTTTAAAACATAAGCATCAAAATTTTGATATCACATCCTAGGTGGCTATTTTAAATCATACAAGGACCTTTTAAGTTTACAAACAAAAATTTCCTTCCCCTTTTCAACAAAATTATCAAGTTGAGACATATAAATATCCTCTTCTAGATCCCCATACAAGAAATATATTTTCCATCCATTTGATCAACTTAAAAACCAAAAGAAACAACAATATAAAAATATGAATCTAATGGAGTTAATTTTAGCAATAGGAGAAAATATTCCACCAAAGTCTATTCCCGCAAATTGGGAATATCCCTTTGCCACCAATCTTTCCTTGTACATATCAAATGTACCATCTATAATTTAATTTTTTCTTGAATACCCATTTACAATCAATAGGCTTTCTTCCCTCAAGAAGATATATTAGATCCCGAGTCTTGCACTTATTCAGAGCCGCCATTTCCTCTTTCATGACCACAAGAATTTCTCTCCCTTGATGAAAGAAGTTCCTTCCTAGGTCTAGATTCATCAAATTAGTACATCATAAAATAAATACATAATGAAAATATAAGGGTCTATACCTTAGAAATTGTGGACCTTCTCAAAGGTGGTGGAGTATGAACCTCTTCCAAATATGATTCTAAACTTTCTTTTGAGTCTTCCTCCTCATCTCCATCCCCTTCTTGTACAACAACTTGTTCATGTTTAGCTAAATATTTATCCTCTTGATCTCAAAGTGAACCTTATCGTCCTCTTTCTCCTTTGGTTGTTATGATCTAGGAAAAACACTTACATCCCTTAAAATAATATTTCTAGAGTAATTTTTTTCTAAGTCAGTGGATTCCAAAGTTCATAACTTTTAAAATTTTAATTATAAACAATGAAAATTACTTTTTAAGAGTTGAAATCCAACTTAGATCATAGTTTCTGAGTCACTTGATCATAAGCCTCACAACCAAAAACTCTAAGATGTGCAAATTTTGACTTTTTATATGTCCACACTTTCTATGGTGTCTTATCATCAAGAGAGAAAGTAGGAGACCTATTTACCACATAGAAAGTAGTATTACTAGCTTCAACCCAAAATTTGTGTTCTATATTAGCACCACTTAACATACTTCTATCTTTTTCCATCGATGTTATAGTCATTCTCTTAGGTACTCCATTTTGTTGTGGTGTGTAAAAGTAGTTTTCTATCTTATAGTTCCATTGTGTTTATGAAATTCCTCAAATTATTTAGAGCAATACTCCCCCCATTTTTAGTTATCAAATTTTACATTTTATTTTCATTCTGAGTTTCTACAAGCACCTTTATTTCCTTAAATTTGCTTAAAACTTTAGATTTGTGCTTGAGAATAAACCAAAACTTTTATAGAGTAATAATCAATAAAGGAAACATAAAGAGATTTTACAAGACTTGGAGCATCAACTAGACCAAACACATCAATATGAATCAAATTTGCAATCCTTTTAGCTTTAGTTCTACTATAAGAAAATTTCACCCTATTTTGTTTATGAAATACAATGCTCACATAAATCAAAGTCACGGGAATAATTAGAAATAACCACAACCATTTCTTACATATGTAGCCTAATCTATGGTGACACAACACTAACACATCAGATGATTCCTTTCTATTTTGAGAAGCCATGACGTAATTACACAAAGTGCTAGCATCAAATCCAAATAATAGAGCATATCTAATCCCATTTATTAAAACAAAAGATCACCTATCCAACCCACAACCATATTTGTCATGTTACATACACACCATTGTAATTCATCTTAGAAACTAAAATAAGATTCTTGGCTAATACAAGAATATGCAATACATTAGAAATAGTTTTCACTCTACCATTGCTAAAAGTAAATTTACCTTCTCTTGAGAAACAATCTTGTGAGAAGTGTTATAATCAAGGTACATCTCTCCTTCATCATATTTTTTATACTCCAAGTACCACTCCTTATGATGAGTCATATGGAATGAGGCACTTGAATCAATCAATCAACATATGAGTCTCTGTATTTTTATTTTTTTATTAAGTTTTCACTCCTTAATGTGACTCTTTTTACCATAATTCCAACACTTTACTTTAGATTTATTAGGATTTTTTTTTCTATGATTAGACTTAGATTTCCTTTTGTCTCCCTTTTCTTATCCCCTCTTTCCTTAGAACTAATCTATATAAAAATAACATCTTTAGAGGCATCATCCACATATTTCCTTCTTTATTCTTCATTAAGTAGAGCTAACACTAGGTTATGAAGTTTTAATTTAGAAGCAATACTACTTATTGCCATGGTTACATTGTCCCATGAATAAGGTAGTGAACAAAGTAAAGAAATGTATTTGTCTGCTCTTCCATTTTAACATCTATGGAAGAATTCAAGACCAATAGTAGAATCCCATCATTCATTTTTATTTATTATACTTTCCTTTTAAGAAATAACTTATTCATTAGACTCTTAGTATGATACAAACTAGCAACCTTATTCCATATTTTTTGTGCAATACCTTCCCCTAAAATATTCATTAGTATAGAATTATAAAGTCATAACCCGACATCACTTCTTTCCTTTCTATCAATTTAATCCTATTCATCCCAATCCATTTTATAAGGGAGGAAGTTTGTGTAGGAACCTAAAATTGTCTACTCATCATCCAACCCCAATCAGGACATCATTAAACCACTTTCTTCCACAATTAATTAGATAAACACCTAATTATATATTTAATTGATCAACGCCCCTTCCAATAGTGATTAAATAATATTTTATTATTAAATCACTATTCATGCACTATTCATTCTTACCATCTCCTAGCATTTAATTGAATAAATTTAATTATTTATTCAATTAATCAATCCATCTTCTAGAGTCTAACATTAGATAAATATTTATTTATCTAATGTTCATTACTCATCAAAAAATTAAATAAATATTCCTATTTATTTAATTCCCTATTTATGCACTTTTGATTAAGTTGACTAATCCACTTAATCACATGTGTATGCTTGCACATTCTAAATCTTTGATCAACCCATTCAAACCACTCACATCTTGCAACATGTACAAAGATATGACTTTTGTACAAGATCACATGGCCTTCTTACAAAGGAATGGGCAAGTCCTTTGCACATCCCTCTAAAAAGGGTCCTTTTATCCCTTTTCAATCCGCACCATCCACTTCTTCTAAGACCATCCTCCATTCTTGATCTCTCCTTGATCCAAGGACCATATTTATCCTCCAATCCTATCATGCCACTTGGTGACCTCTCATCAATCCAATCCTCTCAACCAACCTCAACCATTGATCTTCCAAATCAATCCTATCCATCCAATCCCCCATCCAAAAATCTATAAATCCAACCTATAGCAAGCCATTTGCAAGTCTCCATATTGTGAAAAGTTATGTTGTCATTTTGAGGAGCAATCAACATCAAAAATCAAGGAACAAATCCAAAATAATCAAGGTTTGCATGTACTTAGTTAGCTTCCTTTCATGTTTGAATTCCTTTAGCTCTATCATGAGGTTGCATTTGATCATAAATAAATAGATTAATATTGCATTAGCTTTCTCTTTATAGTTCATTTTCATATGTACACATTTTGGCACACCCGGTGGGACCCCTTGGTCCTTATCTAATCATCTTTTGATGTTTTTAGCCTCTTTGAAGCTTGCAGGTCATGGATGAGCATTTCTACAATGGATGAGTGCCTACATGTCTACTTGAGCATTTATGTGATCCTTGAGTGCCTTTGTATCATATTGTGGTGTTTTTGTATTAACCCTAGGAGCTGACAAGAAAAATTTTCAATCTTTCTTTTTTGTGCTAAAAATCATCATTTTTGGGGTCTAATCATTGGGTTTTGTAGGATTTTATCATGCTAACATGTTGTATGTCATCCTAACCCTTTGTTTTGACCTCTAACCATCTTTTTTGTAGCTCAAAATCTCATTTTTTGGCCCTATTCATGGATGATCATTTATGTAAAAATGAAGTGTTTCTATATCTAGATGAGCACCTTTGTATCTGGGGGCTTCAAAAATCATTTTCATCAAATTTGGCTAATTTAACTCTCAATTTTTTGGTAGGGGGTCATAATGCCAAAATTGACAAAAATCCAATTTTAACCCTCTTTTTTAATTAAATTTTCATCAAAAATCTCATGTTTTGGGCGTGTTTTCATACACAAGCACCTCTATCCTCTATATGTAAACAAGCGCCTCTATTTTTGCTAAAACATAATTCACTTATCTTGGGATTAAATTTTTCTAACCTCTAAATTTGATCATTTGATGCATGTGCCTTTTCATCTAACATCATTTTGTACAGCTATCGTTGGTCCAAGACAAGAAAATCAACTACTAACTTATGTATTGTAGCACATGCTTGTCAAACACCTTATCATTTTGCACTAATCTTAGGTACATCTCATTTCTAACCTAGGGTTAATAAACTTTGTATGCTTTGTTTGAGATCAAGCCAAAGTGTATGCTCTCATCGCACTATTTGGCGATCTTGGAGATCAAAAACTTTGACTTGATCTAATTTTCTTATCATTGTTAATCTGAAGAACCTAGTGTGTGTATGCTCTCCCTTCACGTTGAAAGGTGATCTTAGGGATCAAAATCAACTAGGCTTCTTTCCTCTAGCGGGCTTGCTCAAGGATTTGATCACCTTGGGGGACAACCCAAACCCACGTGTTCTAGTGGGGTATACAAATTTGGGAGAGAATCAAAAGACTCTCCCATTGGGAGACACTTTTCATTTTTGCTAAACTTGCAATAATTTTATGCCTTGCAAAGTGAAGGAGGAGAGTGTGTTACCCTCTCAAACCATGCCTTAGACATACCCCTCATCACACAGACATTAGCCTCACACACCTTGAGTGTATTGAGGACACCCTTAGAAGCCATATTCATCCTAGTTTAAGACATTTCAATCATCATTCCTTGTGGTGCATCAGATACCGATTAGGCCTAAGAAGCTACTCACGCCATACTTTCAAGTTGGGGAGATATAACTCACTTTGGGAAAGGCTTTGGCCTCCAAGGTAAGGGTTGCATAGGAGGTACATGACCTAACATTCCCTATCTATCCATCACTTAATAAATAGTATATTATGGACCCATAAGGTTTAACACTCCCACTTGAATAATCTAGGATGTTATTGTTCTTGGCATGTTTTCATTTGTTGAAACCTTTGCTCTCCCTTATTCCAAAATCTAAATCCTTTTCAAACTTGTCCAGGTTGTGTGTGAAATCTATTGTTTGCAATTGCCCAAGGTCAAGCCATCCCTAATTACCTTCTAATCATCCAAAAATGATGGTCATGAAAGATTATCAACATTTGTCCCAGATGATGGTCATGAAAGAATGATGTTATGGCATTATCTTGATGACAACTTTCCATTTTTCAAGTGGCTCATTTTGTAGTGATTTTAATGCGATGGAGTCTCTTGAGGATAAAGTTGACATGTTGCCAATGTGTTGGTGTGTTGGAAATTATGGAACTTGGTTTTATTTAAAAAACCAATGGGGGTTAGTGGACCCAGATTTTTGATGGCGACGTGCCATATCATATCCTTGGTTTATGTGGTCCAACAAAGATAGGAAGCTTAAATGTCTCAATCAAGTTATGTTTTTTGAGCAACATCTTCTCTCTTTTCTCTCACAATGGTAGTTTTGTCGATGTAAATCTTGAGATCATTCTCTTTAATCACAGTCCCACCACTTTTAAGGTTAAATGGGTTTTTGAACTAATGAAGACCCCATGTACATAAATTATATCGAACACATCATGTTTTTTTCATTGGGGGACCATCCACCTCATAAAAAACTTTAGAATTTGGAGACATGTTATCCCTTTTACCAGTTAGATTGATTGGTACAATTTTCTGATTTCTTGCACCACCACCTTCCTACATAAGTTTGGCCAGTAGGTTTCCCATGTCTAAAAGTGTGTTGAGGTTGTTTTGACCAAGGAGTCTACTCAGGTTTCCTACAAACTTGAATGCAATCCTTTTAACTTATAGTTGTAGATTTGAGCTTCCAAGCTTCAACACTGCCTCAATATTGTCAAAGCTTATCGAGCCAAAGGAACTCAATTTTGATCTTGATTATATTGGCTCACGATGGGAAACAAACCCTCAAAAAACCTTTTCAACTACTTGTGTATCAAGTAAGCTTTCTTGTAGATCAAAGATCTTAAAATGAAAAGTAGGAGGATCTCCTCTCTTTCTCACATTTCTCATGCCTTCCTAGGCCATTATAATCTTGTGTTTCAAGATTAGAATGATATGTATGAGCTCCATTGTGCACTTTAGAAATGCCTAGATGTTGTTTCCACCTAGCTTAGCCAATTAGCTAGCACAACTTTCAATACTCGACTAAATTTGGAGGAGCTGTATGATGCAGTTATTATAAAGTGTCAAGCTTGGATGGATTTCCCTGTGAGATTTATAAAGCCACATGATACTTCATAGTACTAGAATTGCTCTAAGTTTACATAGAACTTGTCCAAAAGGGTTCCCTAGTATCATTCATCAGTGGTGGTAATATCAAATTCATTCACAAAGTTGAGAATCCAAAGCTCATCTCTAATTGGCAACCTATAACTTTACTTAATGTGTCTTACAAGATTTTAGCTAAATCTCTTGCTCTAAATCTCAACCTTTTGTTACCTTCCATTGTTTGAATGGAGAAAATTGACTTCAATCAAAGCCATTACATCCTTAATAATATTATTGATATTTGGAAAGGGATGGAATGTTCTAGGGCCTCTAGACATTGCACTCTTTTTCTAAAGTTGGACTTTGAAAAATCTTATGACCGTGCGTTGAGTGGCCTTTCATTATGGTGATGCTCAAATCTCTTAACTTTGGTAGTTTTTTTTTTCTTTTCTATAGGTTTTTCAAACCTTGTTTTATAATGCTTCAACTTGACTATATATTAATGGGGGAGTATTTAGGAGGTTTGGCCTTTTCTATTCCACTAGAGAAGGATGTACATTAGCTCCTTGTATGTTTTGGTGGTTGAAGGATTTTGACTACCTTTCTTGTGTATTTCCCTCCCTTCCTCCACCTAATAGCTTATCAATGAACAATTCACCAACGACACTTTTATCATGTTGGTAAAGCAACATGAATCTTTTCATGAGGTCATGGTTTACCTCAATACTTTTTGTCTAACCTCTAGTTTAAACTTGCAATAGCTCAATATGCAATGTTATAGTCAAAGTCCTTTCTTGTTACTACCCTAGTTTAAACATTTCCAATTGAAATGGATCAAAAAGGAGATATGTTCAAATTTATGGGCATTCCCTTTGTGTTTGAAAGTTCTATTGCATTTTGGCAATATGTCATTCAAAGGGTGAAGAAAAATATCTTTTTGGATCTCAAATACTCTTTCTATGACAAGAAATTCTAATATCTACACTAAAGTGTTGGCCACTGCTCAAGTCTATTTTTCTTCTTTTTGGATGCCATCTAAAGAAACCTATGAGTAGATTGTCAAATTCATTAGAGACTTCTTCTAGCATAATGGGAAGAACTCTTGTGGTTGTCAAAGAGTTGCCTAAGATATATATTGTCTACCCTAGGACAAAGGTGGTATGGGCATTATTGACATTTAAAGATAGAGACAAGCTCTTTGTGATAAGTGGGTTATCAAAGCTATTGAAGGCTCTAAATTTTGAAATGTTCTTCATAAGTGTTATATTGAGGAAGGCTCCTATTATGGCATAAATTGTTGGAAAGATAAAGGCTTCCATTTCCTTCTCATCACTTCAACTCTAGTCAAGTTCAAGGGTTTTTTTGTTGTTTAGAGCATTTGGAAAGCTTTTGATTATCTCAAACCCTTCCTCAAGTGGGATAGAGATAGTTTTAGGATTGGTTTATCCTTTAATGACTAGAGTTTATGGTGGTCTCCCATCATTAATTATTCTATCATACGTTTGGCTAAGCCCTTGGGAATCAAAGCATTGCGACTTTTTTACAAAGGCATTCATGTTGGGAATTGGGTGACATCCATCTGCAAAAAGTCCTTATAGGAAGAGTTTGTCTACATACTTAGTTGTGATGATATGTGGTAAAGTTACAAATGCTTTAGTATAGCAAGCATATTGATTTACATATGGTAATGATGTTGTAGGTGTTGTGGTACATGTCGTATATGTTGGTTCACATGAGGTGATGTTGTGGTAGTAACTACAAAGCATTTGAAGAAGAACTCACAATGACATGTATTTAATGTTTCTAGAGCAAATGCAGGAGCACATGTGGCAGCATTTGGTTCATGGGGCATGTTTCAAGGGTAGAACAATGTCTTGGAAGATGGAACTAGATATCACAAGCAAATTGGAGTAGTTTTATGTTGGTGTGAGCTACCACAAGCAAGGAGCTAGTAGTGGTGACTATACCAAAAACATGTATTCATATCGATAGTGTTATGGTTGTAACTATTGATTCATTAGAGTGTGCAACAACAGTAGAATATACAATGTGATTATACATGTGAAGGTTTCATACTCAGTGTTATTTGTTGCATGTTAATGTCATGTATAGTCGAAATATAGTTGCATGAATCTTGGTATTCCATGAGTTGGTTGGATAGTTGGATAGTTGGTATTCCCATGAATATGTTTATATATCAATTCATTTGAATGTGCCAAGGTCACAAACTTGGTCACTTGTGTGTTAGACATTAAAGACATTTACAAATTGTTGGTGTGTGATAATTAGAGCGATTGCATAAGAAGGGTATGATGTAGATTGAGACTCTATAAAAGGTTTCCAAAGACCTTGTATTGAATTAGTGTTGATTCTAAATAATATAATTATGAACATCTTTTAGTGGTGGGTTTTCTCCCAAAAGGGTTTCCCATGTAAAAATCTGTGTCTTGTGTAATCTTGTAGATGTATATTGTTCCATTTACTTCTATATATAGATTTTACAAGTGATGTTGATTATTAATTGAGCACATTGAATATTAGGTTTTCATCATCATAGTTTATTAGCCACAATAGGGATTAAAATAACCAATAATTCACACCATAAGGGATCTTGTCTCCTCCAAAGATTAGATTCCCTAGCCAACCTTGTAACAAATATTTAATCTTTCTAATTTGGATTTTCCTTCTATTTGGAGAATTTAAGAGCCCACCCATAATGTCATGTTGTAAATTTTGGGGCTTCATCCCCCACATGCTTGGTAGTAAGAAGGTGATGGTCAAATCATGATATAACATTCAAGAATTATACTCTTGGGTCGCTTTGTAGAATGTCTAGTTGATTTTCTCTAACTCTTACTAAGCTCAATCTATGTTAGGATTTTCACTCT
The DNA here is from genome assembly GCA_027924645.1 of Cunninghamia lanceolata. Lineage (NCBI taxonomy): Eukaryota > Viridiplantae > Streptophyta > Pinopsida > Cupressales > Cupressaceae > Cunninghamia > Cunninghamia lanceolata. The sequence goes on from BSBN01000405.1 coordinate 1,450,580, forward strand.
TCCCCCTGCATGCGGATTTTTAGACTCAAGAGGGTCTGGCATGCTAGACTTGATCCTAAGATTACCACCTTTATGTGGTTCTTATACTATTAGGGTCCACCTCTTAGCTAGTGATTAGTCCATTTTTGGAATTCTCAAGCCAAAAGTCCTACCTATTACAAATTTGAGAATTTAAAGCATTCTTTTTAGACTTGTCCTTAGGCCCAGACCACTTGGTAATGGATTCACAACCTTTTTGCTCCCTATCATCTAAATTTCTTCTCTTGGAGAGTTTTTACTTTAGGGGATATGGCCCCTAGCTTGTTTACATTACTAGACTTTAGGATTTCTTTAAATCTACTATTATTTTCCAATTCTAGAAGTCTAGAGATCGAGCTATATTTTCTAACAGGGATATTGGTTGTAGTTGCCCTCTAATTGAGAAAGTGAATGTGGTTTCTTCTGCTCATGTACAGGCCCAAGTGTAGGCAAAAAAAAGTTGGGTATGAAATTTTAGCACTTATAAGGTCTACTCAACCACTATGGGAATGCCCCATGCACCATGAATTGGGTTCTTCTTGATGGAATTCATCACACCACACTCCCTTCAATCATCTAAAGGTGTAACCACAACATCTCCCATAGTGATGGCCATTTCTTGTCATCACTTATGTAGCAAAGATGGTTTGCTTCCCCTTGTGGGAAGACATTTAGCTATAGGTAGGCCAAGATGATGCACTTACCTTTGACCTTGAATCTACAATTTGTGAATTCATCTCCAATGATCAACCCTTTACTTGGATGGTGTATTTAGTTCCTTTAGTAGTGTAAGATCAAGTGATAAATCAGGATAGATTGGTGGCTCCTAATTAATTGGATGAGTATTATTAGTGGGTTGTGCCCAAGAGTGATATGGTCTTCCTCCACCAAACCCCTAGAGTATCTGCATGCACTTAAGTAGTGTGGTTTTATAGATTTTTTTTATAATAGTTTTTTAGGCTACTAATTCTAATTGTTGTCACTTGGATTTGCACCCTATGTTGGAGAGGTTCAACGGTCTTCAACAATCCAGTGAAATATTGAGATGACCTCTAAGTGTGGGACCCTGCAAGGAGGTCAAATCTCTAGAGAGAGGCTGGTTCCTTCGTCGAACAAGAGATTCAGCTATTCTTAAGACTAAACCTAATCTATCCACCGTTGAGGAAAAGAGGAAGAGGGATAAAATTGAAAATTATAAGGGGTGATACACTAGGTTTGAATGTAAAAGCTCTCACAGAACTGAGAAAATGCACAAAATAAAGAAATACAGTTGATCATTTACACAAATCTAACAAATTCTTAGCAGAGGTAAAGAAATAAACAAGATTGAGAGGAAATAAACATTCATAGACAATCAGTTCTAAATTACATAGAGCTAAAACAATAGAAAAGGTAAAAACACAGTGTGTATTTCAACAAAAGAAACGGTTATAGCAGAGGAAGGCTCTATTTGGAATACAGAAGCATGAAAATCCAACTATTTTCCAACCCTCATTACATCTTACAAACATGCATATATAACATTTCAATTACATTGTCCTCAATCATTTCATCAACAAATTCGCCCCCATGGGCCTGTCAAAAAATATCCCAGCAAAAGGAACCTTTGTCTGCCAAAATTCAATGCAGAAAATCTCTTGAATCATGGAGTAGCTGGGAGATATTTTGCCTCTTCAATGCACCAGCTGGTTCATCACCTGTAGCAATAAATGCAAAAATATCTATAGATGGGGTAGTTGAGCAGATCAGATTCTGCATTAATGACAGATGAAATTTAAATGAATTTCCCTCCAAAATCCCTTTTTTTTACAAATCTTTTAGAACACTTCAAGTATCTACATTCAGATATTTAAAGTTTTACAATATTTTACAATTCTCTGTTTATCATTGATTTCTGCATATTATAAACTATTGTGTCTTCCTCTCTATATCTTCTTATCTTCAAGCGGCCTCTTTGTCATTCCCTAAACTAGGGCTTATTTCTTCTATTTTGCCCTTATCGTCTAAGTCCATTTCTCTAAATTTTCTTTGCTTGCTCCTTTTCATCTCTATTTTTGGCTTATTGGCAAAAATCATCCTCTGAACCATTCCTAGCTATATTTTGCCTTATCGATAAAATATTCAAACTTCAAACTTTGTTTTGTTTCTCCTTTCTTGCTTATCAATAAAATATCATTTTGTTGAACTTGGCTTTCTTTTTTGCCCTATCGGGAAAAGGTCACTTTTTCAAACCTTGGCTCCTTTATCGGTAAAAGTCACTTTTTGCCGAGCTTTTGCCTTGCTTCATCCTTGCCTTATCAGCAAAATATACTATTGGTGAACCAAAAGAACTTTGAATTCGCCATGCCTTGGCCAAATTTCCCTTTTATTGAACCTTTCCCTCAACTTCCCTACCTTATCGGTGAAAAGCCATGTCGGCAAACTTGAAGATTTTTGAACCTTTGAAAGGTTCATAGTTTTCTTACTTCTATAATAAAAACAATCCTTTGCTTTTCTTTTGCCTTAGACTATTTGAAGAACGTGTTCCCCTTGCCCTCTTTCAGCGAACTGGTCCGTTTGAGAATTTGAAGTTTTATCAACAAAGGGGAAGAAAGGCTTCATGCCTTAGTCATTTTTTGGTTAGTTCAGGAAACTAAAAGTTTGCCCATAAAAGCGAAAAGGGGAGAAAAAATTAAGGAAAAAGCTTCAAATTTTCTAGGTTTTTTTTTGGGTTTTTTGCAAGGATTCCCCATATGAATTTTATATTATTTTTACAAGGCAGAACATTGGAATTTGAAGGTTTTAAGGCTTGCAGAGCTAGATTTCAAGGGATTTCAACAAGATTTTTGAGTTGGGCTATTTGACTCTGGGTAGAGGAAAATAGGTCCACATTTTGGTGACCTCTCAAGGATGTTTTCTTTCTAAACAAATGGATCAATGACCTTAAGCATCCATTGGGCATGGAGTCTAAAAGTGTACTGTAGTAGGTCAAAATAACTAAAACCCTACCTTTTGAAACAACACCAAAAAGGAAACAAGGCATGCATTCTCCTAATGACAATGCAGGCCGTACAAAAGCACTTATTGAAGGGAAAACTAAAGCAGAAATAAAACTAAAACAATATGTACATAATCTCATACCAACATTAATGGTAAGGTTTGAGATGGATCCCATTGACTGAGATCGGTAGAACTTCACCATCCAGCTTTGAAAGAATGAAAGCATGCTTGCAGCTGATGATGATATATGGCCCACTCCAAAGTGCATAAAACTTAGTGTGGCCTCCAAGTTTGGCTCGGTCAGCATCCCACTTCAAAACAAGATCACCCTCTTTGAAGGTCTAAACCTTGGCTTTCTTGTTAAAATAGTTTTTGGTCTGCCTTTGATGTTCTTCCAAGGTAGTTGTGGCTGATCGTCTTTGTTCTTCTAGTTCATTCAATTCAGCCATTCTGACAAACCTGACATCTTCTCCTTCCAATACTAATTGTTGAGCCAATTCTAATGCAGGAAACTCTAAAGATATAGGCAACCCAGCCTCTCTTCCATACACAAGGACAAAAGGAGAGTTTCCAATGGCTCTCTTGTGAGTGATCCTATCAGTCCAAAGAGCTAATTTGATCTTATTGTGTCATTGCCTCTGGTTTGTCTCCATGGTCCTCTTTAGGATCCTAATCATGTTCTTGTTAATGGATTCAGCCAGCCCATTACCTTAGGGGTAATAGTTGGATGAAGTTTTCAAGAACACATTATATTTTAGAGCCCAATCAACAATTCTAAAACCAGTGAATGCTTTTACATTATGAGAAATAATGGTGTGAGGGACTCCAAACCTCGTCATGATCTCTTCCAAGAAATCCATGATTACTGACTCAGTGGCCTCTTTGAATGGGGCTACTTCAACCTACTTCAACCCACCTGGTGAAGTAGTCTGTTGCAGTCAAAACCCACTTGTGACCAACACTAGAAGTGGGGTTTATCATGCCAATGATGTCTAATCCCCACTTTGAAAAGAGTTGATCCGCCTAAATAGGGTGGAGTGGGAGTGCTGCCAATCTTTCCTTTCCTGCAAAGAGAGCACACTCTTTGTACTTTTTTACCCATTCACGAGCATCATTGAATAATGTGGGCCAAAAGTAAACTACCCTCATTATTTTCATTGTTGTAGCCCTAGCAGAGAAATGACCTCCAGCTGGGTTGGCATGGAACTCACAGAGTATTCTATCAATTTGATCTTCTTCTATGCACCTCAGTAAGACTCCATCCAGGTTTCTCTTGAAGAGAACACCATCCACCAAAGCACAAGGGATAGACTATAGCCTGAAGTATCTTCTCTTGGTTCTATCCAATCCATGGGGATAGTCACCAGTGGATAGGAAATTGGCCATATCTGTTGTCCAAGAACTCACAGCTGATGGCTCAGTTGTAGGTTCTTCCTCACTCAAGTGATAAGATGAACTCACTTCATTAATAGAAGTCTGAGCTAGTTGTTCACACAATCCTCTACCTCTAATTAGCTTAGTGGCTTTGATGATCACATCATACTCTAGGATCTTAGGGACCCAGCTGGCTATTTTTTCACTAATCTCAATCCCCATTTATAATCTCTCACACTAGCATGAGAAACTAAAACTTTAATATGATTATTTGCCAGCATATATCTGATTTTTTTTCAAAGCTCTAACAATGGCAAATACTTGTTTATCCATGGGGTTGTATCTAACCTCATAGTCCTTCAAGGTCTGACTGAAGAAGGCTAGAGGTTGTTCCATTCCTTGTTCATTCTGTTGCATCAAAATAGCAGCAATATTGTTCTCTCCTCCATGTACATAAAGGACAAAGTCCTCATAATTTGGGTTCATGAGTGTAGGAGCCTAGGCAATTTCTTCTATGATCTTCTCAAAACCATCCTTCCCTTCCTTAGTCCATCTTAAGACTGCATCTTTCTTGAGCATAAGGGTTAGAGGCTTCACCAAGCTAGCACAGTCAAGAATGAACTTCCTAACAAAATTGATCTGCCCCAGAAATGACTTTAAAGCCTTTTTGTGAGCAGGCAGAGGGAGAGAAAGAAGAGTTGATGTTCTTTCAGGATCTATGGAGATCCCATCCTTACACACTAGTTGGCCCAGAATCTTACCCTGAGCAACAACAAAAATACATTTTTTAGGGTTCAGAGATGTAGACACCCAAAAATGACCATGTCTTCAAATCACTTGCATTTTCATCTAATTTGTCTAATCCCTTGCATCTCAACATTAATTAAATAATCTAATTATTTAATTAATTTCATCAAAATCATCAAATTCTTCCAAATCTCCTAAATTTAACATTAATTAAATAAATCCTCTTTATTTAATTAATTTAATCAAAGTCAACTTTATTCTTCGAAAATTAAATAATTTTGATTATTTAATTAATTTATTTTCAAAATCCTCTTATCTACAATTAAATAATTTTCATTATTTAATTAAATCAAATTGTTCTTCCAAATTTAAATAAATCATGCAAATTTATTTAAATTATCTCAATCTCTAAAAATAAAATATAATCAAATATTTTATTTATTCTTCTATCATGCACAAACAATTAAATATATTTATTTATTTAATTTGCTTTAAAATCTTCCAATTCCTCTAAAAATAAATCTTGTTCATCATGCACACAAAATTAAATAATTTATTATTTAATTTATCTCAAATCATGTAAAAAGCAAATTACAAGTTGAGTTAATTGACTTAATCAATCTTGTTTTTATCAACAACTCTTAAATTAGAAAAAAGAATTCTAATTTATGATATCAAATCCTATCTTTACCAAAAATCAATTAACTCAAACAAAAATAGTTTTTTGTGTGACACATGTCAAGTGCACATTCATCATGAATTCTAGATTTATCTCATCCATTGATTCCATTGAATTTTCTGGATTGTTGATCAATCTTTATTGAAGCCTATATAAACCCCCCTCATCTCCTTCACAAACCCTCTTCGATCATTTATTCTCAGGCATTCCTTTACAACGAATTGAGCATGCATCGCATCGTTGAGCACACTTCTACTTTTTGAGCACGAACACAACCTACATCTGCTTGTTGCAAACATGGTTTCGCAATTTGAAAAGCAATCTACATTCGACTAAGAGATCCAAACAGTCTAGGTGATAGCTTCTTTGTTTTAATTCGATTTATTCATTGATATTGGTTATTGCTGAGATAGATCTTTTGATGTTATGGGTAATTGAGTTGTTATTATCATTACTTTGTGATCTTATCATTCAACCTCTCAATTTTTCCTATACACATTCTGGCACGCCCAGTGGGACCCATTGATCTTGATCTAATATTAAATTTGTGGATTTTTTAGTTTGATTTCATAGGTTTTTTAACTCCTTTTTTGGAGAGATCTGAAGATGAATTTTTAAAAGAAGCTTGTTGGGCAAAAATGGACATCACGGTTGCGTCCAGAGGGGTCTAGAGGCAAAGAAAAACATATAATTTGGCCTATTTTGGTACAAGTAAAAGTGAGGTAAAAAAATTTGCCCCAGACACAGCCCGAGGTGTACTGTGAGGTACAGTAAAAAAAATATTTTTTATTTTTTAAAAATTTTCTTTTTTCAAAAAGAAAAAAAAAATAAAGAATCCAAAAATAAAAAAGCAAAACCAAAAAAAACCAAACAAATTAAAAAAACCAAAAGCAAAAATAAAAAAAAGAAAACCGTACCGCTGCACCGGGTACTGCGCAGGCAGTACGTACCTTCCAAAAGGATGTCCTCTTCAAAGAGGTCTATCCTTTTTCTATTTTTCTTTTTTCTCACTGTTGAAAGCAAAAGATTTTTATAAAAAGGTTTGTTTTTTAAAAATGAAACTATGTTTAAAGTTTTAAAAAAAGAAAAATTTAAAAAACTTAAAACAAAGAAATTTTTAAAAACTAATTTTAGTTTCTTAAAAATAAAAGATCTTTTTAGCCCTCAATAGCAGGTCACATCAGTGACTAGGGGTCAGTCACAGGGGGTTAAGATAGACCTCTCTTCATTGAGCATTTTAATCCAATAGGCAATTTTCAAACCTCATTATCTTGGTCATACGAACATGTTTTTGAATGCTTTTTTTTTTAATTAGGTTAGAATCTCATGATCTACATCGTGGTGAAATAATTTTTTTCTCAAGATTCTCTATTTTTTCAGAAAACTCATTTTCTCACTGCTATCTCTGTCTCGTCACAGTTTTTAGACCTTCCAAACTTCATAACTTTCACAAACGGACTCGGATTCAGGTGATGTATTTTTTGAAAGTTGATATTTTTATGTCCTCTACGCACTGGTAATATCATTTCAAGGATTTTTTATGTTTTATTTTTTAAGTCGACTCATTGGCCTATCATCAATCTATGACTTCAAACACTTGCTAACTTTTGAGTTTGTGTGGAACTAATCAACTTTTTAGCAACTTCTTATCACTCAAACAGATCAAAGAAGTTTTCTAACATGTTCATGCAGGACGAGCTTTGAAGAAATTGTCAAATCTATCGCACTAAGTCTTAGAAACATATTGCTTTCTTAAAGGACAATTGAACAATCATATTTTGCTTTCTTAAGGGTCAATTGAACAATCATCTTTTGCAAAGTCTTAGAAACATATTGTTTTCTTAAGGGACAATTGAACAAATCATCTTTTGCAATCTAAGTCTTAGGAACATATTATTTTCTTAAAGGGACAATGGACATGAATGCAAAAACACTTCAATTTCTTAAAGGACAATTGACATGAATGGAAAACACTTTAATTTCATAAGGGACAATTGACAACTACAATCGTGTGTGTGCATAATCTAGTTGCACCTTATTTTTTCTTATAACGGGACAATTGAACCTTTGTTTGACATGCTTGATCTTACTTTTCAGTTATTCCTTTAGAAGGGCCTGCTTTTGGATTGCGCTTCATCCAAAACGGATGACCCTAAGTGGAGTTTTCCTTTGAACTGCTATATAAGAGGGATAAGGCGAAAGCCAAGTCCTAACCAGCGTCAGCCTTACCTTGTGGTTCCAAATCAAAAAGAGGTGTACTAGCACTTTGTGGAAATGATTTTCACATTGTGCGAAGTGTTTGATACTCTTAGTAGGATTGGTCAAAGTTTTTAGTAGCTTGTCACATTGCTCGTAAGGCGTTGGTCCCTCAAAGTTACTAAGAACCAATCTAGATAGTGACTACCCATTTCACCTTCGAGCATTGCGATAATCATCAGTGCAAGGGGAATCGATTCAAGCCCCCAAGATACTCACCATTGCCTCCCTTGAGAAGAGATAGTATTCCCTCGGCCATAAAGCTCTTGTGACCTACTTGAGCTTTCCGAGGGGAGGGTGAGATATCCCTACCTATCATCTCTCGCAAACATACAAATGTATGACACCTATATGGAATGACATTTGGTCGACGGAGAATTAAGTTGAGCTAATCTACCGCAATAAAACCATGTCTCTAGAGATAAAAAGTGCTTGAATTGTTTACAATTGTCTAATACCCATGGAAACATTAGGCTTTTTTGTGAGCCTTGAACATACACTATCTGTTGTGTCAGTCCTCTTTTGGTACTTTATTTGATGTGTTTTCTCTTCCCAAAGCAAATCCAAATAAAATCAAATCCAAATCTATCAAAATTTGCCTTATAAGCATCACTGACACTACTTCAGCGCCTTTGGTATAACAGTAGCTCACTTTTGGTATAACAGTACCTCACCTCTGGCAGAATAGTCTAGCGCTTTTGGTAACACAGTAGCCCGCCTTTGCCAACACAGTCCCACGCTTTTGGTAAAACAATCCAATGCCTTTGGTCCAAAAAATTGTTCATCAAAACTACCTCAATGAAATCCTAGCAACATCTCAAACAAATTATCCTAGTGTATCCCATGGTAACCACTAGACTCCAGCAATCTATGAAGGCTAAACAAGTTACCCCAAGGAAGCGCAAATCGCCTCCTCATACACCTCAACTAAGCCAATCCAACATGACTCCAAAGGGTACTCCAAAAACACCAATGGAAAGACCAACCAACTCTCAAAACAGGCCGCAACATGACCAACCAACCAATCCTCAAGAAGGTAATGTCCCTTTGGTAGATGTAACTCAATTCACTACCAGTATGCCTCATGGTTTTGCTACACTCGGTTATACCACAGTTCAAGTCCCATCTCAAGAAGAGCGACACTTTGAAGAAGGTCAATCCTCTGAAGAAGATAGACAAGACCTTGATGAAATCATGCAAGATTCTAGAGCCATAGCCGCCTTTGATAAAATACTTAGTGAAAACCAAGATCATTTCTTCTACTTACTAGCTGAACAAGGAGCCAAATTACCTCAAGATTTTTATCTATCCAATCTCAAGGAGCCAAACAAAACCCATGACGTTATAACAACGGTCCAAACTATGTCAACCATGACCACTCCTATACCAGAACAAAGATCACCAAGGAGAATGCCTACGCCTTTTGCCACTCAATATGAGAATCCTCTTTATCAAAATCCAACAGTAGAAAGACCCATATCACCCCTTATGACTCCTATGGATATCTACAAACACCAACAAGAGACTCTCCATCGTCAAGCAGAACTAGCAAGACAGGCCACTCTAGCAAAATCAAACACACAGCAACCTCCTAAAATACCCACACCAATCGCAAGTGGAACATTGGCTACCCCTGTTGGGATAAGGTGCCATTAACCTTGTAAATCCCAATATTGTATTTATTCCATTTATTATATGTAATTTGTAATTATCCATGAGGAGATGTATTAGTTTCACTGGTAGGGGTAATTTCAGAGTAACCGGAGGTAATTACAGAGTGACTTTGACTGTTGGCAAATGTAAAAACTCAAAGTAAATGAGGGTAGGCATGCTCCCTTGAGGAATCTACTATTTTTGGCATGTATGACAACTGTCATAATGTTTGGTAAGTGAATCTATGAAAGCTGCAAGTTGTCATAAGATTCTAAGATTCTATGATGCATATGACAGATATGTTAGTTGTATATTTGCTATATTTAACCCAAGGTTCCTATCTTGGGAAGATACTCTTTTGTGAAATCTATGATGGTTATGAAGCATCATAAGATGTTCTAAGAGGCTAGATTTAGTCTTGGGCCCCCAACCTTTGAATGGTTGTTTTTGGACAAGTGTAAGATGCTTGTAAGATGGTAATTAATGTTTACAGGTTGGAGAATCTTAGGAGAGAGAAGGTGAACGCCTATGATGAGTTGGAAAATATTTCTATAAGTATTTGCCATGTATTTGTTGCTGTAATACAGATTTTAGGTACTCATGTGTTGCCGGAATGCTGTCAGATTGAAGACTTGTGGAGAGAGTTGTGTAGTTGATGTATTGTACAATCTTGTTGATATTAATACAAACTTGTGCCTCTTTCCTGGTAGAGTTTTTTACCCGCAAGGGTTTTCTCCACGTAAACACTATGTCATTGTGTTGAGTTATTCATGTTTGACATCTTTTTTGTAGTGGGTTTTAAATTTTGTTACAATCTCCACTGTTAAAGCACACTTAATATTGCTGAAATTTATCTTGAATCAGATTTCCATTGAAGTAGTGTTGCTTTCATTTCTAACAACCCCATCACGAGAAGGTTTCCCACCAAATTACAATCTGGGAAATACTTATGTAGTCATCCATCAAGGGTCTCAACAAACACCACCCCCATCATCATCAACCCTCCATATCACTAACCCAAACAATGTCATGCAACCCCAACCATCACAAAACATCAACACAACCTATGTCCCTCCACCACAACATTATTCTACACTCAATCTTACCTATCCCTATCTTAATCAACCATAACCATCACAAAACCTAGCTAAGTATGTCCCTCTGCCACAACGATCATCTACACTAAACTTTTTCAACACATATCTCAATCAACCCCAACCATCACAAAACCCATCTACCTATGTCCCTCCACCACAACAATCTTCCACTCTCAACCTAACCCACACCTATCTCAACCCTCAAAACTCTCAAAACCAAACTTCCTATGGCTATACTCCACCATCACAACCAAACCCAACAAACTTTAGCTTTCCTCCATAGAATTCCTTCTTCACACTACCGCTGTAATATCAACAATAGAACTCTTATCTACAACCATCACAAAGCCTACATTCTTACCTAGCACCACCCCCACCTCCCCAAACTGTAGACACCCAAAACCAACCCAATCCAAACCCAGCATACAACACATACAACTCTAACCAATCATATGACCCTTATATCACCAATGCCCATGGCTTCCACTACAATCTTCCATATGGGCAACTACAACCACCTCTAGGACAACAGGAGATGTTTCCAACCCCTCCCACAACTATGGAGCTAAAACTTGCGGAGGTTCAACAACAACTATCTGATCTTACATTTGGCCACACCAAGAAAACCTTCTCTTTGGAAGAAGTTTGTCCTTATCCATTTGATCGGTCATTACCCATGATCCCTTTTCCTCACAATTTCCCTATTCCCAAATTTGATAAATACAAAGGAAAAGGAGACCCAAAAGACCATCTTAGAGAATTCTATCTTGCTTGCTCCAAGGTCTCAGATAATGACACATAACTTATGCGCCTCTTTTCTTGCAGTCTTGGAGCTCAAGCTATAGAATGGTTCTCGCACCTACCCATGGGTATCAAATCTTTTAATGAGTTTGCGGAGAAATTTGCCACCCATTTCTCCTACAACATAGAACATGAGGTCTCTATGACCGACCTATGCAACAATAAATAGAAAAATGGGGAAACTCTCATCTCCTTCCTTCAAAGATGGAGACAAATGGCTAGCAAATTCTCATTCAAGATACCTAAAAAGTAACTTGTTAGCATATTTGTCTAGAACCTTAACCAAGAATTGGGTTTCCATTTGTAAATTCTTAGTGCTACAACCTTTGACGAAATTACCTACAAGGGCATCAACATTGAAAAGGCCCTCATCGCTAAAGGCATGGTAAAAACCTTCAAAGAAACTAAAGACAGTGCTCCTCAACAACAAACAAACGACAAACCAAAATTTTGGAACAAAAATAAAAATGTTGTCAATGATGGTGTAGTAGATTCCAAACATGTCCAAACACTGCAAACACCCCTTCATCTTTCATCAAAACTAAGTCAACCTCCACCTCAACAAAACCAACAACAACAAAGACAACCAAAACAAAACCAACAACAAGAGAAACCTCAACAAGATTACCCTTTGCAATGTCAATTCACTCCCTTGGGAGAGCCTATAGAGTCTGTTCTACAGAAAATTTTACACAATGGACTCGTCACCTTACTAGATTCTCCCCCATATGGTGAACCTGTTTACAAAACCACACGGTACAAAGATAATGAATATTGTGAGTGCCATAGGACCAAAGGACACAGAACCATATCACGCATGAAACTCAAGCACGTGATCCAAAACCTTATCGACAGAAAACAAATCACTTTTGATGATGAAACACCAACTCAAAACACTAATAAAGACATCAACATATACAAGGAGCTATTCCCTAACCATGGTCAAGGTCAAAATCCTGACAAAGGTAAAAGTGTTAATAAAGCTTCTACTTCTTATGACTCTATTGTGGGTCGTTTTGAAGAAAGTCATGTATCTACCCTCACTATCAAAGGCAAATCTACGGATTGTGCAGTTACAACTCGTCATGGTCATGTCACCCTGCGTGGTCCTACACCAAGTCTCCCAGCCCAATCTGATTACAATCTTGTTGAACATCTAGGGAAAACCCCTGCACAGATCTCTATTTTGGACCTTCTATGGTCATCACCCGCACATAAAGTTGTGCTAGAAAAAGCCCTACAAGAGTCTTCGGTTCCTAATAACATAGCGGTCACGGATTTCCAAACTATAATAGGTAACATTGCCTCACCCTACAATGTGGTCTTATCTGAAAAAGACCTTCCATCTCATGATCCATGTCACAACGATGCACTTCACATTGAAGTCTTCATCCATAAACGCAAGATCAAACACATACTTATAGATGGTGGTGTCGGTCTCAATATCTGTTCTCTAAAGTTACTCAAACAATTGGGATACTCTGAGGAGCATGTCAACATTGATCAAAGTATTACAATCAAGGGGTATGATGATGCTGAATGTCATTTAGAAGGTGTTATCCACTTACCTATACAAGTAGGCCCCGTCATGCTTGAAACTAGGTGCCAAGTCCTTGACATTGAGCTACCTTACAACATTATCCTAGGATGCCCATGGATCCATGCCATGAAAGCTCTTCCCTCAACATACCATCAGTCTCTCAAATTCCCATTTAATGGTATGGAGATAACTATCCCTAGAGATCCTAATCCCTTTGAATTTTGTTGTGTCTTGCAAGGCAGTTATAAGAATTGCAACCAAGTGCCCAATATTGATAAAGCCTATGAATCCCCATTATATGTCGATTCTGAAAAACTGAAAAAAGCCTCTGAAGCTGAACCCAATCCTCATCCTATTCCTGAAATCAAATCTCACATCCGTGATATAGGATTTGGAACATATGATATCTCAAAATCTTGTTGTGTAGGGCGGATGCCCTTATTCCCTAAATCCTACAGCCAATCGCCCCTAGCCAAAGCAACTAAAAAAGCAGTTATTCCTCCCCCAGCATCTCTAACCCAATTCCAAGAGGGAAAATTATTGGCAGAGGAAACTATTGAAGACATCTCTTCTTGGCTCTACAAGGAGAAAGAACCAGTAACAATACTAGTCAAACAATATGGCAATGGCCTAAGAATTGTCAAAAACATGGGCTACAAAGGCAAAGGTGGTCTAGGGAAAAATAATCAAGGTGAAATGGAACCCATTATTGTGAAGAAGAAACTAGACAAGAAGGGGTTAGTATTTGGTAGGAAGGTACCACACACCTTAGACATCGAGGGTATTCTCGACGAGGTAGCACAAACTTCCCTCGTAGATTTGACGTCTAAAGAGGATATCATCAATGACTCTTACCTCCATATGACTGACCTATTCACTGAATCCTCCATATTTATGCTATCATTCATATCCTTAACATCCACCACCAACACCCATAATGTAACACTTGTCTACCCTGAACTTATCGATTGGGACAAACAAGGGGCCCCCATTCTAGATATATTTCAGAATGACAAAGCTATTGCTGAGTTCATGGGACTCCGGGATGGTATCCCTCTTGGCGATCACAAAGTTGGTTTTGTAATGGAACTAGAGCAAACTGCTTATTTTGGTGAGAATGCCAAATCCTCCAATCGCAAAAGTAAAAATAAAGAAAGATCTCTAGGTGAAAACCACGCTGTGGCACCTCCTGATCATAAAACAGTCAAAATAAAGGATGTATCTGAAGGTGAAAACCTAATTGTGGCACCTGAGGATGGAGGATTTGACCTTCCCCTACCATCTAAGTATCAAGAGAAATTAGCTCTCCTAGTGGAAGATTCTACAGACATAAATCTTGGCATAGAGCAAAATCCTAAGACCACAATCCTTGCAGCATCATTATCAGAACAAGAGAACAAGAATCTTACCAACTTCTTCTTACAGCAAACCATCAACTTTGCGTGGACCTATGCTAATATGTCAGGGTTGGACCCTTCACTAGTAGTTCACTATCTCACGGTTGATCCAAAAGCTAAACCAGTCAAATAGAAGATAGGAAAGATGCATCCACAGATTGCTCTCTTGGTGAAAGTTGAAATACAGAAATTACTAGATGCAAATTTTATCAAGCCTATTGATTATCCATAATGGGTCTCCAACATTGTATCAGTGGCTAAACCAAATGGGGGCATCCGCATGTGTTCCGACTTTAGAGATCTTAACAAAGTATGTCCTAAAGATGACTTTCCATTGCAAAAGATTGATCTCATAGTAGACTTGACTGCTGGTCATGAAATGCTTTCTCTAATGGATGGATTTCGCGGCTACAATCAGATAATGATAGTAGAAGAAGATCAACATAAAATAACCTTCAATTGTCTGTGGGGCACCTATTGTTGGTGCATCATGCCATTTGGTCTTTAAAATGCAGGGGCAACCTATCAAAGAGCAATGATAGTGATATTCCACGATCTCTTTCATCACATCATGGAGGACTATGTTGATGATATACTAGCAAAAATCTTCTAGGGCAGATCAAATACAAGTTCTAGGATAAATCTTTGATAGACTAGAAAAATATCAAGTAAGACTCAATCCAAATAAGTGTGTCTTCGGGGTAACCTCAGGAAAACTCCTGGGATACATTGTATCTCGTAGAGGCATTGAAGTAGATCCATCAAAAGTCAAGGCTATCATAGAGATGCCTCCACCAAAGAATCTGAAAGCACTAAGGAGCCTTCAAGGAAGGTTACAATCCATTAGGCAGTTTATCTCACAGCTAGCAGATAAATGTCAACCATTTCAACACTTGCTCCAAAAGGATGTCTCATTTCGATGGGATGATAAGTGTCAAGCAGTATTTGATCAGCTCAAAGAATATCTAGCTACACCTTCTGTCTTGGTACCACCAGTCACCGATAGGCCTTTGATCTTGTACATCTCAACTACAACTGCAACCCTAGGGGCTCTTCTAGCATAGCATGATGAGTCAGGAAAAGAGCATGCAATCTATTATATCAGTTGAATCTTGGTGGGTTATGAACTCAATTATTCATCTATGGAAAAAGCTTGTTTAGCCTTAGTGTTTGCTTCCCAAAAGTTGTGGCATTACATGCTAAACCAATAGATAAATCTAATAGCCAAAATTGATCCCTAGCAAAAGTAGCCCTCATAGGCAGACTAGCTAAATGGGTCATGATCCTTAGTGAGTTTGACATTGAGTATGTGGATTTTAAAGCAATCAAGGGACAAGCCCTAGCAGATCAACTAGCAGAAGCACCTATGATAGATGTACATCCTATGGTATCTGACTTTCTGGATGAAAATGTCTTCACTCTTTCTACCTCAGTAATGTGGAAATTGTATTTTGATGGTTCCTACACACAGCCTAGATCAGGGGCCGGCATCCTTTTTATCATGCCTCAAAATGACTCTATCCCAAAGTCATATCGGCTTGCATTTCCTTGCACCAATAACATAGCCGAGTATGAAGCACGCTTTTTGTGTGACACATGTCAGGTGCACATTCATCATGAATTCTAGATTTATCTCATCCATTGATTCCATTGAATTTTCTGGACCATTGATCGATCTTTAGTGAAGCCTAGATATAAACCCCCCTCATCTCCTTCACAAACCCTCTTCGATAATTTATTCTCAGGCATTCCTTTACAGTGAATTGAGCATACATCACATCATTGAGCACACTTCTACCTTTTGAGCATGAACACAACCTACATCCGCTTGTTGCAAACATGGTTTCGTAATTTGAAGAGAAATCTACATTCGACCAAGAGATCCAAATAGTCTAGGTGATAGCTTCTTTGTTTTAATTTGATTTATTCATTGATATTGGTTATTGCTGAGATAGATCTTTTGATGTTATGGGTAATTGAGTTGTTATTATCATTACTTTGTGATCTTATCATTCAACCTCTCAATTTTTCCTATACACAAGAGACACCCCAAACTCTGCATCTTTGGAAGACTTTCTCTAGATGTACCATATGATTTTCTCCTCTCTTGGAGAAGAATATAATGTCATCCAGATAAATCAAGATGAACTTATTTATAAAACCTTTGAAGGAGATGTCCATTGCCCTCTGAAATCTGGCACTAGCATTAGAAAGACCAAATGACATTTTTTGCATATGCCATGGTTCCCCATTTAGTTGTGAATGTTGTTTTAAATCTATCTTCCTCTTTGACAAAGATCTTATTATAGCCAGAAAATCCATTCAATAGTTAAAACCTCTCTGCCCCTGCAATAGTCTACAAAATTTGATCCATAGAGGGAAAAGGGTAATGATCCTTCAAAAGCACGATTCAGGTCCCTAAAGCCCACACAGAGCCTTATCTCACCATTTTTCTTCCTCACAGGAACTAGATTAGAAACCCAAGTAGAATATTTAATAGGGAAGATGATCCTTGTCTGGATGATCTTGGAAAGCTCTTTTCTCGTAAGCAGCTCAATCTTAGGGTTTATGGGTCGTTGCTTCTATCGAACAGGCTTGGCATTTGGATCCAAATCGATGGCATGCTGAGCCACATCTGGATTAAAACCTTTCAGGTCTTCATAACTCCATGCCAAAACATCATCGTACTTATGAGAAAGGCATATAAACTCTTATTATTCAGCATCACCACATACCTTTCCTAGCAGTATTAACAAAGGCCTTCTCCTTCTATTTTGTTGATGAGTCAGTTGCTTTTGATTCGGCTGATGGGAATTGCCTTAAGGCTTCTTGTAACAAATCCCTTTGAGAGGGGATTGACATTACTTCCCACATTGATACATTTATATTTGTTTTCTTCATCTATTCCACAATATCCAGGGGAACATTAGCTGCCTTATTCATTGAGAGTCTCCATGTTCACTTCTTTAATTGATCTCCAGCTTGTTCAGGCACTTTTGAGCCTGATGGAATTTCTTTCGCAACAACAGATCTACTGCTTTGAATTGGAATTGTAGAATTGGCCACTTTTACCTGTGAAGTAGGCTCTTTTGTAAAATAGTAGGCATGGGGCTAGCCTCCAACTACCTCTTTTTTTACCTTAGGTTGTCTGCAATGGGCAAAACAACACTATCCATGGGCTAATTGATAGCACAAAAATCCTCTGATGTCCATAGCATCATATTAACATCAGAGGTAGACTCATTTGATACTTTGGGATTGCTATTGGTTGCCTCTGATAATGATGCCCACTGGGTATGAAAATTTTGCACCATTAAAGCTCTTTCTTGTGCTCTAAAAACACAAGTGGACTGATTATGAGGTTGGTTGTAGGGGTAGCACCAATCTACCTCTTGGGCCAAATTATTTTGAGTAGGGATTAAAGCCCTAACTGGATTCACTGTTAGAATCTATTGTATAGGTTAGACTACTTGTAAAAGTTGAGAAGGGTTAGGGTTTTGATATCTATTTTGTTGGTAACCCTGATTCTAGTTTTGGTTTCCATTGGTATTGTAACCCTGATTTCAATTTTGATTGGATGACTGCCCCTGATTATAGTTTTGATGAGGTTTGGGGGCAGTTTGAATAGCAATACTATTCACTTTGTTGGTTAAATTGGCCATTAGGGTTTTAAGATCATTCTCTTCTTGAGAAAGAGAAGAAATTGAAGCTTTAGGCTTTAGGATGGGAGAAATAATAAGTTGCTAGGATGATGAAGGCAACTTTGGAAAAAAGGGTACAGGAGGTCTGGAAGCAATTTTCTTAGCCTGTATTAAATAATTTTTAGCTTTCAAAGTTGTCCCATAACCAACAGGTAGGGTTTCAACACCCATAGATTGCCTCATCACTGCAACATCAAAATTTAAAGCTCTTAAAAAATATAGAAAAGCATCTTGTGGAGATGGCATGAGGGTAGGTGGAATTCTCTCCCACATCCTCTAGAATCTGAAGTTCAAATCTACCAGCATCTCACTTGGGGCTCTTTTGATTGTTGTCAGTTGTTCTAGTAGTGAGACATTATCTGTCCTCTCTCCAAACTACTTGTAGAGGGCTTCTCCCAACTCATCCCAATCATGTATTGAATCAGGGTTTAGGCTCCTAAACCATTGAAGAGCTCTCCCTTTGAAAGATGAGACCATGAGTTGAACAACAACATCTTCATGTTGAATGTGATGAACTGAACACATGTTGGATATATCTTTGATGTGCTCAGTAGGGGTTGTAGAACCATCACCCGTAAAGGATGAAATAATCTTTAGGGCTACAGCTGGTATGTCATTATATGTAGCCAAAGCTAAAGGATTACCTCCATTGAAGGTCAGAAAAGGCAAATTTCTTTCCATCATAGGGATATTCAATTTTAATCTAGGGATGTGCAAGCTCCTTCTAGTATATTGAAACCTAACAGGAGGGGTGGATTGAGCTCTTGGATGAGGTAAAATAGGACTTCTATTCCTTCTCACAGGGGACCTAGATAACCTAGACCTTCTCCTTGAAGCAGCAGTAGACAATTCAATAAATTGGTAGTTACCTCTTGAAGAAGCCCTTGTTTGCACAGGCATAAAAGGTTGCACTGATAAGAAGCCAAGAGCTTGTAGAGTCGCCAAGTGCATGAAAATTTTGCCAAAGTGTAGAATACTAAGAAGAACACCAGATTCTCAGCTTGATTCTTTGATTTTAGGCATGCCAGAAACTATTGTCACTTGGATTTGCACCCTGTGTTGGAGAGGTTTAACGATCTTCAACAATCCAGTGAAACATTGAGATGACCTCCAGGTGTGGGACCCTTCAAGGAGGTCAAATCTCTAGAGAGAGGCTAGTTCCTTCACTAAACAAGAGATTTAGCTATTCCTAAGACTAAACCTAATCTATCCACTATTGAGGAAAAGAAGAAGAGGGATAAAACTAAAAATTATAAGGGGTGATACACCAGGTTTGAATGTAAAATCTCTCACAGAACTGAGAAAATGCACAAAATAAAGAAATACAACTGATCATTTACACAAATCTAACAAATTCTTAGTAGAGGTAAAGAAATGAACAAGATTGAGAGGAAATAAACATTCACAGATAATTAGTTCTAAATTACACAGAGCTAAAACAATAGAAAAGGTAAAGACACAGTGTGTATTTCAACAAAAGGCACAGTTATAGTAGAGGAAGGCTCTATTTGGAATACAGAAACATGAAAATCCAACTATTTTCCAACCCTAATTACATCTTACAAACATGCATATATAGCATTTGAATTACATTGTCCTCAATTATTTCATCAATAAATTCACCCCCGTGGGCCTGTCAGAAAATATCCTAGCAAAAGGAACGCCTGTCTGCCAAAATTCAATGCAAAAAATCTCTTGGATCATGGAGTAGCTGGGAGATATTTTGCCT
Organism: Cunninghamia lanceolata; assembly: GCA_027924645.1. Classification (NCBI taxonomy): domain Eukaryota; kingdom Viridiplantae; phylum Streptophyta; class Pinopsida; order Cupressales; family Cupressaceae; genus Cunninghamia; species Cunninghamia lanceolata. Next base: position 1,470,551 of record BSBN01000405.1, read on the forward strand.
CTTCAATGCACCAACTAATTCATCACCTGTAGCAATAAATGCAAAAATATCTACAAATGGGGTATTTGAGCAGATCATTTTCTGCATTAATGGTAGATGAAGAAATTTAAATGAATTTCTCTCCAAAATCCCCTTTTTACAAATCTTTTACAACACTTCAAATATCTACATTCAGATATTTAAAGTTTTACAATATTTTACAATTCTTTGTTTATCATTGATTTCTGCATATTATAAAGTATTTTGTCTTCCTTTCTGTAGCTTCTCATCTTCAGTCAGCCTCTTTGTCATTCTCTGAACTAGGGCTTATTTCTTCTATTTTGCCCTTATCGACAAAATCCATTTCTCTAAATTTTCTTTGCTTGCTCCTTTTCATCTCTATTTTTGGCTTATCAGCAAAAATCATCCTTTTGAACCATTCCTGGCTATATTCTGCCTTATTGGCAAAATGTTCAAACTTCAAACTTTGCTTTGTTTCTCCTTTCTTGCTTATCGGTAAAATATCATTTTGTCGAACCTGGTTTTCTTTTTTGCCCTATTGGCAAAAGGTCACTTTTTTGAACCTTGGCTCCTTTATTGGCAAAAGTCGCTTTTCCTAGGCTTTTGCCTTGCTCCATCCTTGCCTCATCGGCAAAATATACTATCAGCAATCCAAAAGAACTTTGAACTCGCCATGCCTTGGCCAAATTTCCCTTTTATTGAACCTTTCCCTCAGTCTCCCTACCTTATCGGTGAAAAGCCATGTTGGTGAACTTGAAGATTTTTGAACCTTTGAAAGGTTTACGATTTTCTTACTTCATTGATAAAGACAATCCTTTGCTTTTCTTTTGCCTTATACTATTTGAAGAATGTGTTCCCCTTGCCCTCTGTTCACGAATTGGCCAGTCGGTGAACTGGCCTATTCGAGAACTTGAAGTTTTACCAACAAAGGGGAAGAAAGGCTTCATGCCTTAGTCATTTTTTGGTTAGTTCAGGAAATTAAAAGTTTGTCGATAAAGGCCAAAATGGGGGCAAAAATTAAGGCAAAAGCTTTAAATTTTCTGGGTTTTTTTTGGGGGGGGTTGTAAGGATTCCCCAGATGAATTTTCAAGGATTTTTACAAGTCAGAACACTAGAATTTGAAGGTTTTAAGGCTTGCAGAGCTAGATTTCAAGAGATTTCAATAAGATTTTTGAGTTGGGCTATTTGACTCTAGGCAGAGGAAAATATGTCAACACTAACTCGCCACCTTTTTATTATAAACCTTTTATATGGTCTTAAGATTTTATTATACACAATGTGAAATATTAGAAGGGTTTCCAATAAAAATGTTATTTCTTAAATAACCATGAAACCCATGAACAAAACATTAAAAATTAATAATTGTCAAGTACATAAACAACTTTTTTTATAAACATGTAATTTTAAAAAAAAAATCACTACCTAAACTACCCTCATTTTATAAACACATAATATTTTGACTTTTACCCAACTCAAAATGAGTATCACCTACATACACAAAATGTTAACTAAGATATTTATAATCATAAAATGAACCACTTACGAAATGAGCTAGCATAAAATTATTTTAAAGGAAAATATTTTTTTCGTAAGTTTAATCTAGTCCATTCCAACAAGATGCACACATAAGCAATAAATTAACCCAAATTAATAAAAAAAAAAATTGGGCATATGAAATTCCAAATTAAAGATTAACCTAGGAAAGTAAGTGCAAAGTGGATAAGGTGTACCTAGATCTAGCCTTGAGGATGAATAACTGATGAAGATTCTCAAATTTGGTCCATCTTAGGTCTAGAAATACAACCTCTCTATTTGTGTATCACTTTGGATTATATGTAAGACTTGTGTTTTATCCTTGGTCAAGTTTGCCCCTTTAAATCACTTTCACGTTCACAGATTTATCACGTCATGTGGATCTAAGCTTGTTAGTTTTGCACTCTTGCTCTCTGATTTGTTGAATTTGCCTTTGTTTACTTTATTATTTATATTAAAAATATTTATGAATATACCTTTAGAGCATTGTCAGAATCACTAGGGGACACTTTCTCCTAGGTATACCCCCCAAAAAACTAGATTTATGGTTGTACAAAAAGACTAACAAACAACAAGCAATGCCTTAGAATGAATATGGAGACTTTGATTGATTTTAGTGCACCAAAGTGAAATGTTTTTCTAATGATTTCTCCTTAAATGCTCCAAATGAGAGAAAATAAAAAATGATTGGCTTAGATATGAAATAAATGCAAATGGATGCCTTTAAATACAAGAACATAGCAAGTAATCATACAAACATGTGTTTAGTCGATTCACAAGACTAGTGGAATGGATAGGATTCAAGCAACTTTGAATATAAATTTTGGAAGATTAGGAGTTAGATCCATAGGTATAGGATCAATATTGCACCTGTTAAATGGCTTAGGGTGATGAAATGATAACGTCTATTAAAGGATAATGTCTAACCATGGAGGATGCAATATATATGGCTTGTATAGGGAGATGTGTAAAATGGATAAAATGCAGAGACACATATGGAATATTGCAAGTATGTGCTAACTGGTGTTGTCATTAATGTCAACATGCTTATGTTGTCATTGGTGTCAACTGTGTCTTCTGGTATTGCTGATTGTTGCTTGATTGAGTTGTCATGTTAAAGTGATTTGAATGCCTTATAAAGGTGTTGATGATGTTAGCATACTGTTCCTATTGTTGGGCTTCCAAGTGCTTTTGAGAAGATTTGCTCTCTAGAGGAAATAATGTGTTGCAGAGTATTCTGGCTTGCAGGATACTGTCTGAGATTTTGCTCCGCATTTCTTCTATGTTGAAGACCGAAGTGTGAGATTTGGATATGTTTTAGAGAAGTGTTTGAAGATGCTAAATCCATAATTTGATGGTTCAGATCATTGTGTAGTGGAAGTTATGTTCAGTAGTTTGAAGATTGTAATTGACAGAGTTTCTAGGTTGTGCAGAGGTGTCTGGAAGAAAGTATTTTGCTCCACATTTCTCCACAGAGTGGTTTCAGGTGTTGCGGTTCTGGACATATGTTTATAAGGTCCTTAGTTATCTTCATTCCAAAGGATTTGTGATTTAGTTCTCTGAAAAGTAAGTTATTGTGTAGCAGAGTTTGACAATGTTGTTTGTGAGCAAACAGTGAACCTTCTTCAGGTGAAAGATGTTGCAAATGATTTTGTTGGTTCTCAGGTGACTTAAGGTTGTTTGTGGATGTCTCCAGATCATGTTGAAGGCTTGTGCTTGGAAGTGTGTGCCTAAAGATCCTAGTGTCAACACCAGTTTTGGCCGACTTGGTTGTTTACACTCTTTGCGGATGTGCTTCGTGGATTAGGGAAGCGTGTTGAAGCATGTGAAGATGTATTTAGGTTTGAGCTAAGCTGTGAAATGTTCTTCTTTCATCTCTTTACTTCGCAAGACTGTTTAGGTCCAGACCTAATTTGAATTGTGTATGTTTGTTGACGTTGAAGACTATTCCAAAGGTTAAAGAATGTATTGCCGACCTTGATGTATGTTCAGATTGATATAAATAAGTGTAAAGGATTCGTGTGCATTGGTGTGAATGAGAAGATGAGAATATTTGTGTTGTAAGGCTGTGAAGGTGATATGTATTGTGTTTCATTGGAACTAAACTCAGGCATGTGGTAGACGCTATCATATTAGTTCATGGCAGTGAGCCACCTCTTTTGGCAATGAGCCCCTTTTAGCAGTGAGCCACCTCTTATGGCAGTGAGCCTATTGTAGTGAGCATTCTTTTGGGCAGTGAGCCCTTTGGTAGTGAGCCTCTTTGTAATCCAGTATTGATACTACTTTATATTGTGAGCTAATCCTCACCATGGTTTTTCCCTTTTAAGGTTTTCCATGTAAAAATCTGGTGTTCTCTTGTGCATGGTGTTGATGTGTTTAAGTTTCTATTATATGTATTTCATGTTTAACCTTCACAACAGATTAAGGATTTAAGTAAACTGATATGGATGCATTTAAGTTTATGAAATTTTGAAGTTTTTGATACAACTGATTCACCCCCTCTTAGTTGTCGTGTGCATTCAACAATTGGTATCAAAGCGAAGGTTCCTTGGAAGAAAGCCTAACAGCTTAAGGTAGATTCGGGATGGCGCACAAGAAAGACATTCCTCAGTTCGATAGAACCAACTATGCCTTCTAGAAGGTACGAATGCAAAGTTATCTTGTTTCTCTTGGTTATAATGTGTGGAAAATGGTTGAAAAGGAATACAAAATACCTGATAATGGTCTAAGGATTGCAATGGAGATTAGGGCTTATGAGACTAATGGAAAAGCTAGAAATGCCCTACTAGATGCTCTATTTAATACTGAAATGGCAAAAGTTTTGGATCTCGAATCTGCTCATGAGATCTGGGAAAAATTGAAGAATATCTATGAAGGTGATGAATCTATTAAGAAATCCAAGATGTAGAACTTGAATTCCAGATATGAAACTATGTGGATGTCTGAAGATGAGAACATAACAAGCTATATGCAGAAGGTTGATGAAGTTGTCAACGGTATCAAAGGTCTTGGTGGAAATCTGAATGATGAAGTTGAGAATAAAATACTCAAAACACTTCCCAAATCTTATAGTCATAAAGTGTCTACCATTGAAGAATTGCTAGATACGGGTAAGCTTTCAAAAGATCAATTGCTTGGAAAACTGACTATTTTTGAGATGAGAGAATTTGGCACTACTAAGGGTCCTGTGAAAGTTAAGACTACTTTTAAAGCCAAATCAGAAAAGACTGTTAGATCAGATAAGTATCCTATGGAATTAGATGAGGAAGACTTTGATGAGATTGAGGCAAACTTTGTAAATACAATGAAAAAGGGAACTGGAAACTTTAGAGGTAAGTTACCTTTCAAATGTTTCAGTTGTGGTAAGATTGGCCATTATGCTCCAAGATGTCCTAATAGAACTTTGAAGATCAAGAACAAAGAAGGTAGAGGTAAGATGGTAAGGAAAAGTTACTATTTTAAAGATGATGAAGGTTAACTGATGATGAATCTAATTTTGAAGATGGTAATGCTAGTGAATACTTGTTTATTTCTATAAAAGAAGAACCTATTTCTGCTAACCTTGCAAGCTGAAAGGAAGCTAGGTGTGCAAAAATTGCTTCCTAAACTAATCTAATGAGGGGAGAAGTATGCAAATTCATTTTAACCCTTACAATTGCAGTAATATTAAACATATATCAGAGATATTACAGTAGCAAACATAATACAAGAATGTAGACAGAGAGAAGTAGACACAAGATGTATCGTGGAGAAAACCTTTTCAAGTGAAAAACCCCACTCTAAAACCTGCACAATGTATTATCTGAAACAATAACAGTTTACAATACACTTGCAATGCAAGTTCTTCCAATAGTATTCAAATGTCGATTTTGGATTTATTCCAGCAGCATAACAATACCTATAAAAACACTATGCAACTACAACTCCAAAACAATGCATTTTATAGAGATACAAGGCATATTCTAGAAGCTTCTTGGGATAGGCATCCACCTTGGCCACATGGTCATTTTCTTGCATCAAAGGACACTTGTCCAAGCTGCAAATACATCCCTTACATCTATCATACATGGTAGATTTGACTTTCCCAACATGGAGCGCTCCAAGGCTAAAAATAGACTATGACAGATGCTCTTACGCATCTTACAACTGTCATAGATTTTCCCAACATAACAACTTTAAATGTTGTAAGAGAAACTGTCATACAAGACTAAATATAGTAAATTCCTCTTACTACATGTCATAGCCCAACTTGGGCACCCAAAGATGCCTTTCCCTCATGCAAAGATATTCATCAACACTTGTCTTCACTCGTCATAGGAGTCTCCAAACTTGGCTCTTACACGTCATAGATTATGTCATATGGAATATCCTCTTCCACATACCACAAGATGCCGACACATGGCATATTAGTGCCACCTCAAATGGGATGCCCAAATCCATGTAGGTTTGACTTGAGCATCCAAGTCACATTCCAAGTAAGATGACATGTCATCGTGCCACCTCAACTAAGTGACCAAACTGAATGTGCAAGTAAATACAATATTAAATAAATAATGCTAGGAATTTGCAAAGGTTGAGACACCTTAATTCCCAACATTCTCCCACTTGTCGAACACCTTGCAAGAGCCAAAAGAAATGATAAGATTTAACTACTAGGGGCCAAGAGGCCCATAGACTCCGAACACCATCTAAACTTCTCTATGCCCACTAGTTTCCTCAATGCATCTACAACATTCTTCAAAGTGTCTACTTTCTCTAACATCACTTTCCCATCCTCTGCCATGTCTCGCACAAAATGAAACTATACATCAATATGCTTTGTTCTGGCATGGAAAGTTGGATTCTTTCTTAAGCAAATCGCACTCTGACTGTCACAACAGATAGTAACACCAATATCTAAACACAACCTTTTAAGCCAAATGGCTTCCTTACAAGCATGAGTAGCTACCATATACTCAGCTTTTTTCGTGTACAAAGCAACCACAGGTTGTTTCTTACTCATCCAACTAATTGCACCACCGAACATAGTAAACACATAAGCACTAGTGGATCTCCTGCTGTCAATGTCACTTGCCCAATCAGAATCCACAAATCCATGAATACATACAGAATGCGGAGGTCATGTAGGATGACCATGATAACATAGGGAATACTCAAAAGTACCCCACAAATATCTGAACACTCACTTTGCTGCATTCCAGTGTACTCATTCAGGATTAGCCATAAACTGACTAAGGACTCCCACTGCTTGGGCAATGTCTGGTCTTGTACAGACCATAGCATACTCAAGCTACCAATAGCACTAGCATAAGGTACTTTGCTCATATCCTTTGTCTTGGAAGGAGACTTTGGACAATCATTAACAGATAACTTTCTACCCAAAGAAATAGGAACAAACAATGGTCTACAATCTACCATGCTGAATCTATCCAACATGGTCTTCACATACTTACTCTGGCTTAACCAAATTTTTATGTTTGCTCTGTCTCTTCTTATTTTCATTCCCAGAATGTACCTGGATACCCCTAAGTTTTTCATCTCAAACTATACTGACAACTGAGACTTCAAATCAGAAATCATATTCTTACCATTCCCAATTAACAACATATCATCAACATATAATCTAATAATGAGAATGCGATCATTGTCAAATTTGTAATACACACAATGATCTAATTTCAACCTCATAAATCCAATTGACAACACAAAGGCATCAAATTTTATGTACCACATCCTAGGAGATTGCTTCAAACCATACAAAGATTTCTTTAACTTGCAAACCAAATTTTCTTTACCTTTTTCTATGTAATGCTCTGGTTGTGACATATAAATCTCTTCCTCCAAGTCACCATGAAGGAATGTTGTCTTCACATCCATCTTCTCCACTTCTAAATCATAAGCTGCTGCAAGAGATAATAGGAACCGAATAGATGTCAGCTTTGCAACGGGAGAGAAAATTTCACCATAATCAATTCCCTCCACTTGTGAGTACCCCTTCGCAACCAATCTGGCCTTATACTTCTCAACACTGCCATCTACACCAAATTTCTTCTTGAACACCCATTTGCATCCAACAGGTTTCTGTCCATCAGGCAAAGTCATCAAGTCCCAAGTTTTATTCTTTTCTAAAGAAGCTAGCTCATCTTCCATGGCCTCCTTCCAGGAACCTACATCTTTCATTCCCATAGCCTATGTCATAGTTCTAGGCTCATCAGTGTTAGTAAGAAAAGCAAAAGCACAACTAGAATCAAGAAATGTATAACCAAACCTCTCAGGTTGCTTTCTATTTCATGTAGACCTCCTCAAAGGCTAAGGTTGAGGTTCTGCTTCTTCTGAGCTTTCAGAGTTGCTAGAGCTCTCCTCATCATCAGGTCTCACAGGGTCTGTCAATTCAGTCTTATCAGGGGTAGTGGGAAACTGAACCACATCCTCTTTCTTTTCTTTCTCTTCTGGATATAGAACAGTGGAAGAAGGTGTTATCTCTCTAAAAATAACACTTCTACTATACAACACTTTTTCGGCCACAGGATCCCAAAGCTTGTATCCTTTCGCACCGACACCATAGCCAATGAAGATACACTTAATAGCCTTGTTCTCCAATTTTGACCTCTTCTCTCTAGGCACATGAGCATATGCCTCACAACCAAAAACACGAAGATGTCTTATTGAAGGCTTCTTACCAGACCACACCTCCATGGGTGTCTTACCAACAAGAGCTGATGTAGGAGACATGTTTACGGTAGCAAGCATAGACAACAACTTCAACCCAAAACTTCTGTTTGATGCTAGCTCCACTAAGCATACTCCTAGCCTTCTCCATCAGTGTCCTGTTCATCCTCTCTGTAACTCCATTTTGTTGCAGCGTGTATGGAGTTGTCTTATGTCTTTCAATCCCATGTTCTTTACAGAACTTATCAAATTCTGTGGAACATAACTCACCACCATTGTCAGTTCTCAAACACTTAATCTTTTTACTAGTCTGATTCTCAACAAAAGATTTAAACTCTTTGAACCGACTAAAGACTTCAGATTTGCTTTTGAAAAAATAAATCCATGTCCTTCTACTATAATCATCTATGAAAGATACAAAATATACAGATTTAGAGATCGAAGGAACATTAACTACACCAAACACATTAGAATGAATAAGATCCAATACAACAAAAGACTTATGAGAACTCGAGTAAAACTAAACACAATTTTGCTTTCCATATATACAATGTTCACAAAATTGAAAATCGAGATTACAATCATCTAACCCCTCAACAAAGTTTTTATTTTTCAGGGTTCTAAGACCCTTCTCACCAATGTGGCCAACTCTCTTATGCCATAACATTGTCTTCTTAGTAGGAAGTTTAACTTCCAAAGCATGAGCACCCTTAGGTACCTAAAATTCACTACCATCAGAAGTTAAAACAACAAATCTTTTAGTTACTGGTTCCAATAGTGGGGATGAAGTGACTGCAGCTCTTTTCTTCGAGTCAGAAGAACTATTACATTGTGAAATGCATGCCTCCAGCTAAAATAGAATACCTCTCCAAGTACCCTTCACAAGCACCATAGCTCCTCTAGTCATCTTGCATCCTTCTTTCGAGAAGACAACCTGCACACCTGCATCATTCAATTTACTTATAGAAAGCAAGTTCTATGCCAAGCCTGAGATGTGCATAACCCCAGAGATTCCCTTCACTTGTCCATCAGGGAATCAGATTATGACTCTTCCATGGCCAATTATCTTCAGATGAGAGTCGTCACCCAGGTACACTCTTCCACCATTGAACTCTTCATACTTTGTAAACCAGTCTCGATGCAAGGTCATGTGGAAAGAGGCACCAGAATCAATCATCCACACATCATTAGATGCATGAGTGGTCAAGGCTGCAATGAAAGCACCACCATCATCTTGTGACTTATCAGAATCTAAATCTGGGACATTCTTCTTCTTCTTCTTTTTCTCCTCTTTGCATTCCTTTTAGAAATGCACAGTTTTTCCACAGTTCCAACATAGTGCCTTGGACTTTCCAAGAGATTTGGATCTCCCATGAGATTTGGGTATACCCTTCTCAACTTTCTTGTCCTTCTTTTGCCCTTTCTCCCTGGGTCTTCCATGAACCGCAAGAGCCTCTTTGGCCGACTCGGATGACTTTCTTCGCATCTCTTTAGATAATAGCGAAGACACTACCTCATCCATCTTGAAAGTGGTTGTAGTGCTTCTGATGGCCATTACAAGATGATCCCACGAATCCAGTAAAGAACAAAGCAAGGTCATACAACGATCCTCCTCCATCTTCACATCGATGGATGTCAATTATGCAACTAGCATATTAAAGGCATTCATGTGATCAGCAACAGATCCTCCATCTTCCATCCTTAGAGAATATAGCTTCTTCCGTAGGAATAACTTGTTTACCAGGGACTTAGCCTGATAAACATCACCAAGTTTCTTCCGCAACTCCTTCGCGATTTTATCTTCATGAACATTTAACAGGATGGAATCAGCTAAACAGAGTCTCATAAGACCCTTGGCTTTACGATCTTTGAGATCCCAATCTACCTGTGCCATTATTGTTGGTTTTGTACCAAAAATTATTTCCCATAGGTCTCTATCAACAAGTATATCTTCCATTTTGAGTTTCCACAACTTGAAATTGTTGCCACTAAACTTTTCCACCTCTATTCTTCCAGATGTGTCTGCCATCTCTTTCCTGCAACCAGATTATAGAATACTCTGCACAGACTCCCACTCAATCTAAGATCAGTACAAAAAACCCCTGCCCAACAACTAGGACCAAAACTGGCCAGGCTCTGACACCAACTGAAAGGAAGGTAGGTGTGCGGAAATCGCTTCCTAAACTAATCTTATGAGAGGAGAGGTATGCAAATTTGTTTTAACCCTTACAACTACAGCAATATTAAGCATATATCAGAGATATTACAACAACAAACACAATACAAGAATGTAGATAGAGAGAAGTAGACATAAGATGTATCGTGGGGAAAACCTTTTCAGGTGAAAAACCCCACACTCTAAAACCTGCACAATGTATTATCTGAAACAATAACAGTTTACAATACACTTTTAATGTAAGTTCTTCCAAGAGTCTTCAAATGTCAATTTTGGAGTTATTTGGGTAGCAAAACAGTACCTGTAAAAACACTATGCAACTACAACTCCAAAACAATGCATTTTATAGAAATACAAGGCATATTCTGGAAGCTTCTTGGGATAGGCGTCCACCTTGGCCACATGGCCATTTTCCCGCATCAAAGGACACTTGTCCAAGTTGCAAATATATCCCTTACATCTGTCATACATGGCAGATTTGACTTTCCCAACATGGAGCGCTCCAAGGCTAAAAATAAACTATGATAGATGCTCTTACGTATCTTACAACTGTCATAGATTTTCCCAACATAACAACCTTAAATGTTGTAAGAGAATCCATCATACAAAACTAAATATAGTAAATTTCTCTTATAACATGTCATAGCCTAACTTGGGCACCCAAAGATGTCTTTCCCTCATGCAAAGATACTCATCGACACTTGTCTTCACTCATCATAGGAATCTCCAAACTTGGCTCTTACACATCATAGCTTCTGTCATATGGAATATCCTCTTCCACATACCACAAGATGCCGACACATGGCATATTAGTGCCACCTCAAATGGGATGCCCAAATCCATGTAGGTTTGACTTGACCATCCAAGTCACATTCCAAGTAAGATGACATGTCACCGTGCCACCTCAACTAAGTGACCAAACTGAATGTGCAAGTAAATACAATATTAGGCAATAAATAAATATACAATTAAATAAATAATGCTAGGAATTTGCAAAGGTTGAGACACCTTAATTCCCAACGCAAGCTGTGTGAAGGAAGGAAGTCTGAAAGAAGAGAAAGAGATATCTGCATTTCATGGTAGAAAGGAAAAGGATGAGTGGGTCATTGGCAGTGGATGTTCAAATCACATGACAGGAGATAAGAGTAAGTTTGTCAAATTGGAAAAGTATGATGGAGGACTAGTTAGATTTGGTGATGATGCAACTGGTAAGATTTGTGGAAAAGGGTTAATTACTTTTGATGGCAAGCATAATACAGATGATGTTCTTATTGTTGCAAGTATGGGCCTAACCAGTGTTGTCATTGATGTCAACATACTCCTGTTGCATTGATGTCAAGGATTGGATGAGTTGTGTGCTGAGGATATTGAGAAAATTAGTCCTATCAGAAATAGAGAAGAACAGTGAAGATAGTGAAGCTCTATGAAGTGAAGATTCTAGCTAAGATGAAGATCAGGGAATGCGCATCAACGGGTTTGTAGATATGTGTCTAAATATGATCCAGTCAAGATTTGAGAGGTCCACATGAAGATTTGAATAAGTTATGGCCACTTGAGTGAAACCAGTTCTGGCAGGTGTTCAGAGGTGACAGAGTGACACAAATAGGTCCAGTAAGATCCAAAAATGCAATATCATGTTCTGCGGATTTGATGGAGTGTTTAGGAAGCCAATGTGGATTGACAACTCAATTGGTTTGTGGTCTGGAGGTCTGCAAGCATTTATTCTAATGTGACAGTGATGACAGAATGTGTTCTTGAGGTTCTGGATGAAGATGAGAATGATTTCAGTAGACAAAAGTGGTGTGGATGTTCTTGGTGATTCAAGAAAGCTTGTGGGGTCCTCTAGATTATGTCCAGTTCATGTTGGTGATCCACATTGAAGATTGACCTCGTAATTGAAGGTTTACTTCTGGATGATGAAGTTCTTCCTAATCATGGACAACCGGATGGTTTGCACATCTTGCGGATGATCTTGAAGATGTTCTGTGAAGCATGGTGTGTTCCTCAAAGAAGATTAAAGTCCCAGATATGTGTGGCCGACTGTGTGGTGATTCGCATGAAGTCTTTTGTAATAAGACAAGTTGTATTTGTGTATTTGCTCTGTAATAAAATAAAGTGTATATTGTGCCAACTTTGATGATTATCCCAAAGTCGATGTCTTGTATAAATAAGAGTTGTGAAGTCATTTCAAAGTATTCATGGGAACACAATGAAGTGGTAGAGAGGAGAAGAATGAAAAGTAGATCAAAAGTATTGGGCTTAAATGGAACTGACTCAAGCATGGTGAAGATGCTAATCTTCAGTTCAAGTATGTAATATTTATTATTCTATAGACATCGTGTCTCCTGTAGGCAGTGGGCCTCTTGTGAGTAGTGTGCTTGGGTAGTGAGCCCTAATTGGCATGTGCCATTTGTTCTTCTTATTCTTTTAACAGAGAATACAATCTTAGGTTAGTCACACCATGGTTTTTCCCTTAACCAAGTTTTCCACATTAAAATCTAGGTGTCATATGTGTTAATATGTCTCTACTCTTGAATTATTGCATTGTGCTTCCATGATTGATTTATTATTATGCTGTTGAATTACAAGAAGGATTTAAGTGTTTAAAGAAAAGAAAGTTTTGGGACAACTGATTCACCCCCCCTCTTAGTTGTCTATCTTAAATCAACAATTGGTATTAGAGCTACGTTCCTCTAAAAGAGCTTAACCACTTGAGGAGATCCAGGATGTCTTCCTACAAGAAGGATAGTCTGAGCTTTGATGGAACTAATTACACTCTTTGGAAAAGCCGCATGGAATGTCACTTGCAATGTATAGGAATGCAATATTGGACCATAACTTCAAAGAAGTATGTTCCTCCAAAGAATGGCCCAACAACTGCAGATGAAATCAAATATGTTGAAGACAATCTTCAGGCTAAAGAAGCTTTATTAAGTGCCTTATCTGATTCAGAGCTAACAAATGTTATAGATTTAAAAACTGCATATGAGATTTGGGAAAAATTGGAACTTCTGCATGAAGGAGACAAATATGTTTAAGTGTGCCAAGCTATAGAGTCTGAAAGGAAAATTTGAAAACCTAATGATGAATGAAAATGAGAATATCACTATATTTATGCCAAAATTAAATGAGCTTGTTTGTGGCATTAGGTGTGCAGGTGGAATCTTGGATGAGATGAGATTGTTGCCAAAGTTCTCAAATCCCTACCTCCTGCTTACAAACACAAGGTTGTTGCTATTGAAGAATTTAGATCCTTATCAAATATCACAAGAGATCAATTGGTTGGAAAATTAGCTACATTTGAATTGGCCAAGTTTGGAGATGCACCTCCCAAGACTAAATCTGCATTCAAAGCTAGTGCCTCTATAAAAGGCAAACAAAGGTATGATTCAGGAGAAAGCTCCTCAAACAAACTATCATGGTATGAAAAAGCAAGAAAAGACCTAGAAGAAGATGAAGCAGAAGCTACTCAACTTGAAGCCCTTATTGCAAAAAGACTACCAAGAGGATCTAGTAAGTATGAAGGAAAATTACCCTTCAAATGTTTCAACTGCAACAAGATTGGTCATTTTGCCTCAAGATGTCCGGAAAGGTTTTCAAGGACAAATCCAAACAGATCAAGACTTCAAAAGAAATTTTACTATGTTCATGAAGATGATGATGATGAAGGAGTGACAGATGATGAATCAGAGACAGGAAACAAATCCGGAAGTGACTGGGTGTTTATTGCCATCAAGGAATAAGATCTAATGCCCTCTGAATCTATCAATCATAAAATGATAGAAAGAGCTCTGGCTGCCCAAGTTGAAGAAAGGGATGATTAGATCATTGACAGTGGATGCTCCCACCATATGACTGGTGACAAAAATAAGTCCATAGATTTGGAAAGATATGAAGGAGTTGTAAAATTTGGTGATAATTTTGCTGGCTGAATTAGAGGCAGAGGAACTATTTCTTTTGATGGAAAGAACAAAACCAGTGACGTATTGTATGTTGAAGGTCTGAAGCACAATCTTCTCAGTGTTGGGCAGTTGGTGGACAAAGGCTATGATCTCTGATTCAAAAATAGAAAATGTAAGATCTTTGAAAGTTCTGGAACAGAGGTTGCATCCGGTGCCCAAACAAAAGGTAACATCTTCCACTTGGTTGGTACTGGCAAAAGTTGTTTATTTGTTCAAATTGATCAGAGTTGGTTGTGGCATAGGAGAATGTGTCATGTGAATTTTGATAATATTATCAAGATAAGCAACACTTAGGCTGTAAGAGATCTTCCAAGATTTATGAAACCTACTAACAGTTTGTGCAAAGAATGTCAGTTGGGTAAGCAGAGCAGAGTCACATTCAAAAGTAAGGAACATTCTTCTACCAGATTGTTGGACTTAGTGCATACTGATCTATGTGGACCGGCAAGAATCAGGAGTTTACAAGGTGACAGACATTTCATGTTACTAATTGATGATCATTCCCGGATGATGTGGGTGACTTTCCTAAAGGAGAAATCTAAAGCTCCTGAGAAATTCAAAATATTCGAGGCTATGGTAGAAAATGAAACTAGATTAAACATAAAGTGTCTTAGGTCTGATAGAGGTGGAGAATTCACATCTGAAGAGTTCATAGAATTCTGTGAGAAACATGGGATAAAAAGATAGTTGTCTACTCCAAGGACTCCACAGCAGAATGGAGTAGTGGAGAGAAAGAATTGGACCATCCAGGAAGCATCTAGAACCATGATGATGGAAGAAAATATTCCTCAGATCTACTGGAGAGAAGCTATAAGTACTGTTGTCTATACTCTTAATCGAGTACAAATCAGAAGCAATACTAGTAAGACTCCCTATGAACTCTGGTTTGGCATCACTCCTACTGTGAAGTATTTCAGAGTCTTTGGTAGCAAATGTTACATTAAAAGAGATGAAGACCTTGGCAAATTTGATGCTAGAAGTGATGAAGGAATATTCTTGGGTTATTCTACTCAAACCAAAGCATACCGGTGTTATAACAAGAGATTGAGAAAGATTGTAGAAAGTACAAATGTGAAGGTTGATGAAGGCATTGAAAAATCCTCAAGGTTTTATGAATATGAAGAAGATGATAAGAATGATGTTTTAGTTCAAGCCCCTTCTAAAATTTAGATCCAGACTGATTCAGAGAATCCTGAAATACAGGAAGAAGAGACAAGTTTGAATGAACCTATCCAAGAAATAGAAGTGTAAGAAGTTCCCAAAACTCCCAGGTATGTAAGATTGAATCATTCTGAAGACCAGATCATAGGTGATAAAAGCAAAGGTGTTCAAACAAGAAGAAAGATTGCTCAAGACTTAGAAAAGTATTGTCTGATCTCAAAGATTGAACCAAAAACAGTAAGTGAGGCATGCAATGATGAAAGCTGGACTAAAGCAATGGAGGAAGAGTTGATGCAGATTGAGAAAAATCACACTTGGGATCTTGTTCCCAGACCTAGAAACAAAAATGTGATTGGAACCAAATGGGTCTTCCGGAATAAACTGAATGAAGATGGTGAAGTAGTCATAAACAAATCCAGATTAGTCTACAAGGGTTATTCTCAAGTTGAAGGAGTTGATTTTCAAGAAACTTTTGCTCCGGTGGCAAAGATTGAAGCAGTCAGATTATTTCTTGCCTTTGCTGCCTTCAAGGATTTCAAAGTATATCATATGGATGTCAAGTCTACCTTCCTAAATGGTGACTTGGAAGAAGAAGTATACATTGAGCAACCGGATGGATTTCAATTATCTGATCAGGGTGATATGGTCTGCAAGTTGAAGAAAGCTATGTATGGACTCAAACAAGCCCCAAGAGCCTAGTATGAAAGACTGGATAAACATCTTTTAAAGATTGGTTTCAACAAAGGTACTGCTAACAGTAACTTGTACTTCAAAATTGATCATGAAAATATCTTAATTGTTGAAGTGTTTGTTGATGATATCATCTTTGGAGGAAGAGATAGTATGTGCAAGACTTTTGCAAATCAAATGAAAAGTGAATTTAAGATGTCTATGTTTGGGGAAATGAATTTCTTCTTGGGTCTACAAATCACTCAAACAAAGAAAGGAATCTTCATTTCTCATACCAAGTATGTGAAAGAATTGTTGAAGAAATTTGGGATGGAAGACTCAAAACCAATGAATACTCCCATGGCAACCGGATTTAAACTGAGCAAAGATGATGACTCTCCTAAGGCTAATCAGAAAAAGTACAGGTCAATGATTGGAGGACTACTGTATCTTACTCAAACTAGACCTGACATTATGAATGTTGTTGGTCTTGTTGCCAAATTCCAAGCTGATCCTAGAGAATCTCATGTCATGGCAATCAAGAGGATTCTCAAATATCCAAAAGGAACAATTGAGTATGGTTTATGGCATCCTAGGGATCTTGATTTCTCTCTTCATGCATATACAGAGGTGAATCGGGCAGGAGATGTGGATGACCGGAAGAGTACCAGTGGTGGTTCATTCTTTTTGGGGAGAAGATTGGTTTCTTGGCTGAGCAAGAAACAAGAGGCAATATCTCTATCCACTACAGAAGCATAATATATTGCAACAACAGGTAGTTGCACTCAAGTATTGTGGATGAAGCAAATGCTAAGAGACATCAGAGTGGAGTATGAGGAACCTATCACAATCTTTTATGATAACTCAAGTGCAATAAACATTTCAAAAAATCTGGTGTTGCATTCAAAGACAAAACATATATCCATCAAGTTTCACTTTTTGAGAGAGCAGGTGAACAAGAATGAAGTTAGATTAGAGTTTGTGCCCTCTAAGGATCAGATTGCAGACATCTTTATTAAACCTCTACCTAAGGACTCTTTTGAGTATCTCAGGGAGAAGTTAGGGGTTATTACCCCTCCAGTTCTTAATTAAGGTGCACTGATGTGCATCAGTCTGGTGGATCTCACAGTCATATCTTGTGATCTGGGTTGATGATAGAAAGTTGCTACTCAAGGGGAGTAGTCTGTATGATTCTGATTGATGCAAGTATGTGCCCTTTTCCATTGATGTCAAAGGGGGAGAGAAGACATGTGAAAAATAAAAGTGGTTGCTAATCAAAGGGGGAGCAGTAAAGGAAGAGAAGACATATGAATGACTGTTGTTGATAGGGGGAGCTATGTGAATCAGTAAGGAGAAGTTCTTGTCTTGTGGTTAAAATAGTTTTTCACATGATATGTTGCCATCAATGACAAAGGGGGAGATTGTTGCAAGTATGGGCCTAACTGGTGTTGTCATTGATGTCAAGATACTCTTGTTGCATTGATGTCAAGGATTGGATGAGCTGTGTGCTGAGGATATTGAGAAAATTAGTCCTATCAAAAACAGAGAAGAACAGTGAAGATAGTGAAGCTCTATGAAGTGAAGATTCTAGCTAAGATGAAGATTAGGGAATGCGCATCAAAGGGTTTGTAGATATGTGTCTAAAGATGATCCAATCAAGATTTGAGAGGTTCACATGAAGATTTGAAGAAGTTATGGCGACTTGAGTGAAACTGGTTCTGGTAGCTGTTCAGAGGTGACAGAGTGACACAAATAGGTTTGGTAAGATCCAGAAATGCAATATGATGTTCTGCGGATTTGATGGAGTGTTTAGGAAGCCAATGTGAATTGACAACTCAATTGGTTCATGGTCTGGAGGTCCACAAGCATTTATTCTAATGTGACAGTGATGACAGAATGTGTTCTTGAGGTTCTGGATGAAGATGAGAATGATTTCAGTAGATAGAAGTGGTGTGGATGTTCTTGGTGATTCAAGAAAGCTTGTAGGGGTCTCTAGATTATGTCCAATTCGTGTTGGTGATCCACATTGAAGATTAAGCTTGTAATTGAAGGTTTACTTCTGGATGATGAAGTTCTTCCTAATCATGGCTGACCAGATGGTTTGCACATCTTGCGGATGATCTTGAAGATGTTCTGTGAAGCATGGCGTGTTCCTCAAAGAAGATTAAAGTCCCAGATATGTGTGGCTGACTGTGTGGTGATTTGCATGAAGTCTTTTGTAATAAGACAAGTTGTATTTGTGTATTTGCTCTGTAATAAAATAAAGTGTATATTGTGCTAACTTTGATGATTATCCCAAAGTCGATGTCTTGTATAAATAAGAGTTGTGAAGTTATTTCAAAGTATTCACGGGAAGACGATGAAGTGCTAGAGAGGAGAAGAGCGAAAAGTAGAGAAAAAGTATTGGGCTTAAATGGAACTGACTGAAGCATGGTGAAGATGCTAATCTTCAGTTCAAGTATGTAATATTTATTATTCTGTAGACAGTGTGTCTCCTATAGGCAGTGGGCCTCTTGTGAGCAGTGTGCTCGGGCAATGAGCCCTAATTGGCATGTGCCATTTATTCTTATTCTTTTAACAGAGAATACAATCTTGGGTTAGTCACCCCATGGTTTTTCCCTTAACCGGGTTTTCCACGTTAAAATCTAGGTGTCATATGTGTTAATATGTCTCTGCTCTTAAATTATTGCATTGTGCTTCCATGATTGATTTATTATTATGTTGTTGAATTACAAGAAGGATTTAAGTGTTTAAAGAAAAGAAAGTTTTGGGACAACTGATTCACCCCCCCCTCTCAGTTGTCTGTCTTAAATCAACACTTATGCCAAAGGCTTAAAGCATAATATTCTAAGCGTTGGACAGATGTGTAACAAAGGATACAATTTTATGTTTAAGGACAATGGATGTGAGATAAGGAAAAGCTCTGGAACAATAATTGATGTTGGTAATAAGACTCATGGTAATGTTTATCATTTGAAAGGTACTGATAATTATTGTTTGTTGGCTTAGACAAATGAAAGCTAGTTATGGCATAGGAGAATGTGTCATACTAAATTTGATAATTTGGTGAGAATAAGCTCAGTACAAGTTGTAAGAGACCTACCTAAGATTGTGAAGGCTAGTAATGCTATTTGCAAAGAATGTCAATTTGGGAAGCAAACAAAGATAAGTTTCAAAAGCAAAGAATAAACCTCTACCAGCCTGTTGGAGTTGGTGCATACAAACTTATGTGGTCCTACAAGAATAAGAAGTCTACAAAGTGACAGGTACTTCATGCTACTTATTGATGATTATTCAAGAATGACTTGGGTTATTTTTCTTAGAGAAAAATCAGAAACCCTAGACAAATTCAAGGCATTTAAAGCAATGGTTGAAAATGAAATGGATTTGAGAATCAAGTGTCTGAGGTTTGATAGAGGTGGTGAGTTTACTTAAAATGAATTCAATGCTTTTTGTGAAGAACATGGGATAAAGAGACAATTGTCTGCCACCAAAACTCCTCAGCAAAATGGAGTAGTTGAAGGGAAGAATAAAACAGTTCAAGAAGCTGCTAGAACACTGATCAAAGAAGCTAACCTTCTGGAAGTATCTTGGAAAGAAGCTATTCATATTGTTTTCTACATTCAAAATAGAGTACAAGTTAAAGCAAATGGAACAAAGACACCTTATGAGTTGTGGTATGGACGAACTCCTACTATCAAGTATTTCAATGTTTTTGGAAGTAAATGATATATCAGAAGAGATGAAGAGTTGGGAAAGTTTGATGCTAGATGTGATGAAGGCATATTCCTTGGGTACTCTATTAAGAGCAAATCCTACCAGTGCTACAACAAAAGGTTGATGAAGATTATTGAAAGTGCAAATGTAAAGGTAGATGAAGATATTTAGAAAATCTCATAGCTTGATGGATATGAGTCAAATGAGGCTAGTGATACGGAAGCAGTTGAAGAAGTCAAAGACAAGGAAGTTCAGATTGATTAAGAAGAAGCTCCGGAAAGAGTTCCTAAAACCCCCAAGTATGTGGAAAATAACCACTCAGAGGATGAAATCATTGGTGACAAAAGCAAAGGAGTTTTGACAAGAAGAAGAGTTGCAGAAGAACAGGTAAATCTATGTTTAATTTCAAAGGTTGAACTTAAGACTATCTTTGAAGCATGTAAAGATGAACATTGGGTCAAGGCAATGGAATAAGAATTGATGCAAATTGAAAAGAACAAGACTTGGGAACTTGTCCCTAGGCCTGCAGATAAGAATGTGATTGGAACAAAGTGGGTTTTCAAGAATATAAGTTGAATGAGAATGGAGAAGTGGTAAGAAACAAATCCAGACTTGTATGCAAAGGCTACTCACAAGTGGAAGGAATAGACTATGAGGAAACTTTTGCTCCAGTGGCAAGACTAGAAGCTATTAGGTTGTTTCTAGATTATGCAACACATAAGGATTTCTAAGTATATCAAATGGATGTAAAGTCTACTTTTCTGAATGGTGATTTGGAAGAGGAAGTATATATAGAGCAACCGGATGGATTTCAATTATCAGACAAACCAGATATGGTATGCAGATTGAAGAAGGCATTGTATGGACTAAAGCAAGCTCCTAGAGCTTGGTATGCTAGATTAGACAAGTATTTGTTGCAGCAGGGATTCAGTAAAGGGTCTACAGATAGTAATTTATACATCAAGGTAAGTAAAGATCAAATTATGATTATTGAGGTCTATGTGGATGACATAATCTTCATTGGAAATGAAGGTATGTGTAAGAACTTTGTAGATGAGATGCAAAAAGAATTTGAGATGTCAATGTGTGGTGAAATTAATTTCTTTCTTGGACTGCAAATTAATCAAACAGATAAGGGTATTTTCATTTCACAATCAAAGTAAGTCAAGGAATTGTTGAAGAAGTTTGGAATGGAAGAATCTAAACCAGTTTGTACTCCCATGACAACTGGTTGCAAGCTGAGAATAAATGATGAATATCCTAAGGCTAATCAGAGCAAATATAGATCAATGATTGGAGGACTGCTATACCTAATTTCTACCAGACTGGACATCATGCATGCAATCTATCTTGTGGAAAGATTTCAAGCAGATCCTAGAGAGTCACATGTCATGGCAGTAAAGAGAATATTCATGTATTCGAAGGGCACTCTAGATCATGGTTTGTGGTATCCTAAGAACAATGACTTCAACCTAAGTGCCTACATAGATGCAAATTGGGTCAGATGTGTAGATGATAGGAAAAGTACAAGTGGTGGTGTGTTCTTTCTTGGAGATAGAGCTATGTCACGGCAAAGCAAGAAGCAAGATTCAGTATCCTTATCTACTACAGAGTTAGAGTACATTGCAGTAGCATCATGTTGCACACAAGTGCTATGGATGAGACAAACTTTTAAGGATATCAAAGTTGAGTATGATGATCCAATTCCTATTTTCTGTGATAATACCAGTGCCATTAACATTTCAAAGAACCTAGTGATGCATTCAAGGACAAAGCATATTTCTATGAGGTATCACTTTCTAAGAGAAAAGATTGCAGAGAAAGAAGTGAAGCTTGAGTACGTGCCTACAAAAGATCAAATTTCTGACATATTCACCAAGGCTCTTCCTAAGGATACATTTGAGTATATCTGGGAAAAGTTAGGGGTTATTGCCCCTCCTTTGTTGAACTAGATGCATAAGGAAATGCATCAGTCCAGTATGATTCAGGAGTCATTTCTTCTCTGAACTGATTATGGAGGCTACCTCTCAGGGGGAGCAGGTAGTGACATTGAAGAGTGTTGCAGTTAAAGGGAAATATTTAGAGCAATTAAGAACAAGTGCAAGTATGTGTAGTATCATATTCAGGGGGAGAAAGCTTGAGAAAGGTGAATATTGATGCCAAAGGGGGGAGAGAGTTCATGTGAAAACAAAGGGAGAGTAAGATGTATAAAGAAATGGGGAGAGAGATCAATACATAATTGTGTCATGATGGTTTTTCACATCATATGTTCCCATGAATGACAAAGGGGGAGATTATTCCAAGTATGTGCTAATCGGTGTTGTCATTGATGTCAATATGCTTGTATTGTCATTGGTGTTAACTGTGTCTTCTGATATTGCTAATTATTTCTTAATTGATTTGTCATGTTAAAGTGATTTGAATGCCTTATAGAGGTGTTGATAATGCTAGAATATTGTTCCTATTGCTTGGTTTCCAAGTGCTTTTGAGAAAATTTTCTCTCCAGAGGAAACAATGTTTTGCAGAGTATTTTGGCTTGCAAGATACTGTCTGAGTTTTTGCTCCGCATTTCTTCTGTGTTGAAGATCAAAGTGTGAGATTTGGATACATTTTAGAGAAGTGTTTGAAGATGCTAAATCTAGAATTTGATGGTCCAGATCACTGTGCAGTGGAAGTTATGTTCACCAGTTTGAAGACTGTAATTGACAGAGTTTCTGGGTTTTGCAGAGGTGTTTGGGAGAAAGTATTTTGCTTCACATTTCTCTGCAAAGTGGTTTTAGGTGTTTTAGTTCTGGATATATGTTTATAAGGTCCTTAGCTATCTTCATTCCAAAGGATTTGTGATTTGATGCTTTGAAAATCAAGTTATTGTGTAGCAGAGTTCGACAGTGTTGTTTGTGAGCAAACAGTGAACCTTCTTCAAGTGAAAGGTGTTGCAGATGATTTTGTTGGTTCTCAAGTGACTCAAGGTTGTTCGTGGATGTCTCCAAATTGTGTTGAAGGCTTGTGCTTGGTATGCAAGTTATGGTTGTGTTCTTAGAAGCGTGTGCCTAAAGATCCTAGTGTCAACACTAGTTTTGGCCGACCTGGTTGTTTACACTCTTTGCGGATGTGCTTCGTGGATTACGGAAGTGTGTTGAAGCATGTGAAGATGTATTTAGGTCCAATCTAAGATTTGAAATGTTCTTCTATCATCTCCTTACTTCACAAGATTATTTAGGTCTAGACCTAATTTAAATTGTGTATGTTTGTCGACCTTGAAGACTGTTCCAAAGGTTAAAGAATGTGTTGCTGACCTTGATGTATGTTCCAAGGTTGATAATTGATATAAATAAGTGTAAAGGATTTGTGTGTATTAGTGTGAATGTGAATGTGAGACTATTTGTGTTTTAAGGCTACAAAGGTGATATGTATTGTGCTTCATTGGAACTGAACTCATGCATGTGGTAGATGCTATCATATCAGTTCATGGCAGTGAGCCACCTCTTTTGGCAGTGAGCCACCTCTTATGGAAGCGAGCCTATTGTAGTGAGCATTCTTTTGGGTGGTGAGCCTCTTTGTAATTCAATATTGATACTACTTTATATTGTGAGAGTTAATCATCATCGAGGTTTCTCCCTTTTAGGGTTTTCTACATAAAAATCTAGTGTTCTCTTGTGCATGGTGTTGATGTGTTTAAGTTTTTATTATATGTAGTTCATGTTTAACCTTCACAATAGATTAAGGATTTAAGTAAACTGATATGGATGTGTTTAAGTTTATGAAAGTTTGAAGTTTTTGATATAACTGATTCACCCCCCCCGCTCTTAGTTGTCTTGTGCATTCAACATGGAATATGTGTGTGTGCCACCTAGATATGCCACTCCTAGTCCCTGAAGACCCATGATTCAATTTGAATCCCAATTATAGAAGACCCATGCCATGCTTTGAATCTTTAGTTTATATATAGTATAGTTTTCATTGGCCCCAAGCAAGAAGGGCTTGACAAGGGAACTAACTGATTCAAGAAATGAACTATCTAATTTTACAACTAATTAACTAAACAACTCAACTCTTGATTGTATAGGGATAAGTGACGACTAGGGGAATGAGACCAACTTTGCATGAGATTGTGCCACTTTTCAATATGTGAATGTATTAAGCCATTATCTTAAAATGGGCACAAAACTAAATGGGAATGGCATGGCTATGCTAATTTCACCATTACATTTTCCTCCACTATGAGGTGCATGTGTAGATCATGTATCTTAAAGTATTTAATACTCACAAACATGTGTACAAAGTCAATATTCAAATAAAAAATGATACCTAGGTCCATATAAAGTAATGGACCCTGCTAAACATCCTCATGTAAGTCCATCCTTCGGTATATGCACTCCATGGATACCTAAAAAATAGAGGGAAAATGTGCAATGAGTAGCTTGTGAAAACTAGGTACAAAATATGAGCTTGTTTAACTCTCTAGGAAATAGGAAAAAAAATAGAAAATAAATGAAGTTAGGGAAATTTTGCCTTTTTAGAATAATCTACCTCACTTGGAAATCATGGGATGATAGAGTGTGTAGGTTATCAACATGTCATGTAATCTTTGGTCATAGTGATGAATCCATATGTAGCATCTATCACTATCTGGGAACTCAATCATATGAATGTTAGTGACAATATATGCCCCCCTTCAGTTGGTTGTATCCATCATATGCAAGGAATTGAAGGAGAGGAAAGAAAAAAGTACATGAAATAAAAATATACGATAATCATGTATATAAATCATGTAAAGTAATAATAGTAATAAAAAAGTATTGTGTAATAAGAAGAAAAAATATGTCAATGGTAATCATGGTAAGCACATGAGCTAGAGATATAATCACAAAATAAGGTTACCCCCAACATGGGAAAATAGAAATGGTGGTGACGAGCCCTGATAAATATGTTTTATTTTCATGTAGATATTACAGTATTAAATATCTATAAATTGTTTTATGAATGAATGAATGGTGTGTTTTGGTGCTTGTTTTTCAAAGGTTGAATCTATTGATTGTTTCTGTAATTTCTTGTCTATATGCATATATATTTGTGATTTTGTGACAAGAATAGTTGTTGAACTTGTGGAATGAATGTTCTAAATCTCTTCAAAGCCACCCATAAAGAGAAGACAATTAGCTCCAAATAGCTCTAGAGTACCTCCATGCACCATAACTAATCATCCCTTCTCCAAGTTAGTGATTGTTCGATAAGTTCTACACTTAGCTTCAATTTTGATGTGCTCCACATAAAGAATAAGGCAACTCCAATTGCATAGTTGGTCATCACAATGCCCATCTTAACTTCAGTTCTTTCTGTGTCCTATTCTCGCCAAGTTCAGAGGATAAGCTAACCTGATAACTGAAGCTCATCTTTAGTTTAGGTTGCTTCAATGTAGGCCTCACCTATTTTGTTCCATGCCTTCAATCAAGGATTCCCTTTTGGTCAAATTGATGGCATCTTTTATTTTCAATAAGAGATTATTAGTCTTAGGAATCAAAGTAGAAGAAAATTTAGTTTTGTTCAAGTTTTCAATTTAGTTTTGTCCAATTGTGGAATAAGGCTCAAGTGTATAATAGTGAGCTAGGAATGTAAAAACTAGTTCCTATTTTTCCTTATGTTTTTAAGCATTATTTTCCAACAATAGTTTTTCTCACCATTTTTCATGCAAGCATGCCCATACGGGTTTCTATTGCATGAAAATAAAGGGAAAATTCTCCTGATTTGGTGTTAGCATAGGCAGATCCTTCCAAAAGGGGAGTTGGACCCATTCCACCTGAAGGAGGTGATCTACTGGTATTTCACTTCTTGTGATTTTATTTCCTTGTAGTGTGTTAAGAATTAGATGTTCCTTTTGTTGAGTGTGTGTTTGTCATCGATGTCAAAAGTGATTTGATGGTGCTTCATGTTTCAGGATGTCAGTTTGTCTTCATGATTGTCTTCATTCATGTTATGTTGATTATTACTTCAGGAGAAAGGATCCCTTCATGATATGGTGTTTCATGTTCGTGATCAGGACTTCATCAAGTGGTGTTTCATTATTACAACAAAACCTTAGGAGAGTTGTTTCATGTCAGATGGCTTGTCTCAGGTTTACTTTAGGATGTGTGTTGTCAGATTGTCTTCATGTTTCTCATATTGTCGTTGTGTTCACCTTCTTCATACTATGGTTTTTCCATGATATGGTATTAAGAGTGTTGATTGGTAGTCACTATTATCTTGTGTTATAAAGTTGTTATTTTAAAGAATTAGTGATTCAAGAATTCAAACCCTAGTTGTCTCTATGTATAAACCTTAAACTATGTATGAAAAGGGCTTTGAGGGATGACAAGTTCTTTTTGTTCTTTTCGCCTGTTGACTTGGTGTAGTAGGTTACCGTTCACTTAAGTCTACATTCTACGTAAAGCTACTAGCCCCTCTTCCTAAGGGAACCAGAGCTCCCAAGTCGCCTTTTGAGTTCCAAGCAGGAAAGTGAGATCAAAGGCCATAAATTAATCCTACGGGGGCATGAATGAAAAATCAATGGTGGCAGTTTAAATGTGTTTCAAATTCCAATGGCCTTCTTTGGTGTTTGAACTTTGACGGTGGTATGGCAGTATACTGTGTGAAGAGGTTCATTTTGTTAGTTTTTGCAACTACTTCTTGCTCCATGGGTTGTTAGTTTCAAAGAGGAGAATGGTTAGGTTTTTGAATGAGATATGAGGTAGGAAGTTTAAGTATGAAAAAACATTTTTTAACCATATTGAAAATGAATTTGATATAGTTGACTTGAAGAATGAAGGCAGAGTTTTATTTGCTCAGTTTTTTATTACAGAATAATTGTTTGTATAGTAATAATAATGCAAAGATATGAATATTATACAGAGAGAAAAACTAAATGAATCCACTTGTGTGAAACAATCAAATGACAAGGACAAAAGGTGCAGAGAATCATAATAGGTTTAATTGAAGGCAATGACAAAAGTGACAGAGGTGTTTGAAGATTGCAGAGATATAAGGAAGATTGTAAATATTACTTGCAGAGGTATGCATAAGGTTTTTGTATCTGAACAATACCATTTTGAATAAGACGTTCTTTTATCATGATATGATATATTACAGTTTTTGTAAAGGTTAGTGAATGGGGTGTGAAGAAGAAGTTGATTATTGCAAGAGTATATTGTGATATTTGATAAAATAATCTCTTTTGTAAATAAAATGACACAAGAAGAATGTTGTATTTTGTAAGGAGGGACTCTTGACATAGGGTTGAGCATTTATTAGATTCAGGAGTTCTTATCTTGTTCTTTGATGACAAGTACTTTTGTAATTGCATGTATGGTTATCATGAATAATTATTCTTTTGTGTTGATCTAGGAGAGATAAGGGGTTATGTATCTAAGTTATAGAAGTCATCTATAACCATTGGTATAAATGTAAACAGAGTAATACTCTGTGCTTTACCTTTTTTGTTTTCAGATTGGAGATGTATTGCTAGTGAGGCATTGTTAGTGAGACTGATGTAGAGGCTCTTGTAGAATAACACAACTTTGATAGGTGACAAGGTAGGACTATTTTTATGAGGGACAATGCTTACAAGCTTATATCAAAGAGCACATATGGAACTTGGAATTAGGCACTTGGTCTTCTCAAGGTAGGGGTCTAGAGGAACATTCAACAACTTGGAGAACACCCCCAAACCAATCAACAAGTCTAGACTTCCTTGGAGACACCATTTCCCACATTGGCTGTCCTAAACCTTGTAGCCCTCCAAATGGGAACAGTCAGCAATAACTCCTTCTGGTGGCCTTCAAACTTAAATCTTAGACAATCCTAAGATACCCTTTTGGATGCCCTACAACATATCAAAGAATCACTATGGGTTGTTTTGTAACATATGCCACTTTCAATAAGGCTATCCTATTGTAAAGAGCCCCAATTAGCCCAAAATTACAAAGCAAGTACCCTTAAATGGAATCACCAAACTCTCTGAATCATTTGAACACTTCACATGGGTGGAAAAACAATGGATTTCAAGGGTTTTACGGCCTCACAATCGACTGTGTAAGAATTTCATTATGTTGTTTCTCATGGTAGTTCCTAACACATGGTGATGTTAGGATTCTTCAACAAAACTTCCTCCTTCTTAGACCCCCTGCCCAAACCTTATCATAATACATGAAAATATTCAAAGACAAGTCCATTCCACTGATCAGGAGTGAGTCAAACCAGTGGAATGGAAAGAAAAGGCATAATTTCTGTCAGAAACCCTAAGGTAGGGTTTAGTAACTCAATTTTATGAAAATACAGAGAATTCAAATATAGAAACATTTCAAGACCTCCAATCAATTGCAACAAGAACTTAACTCATACCTCCAACCTTCCACAATCATTAGCCTTATGACACTTCCTTACAAAGAAGTACCATGGACAGGAACAGCGAAAGGCACAAGAATTTGGCAGGAAAACTGAGATTTCTTCACTTATTTCTCCTTCCAACTTACTGTCTTACATCAATGATCATGTTCAAAGCTTTTTAAGCCTGCATACCTCTTGACAGACCTCTTGGAAGACAATTTTAATCGATGGGAAGGTATATAACTGCTCTTCAACCATCGCTGCCCTATTTTGTCAACATTTGTCACTTACTGACATGGATTTACATTGTGTTTACAAGTGTATTGTCCCTGTTTGGGATGTTTAGACTATTTTTCCAAGAGGGATAAGCCTTTGACAAGGCATTCAACCCATGACTACCTCCTATATGCCATAAAAAGGCTACAATCATGAGAAACTTATGACTGCCCCACCTACACTATTGACATCAACATGGCATCCATTTGCAATGGCCCTTATTACAATGCATGAAAATGGTCTTCAAGACCTTATTGAATCAACAAGACAACATGAACAACATGAAAACAAGATATAGATCCTTATGGTCTCCTTGGTGCTCCTGCACCAGAGACATGTTATTTTGCCAATGAGGCTTATATGTACTCAATGAGAGTTTGATTGTTGAGATCTAATAAAGTGTTGGTGAGGTTTGGACAGTGGTTTTTCCCTAAAAAGGATTTTCCACTTTACATCTTGTGTTATGGATTCATTTGTGTGATTCTATTTTAGTTGATGTCTTTGTCATGATGATATTAGAAATTGTTTCTACATGTTTGATGAATGCACAAGTTTTATTGGATCACTGATTCACCCCCCCTCTCAGTGATCCTTAGTATTCCTACACCTTTGTGATGTGATTAAAGTAGTTTCTATATTATTCTTGTGTTTCCATTAACTTGTAGGTGTTTCCAGCATTGATCTTGTTGAGAAGTAATCCTATTAAGCATGAATGTTTAGCATAGATATTTCCATCTTTGATTTCAATTGAGTACTGCTTTATTTTTTTTCAGTTTTCATTTCTGTATGTGTGGCAGTAGTATAAATAGTTGCTTTAATTCATTCAATTAAGTATGTGTGTTTCAATTAGCAATAGTATAGATTGAGATTCAACATTGCTCTTTACATTTGCATAGAATAGGGTGGAATGTTAGATTAGAATTTTACTTTCATTTTTAATGGAATCACCTTAGAAACCCCAACAAAGAAAGGAAACCTTGCCACATATAGCTCCAAACACAATCCCGAATTGATATAAATTAAATGATAGGAAACTTGATGACTGCAATGATCCTATCAGGTGGCATGGCCCTTTGTTGTCAAGAACAATCATGCAAGTACATACAACACAAGGAAATGTATATGCCCCAATGTGGTCGAAGTAGGGAAATAAGTCTCTCTTGGTAACATGGATCTAGGTAGGAAAAGGTAGCATGGAGGAAGACATGATATCCCTAATGTAAGGGATGATATAATAATTTAGGAATGGAATGTCATGGTAGAAGGCATGATGCTCCCAATATAAAGGTATGACAATGGTAGTATGGTATGTAAAGGGGGAGGCATAATGCCCCTAATGTAGTTACCAGTGTGAAAGACATGGCAAGGGAGGAGCAGTTAGTATGGGGGAAGCCACGATACCCTTGATGGAAAGATGGAAACATAGGGTGTAAAATAGGGGAGGCATGGTGCTCCCTAGTATTGTGTGATAACTATAAAAGTACAATATAACTATGTAGGTGACAATGATGTGCAAGAAGGCATGATGCCCCCAGAGTAAGATATGGCAAGGAAAGCATAATATGTAATAGGGAAGAAATGTTTCCCCCCAGTGGTATGGATATATCAATGAAAGCATATTATGTAAGGCGGGGGGTGTGGTGCCTCTCAATGGTATGATAACTCTAAGAGTGTGATGTAACAATCTGTAAGCTGAAAAATCATGGTATGACAATGTAGGGAGGCAAAAGATTAAAGCATAAGCATAATAGTATGGTAAATGTCATGAATATGGGTGTGATAAAAAACATGATAATAGTCATATAAATGGGAAGTAACAAAGCAACACAAGAAATAAACGTGGTAAGGCAAGGGCTATAGCATCATAAGTGGAGATAAAAATCCAATGAGTTGTAAGGATGAAAAAAATAGTGTGAAAGAACAAATAGGTAAGACATCAATCCAAGTGGGAAATAAAAGCAATGCTAATGCATAGACATGAAGAGTGTGTAGACAAACATGAGAATAAATATGTAAAGCAAAGGACAATAGAAACCAAAATGACTACCAAGTGGGGGTGAATAAACAAGAATCAAATATAGGTGAAATGGGAATGTAAAGAACAACAAACACGACATAAATAAAATGGCCAAAGTGTAAAAGCAAAT
The DNA here is from genome assembly GCA_027924645.1 of Cunninghamia lanceolata. Classification (NCBI taxonomy): domain Eukaryota; kingdom Viridiplantae; phylum Streptophyta; class Pinopsida; order Cupressales; family Cupressaceae; genus Cunninghamia; species Cunninghamia lanceolata. The sequence goes on from BSBN01000405.1 coordinate 1,501,219, forward strand.
AAGGAAAATAAAAAAGGTAAAGGTGATATCTAGGCTATAGGTATATATGTATATATGCTATAGTGATGTTCGTGTATAATTGAACAAACTTGGGATAGTTACTCTTGACATCTAAATGATCATGATTCACTTTATCATCTAATAAATCATCATTATCCCAATAAAAATCACCAAAATTGTCTTCATGTTCATTTGCTTTTTGTTCTTCTTTGCTTGTCTTTTCTATTGTGTCTATTGTTTCTTTGTATTCTTTTATGCTAGGTGCAAACACATGGTTGACATGCATAACATTAGGTACTTCCTTTCTCACCCATTGTTTTTTCTTAACTCATGGTTGTGATGAAATAATAGGCATTTGGTTCACCACAACTTCTTTCTTTGGTTTCCAAGTAGTCTTTTGAAAATGAAACTCTAGTATTTATGGAACTTTTTCTTTAGATTCTTACTTTTAATCATGTTTTTCTTTGTATGGATATTTATATTTTGACTATTGCTTGTTTTTCTTTTGTTCTTGTTGTTATTGAAACATCTCTTGATACACCTCATGAATTTTTTCTTCATCTTCATATGGAGTTTCCTTTGGAGTTGGGATATATGTGTCTAAATTAAAGTGATGCAACTCCACATTTGATTTGGATCTACATTAGAATCTTAACGATCCTTCCTTCATGAATGAATTTGATGCATTGGTGTACCACTAAAGGAACCACTTTTAAGTGTTCTAGCCATGGTCTCTGATGCAGAGGTGTTAGGTCTCCAAAGATAATCTAACAAGATCAAAGGGTTTCAATAGTTTGCGGGCTTCAACCAATAAGACTTCTCTAGCCTTCCTCTTGTCCTAAACTCCACCAAAGGGCTCAAGTTTGGATTCCAACTTCTTAGATGAACTCTAGCATCTTCTAGGGTCTCAACCTACCCCAACCAACAAGGTTCCAAAGGTTTCACAAACCAATTGGATAGATTCTTGACAATTCCCCTTAAACAGGCCTAATCCTTGTAGTCTTGTTCAGCGACTAAACTGTACTTTTCTCCAAACTTTCCCAAAACACTTTTGAAACAAATGACTGATTTGGATACCCTCTATTGAGTTCTAAAACATATCTCAAACTCACCTACTGTTGTTTTGGACGAAATGTGACTGTCCTAACACCCTGCTGCCTTCCCACAAGGCCTAAATTGACCATTTTACAAAGGAACCCTATGACAAACTTGTCCCACACACTTCAAACCTAAAAACAGTCTTAGGAAAGGGTTCAAAACCAAGGATTTTCCAGGTCTTATCAGGAGGTTTGCACATTTAAGGTTTGCAATACAAAAATCTCATTTCTAGGCCTCAAAACCTAGGGCTTCCTAGATCTCCCACTTCCAATCACTTCCAGACCTCATTCAAAGGTCCAACACCATCTTATTGACCATATTAAACAACAGCAATCATAAAAATATCACCTTGTTAAGACGGATCTCCGGCTGCTATAACCATGCCACCATTCTCAATGCTCTTTTCACATGCAAACTTGATTCCAAACGGTGATCACCTCTCCCATTTACACTCCTCCTACTTTTTCATGGTTAGAAACATATGGTACATGTTAATAAGGACCTACTCCATGAGAATCAGAATCCTACATTCATGGAAAGGTCCAAAAATGCATTGCAAACCCTCAAAATCCCTGTTTTCACAGTCAAACAGGCAGTTCCAGAAAAACAGCGATAATTTCCTCTAGGAATGGAGTTAGGACCTCAAACCAGATGCATTGGAAAGGTTATTCAATCCTCTTTCCATCCATATATGGCTTGCCTCTGTATCTGTCCGTACAGAACCGTACCAACGCTGGAAACAGCAAATTTGCAGTCAAAAGTACAGAAAAACAAGAAAAAAAAAGGCAAAAACGTGATTTTTATTCATCCAACCCCTCTCCTCGGGGTATGTGAGGGTATTTGTACATATGCAAGGTGGTTTTCAACTGTCCACAACTGTTTTTCAACTGTGGGGTCGTTTTCCCCTCTTTACAACACATGTTTACATTGGTTTTACAAAATAACTCTTAGAAAACCTTACATTGCATGACTTCCTTTGACTAGACATACTTCAAGGACCTTAACATGACTTCATTACATATGAGAGTGGTCACTTGGACCTTATTAAAAAACATGAGAAATGGTCTTTCAAGACCTTATTAACAACCATGGTCTCCTAGAACACAAAAACTTCAAAATGTGCCTTATGGGGGTTTGATGACACCTCAGGTGCTCCTGCACCATACTCCCCCTCTACAAAAGAACTCATGTCCCATGAGGAAGGACTGAAATCAACTCCACAACATTGGACAAACTCATGATCACCCTTAGGTCTGCTCCATGGACTCAAATACTGCAACATGGGCTGCCAAATTGGAATCATGACATTGTCATCTTGCAAGTTGGTCTGTACTTTGGGGATCACATCTGAATAGGACTTGTTTGCTGTCCTTGGACTTGGAAATGGCATCCATCCTGCCTTCCTGCACTTACAAATATTGTCACCATGATGAGAAGCCCACATACTTGCCTCTCTCTCTGCTGCAACTGCAGACTCTTTGGGTTCTTCCTTGTGTGGCATATCCTGCTCTTGCAAATTGACCACTACATCCACTGTTGTATCAGCACCTTGCACCATTGTGCCTGTACTTTTAACTTGTACAACAACCTTATCCTGCACCAAAGGACACACTACCATTCCAATCAAAATGTTAGCCTTCCAATCAATTACTAATTCATCTTTTACATCAGACTTTGGTTTGAACTCGTTTATGACAGCAGCTTGAACCTTTCTGTCAACTAGTATGGGTTCTTTCTTCCCACACATGATCACCGTATTCATTAGACCTGCATCCTCATCATCCTCAAGGAGTGGAAACAAAGTAAATGTCTTTCCTTGACTATGTATGGTATATGTATTATTCTTGCCACTATACCACACATCCCTATCATATTGCCAGGGTCTACCAAGAAGTAAATGACAACAATTCATGGGTACTACATCACAAAGTACCTTATCCCTATATCCTCCAATAGAAAACTCAATAATAGCTTGTTCATTAACCAAGAGAGTTTGATCATCACTCAACCATGACACCCTATATGGCAACTCATGAGGAATCCTTTGTAAATTTAGCTTATTAACCATTTCATTTGAAACCATATTTGTAGTTGATCCTGAATCAACTATAACCTTACATACCTTATCCTTGCACTTACATGTGGTTTTGAAAAGAGCTCTCCTATTCAATGAATTTTTGGATGCTTGCAATGGTGTTCTTCTCATCATCAATGTCTCTCCATCTTGAACTGGGGCTGCACTCCCAATTGGAGAGTTAACACTTTCATCTACCTCCTCTTCTTGCACATATTGAATCCTCTTTTCATTCCTCCTTTCACTACCACTGGATGTAGAACTTTGTTTCATTGGACACTTGTATGCTGTATGACCAATCTCATTACAATGATAACATCTCCCAGTGAAAAAATTAGAACCTCTACCTCCACCTCTTGTGCCTCTAAATCCCCCTCTAAAATCAGAAACTTGGTCCTTACCTTTGCTTGTGTCTCCTTGGTCTTCTTGGATTGATCTTGTTCCTCTTCCTCTATTGATATTTCCTCTACCTCTTCCTTGTCTCTCTTGCCTTCTTTGCAACTTTTCTTCAGCCTTCATAGCCAGCTTGTAACATTCTTCAACTGTCCTTGGTGTTGTGAGACTGAGTTCATCTTGGATATTGTACCTCAAACCATTGAGATACCGTGCTACCTTCTCTTCATCATCTTCCTCATGTGCTGTTCTAATATCCAACTTATGAAACTCTTCCGTATATGCTTGCACATCCTTCTCCTTTTGTCTCAGATTTTGCAGCCTTTTGTACAACTGAACATAGTAGTCATTGGGCAGAAACTTTGCCTTCAACCTCTCCACCATCTTGCTCCAAGAAGTGATCTTTGGCTTGTCTTTCTTCCACCTATCAACCTGCACACAATCCCACCATAACAAAGCATGACCTTTCAATCTTGATTTGGCCACCTTAACCTTCTGATTTTCTTCCACTTCTTCACACTCAAAGTAGTTTTCCAAAGCCCCAATCCAATCTATAAGTTCTTCACCATCTAATTTCCCTCCATACATTGGTAAATCTGCCTTGGCTTTGTGGTCACTCACTCTAACTGCCTTAAGAAGTTTTGCCATCCTTGCATCTTCTGGATCCAATTCTTCCTCTTGTGGAACTTCTTCTCCACCATCTTCCTCTGACTCACTCTCACCTTCATCAACTCTCCTCCTCCTATCTCTGGCTTCCAATGCTGCAACTTGCTCTTTAAGGGCCTTCAACTCCCTAGCAATTGCTGATCCACCTTTTGGAGGCATCTTGCCTTCAACTATCCAAACTTTCTTCTCTCAACCTTCAAGAATCTACTCCCTTGCTCTGATACCACTATGATGCAGAGGTGTTAGGTCTCCAAAGATAATCTAACAAGATCAAAGGGTTTCAATAGTTTGCGGGCTTCAACCAATAAGACTTCTCTAGCCTTCCTCTTGTCCTAAACTCCACCAAAGGGCTCAAGTTTGGATTCCAACTTCTTAGATGAACTCTAGCATCTTCTAGGGTCTCAACCTACCCCAACCAACAAGGTTCCAAAGGTTTCACAAACCAATTGGATAGATTCTTGACAATTCCCCTTAAACAGGCCTAATCCTTGTAGTCTTGTTCAGCGACTAAACTGTACTTTTCTCCAAACTTTCCCAAAACACTTTTGAAACAAATGACTGATTTGGATACCCTCTATTGAGTTCTAAAACATATCTCAAACTCACCTACTGTTGTTTTGGACGAAATGTGACTGTCCTAACACCCTGCTGCCTTCCCACAAGGCCTAAATTGACCATTTTACAAAGGAACCCTATGACAAACTTGTCCCACACACTTCAAACCTAAAAACAGTCTTAGGAAAGGGTTCAAAACCAAGGATTTTCCAGGTCTTATCAGGAGGTTTGCACATTTAAGGTTTGCAATACAAAAATCTCATTTCTAGGCCTCAAAACCTAGGGCTTCCTAGATCTCCCACTTCCAATCACTTCCAGACCTCATTCAAAGGTCCAACACCATCTTATTGACCATATTAAACAACAGCAATCATAAAAATATCACCTTGTTAAGACGGATCTCCGGCTGCTATAACCATGCCACCATTCTCAATGCTCTTTTCACATGCAAACTTGATTCCAAACGGTGATCACCTCTCCCATTTACACTCCTCCTACTTTTTCATGGTTAGAAACATATGGTACATGTTAATAAGGACCTACTCCATGAGAATCAGAATCCTACATTCATGGAAAGGTCCAAAAATGCATTGCAAACCCTCAAAATCCCTGTTTTCACAGTCAAACAGGCAGTTCCAGAAAAACAGCGATAATTTCCTCTAGGAATGGAGTTAGGACCTCAAACCAGATGCATTGGAAAGGTTATTCAATCCTCTTTCCAGCCATATATGGCTTGCCTCTGTATCTGTCCGTACAGAACCGTACCAACGCTGGAAACAGCAAATTTGCAGTCAAAAGTACAGAAAAACAAGAAAAAAAAAGGCAAAAACGTGATTTTTATTCATCCAACCCCTCTCCTCGGGGTATGTGAGGGTATTTGTACATATGCAAGGTGGTTTTCAACTGTCCACAACTGTTTTTCAACTGTGGGGTCGTTTTCCCCTCTTTACAACACATGTTTACATTGGTTTTACAAAATAACTCTTAGAAAACCTTACATTGCATGACTTCCTTTGACTAGACATACTTCAAGGACCTTAACATGACTTCATTACATATGAGAGTGGTCACTTGGACCTTATTAAAAAACATGAGAAATGGTCTTTCAAGACCTTATTAACAACCATGGTCTCCTAGAACACAAAAACTTCAAAATGTGCCTTATGGGGGTTTGATGACACCTCAGGTGCTCCTGCACCAGTCTCCCAAGTAGTATATAAAATTTGTTATTAGCATGGATAACATGGCATTAGACTTGTATATCTTTAGGTCCAAATTTTACAATAAGATGACACAACCCAAAGTTTTAATCTATTTTTTAATTGTAATCTTTAGGGACGTGACTAAATGAACACAAGATTTATCTTGATGCATGTATGAATGAGAAAATCCTCCATGCGTCCATTACATAGATTTGTAGGATCAAAAAAAATCATGAAAATCAATATCACAAAATGTTACTATGGTGCATAATGGTCCATACTAATTATTTTGTGCTATTTCATTATCATAGAAATTAATTAGGGGAGTTGGGTCAAGAGCAGAAGAAGATATAGCATTAAATTCAATGTTCCCCACAAAATCATGTTCATGTGATATTGTTTCATTTTCAGCGTTATCGTAATTTGTATTGTCATCCATATCATGTGCCTCAACATTGTTCGAATGATTTGGAAAAGGATTCATGTATATTTGCAGTTGACTATTGGTAGGTGTAATAAATGGATTTCCATCATCGCCAATCCCTTCAACTTTGATCACATTATTTTCAAAGAGATCTTGTTCCTTGTTTTCAAGCCTTGTGCATGATTGTGTATAATGGCCCTTAACTCAGTGAAAATTCTAAAATGCTTGGTCATTATATGTTCTATGAAGTGGTTTATTGGGATCTAATAGATGAACTAGGGGGGATGTAATCATATTACCACCATTTAAGCTTTGGAAATTAGTATCCACGGATTCTTGAAGCTTAGTAAACTTCCTTGAAGCATTTGGTTTGAATGAAAGGAAAGGAAGAAGTAGACTCGATTTACACTTTCCTTCATGTCATTACCCTTTAAGAAATTATCCTACTTTTAAAATTTGGAATGGTAAGAAGATTGAGATGATGAACCATATTTCAAAGTGTTTGAAGCTAAAAGCTTAACTTCAAGATTCTTAAAATGTGTGCACACGACTCTAAGAGATGGAAACCTACATAGGTGCACATTATTCTTTATGATTAGAAGTAGTCCGTAAAGAAACATGATTTGTTATTCATCATCATCAAAATAGTGTTTGACTTTGCCACACAAAGACTAAAATTGAATTCAACATAGTCATTGATAGGTTCATTACTTCTTTGTGTGTATTTAGTAAGGTCATTGACAATTGTTGGTTTGAATAGGGTATATTACCTAATTGGTTCCAAATTAGGTCCTATTCACACTTGTCTAGTTAAATTTACGTAGGGAATACCTAGGGTACACTAAGGATAGTTATCTTTTTTTGTTTGAAGTCATAAGATTAAGACACTTGTCATAATCTTATGTTGTCCTATGTTTCACCTTGGCCTATATAACCAAGGGCTTCTCATTGTAATTTAATATTGATGTACATATCATGTATTTGCATCCTTTAATATAATATAATTATTCTTTCGTGTTGGGTCTCTCTTGTGCTTTTATTAAGGCTCATATATCTTGGGTGGCTACCTCCATAGCTAAATCTTGCATGGTATAGAGGATCCTATACCAACTCTTAAATGGTATTAGAGCTTGTATGATTATTTTATGTTAGTCTTTTTTCAGAGATCTAGGTTGCAAATCATGGTTGCTCTTGAAAAGTTTAGTATGCTCTTCTCTTGCACCATATGATGACCTAGAGAATTATAAAAAATTGATAGAAATACCATATTTGGGAGGATTTATTCTTTGTGGCTTTGTACTACAAGTTCAGTTTGGATCATGTTGGTTCAAATTTGAACTCACCATTGAGTTCAGGGTGTCTAAGAAAGTTACTTTAGACTTTTGATTTTACCAAATTAGACATTGGAGGCAAGATCTGCAAGGGGTTGAAGTTCGAAGATGGTTAAATTTTTGGAGCACTTTGGGCTAAATCTAACCCTACCATTGCATGCAGGAGGCCCAAGAACCTAAGGATTGATAAGGTAAAAATAACCTCATTTTTATCATTTTAACCTCATGACCCTTTCTGTGCCACTAAACTACCTTGAACCATGCCAATTTATTAATCTTATATGCAATAATTGTTTATTTTTGAAAGAATGTTGTAAAAATCTTTGTTCTTGAATTGACTAGATTTCATCACTAATGTTGACATGATTTTGTGAAAAGATTTGTGTGTTTGCTACAGGTTTCTAAGTATGGCGTAGTGGGAGGAATAAACATGAATGTTGACCAAAGTCAGCAACACCGAAAGAATAGGGTGCCAAAATTTTAGGAGATACATGATAAAGGACTTCAGTCCTTCATTACCATCTGACCACTTGGCAGTTATTGTAATATCCCCATTTGGCGTTTAGCCAAGTTTGTGACCAATAGCCTATTCCATTGAGCTTATGTAGGCTATCTGGGTTGGTTAGGGAGCTCTGCTTGTTGTGAAGAGCACAGGTTCAGTTAATTGTGATGTTTTGCCTTGGCATTGAGCTCAGTGGATGTTCAAGTTTATAGAGATGCTTTCCAATGTTTGATCAGGTTCACGGATTGCTCTCCAAGATTCATGGAAGAGCCATCTATTTTTGGAAAGTCACCCGGAAGGCATCCTTACTCATCCCAAACCTTACAAAGCATAATGGTTCGGTTTATTTGGTAGTTGGATGAAGTTTGGGATTTTCCACAAAAAGTAATATTTAATGAGATATTTTAATTATTATTTTCACTAAAGCTCCTAGGGGTGAAAATAATTAAAAAGTACCTAAGTGTTATAGCTCATTGGAAAGGTTTTTAAGTGTTCTAAATGATGGACACCTAAAAAGGGGGCCTCACACATGATATATTATTATTATTTCAAAAAAGGTCTTTTGGAGAGGAGAAATATGAAGAGTTAAAAGGAAAATAATAATATATTCCTCTCAAAAAGTTATAAAAGGGGAATGAGAGCTCATTTGAAGGGCTATGCTTTTGGAATTAATTTTGTTTGTAGATGGATTGAACCTGTGAGTTCTTCCATTTCTCTTGAGGACGAAAACCCTCTTGCAGATTGGGTGTGGTTTCATACAGGAATCACCATTATGCTGAAGGTGGAGTTTAGAGCAAGCTCATACAGAGTTTGCCATTGTGCTATCATGGAGTGTGTTATCTTTTGATTTGATGCTTATTATTTTGGATATTAAATATATGTTAGGTTGTGTGATTTAATATTGATGTTGTTTTGGAGTCTTGTGATAATTGTAAGAAACCCTTATGCTGGTCATACAACATCTATTGTACCTAGACAGGGGCGATGAAGTCCATGGTTTGTGACTATGATATGTTCTCTATGAAGATAATGAAATTGAAGTCTAATATGGGTGACTGGTTCTGTGTAGTTTTTAGCAGATTTGTTTTTGTTTAAACATGATGCTGGCAGGTAGTACTCCCTAGGAGTGCCGTACCAGTTGGGGTTTTCTGTATGATGCTAATAGAGTAATTTTAATGCAGTTTGGTCCTTTAATCTGTATTGGTGCTTCTTGTAGCCTATGTGGAAGATAAAAGGGGTGCAGATTTAATGATCAATAACAGGCCGTACTCTATGAGAGGCTGTACAATTGCATGAGAGACTTGTTTTGTTGTGCATACATTCAGGAAATATCATTTGTATGAAGTTTGCATATTATTTGCTAAGTGAGGATGATCGGTTCTGAGCATTTCTAAGAACCCTTGGAGTGCAGATTTATAATATTGTTTGGGTCATACCATTCCAGGTCATACTATGTCAGGGGTCTGTCTATTGTGCAAAGATCCTTATGAGTAATATCTTGTACACGGGTTGTATTGTCTATGTTGAATGATGTATATCAGTTCTGTACAGTCTCCATAGGAATGGTGGAGATTAAGATTCACATAAGCCTATCATACTTCCTGTTGAGCTGTGTTTGTACTTTCCTGAGCGTGTAATATGTTGTCCCATTTGTTGATTGTTTGTTGTTGTAGATCCTTCCTTGGGTGGCACCTAACACAAGAGCAACTATTGCTAAGAAGTTGAGAAGGAAATGAGACTTGGAGGAGTAGTTTGGAGTGACTTGTAGAGGTTGATAATGAGGTTTTCAGACGTGTTGTCATTGTGATTTCAGCAGACCAGCACATAGTTAACATGCATAACACTCTGCATTTGGTATATTCTTGGTAACTTCTTGATATATTATGTGTATTTGAAAAACCTTCACTAGATAGAGTATTCTCTATGCTCTTGTTACAACAGAGACATGTTGAACATATTGGAATGCTTGAATCTTCCCTTGTTAGAGTTCATATGCTCTATTGCTACAACAGAGGCATTTATACATCAAAGTTAAGTGTACTAACATTTCAAGGGATTTATCATTGTAATAATGGCACTTAATGCATAACTCATGTTGCAAACACCATAACCCCTTGATGGTTTACCGCTAGTGTGGAGGAATTGACATTATGTATCTTTCTTTATTCACCCATTGAATAAGTGGAGTTTTCCCACTAGATAAGTGGATGCCTACTAAAAAGCAAATGCCTGCTAAATAGCGGATGATTGTATTAGTTTTTAATGCAAAGTTTTGAAGTGTAAGGCTAAGAATTATATGCTTTCACCTTGCCCATCTTGGGAACTTGGTGATCATAAGTGTGGAGGTGTTCTTTTGGTTGCATACATTTATGTGCTAACCCTGTTGTGTTATCATTATATAAAATTTAAAAAAAAATTGGGGTAGCTTATTACAGTGGTATCATAGCTGGTGATCTTGCCAGCCTGTTTGGGTTGCTACTCATTCCTTGCAGTTCTTCAAGTGCAAGTCAGTTTTCAGCCTTGCATGTGGGTGATCAGCACTTGCATGTGTGTTCAGAGTTGGGCAATTGAAGGATTTTGAGCAGTGTATGTGAGATCATGGCATCTCTCATGGGGAGAAGAATTGAAACAAATGTCCTAATTGATTATCTTAGACGAGATCAAGTTGAATCGGAAAGAACAATTCAAGAGGAGTTGGATCGAAGGAAGTATGATCATGAGGTCACAAAGATTATTGATGAGTACCAAGGCCTACTAGATGACTTTAAGCATCAAATTTCTTGGGATGCTTTCTTGGAAATAATCGAGGGGGATCCTAAAAAAAAGGGCATTATAGATTACATCTGAAGGACAAGGAAGAAAGAGGAGAAGAAGAAAATATTTTTATGGAAGCCCAAGTTACCTTCTCCAATGTCGAGGGCCAAACACTATTCCAAGACATCACCTTCCAACCAACATAACAAGAACTCTCTCACTTCGAGAAAGAAAGAAGACATGAAAAATGAATTCAGGAGAAGAAATCTTTGTTTTCTATGCAAAGATTCTTGGGAGCCCAACCACCAATGCAAGAACAAAGAAGATGAACCAATAACCTTCACCACATGTTCTTTCTTTCAGGATGTTGTGGAATCCAAAAATGGAGGAGATGAAGTCCTAATAGCTAGAGTAAATGAGTTTGAGCCTTTGTATGATGAAGACAAGGTCACTAATCAAGAGGCATGCATAGAGGAGCTAGCTGATTTGGGGAAGACTACAACAAAAATTAGTGAAGATGAGCTTTTCTTTGATGAAGATAATGAGCCAAAAGTGTGGGACTTTGCAAGTCCTTCATTTGATGAAGACCCTAAAATGCCACTACTTTTGAGAATGAGCTAAGAATGATTGATAGACTACTAGAAGGAGACTTTGCAAGTGAATCCGAGAGCATTCTAGCAAAGAGTCCTGAGGTTGAGGTTGCTAAAATTTTCAAGACAACACCTACTGAGGAGTATCTTAACCATGCTTGTGAAGGTAATTCAGATTATGAGTGGGAAATTCCCATGCCCAGTGAAGAAATGTTTGATTCCTCAAAGATCCTTGATGAAGAAAATGTTGATGGAGACTTGAAATTAGCCATTGGTAATGATTCAATGTTTGAATTTGAGGCTGCCATATCATTTGATCTAAGTGATGAAGAATAAGATTCTTTTCCCATGCAAATTGAAGAACCAAGTGTATTCTCAAAAAAGTTAGTTAATGAGCATGTTGATGGGGGGGTTTGGAAGATTTGGATCAGCTTCCATTGTTGGTTCAACATTGGAATTTTAGAATTAGTTGTTAGTCACCAAAGATAAAGTTGTACATTCCTTAACTCACTTGGATTGCATACATAAGTTTGTTGAGGATCACAGTTGGAGGGCACAAGTTGAAAGGAGACAAATGGGCTTGGAAAGAGGATCTTCACTTGAAGATTGGTGTGTAGTCAAAGAGGTTCTTGAAACACTGAAATCATATTATTTGAACCTACTTTCTGATAGAGATTATGTTCTTGAGTTTGCTAGTCGAGCCTATGATGCATTGAAGAGAAGAGAGGCTGAAGTTGATAAGCTTACATCCAAGCTTAAAGCAACTACAAATTCTTTAGAGAGTACCCAAGCGACTCTCTTATAAGTTGAAAATCAACTTGATGATGTACATCAAATAAGGGAGCAAGATAGAGTTGCTAGAACAAATGAAATCAAGTTGGTGACTGAAGAGCTTGAATTGATTCGAAAGGATTCTGACTTAAGACAACCTCCTAAGTATATGGATGTAGAGTTGAATTCATATGATGATTTATCTGAACATGGAGGTGGAAACAACTTCCAATCATTTGATAATTCTCTTTTTAAGATGGAAGTTGAGTTAACTCAAGATAATCCACTCCTCGTGTTGAATAATGAGGACCAATTTGATGTTAGCAACATGGAGGAGGATAGTAACAGGATATGGGATCTGGATGAGGAGCACTGATGGAATGTTACTTTGCACAAAGACTTCACCAACTGGAAGCTATCACCAGTTGTTGGAGTGTGGCATAAAGTTATGGTATGCAATGTGTTAAGTTCAATGATGGCTTACTTCCATTATGAAGTTTATCCTCAGGGTTCTATGGAGGATAGTGGTGTTGGTAAGAATGTTTTATGGATGATTTTGGACTCGAATTTCTGTCATGAAGCTGTTGTCCAGCATCCAATTAGCCATCATAAGTTGTCAATTGCATACATTTTTATGGGTTGGAGAGAATTTTTGGTCATAACTTTAGAATATTTTCGTTGTAGAAGGCCCAAATCACTGGTTATTCTTGGGAGATTTCAGATTTGTTGTTGTTGTCCCATTCTTAGATTACTGAAATCTGATTTTCAGAGATTAATTTCAGTTTTTTACAGCCATGTGATTGTTCTTTTTGCTATTTTTGGCCCTTTGTGGGAGGTTGACAGAAGAGTTCAGCTAAAAAGGTCAAGTGTTTCAGCTAATATTGTTCAAAGTTGCTTTCAGCTTGTGTTCAAGCTAATTTATGTTATCTCTTGGAGGAACATTTAAGTTTTTGGTCCCCAATTGAAATTTTAGGTTTGCTAAATTCTATTGATGATTTGTTAAAGGATGCTAACTCTTGCACTCTCAGGATTAGTGATGTTGCAGATGTTTGGGATCCAAAAAGATGTGTGTTTGGAGGAATGTTTCAAAAGATTATGTAGAGTGTCAGCTATGCAGTTCCCAGATATATCAGAGTGGTGCAGTAGAAGTGGTATGGAGCATTCTTGAGATTGATTTGGGATCCAGGCATATGTTTGCTAATCATGCATGTATCCTTGTTGGATGGTATGTATTGCTTGAGGGCAAGTAATATTGAGCGGGGAGGACTTGTAATATTCCCATTTGGCATTTAGCCAAGTTTGTGACCAATAGCCTATTCCCTTGAGCTTATGTAGGCTATTTGGGTTGGTTAGGGAGCTCTGCTTATTGTGAAGAGCACAGGTTCAGTTAATTGTGATTTTTTGCCTTGGCATTTAGCTCAGTGGATGTTTAGGTTTATAGAGATGCTTTTTGATGTTTGATCGGGTTCACAGACTGCTCTCCAAGATTCTTGGAGGAGCTGTCTATTTTTGGAAAGTCACCTGAAGGCATCGTTACTCATCCCAAACCTTACAGAGCATAATGGTTTAGTTTATTTGGTAGTTGGATGAAGTTTGAGATTTTTCATAAAAAGTAATATTTAATGAGCTATTTTAATTATTATTTTGACTAAAGCTCCTAGGGGTGAAAATAGTTAAAAAGTACCTAAGTGTTATAAATCATTGGAAAGGTTTTTAAGTGTTCTAAATGATAGACACTTAAAAAGGGGGCCTCACACATGATATATTATTATTATTTCAAAAAGGTCTTTTGGAGAGGAGATATATGAAGAGTTAAAAGGAAAATAATAATATATTCCTCTCAAAAAGTTATAAAAGGGGAATGAGAGCTCATTTGAAGGGTTATGCTTTTGGAATTGATTTTGTTTGTAGATGGATTGAACCTGTGAGTTCTTCCATTTCTCTTGATGATGAAAGCCCTCTTGTAGATTGGGTGTGGTTTTATACAGGAATCACCATTGTGCTAAAGGTGGAGTTTAGAGCAAGCTCATATAGAGTTTGCCATTGTGTTATCATGGAGTGTGCTATCTTTTGATTTAATGCTTATCATTTTGTATATTGAATATATGTTAGATTGTGTGATTTAATATTGATGTGTTTTTGGAGTCTTGTGATAATTGTAAGAAACCCTTATGTTGGTTGTACATCTGTTGTACCTGGAGAGGGGCAATGAAGTCCATGGTTTGTGACTATGCTATGTTCTCTAAGAAGATAATGAAATTGAAGTCTAATATGGGCGATTGGTTATGAGTAGTTTTTAACAGATTTGTTTTTGTTTAAACATGGTGCTGGTAGGCTGTACTCCCTAGGAGTGACGTACCAGTTGGGGTTTTCTGTATGATGCCAATAGAGTAAGTTTAATGCATTTTGGTCCTTTAATCTGTATTGGCACTTCTTGCAACCTACGTGGAAGATAAAAGGGGTGCAGATTTAATGATCAATAGCAGGTTGTACTCTATGAGAGGTCGTACAATTGCATGAGAGACTTGTTTTGTTGTGCATACATTTAGGAAATATCTTTTGTATAAAATTTGCATATTATTTGCTAAGTGAGGATGATCAGTTCTGAGCATTTTTAAGAACCCTCAGAGTGCATATTTATAATATTGTTTGGGTCATACCATTCTAGGTCATACTATGTTAGGGGTCTGTCTATTGTGCAAATATCCTTATGAGTAATATCTTGTATGCAAGTTGTATTCTTTGTGTTGAATGATGTATATAAGTTTTGGACAGTCTCCGTAGGAATGATGGAGATTAAGATTTGCATAAGCCTGTCATACTTCCTGCTGAGCTATGTTTGTACTTTCTTGAGCGTGTAATCTGTTGTCCCATTTGTTAACTATTTGTTGTTGTATATCCTTCCTTGGGTGGCACCTAACATAAGAGCAACTGTTGCTAGGAAGTTGAGAAGGAAATGAGACTTGGAGGAGTAGTTTGGAGTGACTTGTAGAGGCTAATAATGAGGTTTTCAGACCTATGGCATCACTGTGATTTCAACAGACTAGCACACAGTTAACATGCATAACATTCGGCATTTGGTATATTCTTGGTAAATTCTTGATATATTATGTGTATTTGAAAACCTTCACTAGATAGTATTCTCTATGCTCTTGTTACAACAGAGACATGTTGCACATATTGGAATGCTTGAATCTTCCCTTGTTAGAGTTCATATGCTCTATTGCTACAACAGAGGCATTTATACATTAGAGTTAAGTTTACTAACATTGCAAGGGATTTATCATTAGATGGTTTACTGCCAGTGTCAAGGAATTGACATTATGTATCTTTCTTTATTCACCCATTGAATAAGTGGAGTTTTCCCACTAGATAAGTGGATGCCTACTGAAAAGTAGATGCCTGCTATATAGCGGATGATTGTATTAGTTTTTTATTCAAAGTTTTGAATTGTAAGCCTAAGCACTGTATGCTCTCACCTCACCCATCTTGGGAACTTGGTGATCAAAAGTGTGGAGGTGTTCTTTTGGTTGCATGCATTTATGTGCTAACCCTATTGTGTTATCATTGTATAAAATTGAAAAAAAATTGGGGTAGCTTATTACAGTTATCCATCCTTTTAGTTGTTTTAAAAAGGCACTTAAGACATTTAATAGCTACACTCAGAGCCTTTGTTATATTGTATTTAAAAGATAGCTAGTTCTGTTAAATTTTGTTTTATCTTGTTGAAGACTTTTTCAGTGGCATTGATGAGCCACCCTAGTATCTAGGATTTTGGTAGTGATATAGATTATCTTGTTACTTTTCAAACAATCATGCTATGAATGAATAGAATCAGATTCTGCTTTGCATCAAAATAGTGTTATTGAGTAATGTGTATGCGGATTGGAATTTGAGCTGTTAATGGTGAATGTGATTTGAATCAATAAAATATCTCTAAAGAGCTAGCCACTTGAAGGAACTAGAGATAGATAAGTATTTTGATGTTTTGTGAATGTGTTGTTTATGTTTTGTTCTGTGATTGTTCTATTCTGAACTATATTATAACTTTTTATTTCATGATAATATGGTAGAATGATGTTAATGTTAGCCTATAGGATATTGTGTTCAGTTGTTTTCAACATAATGAAATCTTCAGATGTAATTTCTTGAGTTCTGTGTGTTGTCTTGTATTTCTAGAGTTTTGGAGCCACTTTCTACAAAGAGGAATTCTGGAGCTTCTGCTTAGTTCAAGAGTTCAATATTAATTGATAATGCAAATTTGGATTTGAAAAGTTTCCTACTTTCTTAGATTAGAACGTTTCTTTCAAATTCATAGTTTAAAGTTCATGTGCTTTGTAGATTAAGTTCATATGCTTTGTAGGTTAAGTTCAGATGCTTTATAGACTAAATTTTTTATGCTTTTAGTTTAAGTTTATGTTGTCAAAGCTTTCCTAAAAATCTAGAAAATCATTACTAAGTTGAGATGTCTGAACCAATCTCCTATTACATGCAGCCTTGAACACTACCCGATCAACAAAACTGATATATTTTCAACTAAAGTGTTAGGTCTTAATGACAACCTGTCACTTTTTGGCATCATTGCTGGGGACTTCTTTTATAGTGTTATTAGGAGAACATTTGGATATCTCTTATTAGTAGAAACAAAAATAGTCGTCAAACTTCTTTTTCTACATGGTCAGGAAACGAGGTCCACGTGGAAGATTCATAGCAAAAACACC
The DNA here is from genome assembly GCA_027924645.1 of Cunninghamia lanceolata. Classification (NCBI taxonomy): domain Eukaryota; kingdom Viridiplantae; phylum Streptophyta; class Pinopsida; order Cupressales; family Cupressaceae; genus Cunninghamia; species Cunninghamia lanceolata. The sequence goes on from BSBN01000405.1 coordinate 1,518,300, forward strand.
CCAAATAGTAGTCCCGGTGGAATCTAGAGAGGTAGAAGTCTTATTTGAAGAACTTTTTCACTATGAACTGATCAATAAGGATCAACCTGAGACTTTGTAATGTACCTCAGATACTCAGCCATCACAACAAACACTTAGGGAGGAGAACATTCCTTCCAATATAATGGCTGATAACAATAATGACCCTTTCAATCACCAAATGGAAGGAGAGGAAACAATCAAGATGGTGATAACCTAAATCCTTGGAGAGCAGCCTAAACATTCACTTACTCTATTGTTCTCAATACAGACGAAGACTCATCGATGAAAAACATTTCACCTTCTATCCTACCAACTTTTAGAGGTTTGTCCTTTAAGAACCCACACAAGTTCATTTTCGAATTTAAAGTTTTGTGTCAGACATATGACTACAAAATAGATAACCAGAAGATGAAACTCTTTCCCTCTACCTTGAGAGACTCCACAATGAGATGGTTTATGGGGTTGGTTTCAAGATCAATAACCACTTGGGACGACATGGAAACTATCTTTTTGGAAAAATATCAGAACTACTATAGGGTTAGTGATAAGAAGGAAGAACTGTTTAAACTAAAACAAAAAGAAGATGAAAGACTAGAGGACTTTTTGGACAGGTTAATCTTTCTAGTAAAACGGTGCAGAGAAGAAACAATGAGCCTAGAAATCCTGGAGACCATATTCCTTAAGGGACTTGATGAGGATGCTCGAAGAAGCCTAGACTTGATGGGAAAAGGAGACATGTCCCAACTTGACCTTGAGACATCCCTGAGTTGTGCAGAAATTTCTCTTGAACTCGTGGAGGAATCCGTAAGTCTAGCCTATTGAGAGGATAAAATGAAATTAGCAAATTGCGAGAGGAGATAGCATATCTAAAGACTGATATCCTTGTTCAGTTAAACACCACCCTAGATGGAATACAGACCAAGACTATACACAATCCTGAAACCTTATCCTTCTATTGTCCCAGATGTCAAAATAAACATATGTTAAGGGAGTGTCCTCTAGATAAAGTGAACAATTGTCAAATTTGTGAGAAAAATCATGCCACCGACCAGTGTGAGATACTAAATGCAACTAAAAACTTAAAGAAGTCGTCTCACATAGAGGAAGAAGTCAATTATGTGGGCCAGAGACCAGGAGGAAATTGTTGGCAAGAGACACTATATGGATTCATGGTTGTTGTCATTGATGGCAACAAAGGTCATCCCACATATCCGCAAGTCATGGTGTGTCTCTACCGGAAGTCAGAATGAAGATTGTTGTGGTCCGGTGAACAAGATCAGAGCATGTGGCAAGGTCCGATAGATTGGTCTGGATCTCTCAGAGGAAGTATCTTGGTGCAGTGTGGATTTGGGGAAGTCAAGAGGACTACCTTGAGTGGTATATTCCAAGGATTTAGCCTCCGGTGATGGACAAGGAAAAAGATATGAATAGTTGAGTACCAGATTCCTGAGTAACAGTGAGAACAGAGGAAGAACTGACTGACAGAACATCAGACTATTTTCCAGATGTGTTACTATTGATGGTAAAGGTTGTAAAGGCATGAATCATGTTTGGCCGACATGATTAATGATATCTACAAGTATATGCTTGATCTGCATTACTTGATGTGCAAGGATTCAGACGACAGAACAGAGTTTGTGAGAAAATAGACTGTTCCGGATGCCGACTAGAAAGGTGATGAAATTACTTGTACGGATATATATGCACGATGGATTTAGTTGTGAGAGTTGTTGTAGCGATGATGATATATGTGTATAAGCGAAGAGCAGAGCAGAAGTAGTAGGAAAGATCCGGCATGTGAAAGGAAAGCAGAATAAAGAGAAGAGGAAAGATGAAGTGCAGTAGATCAGTGTACTGAGCCTAACCGGAACTGAACTCTAGCATATGTGGATGCTTCCAATCAGTTCAAGTATTGTATAACATTTTTTTGTAGACAGTGTGTCTCCTTGTAGGCAGTGTGCCTCTTTGTGAGCAGTGTGCTCGGGCAGTGAGCCCTAATTGGCAAGTGCCATTTTGTAATTCCTTATTCTTCTAACAGAGAATAATCTTTGGGTTAATCACCCCGTGGTTTTCTCCCTTAACAGGGTTTCCACCTCAAAAATACTCTGTCATGTGTTTCTCATTTCATGGTAATGTTTGTTTGTTTGATTCAATGCTGCATTGATTAATAAGAAAGTTCAAAAGAAGAAATTATTAGGATAACTGATTCACCCCCCCCCTCTCAGTTATCAACAATTGGTATCGAAGCTAAGTTCCTCCTAATAGAGCCTAACAGCTTGAGGAAGATCTGGGAGTTCAAATGGATGCATATGGTTTAAGGGAGCAACTCAAGACTGCCCTTGAGGATCTTGAACAGTCAAACTCTGAAGCCAATGAATTAAAGGAAAGACTCAAACACGCTGATGAATTCATGAGAGAACCAAAGGACAAATTAAGTCTCTCTATAAAAAGAGAAAGGAGCTGCTCCAACAATTGGCAAGACAAAGTGAAGAAAGTAATACAAATGAAGAATTGACTGAGAAAACCAAGTTATGTGAAAAGTTATCAAAAGAAGTCATTATGGTAAGACATGAAATGGAATCAGGAGTTATAAAGTTTACTCAAGAGATTGAAGAGAAAAGAAAAGCTGAAGACAATCTAAGACAATCTCTTAAAGAGAAATCAGAAGATTGCCACCAGATGGATAGGATTATTAGACATCTTGAACTAATCTTGAAGATGCCAAAGATAATGAAGAAAAACTTGAGGATCAAATTATCTCTCTTAAAAGAGATCTTCAAACAGCAAATGAATATAAAGAGAAATTCAAGATAAGTTCTGCTCAACTTGAAGTTCTTCTTGGAAGTCAAAAGAGGGCAGATGACAAGTATGGTTTGGGATATGAGAAAGGAGAAAGCTCCGGATCCGGTCAAAAGAATTTTGGATCAGAAAATCCAAGGAATAGGCCTAGAAGACCTCCGGTAAGACAACCCAATGCTCAAAGATATCCATCCTTCAATGGATACCGCCACAGCTGCAATCACTTTGGTCACAAAGCTAATCAGTGCAGAAAGAGAATGAATCAGACTAATTCATCCTTCTCCGGACAGTGCTTTAACTGCAAAAGGTATGGACACAAGTCTAATGAATGCAGAAATATGCAAATAAACAAATCATTCAATGGTAGATGCTTTGCATGCAATAGAGTAGGTCATATGGCTAATCAATGCAGATCAAGAGGTTATCAGTCAAATATGCAAGGAAATGTTATTTGCCAAATCTGTAATAAGTCTGGTCATAATGCAAAAGTCTGCAGAAGCAAGAATCAGGACAAAAGAGGTCCGGTGTATAATCAGAATCAAGACAAGGGTAAACAAAAGATGAATGCGGATGAAGTTAGGAATCAGATGAACAAGATTTGGGTGAAGAAAAGTTTAGAGAATGTAGAGGTTGGATCCGCACCAGACTCTGGTGCTGATATTCCTTCCAGAAATTAAAAGGTGAGCTCTGGCTCAGGGGGAGACTCAAAGAAAATCCTGTTTCCCCAGCCAATCAAGTGGTGCCGGATGTGGCACAAGATGCGGAGTAAAGGGTTTGTAGATATAAGTCTTAAGATGATCCAGATAAGATTTCAAAGGTCTGCATGAAGATGTGAAGAAGTTGTGATCGATCAAGTAAGACCTGTTCCGGGAGATGCTCCGGAATGACAGAGGATTACAAAAGGGTCCGGAGAGATCCAGAAGTGCATTGTCTTATTCTGCGGATTGGACAGAGTGTTTGGGATGTCCTTGTGATGTGTCATCTTGATTTGTTCATGGTTGGAAGATCTGCATGATGTTCATAAATCAGGACTAATCCGGTTCTTCAAGTTATCCGAATAAGGCAAACTGAAATAATGTAGGTCGAGCATTTATTGCCATCAGATATTAGGGTTTGCAGAGCAATATAAGGGATTTCTCATAAATCACTTGCTCATTCTGCACTCAAGGAGAAGCGAAAAGTGGAGCTCTGCAACAAGATTCATCAAGTTCACCGAAGATTTCTTGCAAAAATCATTACACATAGAAATCAATCCAACCACTCCGTGTAACCGAAGGCGCATAAGGTATTTTTCGTTTTCGATATCTCACTACAAATCTTTTGAAAAATGGCTACTCCGAATATAGTAAAGATCTCAGATAGGCCTCGACCTGAATTCAAAAAACACCCATACAAGTCATTGGAGGTAGATCCCTTAGGAGCATTCTCTAGTGTTCCTCATGGCGTTTTACACACGGAAGACATTAGGGTTTACATACATGCTAGTATTGAGGAATTTGGGGAATTCAAATTGAGACATTTCTATCACAAACAACTGATAGACAATGCTTTTGAGCTTAAACCAGAGTATAAGGGTATCCAGAAGAAACATTTTGATCAATTCATTCATTTCCCCTGCTTTGAAGAAAATGAATGGGTCCGATACGTATTGAGTAGAATACATGACAACTTCCTATGGCTGAATAGACCCTGCAAGATCACAAAAGAAGCAATTAGGGCAGTAATTGGTCTATACTCTTCCGGAGGGATACCTATCCTGAAATCCGTCAAAAATAACATTGTAACTGAGGCCACTGGATCAAAATTTGATAAGAGGGCAATGACCATTGAAGATATTTCTGATCCAGAATCAAGTATGCATCTATGATAATAGGATACAAGATTTATCACTCCAGTAGGGAGAATTCTGTATCTGGAACTGCAGTATATACTGCCTATGAGATGCTGAGGAAGAATGCAGATTATGATCTCTGTGAACTTCTCTTAAGCCAATTAATGGAAAATATACAGAAGATCAAAAAGGACAAAAAGAATTCTTTTAAGTATGGTACTCTTATATTATGTCTATTTTTCTACTTCATGAATGAGCAGCCCGAATCAAGTGGATGGGTATGGCAGAATGAGAAACCTGTTGCAGTCCAGATTAGAGATTATTTACATGGGCTTGGGAATGCCAAAGCAAGAAATACAGCCCTGTGGGGATACTTCAAAAACTTCCAGAGCATGATGCAAGCAAGAGAAAGAATTCCCCAGTCCATTGTTGAAAAATACAAAGACTCAGTCTGCTTTATGGTGGATACTGATCAGTGCCTAATGGAGGCAGTGGAGCCAGGACAGTCTGGATCATGCCCATGGGGTATGAGGTTGATGAACAGATTGTGGAACTGCATGTTCAACACATGCTTAGTCAGCCCAAAGATCCAAAGGCAGAAAGGTTTGGAACCTTTGAGGAACTGAGTGTGAAGATCCATGTGGAACTCAGAGAACCTGAGATAAAGAGGAAGGTGAGAAAAGAAGTAGAACATATTGCTCAGGGCCTAGGCATCCCAAAGGAGGCACTTGATGTCAACCGGGAAAAGAGGCGAAAGGCTGAGGAAGAGAAGAAAGAGGCAGAAAAGAAAAGCAAGAAAAGTACTCCGGTGGAAACCCCAACCTGGACTAGATCATCAAAGGGATCTACACCTGTCACAACCAAAGGCTCAAAAATTTCAAAACCGAAAGGTCAGACATCTGGTAAAGGAGAGAAAAGGTCTAAAATAAAAGCCACAAGGGCTTATACAAGTCAGAAAGATGAAGAGGAAACGGAATTAGATGAGGGGGTAAAAGAAATAAAGAAGCAAAAGAAGAAAGGATCCGGTAAACCCTCCACAGGCCAAGACAAGGAAGAAATGGCAGAGAAATTTGTTGAAAAGCCCACCCTGTCTCTAGACAGTGTAATCAAATCAGTCACTGTGGATGGAAACCTTCAACCAATGGCCGACTTCTATGATGACTACAATGAGGCTGATCAAAAGATCCTGCAGGAAGCTACAATCAGGTATCTGAACATCTACAACAAAGCCTTCATTGAAATTATCTCCCTTACTCCTAAGAGTCTAGAGAAGGAATTGGAAATGAGAAAGGCAAATGCCATGGCAAAAGACCTTGAGATAAGGGAATAGATAGCTATTCAGCTATATCCTTCAATTGATCACAAAACAATGAACATGGTATTCAAAGACTGCAAGGATGAATTCAGAAGCAAAGCAAGGATGAATCAGCTTATGCTTGGTGAGACCGACAAGGTAGCCAAGGACGCTGAAGAGATCCTCCGAAATACATTCAAAAGGTTCAACATTCCTATTATAGAGGACTTGGGTGCAGAAACAACTGTGGACTTGGAATCCTCTGCTCCGGGAGAAGTGGCCCTTGAACAGACTAGCATCTCTCCTCTGGTTTCCCCTAATGTCTCCAGATCCAAAGAAGAAAAGAAATTACAGGAGAAAGAAGCAGCGGTAAAAGAAAAAGAGGTTGACAGTACCAAGGGTACAGAGAAAGAGAAGACTCCAACAGAGAAAACCACGATTGATAGTGGTAAGAATGTGGAAGGAGAGAAAATTCTAAAGGACAGTTCCAAGACTGCAAAAGAGAAGAAACATCTGTCTCCGGCAAGAGACACTGCACAAACTGTACAAATTTTTTTTATCAAAGAAACAATAGAGATTGATGAACCGGAGCTTCTACAAGGTCCATTCAACTTTGATTCCCTCTCTCCGGTACAGACAATGAAGATAGCTTCATTTGCAAATGCTAAGGCAAATGAAAAACTCCTAAAGTCTCATATGGAAGACTGTGAGTTGATAGAGGCTGCTTCCGGAGTGCTTGAAAAGATTATGCCATCGGTCCAAAAAGATCCGACAGCCTCCTCTTCCGGTAATCTCAAAACCTTAGTCAGCAGTGTTGGTACACATTTTGACTCTCTAGAAAAATCAGCTGAAGAAAAGGTCCGGAAGGAGTTTTTGGATAAGAGATTCTCAGAGGTACTAGGATTAATCTCGCATGATAGGAGAAATATGAGTATTGGGATAAAGATCCTAGAAAATGCTCTTAAGGATGGCGGTGACATTTACAAATTTTGTATCTCCTGGTCAAAGGCAACAGTAGAAATTGATAAGAAAATAAAAGAGGAACAGGACAAACTACTCAGTTTGTCTCAAAGTTTTGATCCTCTCTCTTCCTCCATAGTAAATCAAGAATGTCAAACTATTGCAATCACAAATGCAATCAAGAGTTTTGAAAAGGAAAGGAAGAATAAAATTAACCAGATGGGAGAACTTAGAAGGATTATAATCCCTAAGTTAGAAACTATGCATGAGGCCATAAATGATGCCAAGACTACCGCCCAAACCAATGATCCAACAGATCTTAAGAGGGCAGAAGCTTTTGCGTTTTTGTTGACTGGTCACATTTCAATTTTGGATAGAATGAAGCAAAGTTGGGCTACAGAACTCATCCAATTGAAGACATCCTTTGCAGACATTCTTCAGTTTTTGTGAATATGTAATATACAGCCAAGTATAGTAAAATTTTTGAAAATTTTGGTGTGAGGACCCTACCCTTTGCCATTGATGTCAAAGGGGGAGTGAGGAGCAGTGAAAAATGAGGAATCCAACTAAGGGGGAGTTCCAGAAATTGTATATAAAAATAGAGCATCAGCCAAGGGGGAGCATAGTGTAAACACTTAGTCATTTTTCACTAAGTGTTGCCATCAATGCCAAAGGGGGAGATTGTTGGCAAGAGACACTATATGGATTCATGGTTGTTGTCATTGATGGCAACAAAGGTCATCCCACATATCCGCAAGTCATGGTGTGTCTCTACCGGAAGTCAGAATGAAGATTGTTGTGGTCCGGTGAACAAGAACAGAGCATGTGGCAAGGTCCGACAGATTGGTCCGGATCTCTCAGAGGAAGTATCTTGGTGCAGTGCGGATTTGGGGAAGTCAAGAGGACTACCTTGAGTGGTATATTCCAAGGATTTAGCCTCCGGTGATGGACAAGGAAAAAGATATGAATAGTTGAGTACCGGATTCCTGAGTAACAATGAGAACAGAGGAAGAACTGACTGACAGAACATCAGACTATTTTCTGGATGTGTTACTGTTGATGGTAAAGGTTGTAAAGGCATGAATCATGTTTGGCTGACATGATTAATGATATCTACAAGTATATGCTTGATCCGCATTACTTGATGTGCAAGGATTCAGCCGACAGAACAGAGTTTGTGAGAAAATAGACTGTTCCGGATGCCGACTAGAAAGGTGATGAAATTACTTGTGTGGATATATATGCACGATGGATTTAGTTGTGAGAGTTGTTGTAGTGATGATGATATATGTGTATAAGCGAAGAGCAAAGCAGAAGTAGTAGGAAAGATCCGGCATGTGAAAGGAAAGCAGAATAAAGAGAAGAGGAAAGATGAAGTGCAGCAAATCAGTGTACTGAGCCTAACCAGAACTGAACTCCAGCATATGTGGATGCTTCCAATCAGTTCAAGTATTGTATAACATTCTTTTGTAGACAGTGTGTCTCCTTGTAGGCAATGTGCCTCTTTGTGAGCAGTGTGCTCGGGCAGTGAGCCCTAATTGGCAAGTGCCATTTTGTAATTCCTTATTCTTCTAACAGAGAATAATCTTTGGGTTAATCACCCTGTGGTTTTCTCCCTTAACAGGGTTTCCACGTCAAAAATACTGTGTCATGTGTTTCTCATTTCATGGTAATGTTTGTTTGTTTGATTCAATGCTACATTGATTAATAAGAAAGTTCAAAAGAAGAAATTATTAGGATAACTTATTCATCCCCCCCTCTCAGTTATCAATAGAAATTTCTCCTATGGTCAAAACTCAAACTCATCTTGGTGCCCTCAAAATAATTAGAATAACAATCAGTGGGCGGCATCTTGGCCTCCAACACCACATAATTGGGGACCTTATCCTTGGGGACCATCTGAGTGGGGAAACTAGTCCTGGGCAAATCCTCAATGGGAAAACCAAACTCAGCAACAATGGTACCCTCAAAGTCCTACCCCACAATGGAATCAGCCTTCAAACCAATTCTATCATGGTCTACGGCAAATGCCAAACCCACAACAGAATCTCCTGCCAGCTCCCCAAAATACTCAACAAAATGAGCAAGTCAATCAACCCCAACTACCAGCACAACCTATTGCTAATCCAAAGAATAACCATCAAACTACACCAGTGTACTCCACTAAGAAGGAAAACATGGCTTGGGTTAATGTTATTTATTGTAGGAACTTACAGTTAAGGTCAGGAAATACACTCCAGCAGCCTACCATTGTTGAAGTCCTAGAAGACCAAAATGAGAAGGCCACTGAAGGGACAAAAACAACTCCCATACCTTAAAAGAAAACCATAGTACGTAACCAAGATATGCCTGTTAAATCCCAGGAATATTCCTCTGAAGCGCCCTTGTCATCTTCTCAATGACCTCTGCATAAATCATCGGATTTACCACTAGAAGAGACTGCCAATAAACATTCACCAAGTCTTCCGGAGAATGACCCCAACTTAAAGAGGAGAACTCAAGCACCTTTTCTGGATGGCCTTAAGGAGACCTCACCAAAAAGTCCTCCAAAAATAACCTTACTAACTGAAACTGCTTTAATAAAGGAAATTAAATGGCTCCACACTAAGATACCATTATTACAAGCAATCAAGGAGATTCCTAAACTCAACTAGCCAGTTAAATAATTGTGCATAAAAACACCAGGGAGGAAGAAGAAACAAATTAACACATTGCAAATCAATGGATACTTGGCTAACCTCCTAGTTGGAGAAATCCCACCCCCAAAATATGGTGACCCAGGCAACCCAGTCATAACAGTAATAATCAATGAGGTAGAAATACCCAATGCACTAGTAGAATTAGGGGCAACAATTAACATCATGACTGTGGATGTCATGGAAAAACTAGGGCTCACATATTTACACCCCACAATAACCATATTGCAAATGGAAAACCAATCTATAGTTGTTCCCAAAGGTGTCCTGGAAAATATCCTTGTTAGAGTGGACAATTGGGAATATCCAGTGGACTTCTGGGTGATTCAGTCCCACACTCCTAAGGACGATTATCCATTGATATTAGGAAGACCTTGTTTGGAAACTATTGCAGCTAAAATTGACTGTAGAGCAGGAGGAATGACAATTTCAAATGGCCTTAAAAACAAACACTTGTCCATGTATCATCTTACTCAACCTGCTGTGAACAAGAGAGTTTGGGTTGACAAATCAAATAGCCCTGACAGGCAAGAAAACCTAGCCTCACTCGTAATGGTAGTCATTAAACAATATGGTGAAGAACTAGAAGATGGACTGGAAAATGACATGCAAGGTACCACTATAGATTCGAGTGATGAAGAACTCTTGGAAGTTGAAGAAATCTTGGGACACACAACCCAAACTAATGATATTGAACACACACATAGTAGAATCCAGACATCCTTCATAGTGCTCCCTTACCCTCTGGCTAATATTATTCCAAAAAATGATCACTTCTTTGAGGATATCACCAGATTCCATAAAATCATATCGCATAGTTGTCTGCTCAACACATTAACGAGAGAAGTTCACACTATGACCTCCAACCACCCAAGAACCAAAACTATCATGTTATTACCAGGAAAAACTTTAATTATCAATAGTTGGTTAATAGAAGCCGATGAGCTCAAGCTATTTGATGTATTGGTGAACAGATCCAAAGCTTTTGCTTGGGACTACACAGATATGAGAGGAATACATCCTAGTGTCTGTACTCACCACATCTATACTGAAGATGTTAGACCAGTTTGTCAACCACAATGTAGACTTAACCCTGCTCTCAAAATATCATCAAAACAAAAATTGAAAACCTCCTACAAGTGGGATTCATCTATCCTATCTCTGACAGCAAGTGGGTCTCGCCTTTGGTGGTTGTTCTAAAGAAAAATGGGAAATGGAGAGTGTGTGTGTATTATAGAGAACTCAATAGAGCAACCTATAGAGACCACTTTCTAGTACCTTTCATAGACGAAGTCTTGGATAATTTAGCAGGATGAAAGTATTTCTCATTTCTGGATGGATTCAGCAAATATAATCAAACACAAGTAGCAGTGGAAGACCAGGACAAAACTACTTTTACCTGTCCTTCCCTTTAGATTATGTAACACCCCTGCAACATTTCAGAGGGATGTTCTAGCAATCTTTGTTGAACTAGTAAATGATTGTGTAGAAGTCTACATGGATGACTTGATTGTATATGGCTCCACTTTTGATGAAGCACTTAAAACTTAGATAAAGTATTGCAGTGATGTGAAGACCATCAGCTATCCCTAAGCCATGACAAGTGTTTAATAATGGTTAGAACAAGAGATAGTGCTAGGACACCACATGTCAACTGAGGGGATAAAGGTAGATCCTAAAAAAATGAAGTGATACAACAACTAGAGACTCCAAAAAACCAAACTGATGTTAGAAGTTTCTTAGGCCATGTTGGATACTACCAAAGGTTCATAAAAAACTTCAGTAAAATCGCAGCTCCTATGTTTGACCTTCTTCAGAAGGATGTAGAATTTCCCTGGACAACGGAATGTCAGACATCATTAAAGAAAGATTTACTTCAGCTCTAGTATTACGAGGACCTAACTGGAACCTTCCCTTCCATATTTATGTATGTGCTTCTAATGATGCAATTGGGGTAGTTTTCGGCCAGGTAGATGAGAATGGAGGGAAGTATGCTATATATTTCATAAGTAAGAATTTGACTCCTACTGAGAGGAACTACACCGCTATGGAGAAAGAATTCTTAGCTGTGGTTCATGCAATCAACAAATTTTGACATTATATTACAGGGTGCAAGGTAACTATTTTTATAGACCATTCAGCCATTAAGTACCTAATGAACAAACCTGTAGTGAATGGAAGGATAATCTGATGGTTATTACTTCTCTAAGAATTCAAAGTAACCATCATTGATAAGCCTGGGAAGTTTAATGTAGTAGTAGACTTTTTATCTCAGATCAAATAAGACAATGGAGACTGTGCCCTTGTTCAAGATGAATTTCTAGATGAAAACTTATTTGCCATCTCCATTAACACGCCCTGGTTTGTAGACATAGCCAACTACTTAGCCACCTCTAAGTTTCCACCAAATTTTACATTGAAATAGAAGAAATGCCTCATTAGAGAAAGTGCCCAGTTCAAATGGATCAATGGTATGTTATTCAAAAGTGGGCCTGATCTAGTTTTATGTCGTTGTGTCAAATCAGACGAAACATATAGTATACTAAGAGTGTGTCATGATGAGCCCTCTAGAGGTCCATTATTCGACAAAAATGACCTCCCATAAAATCTTAGGTGCAGGATACTATTGGCCCTCCATGTAGAAAGATGTAAAAAAATATGTCCACCATTGTGATGAATGCCAATGAGTAGGGAGACCTACAACATCTAGCGAGATGCCTCTTCAACCACAAAAAGTTTTTGAACCTTTTGAAAAATGGGGACTAGATTTCATAGGGCCATAGATCCTCCTTCACAGGGTAAGGAATTCATCCTAGTTTGTACTGACTACCTAACCAAATGGGCAGAAGTTTAAGCACTGAAAGTTGCTAGGGAAGAACAAGTAGCAGATTTCCTTTATAACAAAATCTTCCTCAAATTTGGAGCTCCCAGATCCATTGTCACAGATCAGGGACCACAATTTATGTCTAAAGTTCTGTTGGCATTCATTGACCATTTCCAAGTAAATCATAAGCAATCATCTGCTTACCACCCATAAGCAAATGGTCAGGTGGAAGTAACTAATAGAGAACTTAAAAACATCCTAACAAAAACTATTTCATCAGGAAGGAAAGATTGGGCTAGGAAACTACATGAGGCAGTCTGGGCTTATAACACCACTTAGAAATCAACCATCGGTCTTACTCCCTATGACTTGGTTTTTGGAAAGAAACCTCTTCTACCCATTGAATTTGAATTACAAACGCTAAGAACAACAATGGAAGTAGGTTTGGACCTTGATCGAGCCCAAGTTGAACGAGTCCTACAACTTAGTGAATTGGACGAACTCTGCCTAGAAGCTATTCACTAGACCGAGTTGGTTCAATAGCAGTGGAAGGCTTGGCATGACAAGCATATAAAGGAAAGGGAATTCCACGTCGATGATTAGGCATTGCTATTTGACTCCAGATATAAAGATAAAAAAAGATAAACTTCAAATTTATTGGTTGGGACCATATGAATTTTTTGAAGTTTTTCCAAATGGAGCAGTGCAGCTTAAACCCATAGATGGTGACACTCGAACACTTCTAGTCAATGGTCATAGACTGCATATTTACCACAAACCTATAAACAAAGAGGAATTTACAAAGATGGTAGAGATGCAAGAAGAGAACCAATGTATCAGCTCTACCTTGGTAGGGGATACATAAATAAATTGTCAAAAAGAAAAAGTGTGTGTAATTTTGAGTATTTGTTTAAATTGTTGTGTATTTATCTAAGTTAATTATCTAAATTTTAGTATTGTTTTGTAGGAATTTTGCCTCAGGATAGTGTTGAGCTTTAGTGGCATACTTGACCGATGCTCTGGATCTTCATTCCTGTTCATGCTAAGTTTTGGTGGCATCCTTCACCGATCCTCCAAAACTTTGTTCTTGTTCATGTTAAGTTTCGGTAGCATCTTTACTGATGCTCTGGAACTTCGTTCTTATTCTTGCATTCCAACGGTATCTTCCAACGATGCTCTGAAACTTTGTTTTTTGTTCCTGCGTTCCGATGGCATCTTCTGACGATGGTCAGAAACTTTGTTTTTGTTCTTGCATTCTGGTGGCATCTTCTAGTGATGCTCCAGAACTTTTTTTTTGTTCCTGTGTTCCAGTGGCATCTTCCAATGATGCTCCAGAACTTTGTTTTTGTTCCTATGTTTCAGCAACATCTTACAATGATGCTTTGGAACTTTGTTCATGCGTTCCAGCGACATCTTTCAATGATGCTCTAGAACTTTGTTCATGTGTTCCGGTGACAGCTTTCAGCGATACTCTGAAACTTTGTTCCTACATTCTGGTAGCATCTTTTAGCGATGCTCCAGAACTTTGTTTTTTTTTTTCTGCGTTCTGGTCGCATCTTCCAACGATGCTCTGAAACTTTGTTTTTGTTCTTGTGTTCCGGTGGCATCTTCCAACGATGCTCCAAAACTTTATTTTTGTTCTTGCGCTTTGACTACATCTTCCAGTGATGCTCTAGAACTTTGTTCGTGCATTCTAATGGCATCTTTTAGTGATGCTCTTAAACTTTATTTGTGCATTCTGGCGGCATCTTTCAGCGATGCTCCAGAACTTTATTCCTGCATTCCAGTGGCATCTTCTCGTGATGCTCCAAAACTTTGTACTTTAATTCTGGTAGTCTCTCTCCCCAGTACTTCAGAACTTCGTCTCCTTGCTTCCATTATGTTCATTTCGATAGCATTCCATTCTGATGCTCCGTAACTTGTTAGCCCCTTGCAAATACTTTGAAATTTTCAAAATATACCTATTCATATCATTTTCGCCATCCAACTCTTCCATACCAAAGCATTCATTAAAACAAAATCCTTATGCTACCACCCTCTATCACAATAAGTAAAGATTATTATGACCACTTAAAAGCCATAATAATTAAATAGCCCAGCCATGTCATCAACCTCATTAATAAATCCGCTGAAACATTTTTGCCATCCCATTAAAATCTTCACATTAATGATTTGTAAAATCATAAATGTGACCATTACGTTAGCAAAGGTGAAGCGAATTCAAATCAATTGGGAATGTAAGGTACATACAAGTTCTTTCTTAATCAAGCAATAGATTGTAAATAGGATTTAATAAATTGGCACACTTTTATCCCTTTTCCCAAAATTAGAAATCCATGGGAACTATACTTCAATTGGAGGAAATGATGGCACACTAACTCCACATCATACAAGGTAATAATGAACAAAAGGGTTCGGATTGGCATGCTAAGTTGAAAGATGTCATATCAACTTTATCTCACTATATTGTTTTTAACGCAACTACAATTAGTTGTGAGTTTGGTTTTCATTACACTTGATCATTCAGCTCAATAAGCTTAACAGTTGGTCACCCTGGTAGTCATAACAGTTTAGTGAGGAATTCAGTGAGAATTATTAGAGGAATTAACATGGGGGCAAAGCAGAAATAAGAACCTAATTGTCTGGAGAAGCTTTTGGCCCTACAAAACATTTTAGAATTGTTTCAAAAGGCAGGGTGGCTGGAGTTTGTTAAGAAATTTGAGGGGTACAATTTGGAGCTAGTCAAGGAATTTGTCGAGAATTTTTCAAACGGGCATTCCATAGTGCTAGGATAGAAATTCAAGGTGAGTGCCCGAATCATTTATGATTTTTCTGGTATTAAAAATGAAGGGATAAACTTAGTAGAATCAACAAATATTTCTTATCAGAAAATGCTAGAACTCTTTTTAAGGGAAGGGGAACCTCAGCCCCAACTAGTCACAAGTCCTAGGGGTCAAAACAAGGGTATTTAGAGGATGTAGATTGCAGAGCCCTAGAAAACTACGGTCGCATGGATTATCAAATATTTTACCTATGACAGGCAATGTGCCACCATTGTAGGGCCTCCCTTTCACCTGCTTATTCATTTGTGCCATGACGCTAAGGAACCTGAACTTAGAATTAATCTCCTTGCTTTCTTGTATAATTCCATCATTCATATGATAGAAAAGTACAAGGTTGGGTCAAGACCTTTGAAGCACCATAGCCTAATCACATTAATTTGCAAACATCAACTACTAAAAAAAAGAAAATAGATAAGAGGTGGCATAAATTCCTTGGAAAATTTGAAAATCTAGCATCTACAGAACACTTTGAGAGGGAGGAATCTTTGAGTATGGCCACAGAAAACCTAGGGAGCCTTCTCCTAAACCCCAACAAAATAGAGAGACTCCCGAAGGTGCGGCATTGGAATATGCGCCAAGCCCTTTGGAAACTAATGATCCTCCTAGGACATACAATGTTCCGGAGACTCTAAAAAAATGAGATGTAGAATTTATTGATTTCAGAGATGAATAGGAAACTAGCCTTCCTAGGGCAAGGAAACAACGGCCTAAAGAAAAATTATAGAGACCCCCTCCTCCAAGGAGAAGTAAAAGGCTAGCTGCGGACATAACTTGTTCTGCTACATTTGAGCATCTGCCTATTCCAAAAAGAAAAAGGCGGGACAAACAACCAAACATAAATGAAACCCTAAAGAAAAATGACAGTCAAGAATCTAAAAAAGAAACTGACCCAGTTGAGAAAGAACAAGGGGGGCAGAGAATCAAAACCTAGCTCATACAAATGTAGAAGGAATAGAGGAACAAAAACAAAATCTTGTGGAGACAGTCTTAATGACTAAACAACAATCCCCAACACGGAATATAGATGAAAATGAGCTTGAGACAGTTCTGCCAAATGAACAGCCACCTCCAACATATAATGAAGATGAAACAGGGCAAGGGCCTAAAGGGGAAGTTAATGAAGGAAATGTATTTGATCAGAATACAGAGATTTTTGAGCCACCTCTTTCAACAAATGTAGAAAATGAAAAACACAATTAAATGGAAATTGAGTTAACCAGGTTGAGAGAAGAGGTTGTACAGTTAAGGGTTAAGTTACAACATAATGATGAGCAGATTTATGTACAAAAGTAGAGCATTTATGAAAAGGAAGAACTGATACAACAAAGGGACCAAAAGGTAAGAGATTTGGAAGTTGAACTAAAACAGAAAGATGAACTTATTGAATACTTGCAGTCCCAATTAAAACAGTCTAGGGAAAAGAACCAGGAACACTCAACAATCTTATCTAATAAGGATGTACAAATAAAGAAGTTGACCGATAATTTTATAGTGTTTCTTCAAGCTTTTGTGGAAAGACAATAAAAACATAAATAAGAGCTTAACGCATCCCTTAGCTAAGAAGTGGAATTAGAACAAGAATTGCAAGAAGTGAATACCAAACCAGTCATGGAATATAAGGAAATACAAATTGAACCAACAAAAATGGAATGGTTCCAGGTGCACATTCCTCCCCTGCTAAGGAAGTGGATGGAAAGGTTTTACTTTTTGAGACAGGCTGGAATAGAGAATGATTGGCTTAAGAAGGAGTTGGTACTGTTGAAAGAATCATATGATAGACTATACCAAGCGAAGACAAAAGCATGCAAAATAAGAGAGTTATTATTGGCTTGTAGAAAACCATCTAGACTATATTCAATGTTCCTCAATGAGCAAGTGTTAAGATGGAAGCTCCTCAAAATCTCTTGTAATTTGCCTCATGACTCAGATGATAAGCAATTCTTGGAAACGTTTAAAATGTCATCCACTGCTCAAAAAATCTGCTATGTGAATTCTTTGTGCATAATCTCATTTTAGAAAAACATAATAAATTCTTTATCAACCTCTTTGTAGGAGAGGTCTAGCTCAGAGCCTTTTTGTCTAACTTGTAGAATTAGCTTAATTGGTAGGACAGAACTAAGTAGTATCTATAGGAAGAAAGGATAGTAGGACTCCTCGTGAGGCACCCATATCACAAACCCTTTGCTTTCAAAACCCAGTTTAGAAGAATTAAGAAGTATGAGGCCGTGCAAGAAAAATATAATGAAAGTTTGAGAATATGTTTTGAGGATTTCAAAATAAATAGGCCAAATTTAATAGACATGGCATGGAGTGCATGTGAGGATCGGTCTACCCCTATGCTCTGTAGGTTAAGTTCAAATGCTCTGTAGGTTAAGTTCATATGCTCTATAGGTTAAGTTCAAATGCTTTGTAGACTAAGTTTTTTATGCTTTATAGTTTAAGTTTATGTTGTCAAAGCTTTCCTAAAAATCTAGAAAAGCATTACTAAGTTGAGATGTCTGAACCAATCTCCTATTGCATACAGCCTTGAACACTACCTGGTTGACAAAACTGATATATTTTCAACTAAAGTGTTAGGTATTAATGACAACCTGTCAAGGATCGATTGTCAATTTGTTAAAATCAAACACTTTTTCCCTGTGCCATTAGAAAAAATTACTCTCCTTGGTCGTACAAATCGCAAAAAGATTATATCATTAGCAAATTGAATAGAATATTTGGTGTAGGCAAAATCAGGTGCTGATTTATTAACCACTAGGTGAATTTCTTAACTAGTGGATATTTCTTCTATCCATAGGGTAATAAAAATTATCTATTGTTTTTTATTTTAAATTCAATGGATTTAATATTGCATAGGGTTGTCCCTACATTTATAGGTACCACAGGGTACGTATGACTATTGTAGTGTATGTGACCACTCCCAAGGCACCATATTACCTAGGCCCCACCATCATTGACACACCAACCACTCTCACCAATACCTGACATGATGTAGAATTTAAACAACCAAAGTGACAAAATAAATATGGAAACATTCCTCCCATCGCCTCATGAAATAGTGAAACGTCGCTGTGAAACCACCCTCGACAGTCGATCAACGGTTTCCCACTTTAGATTGACAATTTCATATTTCAAGTTGGCAATTTTGCATGTTAAAGGGCAATTTTTTAAAACCTATCAGCAGTTTTGGATTCTCAGAGGCATATTTCGATGAACCAAAGTTTATTCCATTAAATTTTGCTAACATCAACATGATGTCATCAAACTATTCGCCCCCAACCAACCCCCTACTCTAATGGAGTTTTGATTTTAATGGTTGATTTTTAA
The DNA here is from genome assembly GCA_027924645.1 of Cunninghamia lanceolata. Taxonomy (NCBI): domain Eukaryota; kingdom Viridiplantae; phylum Streptophyta; class Pinopsida; order Cupressales; family Cupressaceae; genus Cunninghamia; species Cunninghamia lanceolata. Next base: position 1,536,895 of record BSBN01000405.1, read on the forward strand.
AGGTCTTGTTCTCAGTCATACAATCTCCTTTTTACAAGCATTTTTTACTTGTGGAAAAATTTCGTAGGATTCACAACAATGCAATCAAGTTTTAATTTTGGTGTTTTGTTTTTCTAGAAATTATAAATTTTCATGACTGTTGCTGAGCAGTTCTCATTTTGGGAACTTTTGAGGCTCTATTTGGGCTCATACAGTAACATTTTTTGGTACAATTTTTTTTTAAGTGTATAATTTTTTGTTTACTTCTTATTGGTGTAGTATGAATTATCCCATTCTATATCAAAATTGTACTTTTAGCTTTGTAGCCTAATTTGGCATTTGCAATTACTAAGATCAAGACCACTACATTGATTTGGCAAGTGCCTGTTATAATTGCACTAAGTATATAGTGCCAAGATCATAATTTGCTAGGGGGATCTTTGATTGAGTAATTTTTTTTTTTTGGGGGGGTTTGTGTGGTTGTATTCATATTCTCTTTGAGTTCTCATTTGTGCTCTTATAATTTTTCCATCCCGTTATCCTAAGTTTCCTCATTTGATTCCATATAACTATGCAACTTGGAAATCAAATGCGTGGAATGCCTTGATGAATAAGGGGTATGCACCCCGTATCACAGATTCTGAACTTGAACCAAAGGATGATAAAGAAAGGATGGAATGACTCATTAACAATACTAGGGCACTTGGATATCTACCTACATTTGTTTCACTTGACCTTCTTTATCATATTGATAAGTCCATTACACCTAAGGAGGCTTGGGACAAACTTGCTCATATGTATGGTCAAACATATATCAAATTGATAATGATCTCACTAATATAGATCTAAAAAGTTTTTATAATATCCAAGACTATGTAACAAAAGTTAATGAACTAAGGGTACAACTCAAATAATGTGGTATTAATAAGAATGATATATAATTAGTCTTCAATGTGTTAGGAAAGCTTCCTTATGAATATGCAACATTTTTTTCTAGTTTTCAGACTCATCAGTTGACTATGGGAAAGGTCTACAATATGCCATCATTTGAGTCATTTTCAAAAATGTTAATGCTTAAACATGCAAAAATAATCATAATGGGTATTCTCAAGCCATCTAAATCACAAGCCTTGGTGGCTAGTCAACCACAAAGTGAGAAAAGGTCTAGTAATCTTAAAAACAAACAAAAGAAGAAAAAGAATAAATCATAGAAATAAACAACACAATCAAATTCTGAATCTCCCTCACAAGGGGAATCATTTGAGAATGAGAAGCCCAAATGTGCATATTGTAAGAAATCAAGGCATGATGAACATCGATGTTATATAAAATAGATTGATGAGTTAAAGCATCTTTTAATGAAGAACCATATAAATTTGCCTTCAACTATGTTAGGGGGTTCTTCTTTTTCTTCTTCTCATTCAAAGTTACAGAGACAAAAGGGGCAAGAACATGTTGTAGTTGTAGATTTTGAGTTAGGGATATGGATCTCTTCATTTGAAACTTGTTCATCACCACACATCCTGATGGCTAACAACACATATATGTATGTTTGTGGGAAAGGATCTATTAACATGGATGAAGGATCATTCAACGATGTCCTTTGTGTGCCTTCATTGTCAACCAATATCCTTTCTATCTATTAGATCACACATGGTGGAGTAGGCAAGAGTGTTGAGTTCACACATTTTGTGATTATTTGGGATTTGCATAGCAGAGATATTGTTGTAGTTGGGGAGGTAGATCATCAATCTCGAGAGTACACCTTCTCACATTTTTCTACTATTGTTCCTTCAGTTGATGTACACACTTAGACATATAATGTGGACATTTTTGAGGAGATACAATATGGTCATTTGTATCTTGGTGTTCTTTCATCAACTGAGGTTCTAGAGACATGTGCTGACATTCCATCTCCTCCATCATCTCCTATTGCATCTATAGAGTTCAATGTTGCTACATCCATGGTTTCTAGTGATTCAGTGTAATAGGACATACATTGTCTTCCAAATACAACTACTTGGGATGAGTAATTGATAAACATTGTAGGTTTATTTTGTGAGACCCTTTTCGTAGATTTTGACGACACCATTAAGGACATTTATCTCCTCTTTGATGTTAGCTCTTATGGAGTTGCATCATCATCTTCGAATGTGATGAGAGCACATTCAAACACTCTTTTTCTTTCTCCTCCTCTTCATTTGTCATAGTTTGGCATTAGGTTGGAGTTCCTTAGGTAGCGTTTAGAGGATTCTTCATTATCTTTGGATCATGTTCTAAATCTATTTCCATTAGGTTCTAGATTGTCACACTCTTCAATTTGACTTAGGACTCTTGATTTGATTGTGGCACCTTTCAACACCAACATGTCAATACTTGAGTAGAGTTCAAAGACTTCATATATCTTTCTTCCTTCATATCCCTTTCAGGAATGGGAAGACATCCTACATTCATCCTTAGCTTTATTTCTTCCTAAGGGGAGGAACGCTGTTCAACGTTCTTGGATCATCTTCAATATTCATTATCGAGCATCTGCCGTCAGTGCAGGAGATTTTAAACTTTGGGGGGCTATATGGTTTCTCGTCTTTTCATTTATGAGGAGACTTTTTCCTCACATGGGGTTTATCCTTCTCATACATTTGAGAGCATCTTTCTTATGTTTTCTCTCTTTTGGAGAGGGTTTTTTTCCTATGGGCTTTTTTTCCTTTTCCCTATTTGTGTGAGATTTGTTTTATACATGGGTACCGAACATGGCCTTGTAGCTGGGACCCATCTTTTCATCTTTGCATGTTTTCATATTCTCCCTAAGTTGCACTTAGGGTGATTGTTGGTGTGAACAAGGTATATTACCTAACTGGTTCCACATTAGGTCCTATTCACACTTGTCTAGTTTAGTTTACTTAGGGCATACTTAGGGTACACCAAGGATAGTTATCTTTTTGTGTCTCAAGTCATATGATTAGGACATTTGTCATAATCATATGTTGTCCTATGTTTCACCTTGGCCTATATAACCATGGGCTTCTCATTGTAATTTCATATTGATGTACATATTATGTATTTGCATCCTTTGATAGAATATAATTATTCTTTCATGTTGGATCTCTCTAGTGCTTTCATTGAATCTCCTAGATCTTGGGTGTTTACCTTCATAGCTAAATCTTGCATCCAGTATAGAGGATTCTATACAAACTCTTACAACAATAATCTTTAATCCGACATTCATATAAAAATGTTGTAGGAAGGTGGTAGCAATATCATCAAAGAAACGAATGGAACTTGGTGGTAATGAATAAAACCACTGAATAACATATCTTTTAGGGTTCATACAAACAACTTAGCTATGATCTTGTCATAATAAGTAAATCAATGCATACTGTTATGAATGATTAAATGTGAACACTTGGATCTCCTTTTCCATTAGATAATTCAAAGTGAGGAGCCATAAATTCTATAAGCAACATGAATATGTGACATCTCAAAAGATAAAGGCATGCAATATGGAGGATTGTTTACAAAATTATCTTCTTGTTATCATTGATTTCCTTCTTTCTATTTGCCAATTTTCTACTAGTGTATCCATGGTGTGGTGGAAACAAGAGTGGTATTAAGAGTATGGTAAATGCTAGTGGAGGTAAATTGGCATTGTGATGTAAGAGGTATGTCCATAGTAGTAAATGGATTGGACACATTATGGGAAGTATTAGCGATGGGCTGAGATGGAGAGATAATATAGGCCATACGAGTGGAGGACATAATACTGGTGGCTATACAAGTGATAGGAATAGATGTGGGAGGAATGCTAGAGGGAATGGAAGCACAAGTGGAGGTGGTGTGAGGAGGATTGTAACCATAGGGTAAGACATATTGGGGAATAAAGCCAATGGGGAAATAAGTGGGACAATGGAGGTAAAATTAACATTAGTGTTAACAATGGCAATAGCCATAGAAGTGGTAGGGTTGGAGTTAGTGGAGGAAGATGTATTGGAGGACACACCATTACAAGGATTCATCAAGGATCTATGGTCTTGCAAAATTTTCATGTCATGAGGACATCCCACTAATCATATATAAAAGAAATTCACCAATTGATTATGGGATTCAACTTGAATACATGCATTAATCAAAGCTTGTCTAGTAAGTGCACCATCTTGTTTAGTCACATGTACATCATGATCAGTCTCTTGATCAAGCTGCTCTGAACACGACCCCCATTAAAGATGTTATTATTTTTTAGATTAGACAACCATATTAAGGTTTAAGTGAACACTCCTTAGTAGAAAACTAGGATTGTGAGTAGATCATGCCATAAGCAATAATATGGCAGGGCATATCAATCTCATATTAGAAAATAAAAGGTATATTAGGTCTGGAAATAATTATAAAATATAAATCCTAAGGCCATCACATGGGTGGGTAGGGTTGGTAAAACACATGATAAGTAAATAAGCACAACATCTTAAAATAAAGATGTATCAATAAAACACAAAGATGAAAAAGGATGATCAAATATGAAAATAAAGTGTGAAATCAAAAACATGTAAATTTGAAAACTATAATAATAATAAGAAAAACCCTAAAAAAAATTAGGTCATCTAAGAATAATTGAGTTCATTAAAAATGTGAAAGAAATTTTACCTTATGATACACATAAGCAACAAATTAACTTATTAGATCAACAACTTAAAGATTTTGGAAAAGACCGCCTACATACAAAAATATATAAAATCTAATAAGATCACATAACTTATTGCATTGTTCATTACGCCAAAGGCATTCCCTCTATGAGGTGAACCGACCTGGTGTGTGCTATCAACAGCTGAGAATTTTCTTCAAGGGATGCAAGATAATGAAACTGATCTCAGACGTTCGTTGTCTTCCCGTTTGATTTTTATTTTCGCCATTGTCATTCTATTTTGTTCTTCCGGCTTTTTTCATCTCATCATTTTTTCTTTCCACTATTTATTTCATTCGTTTCATCACTTTCGAGCAAGGGTTTTCATTCAATGCAAAGGATATAAAAGAGTCGCACACCATTTACTAATTTGCCTCATCCTTCCATTAAAGATTTAAAAGTATGCATGCTCTATCTATTTTAGCTCACTCGTGTTTTTTATTTTAGCTTTCACTAATTTAAAATTAGGAATCTCACTTAATGATATAATGGGCACATTGATATTTGTAATATAAAAATATTTACATTGCAAATGAAGTAGGTGTGGGGAGTATTGGTTTTGCTATGGTGTAATTAAAGTAGATTGTTAAAGAATATATGATTATGTTTGGTTGAAGAAAAAATTATTTGCATAGAGTGTTAAGTAGGACATGAGTAATAATCTTCAACTATATTAATACAAGTTTGGCAAGGTTGCCGATGGATTTAGAGAGTGTGTCAACCATGTAGAAGCTGGTGTTCCATGGATCGAAGGAGCACGATCAATGTTATTTTATCTGTGTTTTGAAGCTTATTTATCTAAAGGGGATCAATATCCTTTCTTTGTTCTGTAGAATTGGGGGCCGCAATTTTGATCCTCATGGAGGCAAAATGTGGGAAATTTCATAGAGCATTTACTACAAAATCATTTTAATAAATTTCTATTTTGTACAAAAGAATGGATGACATGGCATGATGACCTTTGCAAAATCATTAGAGGCTCTCCTATGTGTTTTCTGTGGAGGTGTGACGTGGCAATATTGACAGTGGAAAGGGCAAGTAGGACTCTGATTAGACGACTATGTTAGGAATGAGGTGGTAGGCTTTGATATCCCATGAGATATAGACCGCATATTATCCAAAGATATAATGGAACAAAGGCCCAAAACAAAAATATATCTCTATTTTGTAAAAAAAAAAATTATATATTCATATATGTTTCGTTTAATAAAATATTTATATATATTTATAATTCAATATTATTAGTATTATTTGCTCAGTGAATGCTTTTGCCTAGAGCTATGAACACTTTTGATTGGAGCTATGAACCGGTGAGGCCACAACATAGGGGTCCTCATCCCTGAGCATGAACACTTAGAAATTTGAACACATCCACATTAGAAGCCAACTATGGAAGACCAAGAGTCACAACTTAGAATTCCACATTGGATGCCCCTATGGGAATTTGAACTTGGGTCTCCTCAACAAGAACCCAATGTTTCAACCAATTAAGCTCAACCCCTCAGACTATAATTCAATATTATTTATTTTATATATAAAATACATAATTATATTATATTTATTATTTTATGCAATATTTTATAATATAAATTACAATATATTTCTAATAAAATATTATATATTTACATATGTTCCATTTTTAACAAATTATAGATTTAATATTTATATGTATTTATAATTCAATATTATTTATTATTTTATGCAATATTTTATATAATATAAATTAGTATATTAGTCTAATATAATATTATATTATAAAATATTTTATGAGCTGCATAAATGACATTAATCATAATTTATGCCATTGTGATGATAGGTACATATATTCATATGCAAAAGTTTGGCATAGAGATCCCTAATTAACATCATATGAATATGTTATATTTATTATTGTATATTATATTGTTATATTATATTTATATTTATTATACTTTATATTATTTAAAATAATATATTAATAAATATAATTATAGTATAGATTTTATATAGAATAAATATATAATTAAATTTTATAATATTTAAATATACAATTATATTATACTATATCATATTTAAATTTTTTGTTAGAATATTGAATTTTAGAGAGAGAGATGGTGCATGAGAGAGATAGATAAGGGAGCGAGGGAGGAAGAGATAAAAGTGAGAGACATAGGGGTGAATAGAGAGAGAGAATTAGAGACTAATTTAAAATAGACATGAGAGAGAGATAAGTGATACAGAGGGAAAGAGAAATAAAGAAAAGAGAGAAAGAGATAGAAGAAGAGAGAGAATAGGAGACATAGGGAGGGCGAGAGAGAAATAGTCAGGGAGAGATAGAGATATAGAAAGGAGAGATATAGAGATAAGAGTAGCAGAGAATGATAGAGATAAGAGATATAAGAGATTGGGAGATAGAGAGAGGTATAAAGACTGAGACTAAGAGAAATAGAGAGATAGAGAGGGAGACAAACAAATATATATATATATATATATATATATATATATATATATATATATATATATATATATATATATATAGAGAGAGAGAGAGAGAGAGAGAGAGAGAGAGAGAGAGAGAGGTTGCTTGGGTTTAGGGTTTAGGGTTTTGGGGTTAGGGGTTAAGGTTTAGGGTTTAGAGAGAGATAGAGGACCAGTAGGGAGATATAGAGGAGATCAAGGGGACAGATAGGGAGATAAAGAGTGAGGGACACAACCAAAGACATAGGGAGAGAGATTGAGAGGTAGAGGGACAAAGGTGATAGGGAGATAGAGGTTTAGGGTTTATTGTTTAGTGGTTAGGGGTTCAAGTTTAGAGGTTTAGGGTTTAGGGTTTATAGAGAGAGATGAATGATAGGGAGATACAGAGGAGACTGAGGAGAGAGATAGGGAGTTAGAGAGTGAGGCACATGACCAGGGACATAGGGAGAGAGATTGAGAGGTAGAGGGATGATAGAGATAGGGAGATAGGGGAGAGATATGGAGATAGAGGTTTAGAGTTGATTGGATTTAGAGTTTAGGGGTTTGGGGTTTAGGGGTTTACGGTTGCTCAGGTTCGGAGATAGCTAGATAGAGAGAGGAGACAGATCGGGAGAGATAGAGGAGACAGAGGGGAGAGATAGTGAGATAAAGAGTGAGCGAGATGTCTAGAGAAATAGGGAGAAGGATTGAGAGGTAGAGGGACAATAGAGATAGGAAGATAAGGGAGAGATAGGGAGATAGGGGTTTAGGGTTGCTCGGGTTTAGGGTTTAGGGGTTAAGGTTTAGGGGCATTATTTAGGGTTTAGGGTTTAGGGGTTAAGGTTTAGAGGTTTAGGGTTTAGTGTTTAGAGAGAGAGGACCAATAGGGAGATATGGAGAGTGAGGGACATGGCCAAAGACATAGGGAGAGATATTCAGAGGTAGAGGAATGATAGAGATAGGGAGATAGGGAGATAGAGGTTTAGGGTTTCTTGGGTTTAGTGTTTAGGGTTTAGGGGTTTGCGGTTTAGGATTTAGGGGTTTAGGGTTTCTCAGATTTAGGGTTTATGGGTTAGGGGTTAGGGATTAAGGGCATTATTTAGGGTTTATGGTTTAGGGGTTAGGGGTTAGGGTTTAGGGGCATTATTTGGGGTTTACAGTTGCATGTCAAAAGAAGTCTCTCTCTCTCTCTAAATCCCTCAACCCTAAATAATGCCCCTAATCCCTAACTCATAACCCCTAAACCCTAAACCCAAGCAACCCTGAACCTCTATCTCCAGGTATCTCTCCCCCTCTCTCTCTCTCCATGCATATGTTGGCAAGAGACACTGCTCCGATATGGACTTGTATGTTGTCATTGATGGCAACAAGGCTCAGAGATCTCTTCAGCATGACAGGGAGACACAACTCCGGAAGATCACATCAAATTTCAAGTCCAGATGGAAGAAATGGCTAAGTATGGATATGCACAGAGTAGAGGACAGTAAATTGGATAGTATGCTTCCGTAGATGATGATCTGGTAATGCGGTTCAGGTATGATGTTAGTAATTGTTTGGTGGTGTCATACTCTAGAGATTAAGTCTCGACTTCCTTTGGAAGTCACCTTGAAGAAATGTCTAAGTCCGGGTAAGCAAAGATATAGCAGGAATAGTGAACAAGGTATAGTGCAGTGGTCCGCATTCCTCTGCAGGTGAGCATTTTGTTATGAGGTTTTGAGGTGTTGTAAACACTTATATAAAGTGTCTAATTCCAGAGTTGGGAGATCTGAAGTCTACTGGAAAGATAGTTACAAGCTACTAAGTATCGACATAGTGTTTGACAGAGCTTGATAGAGACAGAGTTTGAGTTATGATGGTCCACATTTCTCCGCAAGATGATATCATGCCTTGTGGTTCTGAGGGTAAGTTTGGGAATATATGAAGAGTCCTTGATATGATTTTGGAGGTGTTCTGAGATCCGCAGTAAAAGTTGTAAGTCAGCAGATGAACTTGTTAAGCATGCTCTTGAGGAACAGGCTGACTAGTATGATAAATCATTGTGCAGAGAAGAGATAATGTGTGAAGGATTTATCTAAGTGATTGAATGATTAGAGCTGACCTATATGAACACATTTGGGAAAAGTTTTTGGGTCCGCATAATATATAGTACATTGGATTTAGCCGACAAGCCACATCTTTCTATGTACACATTTTATCTCTTGGATGCCGACCTGATTGAGGATCAAATCATGATGCGGATATATAAAGGCGATGAGTTTTAGTTGTGAGGTGTGTGAGAGTGTGTGTGTGTGTGTGATGCGAGTATGCGAGTAGCAAAGTAGAGTTAAAAGATCAACATCGATGAAGACTTGGGATTTAGAATTCAGTTGATAGATGACTGCACCCTGGCATAGTGACAAATATTTTTTGCAGTATTCAGTTTTCATGTGCAATTTTCTTTTGAAAGTGACCTTTCTTCATCAAGGCAGTGAGCCTGGTAGTGAGCCTCCATTAGGGTTTAATAGCCCTTAGGGTTTAACAACCCTTATCGTAATCTTGTTAGGTTTAGGGTTGAGGTAGTGAGCCTGCTAGACCTAGTTGTACTTCATGGTAGTGAGCCAGCATGTTCCAGGCCCGTGGAGTGACCAAGCCTGAACATCATTATTTGTAACGATTCTAATATATATTCGAGAGCTAATCCTCTCTGTGGTTTTTCCCATTTTGGGTTTTCCACGTAAAAATCTCGGTGTCTATGTGTCATGTTTTTAAGGTTGATGTTCATATGCATGTTGTGCTTCTGTTTAATTAATTTTGGAAAATGGTTGAAAGTTAAAGGGCATCAAAAGATTTGTAGAACACTGATTCACACCCCCTCCCCTCTCAGTCTTCTTGACATTCAATAATTGGTATTAGAGCCAAGTTCCTTGGAAGAAGTCTAACATCTTGAGGAAGATCTGGGATAGTGCAACCATGGCAGCAAGAAGATATGAGAATTATGAAAGCAACGGTGAACTAGAAGCAGCTCTTATGGATCTTGAAAATTCTGAGGCAGAAATTAGGGATCTAAAGAATAACTTTCAAGAAGTTGATGAATGCATCGCAAAGCTAAAGAGACAAATCAAGAAATTTAAGGACAAATACAAAGAAGTTAGTGACCAATTAATATCAGCAAATGAAACCCTAAATCTCTTGGAAGTAGAAAGAGCAAAAACATAAGAAGATCTAAATTCAATTGTGAAGAGCAAATTAGAAGACTGCATCAAACTTGAAAAAGAAATTGTGAGTCTAAAAATAGATCTGGAAAAAGCCAAAAGCTTTGAAGAAAAGTTTAAAATAAGCTCTGCAAAACTTGAGAAGTTATTGGTCAGTCAAAAACATCCTGATGATAAGCAAGGCTTGGGATTTGAAAAGAGAGAGAGCTCAAATTTAAGACAAGATAGATCTGAAGAAAGAAGAAGCAGAAACCATCCGGTCAGAAATCCAAGAAGGGTAAAAGCACAAAGTTGTGTCACACTTTCAACCAACTTATCAACACAAGTGAATTTAAGTATTTCTAACTAAAAATCAATTTTGGTCAAACATACGATCTTGTAAGATTCATTCTAGCTAAGTTAGATATGTCCACAACTTTTCTAACTAAAATTGTTGGCTAAATGCATATGTAGCACCACTATGAGGCCAATTTACCAAAAAAATAAAATTATTTGAAAAATTTGATATTTCAACAACTTCTACTCATGTAAATAACATTTTTTAAAAATATAAAAATACCCTTTTGTAGATCTACAAGTTTAGTTTTCAAAAATATATATATTTTAATAGTTTAATTATTATTTATATTTTCCTTTTTTTTAATAAAAATAGGTTATCAACACAAAACATTAGATCGATTACCATGTCATGGAAAAATAGTAAAATTTATTAAAAAATTGAAAAAAATATGATGCACTAGATAAAATAATCTATATCAAAATGGTATAATTTTTTTTCTATTTTAGATAAATAGTTAATATGAAAGTTGACGTCTAATGGAAACAACTACTTTTTAATACACACACATTTTATTATTTATTTAAAAATATATATTTATCAAAATTAGAAGAAAAAATATATCCATGCACTAAAATTTCAAGTTATAAATACACACAAAAAAATTGAAGAAAAAAAATTTACTATATAAAGATTGACGTCTCATGTAACTTCATTTTTTAGCATTTTATCAGCAACTAAATTATAGTGTCAAATTATTAAGAACTATATTCAAATAATTTTTTAATTTTTTCAAAAAATACAAACATAAAATATACTAAAAAATAAATATTTTATTAGTTTACATCATTTCAAAATTCAAAACATATATATCATTTTTTAGTGATTCAAGTTTAAAAGTTGGATCAGCGTTGGCCGTTTCCTTTATAAAAGTGTGACACAACTTTGTGCTTTTACCTAGAAGAAGACCTCCGGTGAGACAACCAAATGCTCAGAGGTACCCATTTTTCAATGGTCACTGTTATAAATGCAATAAGTATGGTCATAGAGATACTCAGTGTAGAAGTAGAATGAATCAAAATGTTCCATCTTTCTCTGGTAAATGTTTCAATTGTAAGAAGTTTGGTCATAAAGCATGTAGACACCCTAAAATGATCAAGTCGTCGCACTACTTGCATTTCGTCTAATCTGGAGCATCACTTGCATTACAAAGTTAATTAAATAATTTAATTATTTAATTAATTTTATCAAATTCTTCCAAAACTCTTAAAATTCGACGTTAATTGAATAAATTCTCTTTATTCAATTAATTAAATTAAATTCCTCTATTATTCTTCCACAATTAAATAATTTAATTAGATAATTATCTTCTTTCCAAATCTCAAGTCTCCATTAATTAAATAAATCCCATTATTTAATTAATTCATCACAAATTCCCTCTTATCCAAACAATTAAATAATTCCTAATTATTTAATTAAAACAAATTCATTCTTCCAAATTTGAATAAATCAAATCAAATTTATTTAAATTCTCTCAAATTTTTAAAAATAAAATAAATAAAATATTTTATTCATTCTTCCAAATCATGCACAACAATTAAATAAATTTATTTATTTAATTTGTTTTCTTATCTTCAAATATCTTTCAAATCTTCTAAAAATAAGTCTTCTTCTCCATGCACACAAAATTAAATAATTTATTATTTAATTTCTCTCAAATCATGCAAAAGCAAATCTTAAAGTTGAGTTATCTATTCACTCAACCTTGTTTTTATCAATTTCTCTTAAATTAGAAAAAAAACTTTCTAATTTATGAAAAGCATGTCTTATCTTTAGAAAAGAAAGTGTTTAACTCAAATAAAATAGCTTTTATGTGACACTTGTCTTCTTCTTATTCAATGCACGTTCCTCAATTGTTCTCCTCCATTGATTCTTTCGAATTATCTAGACCGTTGATCAATCTTCATTGAAACCTATATAAACCCCTCTCATCTCCTTCACAAATCCTCTTCGATCACTTATTCTCAGGCATACTTAACAGCGCTTTGAGCATACATCGCATCGATTGAGCAACTTCACGATCTTTTGACATTGATCTTTGAGCACTCTACTTGTTTGTTGCAACCATGGTTTCGCAACACTATTGAGCAATCCACATTCATCCAAAAGGAACAATACAAATCTCGGTAAAAGCTTTTATATTTTATTGATTTATTAGTAATGGCTTTTATTTAGATTTGTTCTCTTTATGTTATTAGTTTTTGATTTTTTTAGTTTAAACATTAGTCAATTTTCCTCATACACATTCTGGCACGCCCGGTGGGACCCATTGGTCCTAATCTAATATAAAATTTATGGAATTTTTAGTTTGATTTCACAGGTTTTTAACATTTTTTTAGAAGAGATCCGAAAAAGAATTTATAAAAGAAGCTTGTTAGGCAAAAACAGAGGTCACGGTTGCGTCCAGAGAGGTCAAGAGGTGAAGAAAAACATATAATTTGGCTTATTTCGGTGAAAGTAAAAATTTGACTTTTTTTTTTACCTCGGGCATGCCACCCGAGGCTGTACAATCAACTGTGAGGTACAGTAAAAAACATTTTTTATTTTTTTAAAGTTTTCTTCTTTTTTTCTCAAAAAAAAACATCAATCAAAAACAAAATTAAAAAAGCAATAAAAAAACAATAAAAAAGCAAAAAGCAAGAACAAAAAAAACACACATAAGCGTACCTGCCTGCGCAGGTACTGTGCTGACAGGTACCTGCACAGGGAGGTACCTTGTCCTTTTTGTCCCACGTACCTTTTTTTGTCTTGCATTTCTTTAAAAAATTAAAAAAAAAAAATTGAGCTTTTATTTAAACAAAAAAAAAACACATTTAAAAATAGAAAAGCGTAAAAGTTTTTTAAAAAAAGATAAGGTAAGACTTTTATTTTTAAAAAATCTTTATTTTAAAAAAAACACCCTCCAGTAGCAGGTCACATCAGTGACCAAGGGTTACTCACAAGGGGGCTAAATCAAACCCCTTCTCATTGAGCTTTTTTAATGAATAGGCAGTTTTCAAACCTCAATATCTTGGTCATACAGACATATTTTTGAGTGCTTTTTTTTCAAATAGGCTAGAATTTCATGATCTACATCATGGTTAAATTGGTTTTGTCTCAAGATTCTCTATTTTTCCAGAAAATTAATTTTCTCACTGTTGTCTCTGTCTTGTGACAGTTTTTAGACCTTCCAAGCTTCATAACTTTCACAAACGGACTCAGATTCAGGTGATATTTTTTTTAAAGTTGATATTTTTTTGTCTTCTACACAGTGGTAATATCATTTCAAGGATTTTCTGAGATTTATTTTTTAAGACCACTCATTGGCCTATTCTCAATCTATGACTTCAAACACTTGCTAACTTTTGAGTTTGTGTGGAACTAATCAATTTTTGTAGCATCTTATCACTCAAACAGAATAAATTGGTTTCTCTAAAATGTGCATGCAGGATGAACTTTGAAAAAATTGACAAATCTATCGCATTAAGTCTTAGAAACATATTGCTTTCTTAAGGCACAATTAAACAATCATCATTGCATTAAGTCTTAGAAACATATTGCCTTCTTAAGGGACAATTGAACAAATCACTTTTGGCAATTTAAGTCTTAGGAACATATTGTTTTGCTTGAGGGGCAATGGACATGTATGTGAAAACACCTCAATTTTCTAAGGGACAATGGACATGAATGCCAAACACTTCAATTTCATAAGGGACAATTGACAACTACAAACGTGTGTGCCTAATTTAGTTGCACCTTATTTTTCTTATAATGAGACAATTGAACCTTTATTTGACGTGTTTGCTCTTACATTTCAGTAATTCCTTTAGAAGGGCCTACTTTTGGATTGCGCTTCATCCAAAAGGGACGACCCTAAGCGAAGTTTTTCTTTGAACTGCTATATAAGAGGGATAAGGGGAAAGCCAAGTCCTAACCGACGTCAGCCTTACCTTGTGGTGCCAAACTGAAAAGAGGTGTACTAGCCCTTTGTGGAAACAATTTTCACATTGAGCAAAGTGTTTGATACTCTTAGTAGGATTGGTTAAAGCTTTTAGTAGCTTGTCGCATTGCTCGTAAGGTGTTGGTCCCTCAAAGTTACTAAGAACCATTCTAGATAGAGACTACCCGATCTACCTTCGAACGTTGCGGTAATCATCGGTGCAAGGGGAATCGATTTAAGCCCTTAAGATACTCACCATTGGCTCCCTTGAGAAGAGATAGTATTCCCTTGGCCATAAAACTCTTGTGACCTACTTGAGCTTTCTAAGGGGAGGGTGAGATATCCCTACCTATCGTCTCTTGCAAGGATACAAAATATCTGACACATTTATGGAATGATATTTTTATCGATGGAGTATTAAGCTGTGAGCTGATCTACTGCAATGAAACCTTGTCTCTAGGGATAAAAAGTGCTTGTTATTTATTGCAATTATCTTATACCTGTGGAAACATTAGGCTTTTTCGCGAGCCTCAAACATACACTATCTGTTGTGTCAGTCCTTTTTTGACCACTTGTTTGTTGTGTTTTCTCTTGCCAAAGACAAATCCAATCAGAACCATAACCAATTCTATCAAAATTTGCCTTTTAGAAGCATCAGACACTACTTCAGCGCCTCTGGCATTACAGCAGCTCGCCCTTGGTGGTACAGTAGCTCACTTTTGGTCACCATAGCTCACCTTTGGTATAGTAGTACCTCGCCTTTGGTAGCTCAGTCCACCGCCTTTGGTATTACAGTAGCATGCTTTTGGTTGCACAGTCCTGCGCCTCTGGTCAAATAGTATAGCGCCTTTGGTCCAGTTAATTGTGCATCAGAGTTTGTCTTTGTCAAAACACAAGCAAAATCCCAGCATTACCTTTTGTCCTAGTGTATTCCATGGTAACCACTAGGCTCCAGCAAACTATGAAGTCCAAGCAAGTTGTCCCTAGGAAGCGCAAATCACCTCCTCACACACCGCAATCAGGTCGTCTCAACATTACTCCCAAGGTTACTCCTAGAACACCCGCGGAAAGATCTACCAATTCTCCCAACGTGCCGCACCTTGACCACCCTAGCACTCCTCATGAGGGTAGGGTCCCTTTGGTAAGTACACCTCACTATACCACCGGCTTGCCTCCGGATTTTGTGCCACAAGGATATACTATTGATCAAGTCACTCCTCAAGAAGGTAGGGTCCCTTTGGTAAGTACACCTCACTATACCACTGGCATGCCTCCGAATTTTGTCCCACAAGGTTATACTGCAGATCTAGCCCCATCTCAAGAAGAGCGACACTTTGAAATAGGTCAATCCTCTCAAGAAGATGGGCAAGATCTTGATGAATTCATACAAGAGTCTAGAGTCGTGGCCGCCTTTGACAAAATCCTTAGTGAGAACCAAGATCATTTCTTTCGATTGCTAGCAGAGCAAGGAGCCAAATTACCTCAAGATTTTGATTTATCCAATGTCAAGGAGACAAACAACAAACTAAGCACCATATAGGCGGTCCAAACCATGTCAACAGTGACCATGCCTTTACCCGAACAAGGCTCACAAGGGAAAACAATGGTACAATATAAGAATCCCGTTTTTCAAAACCCAACAGGAAAGAGGGCCATTTCACCGCTTCTGACTCCTATAGAGATCTACAAAAATCAACAAGAAACTCTCCAACATCAAGCGGAGCTAGCTAAGCAAGCCACCTTAGCTCGATCAAATATACAACAAACTCCTAAAGTGTCCACACCAATCGCAAGTGAAATTTTGGTACTCCTTCACGAATAGGTTTCCCACCAAATTACAATCCAGGGAACAACTATGTAGCCATGCAACAAGGGTCTCAACACATACCACCTCCCATATCATCAAACCTTCATGTCTCTCAACCAATTAGAGTCATGCAATCCCCCCCACAAAATTCTTCTACACTCATCCCCAATCAACCATCGCATATCACTTCTACCTATGTCCCTCCTCCACTACGTTTATCAACACTAAATTTCTTTCACACATTACCTAGCCACCGTCAACTTCCCCAACATCAAGTTTCCCAAAGCTATGTGCTGCCATCGCAACCTAATCCAACTCACTTTAGCTTTCCTCTACCCAATTCTTTTCTTCAACCATCACAAAACCAACATCCTTACCTAGCGCCACCTCCACCTCTTCCAAATCAAAACATCCAATTTCAACCCAATCTGAACCCAACGTACAACGCATACGACCCCAACCAATCTTACGACCCTTATAACACCCATGCTCATGGCTTACACTACAATCTTCCATATGGGCAACAACAACCACTTCTAGGACAACAGGAGATGTTTCCAAACCCTCCCGCAGCGATGGAGCTAAAAATCACGGAGGTTCAACAACAGCTATCTAATCTCACGTTTGGCCACACCAAGAAGACCTTCTCTTTAGAGGAAGTGTGTCCTTATCCTTTTGATCGGTCATTACCTATGATACATTTTCCTCAAAATTTTACTATTCCTAAATTTGATAAATACAAAGGAAAAGGTGACCCAAAAGACCATCTCAGGGAATTCTATCTTGCTTGCTTCAAGGTCTCACATAACGACACATATCTTATGTGTCTCTTTCCTCGCAGTCTTGGAGGTCAAGCCTACGGGTATCAGGTCTTTTAACAAACTAGCAGAGAAATTTGCCACCCATTTTTCTTACAACGCAGAGCATGAGATCTCCATGACTGATCTATGCAACAATAAATAGAAAAATGGTGAAACTTTCATTTCTTTCCTTCAACGATGGAGATAAATGGCTAGCAAATTCCCTTTCAAGATTCCTGAGAAACAGCTGGTTAGCATATTTGTGCAGAACCTCAACCAAGAGTTAGGTTTTCATTTGCAAATTCTTAGTGCTACAACCTTCGATGAAATTACATACAAGGGAATCAACATTGAAAAGGCCCTCATTGCTAAAGGTGTAGTCAAAATCTTCAAAGAAACAAAAGACAATGCTCCTCATCAACAATCGAGCGATAAACCCAAATATTGGAACAAAAAGAAAAACGTGGTCAACGATGGTGTGGTCGATTCTAAACATGTTCAAACTTTGCAAACGTCGCTGTAGCTTTCCAAACCAAGTCAAGCTCCACCTCAACAATAGCAACAACAAAGATAACCTTATCAAAACCAACAACAATGACAACAAGAGCAGCCTCAATAAGATTACCCTCTGTGCCATCAATTCACTCCCTTGGGAGAGCCCATAGAATCGGTCCTACAAAAGCTCTTACACAAAGGCCTCGTCACCTTACTTGATGCTCCCCCGTATGGAGAACCTATTTGCAAAATGGCACGGTACAGAGAAAATGAATACTATGAATTCCATAGGAGCAAAGGGCACAGAACCGCATCGTGCATGAAACTCAAGCACCTAATCCAAAATCTAATCAAAGGCAACCGAATCTCTCTTGAAGATGATCCACCAGATCAACACATGAACAAAGACCTCAACATGTACAAGGAACCATTCCCTCATCATGGTCCACCTCCTCCTCAGGATAGAGGTAAAGGTATCAATCGCGCCTCCACTTCCTTTGATTCCATTATAGGTCATTTTGAAGAGAGTCGAGTGTCTACCCTCACAATCAAAGGCAAATCTATGGATTGCATTGTTACAACTCGTCGTGGTCATGTCACCATTCGTGGTCCTACACCCAGTCTTCTGGCTCAATCTGATTATAATCTTGTCGAACATCTAGGGAAAACGCCAGCACAGATCTCTATCTTGGACCTTCTATGGTCATCACCTGCACATAGAGTAGTGCTAGAAAAAGCCCTCCAAGAGTCTTCGGTTCCTAACAACATAGTGGTCGCGGATTTCCAAGCTATAGTAGGTAACATCGCTTCACCCTACAATGTGGTCTTCTCTGAGAAAGACCTCCCTTCCCATGATCCTTGTCACAATGATGCCCTTCATATTGAGGTTCTCATCCATAAGCGCAAAATCAAACGTATACTCATAGATGGTGGTGTTGGCCTCAACATTTGTTCTTTAAAGTTACTTAAGCAATTGGGATACTCTAAGGATCATGTCAACACTAATCAAAGTATTACAATCAAGGGATATGATGACGTTGAATGCTGTTTAGAAGGTACTATCCACTTGCCTATACAACTGGGTCCTGTCATGCTTGAAACTAGGTGTCAAGTCCTTGATATTGAGCTGCCTTACAACATTATCCTTGGCCGCCCATGGATCCATGCAATGAAAGCTGTTCCCTCCACGTACCATCAGTCTCTAAAGTTCCCATTCAATGGTACGGAGATCACTATCCCAGGAGACCCCAATCCTCTTGAATTATGTCGTGTCTTGCAAGGCAGTTATAAGAATTACAACCAAGTGCCTAAAAATGAAAAAGCCTGGAATCCCCACTATATGTTGATCCTAAAACTCTGACACAAGCTTCTATAAGTAACCCTAACCCTCTGCCTAAAATCAAAGCTCACATCCGTGATATAGGCTTTGGAACATATGATATCTCAAAATCTTGTTGTGTAGGGCGGATGCCTTTGTCCCCTAAATCTTACGGCCAACCGCCCATTGCTAAAGTAACTAAAAAAGCAACTATTCCTCCCCCAGCATTTCTAACCCAATTCCAACAAGGACGGTTATTGGAGGAGGAAACTATTGAGGACATTTCTTCTTGGCTCTATAAAGAGAAAGAACCAGTCACGATAACAGTCAAGCAATATGGCAATGGCTAAGGATAGTAAAAAACATGGGCTATAAAGGCAAAGGTGGCCTTGGGAAATAAAATCAAGGAACGATGGAGCCAATTAGTGTGACAAAGAAACTAGACAAGAAGGGATTGGGATTTGGTAGAAAGGTACCGCACGCCTTGGACATCGAGTATATCCTCGACGAGGTAGCTGAAACTTTTCCCGCCGATTCGACATCTAATGAGGATACCATCGATGACTCTTCCCTCCATATGACCGACCTATTTACAGAATCCTCCGTATTTATGCTATCATCTATATCCCTAACATCCACCACAAACACCCAGAAAGTAACACTTGTCTACCCCAAACTTATTGATTGGGACCAGCAAGGGTCCCCCGTTATAGATGTATTTCAAAATGATGAAGCTATAGCTGAGTTCATGGGACTTCGGGAAGGTATCCCTCTTGGCGATCATAAAGCAGGTTTTGTAATGGAACTTGAGCCAACGGCTTATTTTGGTGAGAATGCCAAATCCTCCAATCGCAAAAGTAAAAATAAAGAAAGATCTCTAGGTGAAAACCACATTGTGGCACCTCCTGATCACAAAATAGTAAAAACAAAGGATGTATCCAAAGGTGAAAACCCAACTGTGGCACCTGAGGATGGAGGATTTGACCTTCCCCTACCATCTAAGTATCAAGAAAAGTCAGCTCTCCTAGTGGAAGATTCTACAGAGATAAACCTTGGCACTGAGCAGAATCTAAAGACCACATTCCTAGCAGCATCACTATCAGAAACAAAGCACAGGAATCTTAACAAATTCTTCTTACAGAGAACCATCAACTTTGTGTGGACCTATGCTGATATGCCAGGGCTAGACCCTAAGCTAGTAGTTCATTATCTCACAGTTAATCCAAAAGTTAAACCAGTCAAGCAAAAGCTGAGAAAGATGCACCCACAGATAGCCCTCTTGGTAAAAGTGGAATTACAGAAGCTGTTAGATGCAAAGTTCATCTGACCTATTGACTATTCAGATTGGGTATCAAACATTGTACCTGTGTCTAAACCCAATGGGCACATCCGCATGTGCAATGATTTTAGAGATCTTAATAAAGCATGTCCCAAAGATGACTTTCCATTACCAAACATTGATATTATAGTAGACTTGACCGCAGGTCATGAAATGCTTTCTCATGGATGGATTCTTTGGCTACAATTAGATAAAGATAGCAGAAGAAGATCAACATAAAACAACTTTCACTTGTCCGTGGGGTAATTATTGTTGGTGTGTCACGCCGTTTGGTCTAAAGAATGCAGGAGCAACCTATCAGAGAGCAATGACAGTGATATTCCACGATCTCTTTCATCATATCATGGAGGACTATGTGGATGACATACTAGCTAAATCTTCTAGGGCAGATCACATACAGGTTCTAGGATAGATCTTTGACCGGCTTGAGAAATATCAAGTGCGCTTCAATACAAAGAAATGTGTCTTTGGCATAACATCAGGGAAGCTATTGGGATACATTGTATCTCGCAGAGGTATCGAAGTAGACCCCGCAAAAGTAAAGGCTATAGTGGAGATGCCTCCACCAAAGAACCTCAAAACATTAAGGAGCCTTCAGGGAAGGTTGCAATCCATTAGGCGTTTCATCTCACAGCTAGCAGATAAATGTCAACCATTTCAACACTTACTCCGAAAGGATGTCTCATTTCGATGGGACGATAAGTGTCAAGCAGCATTTGATCATCTCAAAGAGTATCTAGCTACACCTCCTGTACTGATTCCACCAGTTGCTGATAAACCTCTGATATTGTACATCTCAACTACAAATTCGGCCCTCGGGGCCCTTCTAGCACAAATTGATGAAACAGGAAAAGAGCATGCAATTTATTATATCAGTAGAACCTTGGTGGGATACAAACTCAATTATTCACCAATGGAAAGGGCTTGTTTAATAGTAGTGTTCGCTTCCCAAAAGTTGCGGCATTACATGTTGAACCAACACACAAATCTTATAGCCAAAATTGATCCCTTGAAGTATCTACTAGCAAAAGCAGCTCTTACAAGCAGACTAGCTAAATGGGTCATGATACTTAGTGAGTTTGACATTGAGTATACAGATCATAAAGCAATCAAGGGGCAAGCCCTAGCAGATCAACTAGCAGAAGCACCTATGACAAATACACACCCTATGGTAGCAGACTTTTCGGACGAGAATCTCTTCACTCTTTCTAACTCAATAATGTGGAGGTTGTATTTTGATGGTTCCTACACACAGCATGGATTAGGGGCCGGCATCTTATTTATCACACCTCAAAATGACTATATTCCAAAGTCATATCGGCTTGCATTCCCTTGCACCAACAACATTGCCGAGTATGAAGCACTCCTCATAGGTCTCAATACAACAGTCCAATGGGACATCACAGAATTACAAGTATATGGAGACTCACAACTAGTCATTCACCAAGTCACAGATGAGTACCAAACAAAAGATGAAAAGTTGGTCCCCTATAGGCAACTAGTGGATGCCTATAAACCACACTTTTCTAGCATCACATTTGAGCAAATTCCAAGAGAGCATAACAAAGCTACAGATTCTATGGCTTCTGTAGGGTCACTAATTGACATGCCTGCTAATACACAAAAATGTGAATTCTTGATCGAGCAATTATTGATACCAGCCGTTGATGTCCTAGTTATTGAAATCATCTACGAACTTGTTGGTCCCAATTCCCCATGGTACGAAGATATCTACGAATACCTTAAACACAATACCTTTCCCTCGGACCTATCATCCACCCAACACAAAACCTTTATCTGCCGATCCTCCCGTTACATCATTCTAGGTGATACACTATATCGCCGGAGTCTCCATGGTATCCTCTTACGATGTCTTAACGCGGAAGAAGCCGAAGCTACCTTACGAGACATACACGAAGGTGTCTGTGGCGCACATTCTACCGGTCCTAATCTCGCTAAGAAGATACTGAGAACAGGTTACTACTGGCCTATAATAGAGCATGATGCTTTACAGTTTGCTAAGAAGTGTCTACAATGCTAGTAGTATGGAGATTTGATTCACACACCAGCTCATGAATTACAACCTGTGACATCTCCGTGGCCTTTTTCTCAATGGGGTCTTGACCTCGTAGGACAAATCCACCCATCCTCATCCAATGGCCATAAGTTCATCATTACTGCCACTGAGTATTTCACGAAGTGGGTGGAAGCCATTCCGATGACCTATATCACCAGTAAGCAAATAGCCAAGTTTATCCTTAACTACCTCATTTGCCGGTATGGTATTCCCCAAGCCATTGTCACTGATAATGGGAGACCATTCAAGAGTCAAGATGTTCGGGCCTTGTGCATACAATACAATATCCAACATCACTTTTCAACTCCCTACTATCTGTAGAGTAATGACCAAGCTGAGGCTTCTAATAAAACCATTCTCAAAATCCTCAAGAAAATGGTCAATGAGGCTGGTCGTGATTGGCACTTGCAGCTCAATCCCGCCCTATGGGCTTACCGCACTCATATCATAACACCAACTGGTGCCACACCCTATGCCTTGGTCTATGGATCTGAAGCCATCCTACCTATAGAGGTCAAGATCCCATCCCTTAGAGTATCCACGCAGGACCTGATTAGCAAAGAAGAGTATCGCACTTCCAGATTAGCTGAGCTTGAACTACTAGATGAGAGGCGCCTTGCAGCGCTTAATCATCTCCATATCTATCAAAACTGCCTCCAGCGTAATTACAACAAAAAGATCAAAGAAAGACGGTTTCAAGTTGGAGATCTTGTACTCAAAGAGAATCAGAGAAATCAAGCAGATCGAGAAAAGAAGGGCAAGTTTGAGCCTAACTGGTTAGGCCCCTTTATTGTCATAGCAGCATATGGATCAGGAGCTTATACTTTAGCTACATTTGACGACATTCCTCTAGATGAGCCACTTAACAGTGTCCATCTCAAGAAGTTATATGCCTGATCCTCAGAGTATTCCAAAAAAAATAAAAAAATAAAAATAAAAATAAAAATAATAATAAAAAAAAACACAAAAAAATCTGTCCTCTGGTGAAAACCTGGTAAACAGGCGCCTTGGATAAGTACCATAGTGAAAACCTGGCAAACAGGCACTATGTGTAGAGTCAGCACCCATCGTCTATCGAGTCTTGTTCATTTCTTGTTGTCACAATGCACTTCATCCATTCATTCATAATAAAACCATTGACCTTGTTTGCATTTCCATCTCCCTATCTAGTATAGCTTGAAAATTTGTCAGTGTCCCTCATCATCATCCCATGTTTTGATCTATGTCAACAGTTAGCTTTGTCTTGGGTCAAGCTTTCTATGTCTTCTTCATCAGTCATCCATGCAAATTCCTCTACCAGAATGGGGGCAACTCTTTCCTTAACCTAGGTCTAGGAATGGTTCCTTGTTTGTGGTTCGCCAACACTTCAATCTCTTTCTCATTGTTCACAGGTAACACCCTTTAACAGACACATCACTCCTACGATAAGGCTATTATCTTCTCAGCACTTTTCCCACATCATCACACCAACTAGAACTACATATCATCTCATCTCAATCTTAAGGTACCTTCATCCCATGGATATGGGTATGTAGGCAGTTTGGAATACGAAGGAAGTATCCAGTACTTAGGTACATAAGATCTTATCATTTCACCTACCCAAGCCCAACCACCTTGACCAACTCATCACTCCATCCAGAACTACATATTATCATTTTTCATCTTTCCTTGTAATGTGCCTTGATCCCTTGGATATAGGGTATGTAGGTAGTCTGGAATATGAAGGATGTATCCAATACTCAGGCACATACGATTCATCATTCTTCACCCATTTCAACCCATTAGCATGTCACCTTTCTGGTCTTCCGTGTGTCAAAATCCATTCGCCTCGACTTGACTAACTCAAGAAGCAAAACAACAAGATAGTGCATCCTTTTAAAGCAAAAGTTCTTAACAAACCTGAAGCAAAGTAGCTTGCTTCCAGAGTCGTATACTGTCCTTCTGTTATGATTGCCAACATCAGCTAAGTCCCGCTTAACCAAAGCACCAGATCAACAGGCTTGTCTTTTGCAGAGTGCTCCATTGTTGAGACCAACACACGCGTCTCCTGCGACATGTGGCATCTCCCGCAGCAAGACATTGTCTTTTTAGGTAGATAGCCCCCTTTAACGGACACCAAGTTCCTACGATAAGGCTGTTATCTTTCCTATCCAATCTATCCTGAGCAACCTCTTTGGCAAGAGAATATGTTGGCTATATGTTTACTTTATAAGTCAGTCAATTTGCTTTTTGGTTTATCTTTTGTTCCTTTATCCATTACCTATTCAAGGCTACCTTGATTTATCTATAATCTTGGTATGTTGCGAGGTAGTACGGATTGGAGGCATAGTCATTGCTTTTGTATGCCGTGTTTGAGGAATGATCTTTAGCATCTTTCTTAGCATTCTATTTATCTTGTGTGTGTTACGACCTAGCATCTTACATATTTAATACTCTTCTTGCATTTGCATGTATTGAAGTTTATTTTATGTTCAAGACTATGGCTCAGGCACATGTACCAACAAGGTCATATTATGTCTAAGGGATCTAAGTTCAAACTGCTTGCTTGCAGAGTCAACGTCCACGCACTCAGATATCACAGCACCTTGTTCTTTTATACCTTGGTAGCAAACTATCCACATGCTATATCAAAAATAAGGATTGCTCTTTATAAACATTTGTGAAACCATTGCAACAAGCTCATCCATTTACACCATCTATTTTTTCATGGCCTTATATAGTTTTTCAAGAAAAGATCAATCAACCGTCTTTCTCTCATGTTCTCTTCTATCTCCTTTCTTCTATCTATCATCAATCCAACCTCGTCTGTCTCCAACAATATCTTCTAGTCAAGTGTCAACACAGTTCTTCTATCGCTTCCCTGTCTTTCCTCTCGAGGGGGCACCCTATGCCAGCTATGCTGGGGCAGCTACCTACACTGGTGCATCAAAAATTGTATCATGTCTTCAACAATCGTTTTCTTTGATGCAACGTTGTAAACTACATTGCACCAAAGGGGCAAAATGTAGACACCCTAAAATGACCAAGTCGTCGCACTACTTGCATTTCGTCTAATCTGGAGCATCACCTGCATTACAACATTAATTAAATAATCTAATTATTTAATTAATTTCATCAAATTATTCCAAAACTCCTAAAATTCGACATTAATTGAATAAATTCTCTTTATTCAATTAATTAAATTAAATTCCTCTATTATTCTTTCACAATTAAATAATTTTAATTATTTAATTAGATAATTATCTTCTTTTCAAATCTCAAGTCTCCATTAATTAAATAAATCCCATTATTTAATTAATTCATCACAAATTCCCTCTTATCCAAACAATTAAATAATTCCCAATTATTTAATTAAAACAAATTTATTCTTCCAAATTTGAATAAATCAAATCAAATTTATTTAAATTCTCTCAAATCTCTAAAAATAAAATAAATCAAATATTTTATATTTTCTTCCAAATCATGCACAACAATTAAATAAATTTATTTATTTAATTTGTTTTCTTATCTTCAAATATCTTTCAAATCTTCTAAAAATAAGTCTTCTTCTCCATGCACACAAAATTAAATAATTTATTATTTAATTTCTCTCAAATCATGCAAAAGCAAATCTTAAGTTGAGTTATCTATTCACTCAACCTTGTTTTTATCAATTTCTCTTAAATTAGAAAAAAAACTTTCTAATTTATGAAAATCATGTCTTATCTTTAGAAAAGAAAGTGTTTAACTCAAATAAAACAACGTTTGTGTGACACTTGTCTTCTTCTTATTCAATGCACGTTCCTCAACTGTTCTCCTCCGTTGATTCTTTCGAATTATCTAGACCGTTGATCAATTTTTATTGAAACCTATATAAACCCCCCTCATCTCCTTCACAAATCCTCTTCGATCACTTATTTTCAGGCATACTTAATAGTGCTTTGAGAATACATCGCATCGATTGAGCAACTTCACGATCTTTTGACATTGATCTTTGAGCACTCTACTTGCTTGTTGCAACCATGGTTTCGCAACACTATTGAGCAATCCACATTCATCCAAATGGAACAATACAAATCTCGGTAAAAGCTTTTATATTTTATTGATTTATTAGTAATGGCTTTTATTTAGATTCGTTCTCTTTATGTTATTGGTTTTTGATTTTGTTAGTTTAAACATTAGTCAATTTTCCTCATACACAAAGCAAATGAATGCAGAAGTTTTCCAAACTATTATAGGAATGGTTAATTCTTCATTGGCAAGTGTTTCATATGCAATAGATTTGGAGACATTGCTAATCATTGCAAAACAAGGATGAATTCATTCAGAGGAAGAAGCCAAGTACAAGGAAACATTGTATGCTTCAATTGCAACAAACTTGGACATGTTGCAAGATTTTGCAGAAGCAAAAACATAAGAAGAAACTATCCTGAGAAAGGGGGTAAAACAAAATGGAGGAATGAGAGGGAAAAAGAAAAAATTGATGTGATTGGAACTGAGGAAGAGATGGATAAGATCTGGGTTGATAAGAAAGTAATTTTAATTGAGGATAGATCCGCACCAACATCTGAT
The DNA here is from genome assembly GCA_027924645.1 of Cunninghamia lanceolata. Taxonomy (NCBI): domain Eukaryota; kingdom Viridiplantae; phylum Streptophyta; class Pinopsida; order Cupressales; family Cupressaceae; genus Cunninghamia; species Cunninghamia lanceolata. Next base: position 1,563,819 of record BSBN01000405.1, read on the forward strand.
GCGGATACCCTCTTTGAAGAATAAGCTGTGAGCACTGGCTCAGGGGGAGCAGTATTGAAAATTCAAAAACCCCTAGCCAGAAAGTGGGTGCCAGAATCAGGCGCGAAGGTGTATGATGGAATTTGATATGACAAAGTTCTTAAAAGAAAAATTGGAAGAAAAGAAGTCAGTATGTCTCATTGTGGAGTAATCCTAATCGACTGTGTTCTACAGAAAAGAGTTTAACAACTTTTTGGAACAAGCATTAATGATGATTAGGTTAAGTCATGTGGAGGATAAAAGAAAGCTAGTCTGAATTTGAATTCACTTTACATCCGAAGCTATCAAGTGTTCAGAGAGATTGAAGCCGAGCTTGAGCAACGACAACCAAGATTTGAAGCAGTTGAAGAAATTGAAGAAAGGAAACCCTAACACAAGGTATTTTCATTGAAACCTCATTTGTGAATCTATTAAATTTTTGTAATGGCAACTCTGGAAGTCATTGATATCACATAAAGACCTTGGCGTAAATTTAAGAAACACCCATTCAAAGCAACATAAGTGGATCCGATGGGTGCATTTTCGGTTATTCCTCATGGAGTTATGTATGTTGAGGATGTTAGGGCATACATTCATGTTGCCCTAGAAGAACATGGAAGGAGCAAACTCACAGACTTATTTCTAGATCACCTGTGCGATGAAGGTTATGATCTAAAAATTGAATACAAGGCATTGGAGACAAAGAAATTTATTCAATACATTGACTTTCCAACTTTCGCGGAGGACGAATGGGTCCGGTATGTATTGAGTAGGGTTCATGATGAATTCATGTGGCTCGAGAGACCCTTTAAGATCACTAAGGATGCAATCAGATCAGTAACTGGACTTTGTTCAACCGGATTGGTACTAGTTCTGAAAGCTGTAAAGAATGATAAAGTAATGGCGGCCACTAGAGCTAAGTTTGACAAAAGAGCGTTAATAATCAATGATATTGAAGACTATGCTTTAAGATTTGCATCCATTGTTATTGGTTACAATGTTTACTTCTCAAATCGTGAAAATTCAGTATCTAGTATAGCAATTTATATAGCCTTTGAGATGGTAAATGAAGATGTAGAGTATGATCTTTGTGAACTGCTCCGGCAACAACTAATGGAAAATTTAAGGAAGACCAAAGAATAGAAATATCCATTCAAATATGGTACGTTGATTCTTTGTTTATTCTTCTACTACATGCAAGAATTACCAGGTATGAAGAATCTGCTCTGGACAACTGATAAACCTGTAGCAGTTCAAATTAGAAATCAGCTGAACAATATAGGAAATATTGATGCTCAAAAATCTGCCCTGTGGGGCTATTTCAAAAATTTCCAAAGCATGATGCAATCTAGGGAAAGAACTCCTTAGGCAATTGTTGAGAAATTCAAAGAAACCATCTGTTTCACGGTCACTAAGGATCAGTGTTTAATGGAGGCCATTGAGCCCAGAACAGTTTGGGTCATGCCTATGGGATATGAGGTAGATGGAGTTGTACTAGAAAACTATGTTGAGTAAACCCAGAGATCCCAAAGAAGAAAGATTTGGGACTTATAAGGAATTGCATGCCAAAATTCATGTTGAGGTAAGGAAACCTAAAATCTCTAGGAAAATGAGGAAAGTGGCAGAAGAAATTGCCATAAAACATGGATTCACAAAAGAAGTGGCAAAGGCAAGGGAAAAGGCACAGCCTGTTAGGGAAGCAGAAGAAAAGAGAAAAGGTGAATCGTCTGGGGCTCCAAAAGAACCCAAAGATGAGTCAGAAAGGCCAGAGAAGGCAAAAAGAAAAACTAGAGCCTCCACTTCTACTGAAGCCACATCCACTCCCTCCAGTTCCACACCATCTCTAAATGTGGAAACTCCTGCCACTAGCTCCAATAGAAAGAAGACTAAGGCTAAGAGAATGCATGCAAGTATAGTTGTTGATGAAGAAGCAACAAAATCAGATGAGGAAGTAAAGAAGATGAAGACTGGGGCCTCAAAAGCCTCAAGAACTAGCAAAAAGGAGCCCTCCGGTAAGAGTAGATCTGGGAAAGGGTTAAAGCAAGATGAGCCTCAGACAGAGGAAGCTACTATAAGCCTTGAAGATGTTCTCAAAGCAATAACAGTTGATGGAAATCTGAAACCCATAGCTCAGTTGTATGATGAATACTATGATCCATATAAGAGGATCATTGAGACTGCTGTTGTAGAATATCTAAACATCTACAATAAAGCTCTGATTGAAATTATTACTGATCTACCACACAGCCTGGGTAACATAATGAGTACAAGAAAAGAAGCAACTATGGCAAAAGATGTTGAGTTGAGAGAGCACTCATTGATACTGTTATCAAATATTCATACAACAGTAATAAACCATTAAATACTTAATACCTCAATGGAAATAAGATAAATATAAGTAAACTAAGATTATACCTTGTAGACCGATTTACCTTGTGTCTTCCATTGTTGCCTATCTTTCAATGATCTTGTGAATGATGTGTGTTCTCAGAAATGTGCTTCCTTGCATTCCAAGACGACAATGATGAGAATGGCTATGAAATAGATCATGCAATGCAACTACAATGCAACACTAAACTATAATGGGGATGTAATGAGATGAAGCCATGGATGACAATACAATGATAATGATAATATGCAAGTGATGGGAGCCAAAGGCACGCTATGGTTGAATTTATACAGCATAAGTTTGCAAAAGCTTGTGGATGTCTAAATGAAAGAATGAGGATTCCTTTTATAGACCAAGGATAGGACAATTCCAAGTGTCACAATCTCAACGGTATAGAAGAAGTATTGTGATGTGTACTGTTTAGATTTGGTTGGTTAGGATGAGAGAGAGAAATATGGAGAATGTTCTTCTCATGTTGAGAGAAATATGGAGAATGTTTCTCTCATGTTGATAGGAACATGGAGAATGTTTCTCTCATGTTGAGAGGAATATGGAGAAGAAATAGGAATGGTTAGAGACATGTGGGTTAGATGATAATAGATAATTAAATATTTAAAATATTTTATTATGCATGCAACATAATGAGGTGGATTATGAAGTGGAAAGTGTGACAAGGATAATGATGTGGAATTTATGGAGTGGAGACTTTAGGATATGATGAATTAAATGATTTAAAATTATTTAATTAGGGATGACATTAGAAGAATTGATAAATGATTTGTTATAGAATTATGATAATGTGAATCAAATAAATAAATTATTGAATTTATTCATTGATAGAGGAATAAGAATTAAATAAATAATAAATATTTATTTAATTTGTCTTTGCCATTTTTAGGTGTATATAGATACGATTATGTCCAGGAATCACTCCTGAGGAGAAGATCAAAATCTCAAAAGAAATCAAAGATGCTTTCAGGACCAAGAAAAGAATGAACTCGTTGATGTTGGGTGAAATTGACAAAGTGGTTAAGGAAACAGAGGAAATCACCTCAGCGACATTAAAGAAAAATAATATTCCCACTATCTATGACAATAAAGAAGCAAATGATGAAGACATATCTCCACCAGAGATAAGCCAAAATCAAGGACTAGAACAGAGTGATCAAGTCCCCAACATTGATACAGTGGATATGACAAATCAAGTCAAAATTGAAACTGATTTGCCTCTTGAACAACAGGCTGAGGATGAAGACAATAGGGAACAAATGAGGAGCCCTACACCGGAACAAAACACAGATCAACTAGAAAATATGGACATGGATCCTTCGGAACGAAATCAAGAGGAAGTATCTAAGGGAGCAAGAGATACTGCAGATGTCTCAGTTGGTTCCGGGAGTCAAAAAGTTGCAGATGAGTCTGAACCCCTTCAAGGACCAATCAACTTGGCCTCATTGTCACCTGTACAAAAATTCAAGTTAGTATCTATTGTTCAGGCCAAGGCACAGGAAGAGATGATGAAATCACATGACCAAGACAGTAAATTGATAAATGATGCATCCATCATTCTGGAAAAGTTGATGCCAACATTTCAAAAGGATACCTCGTTATCCTCTGCTGATCATTTCAAGGAGCTATTAGACTATGTAAGTACACATTTTGAGTCTTTTGAAAGGTCTGCAGAAGCAAAAGTTAGAAAAGAGTTCGATGAAAAGAGATTGATTGAGTTAAAGGCTATGTTAGCAAAAGATAAAATTACACTTGAAAATGTGATAAAAGGCGTACAAAGTGCCATTGGAGAAGCCTATAAAGTTTATAAGTTCTGCCTATCTTGGCCAAAAGTTACAAATGAATTAGACGATAAAACCAAAGTTTTGGAACTCAAACTGCTTAATATATCTGAGACATATAATCCGACAGTTGAGTCAATAAATGCCAAAGAAGCTCAAGTTGCAAGCATTCACAGTGAGATAAGCACTCTGATGAAGAAAAGGGGAGAAGTTAGAGACAGGTTGTGCCAGTTAAGGGGACTGATAAGTTTGAAAATTGATTCCATGACCAATCTGGCATATGAAGCCATGAAATCACTTGCACTAGTTGATACACCATCAGATGTGCAGAGGGCAGAGAAGCTAGTTTTTCTGATGAATGGCCACATCCATATCCTAGAAAGTGCAAATGATGACCATGATTCAATGTTCAAATGATGACCATGATTCAACAAATCAAAATAGACCCAAAAAATTAATGCAAATATTCTATATACTCTTTTTTTTTAATTTATTAGAATACTAATATTACAAACAAATAAAAAATCCCTCTTTGCCACTCTCACAAATATGCCCCCTTATTTATTATTTATTACTCTTCAAGACTCAATTTTACGGACTATATATACTTTAAGTTTCCATATACAAAATAATGTCTACTTCTTTAGGCACACAACTCCTTTTTCAAATCCATTTTTGGGCGTACCCATTGCACACTAAGGTGCGATTGCTAGTATATATAAAATCCAATAAGATTCATCACATAACTTCGATACACTGAGAAAAGATCATCTGTATACAAAAATATATGAAGTAAAAAACGAACCCCAACCCCTGCAAATGGAGACGGAGATGCAGGAGGAGAAGGAGAAGGGTAATGGCAGAGCAGAAAGGCAAAGAAAGCCAGGCTATAAACGTTTGGCTCTCACACTATCTGTTGTGATTTGCTTTGTTATTGGTAAACTCCGCCTCTTCTCCTATCTGTGTTTTATGCACGATAATTAGTTGGTTTTGAAATTATTTAATGGTGAGATTTGCAGGTGTACCAATGTGGGTAAAGTCGACGGAGGTATACAGAACACATCTTCCTTATGAGGCCATACACTCTCTTTCAACCAGCCCTATGCCACGACTTCCTTGCCATTTTAATGTCATACTTCTTCACTTGAACTCCCAAATTGACATGGAGGATGATTTTGCCCTGAAGCACTATTTGCAAGAATTCACAAGTTTAATATCACAACAACTGACAAATAGAACGAGCGAGAATGACCACGTTGGTTGTGGAAATGATTATGTTGTTACAGTGAGCTTGGATTGGAAGGATAAGTGCTTGAGAGGTGGAACAAGCCAACATCTTTCGTATTGGCCTTGTGGGTTGAGCACTTATCTTTCCTCAGTCGATATTTCTTCTTCGGATGATGGTGTTATGGATGAGTTGCTGAATTCTTATTCCTTCAGGACATCGGGAGATTCAGGTGGTGTATACACCGTTTTGGTTACAGGGAATGGAAATGCAGGTTCACATTCGTATAGAGGTGTGATTGGGAAGCATCGTCATGCATGGATAGTGGGGGAGGTGACAGAGGCAGAGGTTGTTCCATTAATTGGAGAGATCGTGGTCAATTACTTTATAAAAGGGGGGAGTGTAGATGGGAATGAGGGCGTGTCCATGCCTCTTGCTGCAGATGGCAGTGCCACACTTTCATTCAGCCTTCTAAATGCGGACCCTGCAGATTGGATATATCAATGGTAAATGCTACCTTTTGTTTTTTGTTTTTCCGCATGCATACACACACATTTTAAAGCCACAAAAATGCACAAAATTGAACATGAAAAATGAGTCAGTCATGCTTCACAACAGACCAAAGCGAGATTGGATCAGGATTCTTTAGGTAGCTTAGTTTAATTAGGACATGCAGATTGTTTACTGTGAATAGTGAGTAGGAAATTAGTCCCAACATATGCAACCAGTGAATTTGGCAACACACAAAGCCTTCTGTGTTTTAATCCCTATTTTTTTGGGCAACCATAAGCTCCAATTTCTTTCTTCTAATTTGGATTGCTTTGATAACAACATTTTTATTTGCAGAGAAACACTTCAGTTTCAAAGTTTTCCCAAATTTGTGTAAGAATGTTCGGAATACTGTCAATTTTATGTTGACATATTGGCTTTCCTGATTTTCAGCCTAAGCACTTACATGAAATGCCCACCAACAAAACTTTAAAAAACATTTGATGGATTCTTTGAGGAACCTCTTAAGCCCGAGCCCTAGTTGTTTGTCCATGTTTTGGAGTTTCTCTGCAAAATAATACGATCTTCCTTTTAAGAACAACTTTGTATCTTGCTAAATGTGCAAGCAGTGTAAAAAGCAGCTAAGAAGTCTAAGACAATACTCATGGTTAGAATATTGATCCAACATCTTTGCAAATAGTAAAGAGCCAAAGAGGGATTTTGGTTCTTATATAAGGGCTACATTAGCGTTTCATGTAGGCTAAAGTAGCAAGCCCATGATTAGTTCTTTGAACCTGCATAATGCCAAACTTGCATGACTTTGATTATTTCGTCTTGACCCAGGTGAAGACTTCCTATTTATGAACTTTAGACAGTAACGTGGATGGAAAGTTGCTGAATGTGAGATCATCCCTATGGATTATATGTTAGAAGTATGTTTAATTTAGTAAAAGAAGCTGAAATTTAAACAAAGTTGTACTGTTGTATGACATTTTGCATTAGAGGCAACGAATCTTAATATGTCTTCACCCCAAACTTGAGTGAAAATTGTACCATTGACCAAGCATATGCACCGTCCAATATCTCAATGTCAACCATGATGCAAACAATCTGAGGACACTGTTTCTTCAGTTACTGGTTTCAAAGATGATAAAACCTGTTACCATTCATCATCTGAAAAGAGTACCAGTCTCCAGCATTATTCATCAAACCTAAATTACTGGTTTGGGTTCAGGTTCAGGTTTGGGTACACGGATATAGCAGTTTTTTGGGGGGTTGGGGTTTTTTTGGGTTCGTTCTGTACAAAAAAGTACAAAAAAAATACAAAAATCCTAAATATATACATATTTGCATCCTAAAAATAGGAATTTAGTTCATAATATCACATAGCATCATATAATAAACAAAACCACCATAAAAATAAAAAATACTACTTCAATATCAATTTGTCAAACTCAAATGTCATGTTAGATATTCATTGTTCAATGTTCAATATTAAAATAATAAAATCAGCAATCAGTGTCATAAGAGTCTTCATAAAGATCATCATCATTGTCATTGACATTAGATGATGTCGGTAGATTAGAAGAACCACAAGGAGTGCTAGTGGCACTTGCACTAAAAATATGTTGCTGGCTATTTGACTCCTCCAAAAATGAAGAATGTTGGGAAGTGGAAGCATCCAAGTTAGTATGCTCTAGCTCTACATCGCATAACTTTGTTGCCCCTTCCTTGTAGTTATTTTGTTTGTGCGAAAGAAGACACAAGTTGGAATACATGTACACCAACTCCTCTCTGCCTTTTTTGATTTCTTGTGCTTTACTGAGTGGATGAAGGAGCATGTGCTCTAGTTCCGCTTGGATGAAGATGAATGAGCAACCTATTGAGACAAAGTTAGAGAGTTGAAGTTGTAAAATTATAAATAAAACTTCAAACATCAAAACGTAATATATATATTTAAAAAAAAAAAAACTTGCAATAGAATTTTGATTGCAAAAGGCTGTAGGTGTTGGAATGCTTGGTCATGGAGGTACCACCAATTGTGTACAAAGTCAGCAAACTCATTTGTGACTACATCCTCCAAATTGGGATTGGTGTAGAATCTAGAAAATACTTGCTTGTGTCCTTCATTGACTTCCAAATCTCTTTATGGTGCAACCCTTGTTGGCAAAGAAAGGATCTCAACATTGTAAAATTTTCAATTTGGACGAAATCGTGGAATAAAAAACGATTTTGGCTTACCTGAATGATAACCGCCGTGCTAGGGTTCCTGTTTGGCCGCCGGGTCGTCGTCCGTTTGGAATGAAATGACCAAAATAAAAAACAAAATTGCGTTTTATACTTTTTCCTTTTTCTTCGTTGGACGAGTTCTTGTGCGTTTTTCATTAAACCGCGAGTTTTCATTAAAAAATCCCCCGCGAGTTTTTGCTATTACTCGGACGTGAGTTTTGAAGTAGAGTACTCGCCCAGGGATTTCTGGCGCGAGTACTTGCTATTTTTGGCGATTTATGGCGAGTTTTTAAACTATGATATTTTGGAGTCAATGCAAAGGTAAGAAGATGTAGTGGGGTGATTATTTTGTTCCATCACTCAACAATAATTGTTTGCACCTATTTGAAGAAAGTTTCTTCAGGATCTTGCTCTTTCTCATTTATGATGGTCTCATTTTCAAACATGGCTTATCTATGTCAGTATAATGGATCATACTCAAGATGGGCTTGGTGAAACTAAGAAGATATTCTACACGATCCTACCAAGTGTCATCTAGGATCACCCGCTTAATATTTGTTACCTTTTCACTATTGGATTGCCTCCATAGTAGCCAAAGTTAGTTGATGACCATGCTAGAAAGTGCCTTCCTAACCTTCAAAAGTCATCTCAAGACAATTGTGTTGGAGGCGAATCGAATGTGAGCAACCTATTTGAAAAATATTAAAAAAAATAAAAAACAGAAGAATTGATTTGCAACCTATTTGAAAAAAATTAAAAAAAATAAAAAACAGAAGAAAACATACTTTAAGTTTAAAAAAAATAAATTATTAAAGTGAAACATAAAGTTTGATATTGTTTCACTTATCTTCAATAGCTCCAATTTGGAGAATGTTTTGAATATACCCTGCGGCATGTGGTGGTTGGTGATAAACATTTGGATCTCTTCGGCCTTGACATACACTTGTTTGATCCAATCAATTTTGTTGGCAATCTTTTGTAGCACAAGTTTAAGTGAGTGGATAACACAAGGTGTCCAAAAGATGCGTGAATAATGTGCCTCAACCAATGTTTTTGACACTCTACAATTTGTTGCATTGTGTGTTATGACTTGGACAATGTTACTAGGCCCCACTTCCTCAATGGCTCCTATGAGGATGTTAGCAATAAATTGTGCATCTTTATTTGCCCTTTACAATCCACGTCTTTCAAAAACATTGCCCCTTTAGGAGACATTGCAATTGTATTGATCATTTGCCAATTTTTGGTATCCTTCCATCCATCCGAAATGATGGACACCCTTGTCTCTTTCCATGAATCCCTAATGGGCTTCAATGGATCTTCTACAACATTCATTTTCTTTGCTAATAACACCTTCTCACCTGGGCCCTTGTCCCCACCATTTCTTGTCAATATGGTGAGTGAACAACATTGAAAGACAAACAATGTGTTGGTTGGCAATCTCTCAGGATTCATTTTTAAATGCCATTTCCAATGGTCCCTTTGTTCTTTTATGTGAAGTGAGCTCTTCTTAAGGCATGGCCAAAAATGGGTGGCTCTACACCACAACTTTAGGATTAGAGGGGGAAGGAGGGGGCCTCGTTGCTTGAGATCCTTTCCTTGCCAAAGGATGACATGTTCTATGGGCAATTGCTTCATCTGCTTGCTCCTACTGTCTAATATATCTCAACACTTGAGATGTTGGCACAGGTGCATTCTTCTTGCTTGGACAAGCTTTGATGCCCATTCTAGGAATACTGCACAAATGGGATTTCACTCGACTGAATGAGGTTCTATAACTCACATTACACCCACTGCAAACCCAAACATATCCCTACTACCTAGAACCTACTGGATCATGTTAACATTTTTCCATGATCGTGAATTTGGGTTTGTTTTGAAGTGGGGTTGGCCCACGGAGCTAGAATTGGCTGCCATTGTTATCCCTATAGCAACGGGTTTGAAAAACAACACATTTCAAACAAATGAAAACAAAAATATATATATCCTCACTCATTTAAAGAATGAAAACAAAACAAGAGAGTTCATTTGTAAAAGAAAAAGTGAGGAAAAAAACAAAATGGGTTTTTACACGTGTAGGAATAGCAATCCAAGTGCTTTGGAACCTTCAATGATCAATCTTCAACTCTATTTGTGTAATGACAAGCAAGAATGAAAGTTCAATAAGAATGAATGGTTTTTGTCCTTTGCATTCAAAATGAGCTAAAATGAGTTTATTTTAGTGTTTCAAATGGTTTAGATGACACTTTTAGGGTTAGGGCTCATTTTTTTTATGTTTTTTTGGTCAACCATCAAGTTAGAAAAAGATAAGCAAAATTTAAAATACAATAAAATTGTGCCTTTTGGAGGTGGGTTTGCTTGGGTTTTGTCTGAGTCTTGCTAAATGGACTTGAATTTGTTTGAGTTTGCCATATGGCGGACTTGGTCGAATCTAGGTCCATTTAGCAGGACCTTGGATGACCTAACAGACGATCCATCCCAGGACTTCGAATGGGTTTGAATTGGACCCAAACTCGGTTTTTTTTTCTTTTTCTGATGAACAAGTAACAGACCATCAAACGAATGAATGTAGATACACCAACACCAACCAAATTTTGAATGGGTCATTTTATAATATTAGTTAGGAGCTTCAGCTTGTTTCCAAGCAAGAGATTCATTGGAGGATAGAACTTGACAAAGAGGTCCATAACAAGTTGTATTGTCAATGTACATGTGTCAGCAATCCAACATCTTCACTATGATCATTATATTTACTTAGCAAACCAAGATTATAAATGGAATCATTATATGAAATCAAGATTGACTTAGCAAACCCAAATTATAAATGGAATTAATTACTTGGGATTTAATTTGGTGCGGCCCAAAACAATTTTTATTTTTTTGCTTTTTAAAACTAGAGGGGGGTTTGGGGCAGCAGCTGCTAAGGGGTTCAAGGGGTAGTGCCCCTCGTGGAGTCCACCAAGCGCAATTAAGGCCTTTGAGGCCATAGGGACCTCCATGGGACATGCACGTTTTTTTTTTCAAAGTTTTTATGTTAAATGACTTTGTTTTATAGTTTGCTGGAGACTTACTCTTCCTCATTTGGTGATTGCAATAGAGAATGGGCTAGGGTATATATAAGTTTTTTAATGTTGGAGGGCATTGGTGGCCCCCCTTCTAGGTTTAAGTTTAGGGTTCTTTGTTTCTTTTTAATTTTTATTTTAAAGCTCAGAAGTCTGTTTTATTTTGACATGTGGGGATGGTAGGATGTCTTTGGATGTCTGCCTCCCCAGAGGGGAATGTCTTGAGGGATGTCCTTGCATCTGCAGGGCTGTTCTGGGACAGGCCCCTATAGGGATGCCGCCCAAGGGGACAGTAGGGAAATGTTTCATCCCCGTCCAGCCACCCCCGAGATGTCTCTGTTCCAGGGAATAGGGTAAAAAAACCTTGGGGAACACTGAATTTATGCTGGATGACACCTCTTCATTCTTGGATTTATTGCACTTTGTTGAGCACCTTCTTGGAGCTCTTGATGGAGTATATCCTTGGGTACTATGTTGTATGACCTAAATTGGAGATCTCTTTGGCAAGGCTATATGCATAGGCATTTCACATTCTTTGTTGTTTCTAAAGCCTTATGATGGAGGGCTAAAGTTGCTTCACTTAGTTGCACTTGCAACTCCATTGAGTTATAGATATATGCTTCTGTTTGTTTTCAAATACATGTAGGTAGTGATTCTCCATAGTTGAAGCTCTCTTGAAACTGACAGGGTCTGATGTCATTGTGTTTACATTCCTATTCGTCAACCATATTGATGTATGTGATCATGTTGAGGAATTGTGATTCTTATTGAGATTACTTGGCATATACTTGTTGCACTTTTGTAGCATGATCTCAAGTCATGATTGTTTGTTTCTTAGCCTCCTTTGTTATATTCATTTAGAATTGGAGATTATATTCCTGCGCTTATAATTCGTTTTTATAATATGGATTTCTTAATGGTATAAAACAGTGGTTTGTCTTCTATGTAGTCTTGGAGATGGACTGATTTTGGTTTCAATTCTGATTGAATTCAGAGTATGGATGCAAATAAATAGTTTGTTGGGTGCTGTAGCCCTTAATAGACATCGTAGATTAGATGCTCAAGGACAAGAGCATGACTTTGGATGGCTCATAAACCCTAGATGTGTTTAAGGTGCAACCATAGCTTAAGGTGCTTTTCTACTTGTTGAGACCTAGGATAGAGTACCACCATGCAATTCGAAATGATAGTAGCACACCTAGGCTGTTGGCAGCAAGGTAGGCATCTTTAGTGATTGTTTAGGCATGGTGAATTGCTATTCACCGTGTATTTAGTTGTGTTGCCCCATTTTTAATGAAACATTTTTAGCTGGGTTTTGTATGAACCCTAATTTTCTTAGTTTTTAGTTGAATAGTGGTGGGGTGATGCTACACCAATAGAAACCATTACCAGAAATTAAAACTCTTACAAATTTACCCTATTGATATAAGTCATTGAGCAAGACAGATGTGATATAGATGTACTTATAGTATAAATCTTTAACAAGTAGTGTAAAATCGTAACAGCAGATGTCACATCAAGTAGCCTTTGCACTCCCATTCTTGGAAATTAGAGGCATCAAGAGAAAATTTGTAAGTAGCTAAGCAGTCTAAGAAGATACACATGATGTAGAATATCAATGAAATCTTAGTACCAACATCTTTGCATATAGTAAGGACTCAAGAGGTAAGGACTTTGGTCCTTATCTGAGGCTACAGGAGTGTTGCATATAGCCTAAAGTGACTATCTCCATGTTTAGTTCTTTGAAACTGCATCATGTGTAATAACCACCCTAGTTTTTTCAAAATATTTTGATTGAAATTGAGTGCACAAACAAACTTTGATTCACCTTTTGATCACCAAGATCCCAGAGAGGGCAAGGTGAGAGCATACGGTGTCTTAGATGCAAGCAACAATCCAACTAGTGCAGCAAAATAACAAACATCCACTTGTTCAGTGGGCATCCACTTATTCAGTGGGAATGTGAGAAAGCCACTGGTAGAATTTCTAAGCTAGACTCAAACCCAAAGGGTCGATATGCCAGTTTGTTCATGCCAAACGGGCTGTGAGTATGTATGCTATGCGAACTGGCAGTGAACCGACCAGTTGATTACAAAATAACATGCACAAATGCATTTATACTGGTGGTATTGCCATCCAGTATTTACAAGAAACTATCGAATGCATTACAATACATATTGGATCATGAACATCTGCTGATCTATATAGAAAATTTAAGATTCAACCAATATAACACTGCTGCAACAAATGTTAGAGCATAGAAATGAAGGGAAATTAAAATAGAAGCTCACAATTGCATCATTTGAACATAATTGAACTGCTGATTTAGACCAACCCACCTTCTGTCACTGCTGCAAATGTATATCGGACTGAACATGCACCAGAAACTCATTGTAAACACCTCCAGAAAACACTGAACTGCTGCTACAACACCCCAAACTGCCACAACTGAACATAACACTGGTCAAAAACTTCACCAAACACCTTCCTAACCGCCCAGAACCAACTAAGATGGATAAACAGCACTCAGAAACTTATAACAGACCTGTACCACTGCTGGAACAGCAGGTACAGCAGGGTACAATTCCTGCTAAATTATTCAGAACTTCACCCATACTCAAAGCTCACCTAAAAATTCATTTGCAATGGCTTACTAACAGCAAGGCGTCACCTTTTATTAAAGGAAAGGCTCCCAAAAGGCAGCGCTTCAATAGTTCTCATCCCATGTACCAAACATGTGGTACAGCTCCTTTTGGGGGCTGTACGGTCAGCAAAAAGGAGACAAAAAACTTTAAAAGCTGCTCACACAGCACTTGTTTGTCTTTAGTGACTTGCTAAAAGACAAGAGACTTATACAACAGGAATTTTATTTGCAAGTTCTCTCCATGTATGAAATCCTTCAAAGGTACGAAATCAAGGAAATGGTACGACCCTTGCAGAGAAAAAACCTTCAAATGCTTCCACAACAGAAATTAAATCACACCAATATTATTACCATAAAACAGCTCAAACCACAACAACCTCAAAACACATCAAATAAACTCAAACCAAATCCACTGCAACTGGGTTCCAATGAAGCTCCTTGTGATTTCTGGATGAAAACCACACTCTACCAGCTAGGGTAGATATTTCACTACTGAAACCAACAATCTGGTTGAGGCTAAACAACCCCAAGAATACTCTGCTCAACAACACAAGCTCACGGGAGAAGAAAAATATTTTCCAAGGCATGAAACCTCCAAATGAGCTAGCAAACTCATTTTATAATCTCCAGATAGGGTGCCCAAGGCTAAAATAATAAAATAATATTTCATCCCACAATTATAATGCCCACTAAACATTTAATTCCATCATTTTTTTGGACGCCATAAGCTAGGAGGGGCCCACCAAAGTCTAAGCGCTCACTTAGACAAAAGAAACTCTATTTTGAAAAGATATAAGTTGTCAAATAAATAAATATAAAGTTAGACCCATGACAACTTACTTTAATTCTTTTTAAAAACATTTCTTTTAAATTTACCTAGTTAGCCTTCGGGAAAGAAAGGAATAAGGCTAACGGTCACCGTATTAATCACTGATGGACCCAAGTCATTTGCTGTCTTGAAACAGAGTTTCTCAGATATCCCTCCACCCACTTATTTACAATCTCTGTCTGCCCATCAGTTTGTGGGTGATAACTAGTGCTTGGAGTGAGCTCAGTCCCACTCAAACGGAACATCTCCTGCCAAAACAAGATGAGGAACTTGCTGTCCCGATCACTAGCTATGTTCCGGGGTAACCTATACAACCTGAACACTTCCTTGAAAAACAATTCAGTCACTTGGGCTGCTCTAAAATCTGAACTGATTGCAAAAAAGTGAGCAAACTTTGTTAATCTATCCACTACAACATAAATACAGTCTCTACTTTGAACCTTGGGCAGCCCAATGATGAAGTCCATCGAAATGCTTTCCCATTTCTGAGTGGGAATGGGCAAAGGTTGCAGTAGACCAGCAGGGTATGTGTGCTCATTTTTGTTTTGTTGACACACATAACACTCTTTAACATGATTCATGACATCATCCTTCAATCCTTTCCATGAGAATCTCTCACGGATCTGCTTGTAGGTCGTATAAAATCCTTGGTGACCAGCCAAGGGTTCATCATGAAAGGACCTTATAACCTTCTCTTTTACCTTAGAATTGGCCACTAAAAGAATACGTTCTTTGTAGAAAATCAATCTATTGATTACCTTATACTTATCCTCATGTGTGGCACCATCAATGATACTTGCAGCCAAAGGATCCTTAGCATATTCCGCAAGGATATGATCTTTCCAATCTGCTATTATCTCCACAATGGAGGTGAGATGTGGTCTTCTTGAAAGTGCATCAGCCACAATGTTTTTCTTCCCCTTCATGTAAACTATATCGAAATTGTAAGCTTGAAGCTTACTCACCCAACGCTGCTGCCTTTCACTTAAATCCTTTTGATTGAGGAAATATTTAAGACTATTGTGATCAGTCTTAACTATGAACTTACCTCCCACCAAGTATTGATGAAACTTGATTAATGCATGCATGATTGCAAGCATTTCTTTGTCATAAATTGAGTAACTTTTCTCGCCACCACGCAACTTCCTACTCTCAAAAGCAATTGGGTGCTTTTGTTGCATAAAGACAACACCCATGCCTTCCCCTGAAGTGTCACATTCAAGTTCGAATGGCTTGGTAAAATTTGGAAGCACTAACATAGGACAATTAATCATAATTATCTTGAAATCTTCGAAAGATTTTTGTGCTGATTCTGACCAAGAGAATGCTCCCTTCTTAGTAAGATCAGTAAGAGGGGCTGCCAATTGAGAAAATCCCTTCACAAAACATTTGTAGAAGCTGCATAATTCAAAAAAGCCCTTCAAATGTGTAAGGTTTTTTGGTGGTGGCCACTCAATGATAGCACGAATCTGTTCTTGGTCAACTCTAACCCCATCCACACTTATCACATGACCAAGACACATGTAATGTCCCCATTTTTGGAATGGTCACCATTGCAGAGCAGAGGGATTGGTTTTCACACTCCGGGAGTTTGGAAGGAGAATCCAGTTTGAGGATGACTTATCATATTTTCGGAGGGTCTTTCGTGTGTTCCTTTTATTGGTTCTATTCTTCTTTCCTTGGGGTTGTGGGTGTGGAGACTTGTCATTGTGAGAAGATTTGCCTTGTGATGATGTTGTTGCTTGTTGATGCCACTTTAACAAAGGATAAGTGATATAGCTTGATGGACACTTTCATTCATACTGGAAGAAGGATAAGTTTGTGGTTTCAATTGCATACGTCATTCTTATGAGGGATCATACTTGATACACTTTTTGGACGACATATGAAGGGAGAATAAATGACAAACAATATCTATCCTTGGTGCTTGGAGATGACATGGAAAGAAGGAATAAATTATAATAAAATTCATTTGAATTTACTTGGGTGCTCATAGGTCTTGAGGCTGGTCGGCCTACCTAGATGAATAAGATTTATTAAAATAAAAGAAAATCCTCCTAGGTCGGCCATGAGGAGAAGAATGAAAGTTGTGAATAAATACAAGTTGGATTTGGCATTTGAGGAACATCATTCAAAGCATTCATACACACATCAATTGAAGTTTATCTCTAGTAAAGAGCTTGGGACGAAAACCTCAAGTCTCTTAGGATGAGTTGGACGAAAACCTAATTCTTTCTTGTGGAGGATTCCGTGATGGGAGTTCACTTGCACTTCATTGTTGTTGGAGTAGAATTGCAGATCTGATTTGAAGAATAAATGTGGCACTTCTTTGGTGTGGATTGTTCATTATTTGAGGAGAAGATTGCCCTAGCATCGGAGCACCCATCATTGGAGGAGAGCGCCTATGTTTGGAGATTGTTTGAGAATATTATATTGCTGATTAGGGTTAGGGCAGAGCAGAATCTTATAGCAGCAGCAGTGCAGGCCTGATTTCACCCTATTTCCTTGGTGTGGACATCACATTGCCTTAGGGTTTTATCCCTCTTTTGAGCGCCATCATTGGAGAATCAATTTGTGGTGGTTTGTGGCATCCTTGGCATCATTTGTCATCACTTTTTGGAGCAGCAGACCTGAAGCAGCAGACCTTGGTGTATTTTGAAGCTTCACACATCATCATTTGCCTTGGTTTGTCATCATAATCGAGTTGGTGTAATTTGCCCAGCTAGGGTTTGCTTTGGAACATTTCATTCATTGTAATTTGGTATGTATTCACCCTTTTTAGAGGTCTGATTTGTAACAGCAGAGAGCAGATTTGTGTGTTGGGCATGTTTGCCCTAGATATTTGATTTGCATTCTGATTTTGTAGCAGAAGAGTTTCAGCTCAGAAATCAGATTTGTTTGATTATTTTGAATACCCTAAAATGTGTATTTCAAGGTTGTAATTCATGGGAGTTGTGGACCTTAATGCTTAATAGTATTTGCCATCATTATATGCTATGTTTGGTTGCATATTTGTGCGTTGTGATTGCATGTTTAAGAGCAGAAAACAAGATCAGAAATTAGGGTTTTGGGCAGAAATCTAAAGTGCAGAAATTAGGGCAGATTTCAAAGTAAGAAAAATCAGTTATTTCAAGCAAGATTCATTTGGAAAGCTCGTAAATCCAAAATAGGAGAAAATATCCCCATTTGGGACATTACAATACAAGTTCTCAGTCATACCAAATTCACACTTAGACTCCTTGGCAAACAAAGATTTTGCCTCACGGATTCCCAACACTTCATCCAGATGACGCAAGCGTTCTTCCCAAGTTTTACTGTAGATAAGAATGTCGTCAAAGAACACCAGCAGAAATTTACGGAGCTGCTCACTGAAAATCTGATTCATGCATGATTGAAACGTGGCAGGGGCATTGGTTAGTCCAAAGGGCATAATCAAAAATTCAAAATGCCCAAAGTGGCATCTGAATGCAGTTTTTTCCACATCAGTCTCACGCATGCGAGTCTAATGATATCTCGATCTTAAGTCTATATTGGAAAAATAGACTGCTCCATGTAACTCATCAATGAGCTCATCTATACTGGGTATTGGATATTGGTTTTTGATAGTACGTTTATTGAGCTTACGATAGTCTATGCATAATCGCATAGTCCCATCCTTCTTCACTAGCACAACTGAGGATGCAAAAGGGCTCTTGCTTGGCCGGATGAACCCCATATCAAGCAACTCCTTAATCGCCTTTTCAATCTCATCCTTGAAACGCTTTGGATGTCTGTAGGGAGTAGTCATAACCGATTTGGCTCCCTCCTCCAATTCAATCACATGCTTAATCCCCCTATCAGGCGGTCTTCTTGGAGGCAACCCACTGAAAACTTTGGTATGCTTGGTCAATATTTTTTGCACATCAGGATGGTGCACTCTCTTCCCCTCATGAAGAGAAGCTAGCAAGACAACACATTTTGCAACCCACTCAGCTTGGCCTTGCCTCAAAATTCGTTCCATCTTCTTGGCCGTGACAACTCTAGGACCTCCATTTGACATTCTGCGGAGGGTAACCTTCTTCCCTTCTGATTCAAACTTCAACTCCATGGTTTGAAAGTTCAAGTAGATCTCTCCCAAGGATTTAGCAATTGGATTCTAAGAACCACATTGGTGTCACCAATGCTCACAACATAAAATTCATCTTTAACCTCATGGTTTCCCAACTGGATGCAAAGTTGAGAGATCTTCCTTGTGCATGTGAGGGTAAAGCCGTTGGCAACCATGACTTTGAATCCCTCGAACTCCTCCATCTTCAATCCATGCTTGCCCACAAGTCCTTCATCTATGAAGTTATGCGTGGCACCCGTGTCAATAAGAGCAACCATACGCTGCCCTCCTAGAACACCATGAACTCGAAATGGGTTGTTGTTTTGAGTGTTGGATAGTTGAGCAAGAATCCCACTATCCTCCTTCATTTCTTCAACCTCTTCAAAGTCTTCTACATCATCACAATCAACAAATTCAGTTTGTTCTGATTTTTTTGATTCAGGATCAGCATCAACATAACACCCCCAAATGGCGTGCTTGACCCTTCTCATAGTACTTATGACCTAGAGCCCATGGCTCTTTGCATGTAAAGCACAATTTTTTCCTTTTGAGCTAATTTTTGACTTCATTGCTCATTCTTTGCATAGGTGGCTGCTGCTGATTTGGAAATTTGGAGAAAATTCTTTTGTCTTTATTGAAAGGAAATGGTTTGGCCACAATCTTAGTCTTTGGAGCTGAAAACATCCTGCTTCTTGCCTTCTTGATGGCCTCTTGTAAAGTTTGTGAGCCAATAGATTTGACCCATCCTCTAATTGGCTCTGTTAGCCCTTCAACAAACAAGAAGATGAGTCTTCTTTTTGAGATATCCGGAACAATTACACTAAGTCTTTTGAAACTCAGTGATATATGCATCAATGGTGCTGGTTTGCTTCAGCTGTGCTAGGTTTTTGAAACTTTGTTCCGGATCTTGCTTGTCAAACCTATTGATGAGTCTATTGGTGAACTCATCATAGGTGGTGATGAGATTGTGACCTTGTGTCACCAATCCGTGGTACCACCACTCGTGGGCTGCTCCATTCAAATGCAAAGTGGCAAAGTTTAAAGCTGCTTCCTCTGGCATAGGCTTCAAGGTAATGTAGTTATCAAGTTTCTGAACCTAGGCTTTCGCTGAACACTTCCCACCTACATCAAGTGGTCTAAGGAAACTTTGTTCAAAGCTTGCTGATAGTCCTTATTGCCCTTGGAGTCTTGCTTTCTTCCGTTCCTCTTCTTTTGGTTCATAAATTGCTTGAAAGTCAAGATCCTGCGGACTTGGTCAGGAAGTGTACTATACTCATCAAATCAAGTCATCACCTCATCAGTGAATGTAGTTTGTTCATTTTACACGGGGGGTGCTTTCTCCCTTCTATTGGCAAAAGACTGAAGGGGCCTAGCAGCTGATCCTATCGGTGTTCTGGATACCCCTCCATTGTCATATCTAGAGCCATTGCTCTGGGAGCTATTGGCATCAGCATTAGGTCTCGGAACATGAAATAAATTCTCATCCATCTTGTTCATAAATCTTGTCATCATGTCAAACATCCGATCAAACTTCTTCTCAATTCTGTCACTCGGGCTACGTGGTGGACAAGTATCCTTGTCTTTTTTGGCCATGATTAGAGTTTCTTTCACAGAATTCTCTGACCCACAACCTGATTTCAATTTTTTCTCTTCTTTCTGCTGATATCTCTTTTCTCTATCATGGTTTGCTGCATGTAGGGTTAGCAAATCACACAGGCTGGTAGGAGACCGGCTTTGATACCACTGTAATAACCACCCTAGTTTTTTCAAAATATTTTAACTGAGATTGAGTGCACAAACAAACTCTGATTCACCTTTTGATCACCAAGATCTCGGAGAGGGCAAGGTGAGAGCATGCGGTGCCTCAGATGTAAGCAACAATCCAACTAGTGCAGCAAAATAACAAACATCCACTTGTTCAGTGGGCATCCACTTATTCAGTGGGAATGTGAGAAAGCCATTGGCAGAATTTCTAAGCTCGACTCAAACCCAAAGGGTCGATATGCCAACTTGTTCATGCCAAACGGGCTGTGAGTATGTATGCTATGCGAACTGGCGGTGAACCAACCAGTTGATTACAAAATGACATGCACAAATGCATTTATACTGGCAGTATTACCATCTAGTATTTACAAGAAATTATCAAATGCATTACAATACATATTGGATCATGAACAAGTACTGATCTATATAGAAAATTTAAGATTCAACCAACATAACACTGCTGCAACAAATGTTAGAGCATAGAAATGAAGGGAAATTAAAGTAGAAGCTCACAATTGCATCATTTGAACATAATTGAACTGTTGATGTAGACTAACCCACCTTCTGTCACTGCTGCAAATGTATATCAGACTGAACATGCACCAGAAACTCACTGTAAACACCTTCAGAAAACACTGAACTGCTGCTACAACACCCCAAACTGCCACAACTGAACATAACACTGGTAAAACACTTCACCAAACACCTTCCTAACTGTCTAGAACCAACTAAGATGCATAAACAGCACTCAGAAACTTATAACAGACCTGTACCACTGCTGGAACAGCAGGTACAGCAGGGTACAATTCCTGCTAAACTATTCATAACTTCACCCATACTCAAAACTCACCTAAAAATTCATTTTCGATGACTTACTAACAGCAAGGCGTCACCTTTTATTAAAGGAAAGGCTCCCAAAAGGCAGCGCTTCAATAGTTCTCATCCCACATACCAAACATGTGGTACGGCTCCTTTTGGGGGCTGTACGGTCAGCAAAAAGGAGACAAAAATCTTTACAAGCTGCTCACACAGCACTTGTTTGTCTTTAGTGACTTGCTAAAAGACGAGACTTATAAAACGGGAATTTTATTTGCAAGTTATCTCCATGTATGAAGTCCTTCAAAGGTACGGAATCAAGGAAATGGTATGGCCCTTGCAGAGAAAAAACGGTAAACCTTCAAATGCATCCACAACAGAAATTAAATCACACCAATATTATTATCATAAAACAGCTCAAACCAAAACAACCTCAAAACACATCAAATAAACTCAAACCAAATCCACTGCAACTGGGTTCCATTGAAGCTCCTTGTGATTTTTAGATGAAAACCACACTGTTCCAGCTAGGGTAGATATTTCACTACCGAAACCAACAATCTGCTTGAGGCTAAACAACCCTAAGAATACTTTGCTCAACAACACAAGCTGACGGGAGAAGAAAAATATTTTCCAAGGCATGAAACCTCCAAATGAGCTAGCAAACTCATTTTATAATCTCCAGATAGGGCGCCCAAGGCTAAAATAATAAAATAATATTTCATCACACAATTCTAACGCCCACTAAACATTTAATTCCATCCTTTTTTTGGACGCCATAAGCTAGGAGGGGCCCACCAAAGTCTAAGCGCTCACTTAGACAAAAGAAACTCTATTTTAAAAAGATATAAGTTGTCAAATAAATAAGTATAAAGTTAGACCCATGACAACTTACTTTAATTCTTTTTAAAAGCATTTCCCTTAAATTTACCTAGTTAGCCTTTGGGAAAGAAAGGAATAAGGCTAATGGTCACTATATTAATCACTGACGGAAAGGGGACATTACATCATGCCAAACTCACGTGACTAGTAATTTCCTTAGGTAAAAAGGCTTCTCATTTATGAACTTTAGACAGTGACATGGAATATTGCTGAATGTGAGATGGAACCTATGGATATGTTAGAGGAATATTTACTATTGGATCATGGGAAAAATAAGAAATAAATATCTACAACCCTATACCCCACCGCTGGTGTCCCAAGCTTCCCTCTGACCTTACAGTGGTGGAACAGGGATAGGGATAGGGCACTCACAACCAGAACACCCCTATAATAGATGGGGCTTCACTCCTAAGCAGAAGTGGAAAACCCTTGGAGACAGTGGAACATACCTTCGAATAGGTTGCTGCATGTTGGCCAGCCTCTGTGGATTATATATTGAAGGTTTACTACATTTGTATTAGTTTGAAAAATGAAAAATAGACACCACTATAAATCAAATCCTTTTAATGCAGATTTTCTTACAATCTATGTATATATATTAACTGCAAATTTTGACGAATTTCTGTTTTATTTGTATCACTTGCTGAAGTTCATAAACTTCTCTTTCTTGAAGGGCTTTTGTCTCCATATTTGGTATTTTGGTAGCTTCCCAGGATTTTGTTTTGACCATAAATGTATGCTTACCAATAACAAAGATGTGTAGTTCAAAAACACAATTTATTTAGTTACTGGCATGAATTTTACATAATTTACAATTCATACATCTCAAGGAAAAGACCAAACACACAGCAGTTGCACTCTCACGTACTAACTTTAAGTCTGAACAAAAATCAAATGGCCAATCTCAACACCAGGTAAAGTGTGGTGGAGAATAGGATGGGTAAAAGGGGACAAATGAGAAAGATTTTATGGGAAAGTGGATTAGAGAGCAGGCATAAGAGACAGAAGGCTGGACTGTAAGAAAGACAATTGTGGTGATCCATGTCGGTCTGACTTTGATCCCCAGTCGAATGCACTATTCATGTAGAGACCTATGGAGCTCCAGGAGTAATGATCATAGACAAAGGTGGCTGAAGAGAGGACAGAAGAAATATGCACGTTAAAGTGGGAGCTTCTTGGAGATGTAGCGATTGTGTACAGTGACAGTTCTGAAAACTAATCTACGCTAAGCAAATCGGAATCAAACATAAATAAAAGTAACTAATTTAGTTTTTTGAGCATTTTGGCAATAGCCTCCCTTGCAAGAAAAAGATTAGCAGTTTTTGTCTTTCAAGTGATTTTGCTAGAAATTTCACTCGCAAAAACTCATTTTCCTGTTACAACAAACACTTAGTGGCTGCAAAACAATTGATAGGATCAAATACCAATGTCCTCAAGCTTCCTCCTAGTATTTTCCAACCAGGCTTTCTTAGTCCAAGTCATTGTCCTATAAATATCATTAGATCTTGTATCGGCCCTTTCTTTTTGATCAATTATGAAGCTGTAGCTCCTACTCTATGCTTTGCTAGAGATTAAAGCCAATTGTGATCTGTATCATTGGTCTCCAGCTTTAATTTCCGTTGGCTCCTCTCATGTATTTCCATTGAGGGGACTTTCTTTCATAGGGTTATTTGTATTTGTATCCGATGGCTTAATCCTTTCCAATTTAGTTCACCTCCGTCAGTTTGGAATTTTCATTGTTTGTGTTAGTGATTTGTCAAATGCTTGGAGTGATTTTTGACACTTCTACTTGATATGTACATTCTTGTACTTTCCACTTCCATTGACCTACTTTGGTCATTTGTGGATATTGATATAATTTCTTCATTTTTTCCTTATTATTTCATTAGAAAGGAATTGTTGACATAAAATAAAAGATAAGGAGAGTTGGATGTGAACCACAAAAGCCATAAGTGTCTTTGGTGTCCTGCACTTTTGGCCATAAATAGATCTTACATTCTATATTCATGTGCACACCAGCTATTTGGTCAGGTTGTCAACCTCCTTCTATCCATGGCAAACACCAAATGCCTAACTTTTCAAATAATGATATTAATAATTAGTACATGCATGTGAAACAAATATGAAGGAAATTGTGGTCACAAATGTTGTCAAATAGAATAGAATAGGATAGAATAGAATAGAAGATTTTTAACGTTCACGAGGCCAAAAATAGCCTAAGAGACAACAGACCTTGCCAGTTTTGCTTCCTGAAGTGCTGATCTTCTGCTATTCAATTTGGTAATGAACTCCCCCATTCTCACAACCATTTCCTCGCTGAAAAGATTTTGTAATGAGGCTACCACTTAATTACTTGTGCACTTGACCTGGATGTCATTGTAAGCTTTACGTTCCAAAATCTAGTGCTTTTCAGTTTCCACCACCCCATTTGTGCAAAAAAAAAAACAAACTCTCTCTTCGCATAACTCTTTTGGCCTTTTCCATCTACTTGTTTCACACTGAAGACAATGCAAATTAGTCCTTAATTGAGCTAAGAGAATCTTTGCTCTCCATGGGATATTGGCCCCTAAATAGGCCTTTTGTTGATGATTGGAAGTGGGGTTGAATTCCTCAAGATAATATTTCTTCTTTCTCCCTGATGCCTTTTCTCACATAGACTTGTGAAACTTATCTACAACAAAAGCCTTTATTTCTTTGCTATTATTAGGACACACATCCAAACAAATGTTCCATTTTCTCATCCACCTTCTGTTTTATTTCGTCCATGACTTCATTCTTTCACTAAAGACCTCTTTACAAACAACCTTGGGCCATCCATGTGCCTCCATTTGCTCAACTTTTGTCAGGTATCTTAAGAGACACACCATGACAATGGCTTCAATAGGAATTGTACCTGTTTCTGCTAGAAGGTTATCAAGCGTTTTTGGATTCTCTCTATTTGCCTCCGTTTGGTGTCTGAGGTGCTGCTAGCCCATATTTCACATTCGTAAAGCACCACTGGAATTACTTCTAGCCCAAATAGGATCTGAATGGTTTTCCAATCCCATAGCTTTGCCTCTCAACATCTATTTTGAAGGGCAAAAAGCGCTCTCCAACCTCCCAACGTTCTCTTCCTTTACAAGATTCCCAACTAAGCTTGCTGTTTCCAAGGTATTTATACTTTGTTACTTCTTCTAAGATATCTCCTTCAAAATAGAAGTCAAACTGATATTTTAAAAATTTTTATTGGAAAAGATCATGATCTTGGTCTTCCTAGTGTTGACTTGCATACCCACTTTGCAAAATTGCTCAAGGGCATACAAGTGCTCTTGCAACCCTTGAGCGGACCTAGCAATCAAAATAAGATCATCGACATATAAGAGAAGTCTAACAATATATTCTCTCAGAGAAACACCATCCCTACCTGGCAGATTCAACCATTCTTCAAGCTTGTCGATATATAAACCAAAAAGAGTAGGGGTAACAAGCATCCTTGCTTAACTCCAATGTTGCTCTTAAAACTTTTTGAAGTACCTGCCCGAGTTCTGATTTTTACTTGAACCTCTTCATAAAGCCTATGAATAGCCGCTCTGAATTGCACTAGAATACCAAGATCCTTCATCCTACCCCATAACTTATTCCTAGGAACCGTCTCAAAAGCCTTCTTGAAGTCAACAAAACAACATTAAGCTTCCTCTTTTGCATTTCAGACTTTTTCAATGATATGCCTCGATGTGATTCCACGATCAATTGTTGAGTGCTTTGGCTTGAAACCTGCTTGCCCTTTTGCTCTATTTTCTTTTTCTTCTGCCCGCTTACTGATTTTGTGCTCAATCATGCTACCAAACAACTTTGCAAACAAAGGATTTATCATTATAGTCCGATAATTGGAAGGATTGTTAACATCACTGCTTTTAAAGAGAGGTATTGCTAAGCTGGTAGTCCAATCTTTTGGGAACCCATGTTGAGTGATGCTGTTGAAAATTTTCACAATGTGAGGAGCGAGGATTTTCATCCCTCATTTTAGATATTCAGCTTGAAGCTCAACCATGTCCCTAGCCTTTCCTACCCCCAACTTCTTAATACCTGCCTTAACTTCTTGTAAAGTGAAAAATTTCACTGTTGTGTTGACCTTGGGGGGAATCTCAACCCCTGCCTCTTGCTCATACAATTGTTTTGCGTATTCAAACCATTGAGTGGCTGTTATGTTATTCCCTGTTTGTTCTTTTCTTGGTTGAAGTTTCCTCCAGAAAAGTTTTGAGATATTCTTCCCTAGATAAATCAACTCTTCTCTCCTTGTGTTCATGAACACACCTTTTTTAACTTTTACAATCTGCTTGTATAACTTTATGTTCTCCTTCTCTTTACCTGGTTCCTTAAGAGTTCTCCTTGCAGCTTTGCAATCCTCATCAAACCAAGCATTTGCTGGAAGATTATTCATTTTCCTTTTTTTGTTCTCTGCCCTTTTACAACTCTGAAGTGCCTCTTGAATTATGTTTGTTAGCTCATGAATTTTTAGATCCTGCAACCTCGTTCTTTCTTTCTGCATTAGTTGCCCTAAAGTTTCCTTGAAGATCATAATTTTCTTGGGTTGAAAGAATTTTCCCCTTTGTTGGGAGTTGGTGAATGGGTTGCTCCTCTCATATGTTGTTTTTTTTCCTGCCAAGATAACAATAGTTGAACTGGGCTATGATCTGATTTTAAAGTTGCAAGGGGATCTTTGATCACAACATCCATTATCTATTCAATCAAGTTTTGTGAACAAATGACATAATCAACAACGCTTACTCCGTTGTATGTCTTACACGTATAATGTCCGGGGTTCTTCCATCTGTCCTTGCCATTGCAAATAATCAAATCAAAAGTACTACAGAGCAAGTAATTCTTCACCAAAATGATTAATAACCCCAGTGTCCGCTGAACATCTTGACCATTGGTGATTTTCCTCTTCCATAAGCCATAGAGGATTGTTATCCTCCTTGCTGCATAAAATTCCTGTGATCCTTAGCGATCCTTTATGATCCTTAGTGGGCATTTTTCTAATTAGTGATAGAATAACCTTTTGTCTGCAACAAAATGCATGAAACTTTATGACTGATTTTCATAAACTTTCTAATTGATATATGTCTATTCCCTGGATATTATTGTTGCATTTAGAGTCTAAATTCTTGCTGTTTCTATGTATCAGGGATTTTGAGAAGCTTGAGAAGCGTTTCTTGACCCCTTTGGTAGAAATGTTGGCTCCTATTGCAACTTTAGGTGTGGAGAGCCAGGTTAATGTTTTTTATTTGAAAAAAGACTTCATTCTATGTTATCTCAAAAGACTTCTTTCTGTCATTTCCATAATATAGAGTTAAAACTATTGTTAGACTTCTTTTGTGGTATGTGACTAGCAGATATGTTTGAGATAATGTCATATTTGTTGACATACAGGTTCTGTACCATACTCCAAAGGCAGCCCATTCTTACTGGGATGAACAGTTAGCAAGCTATGTTTTACATGTCAAGGACCTCCCTTTCTTTGTATGTTCTTGAGAACCAGTACCAATTTTGTTTTTATAAATATTGCATTGACATCACATTTCCCAATATAAATAGTAGTGTTTCAAGTCTTGAGTTGAAAATGATCTAATTCACCTAGTTCCATTAAGTATATGCTCATGCATTATGTGAAGGAGTTCAACACCACATGGGAGCACGGGGAAAAAGCCTATTTGCATGCCGCTCTTAAGGGTAAAGCTAGACTTCTTATTGCACAGATGAGGACCGGTTCTCACCATCTAAGGTGCGAAACTGGTAGATGGACGGTTCCCAAGGAAGTTTGGGAGGATAGGATTTGCACGTTCTGCAGCAAAAGGGTCGTCGAAACTGAATGGCACTTCGTCTTTGAATGTGCTGCATATGAAGATATCCGCCTGCAATATGGAAACTTCTTGAAGGGGGGGAAGTTTAAACGCACTATTTGAGGATGCAAAGCTTCCCGTAACAGCCGGTTTCTTGGTCAAGTTACATAATAGAAGAGCTGACATTGAAAAGAATTTGAAAGTGTCTTAGGGCTACGGCTCGTGGTCCCTTAGGCTGTTTTTGGCCTCGTGGACGTCATTAAAATTCTTCATTCATTCATTCATTTTTGGTAGTGTGAGCCTGTGAGATTGTTAGACTGATTTGGGGATAGGATGGAAATTCATATTGTACATGTTAAAATAGGTCATTGTGACCATTGTTCTTGCTCTATTTAAGTTATCTATTTATGTCTGGATAGGGTTATATTTATGTTCATGAACATCTTATGCTTAATCTTATCTCTAATTATATATCTCTGAATATCTCTATGCTTAGATGCATGTGTTCGTTATATGCTTCATATGGGCTAAGCTACATCTATGGCCTTAGAGAGAATGCTTTTTGAATGATCATAAACTTATTCGGCAATATAGGCTTACACATGACTTCAGGAAATGTCAGGCCAGCGTTCTCTCCTGGAATGACTAACAAATAGTAAATACAAATGGCATTTTAGAGACTGTCTTTACATACGTCTGAAAGTATGATTTCCACCATCTGGATTTATTTGTTATTCCTCCTATCATCTTTCATGCGCTTACCATGCGAGTTATCAACACTGCAAAGTTTTCTGATTAAATATTAGTATTTTTCCCCTTTAATGCTATTTTTTGTTTAGTATTTTTCAAGCCAAAATCAGGAACAACAAACAACTGCAAAAAATCAAGAGCTTCAAGGCAACAGTGTTACCTCGAAATAATATCTATTTGATCTGCATGTTATACTTGGCAAGGCTTTGTGCAGAGAATAAATTTGCTTGGGCGCATATAGAATTCATTTAAATGATTCATCAATTCTTCAGATTCCTCACATACACTCCACCAGTTTTGCATGCCACCATTATCACCCTATACTAAACAATTTTATTTGCTCCAATTTCATTTGTTCTCTGCCCTTGCTTTGCAGGATGACATGCCCTCGCCCTGTACTTGGATGTGTTAAAATTCCATACCATTTGTGGTGCAAAAGGTCTGTAGAACTTTGGTGTAGATGCTTGGTTGATCTCCCTGGTCAGTAACAAATCGAATTCCATTATGTCTGCTATTTGCTGCTTCTGTGGGTTGAATGTCTGGTATCTTCCATGCTGTCTTGTACCTTCCCTACCAGGTGGTCTTATGCACCTTTTTAGCAATTTTTCACTGAATGGTAAAACAAGCAGTCTCCTTTTGCCCACTCTGCTGTCTTGCAAATTTGCGTCCAATGTCTATATCTGCAATTTTTGAGAAAGTGCCTTCCTTAGGCTCACCAAGTGTTCTGATAGACCTTTGTATTGTGACTTGTAGATTGTCTTGTTTGTGCTGGCCATCTTGTTTGTGTAGGCATTCTTCCTTCATCTTATTGTCTTTCTATGCAGACTATCTTTCCAATGCAAATCATCCTGCTTCAGCTATGCATCTTACTTCCACAGTCTGCCTTCAGCCTCCTAATTGCCTTGCATCCACTGACCTTCCTTCCTCTCTTGACCATCCTTCTCAAGTCGAGTCATGGCTAGCCTAGCATGCCTTCCGCTCTTGGCTCTCTCTCCATTTAATTATCATCCCTAGGTATGTTGAATTATCCAAGTAGACTGCCCCTCAAAATAGAACTTTCTAAAAATAGAACTAAAAATAGAATCTGAAAAAACAACTTTCTAAAAATAGAACTAAAAATAGAAAGTTGGATTTTTGAGCTCCTCTCACCATTCCTTGAAAAAGCATACCTGCTAGTAATAGTAATTTCTAAAAATAGAAGTGTTCCAAGCTAAAAATAGTAGTTTCTAAAAATAAAAGTGTTCCAAGCTAAAAATAGTAGTTTCTAAAAATAGAAGTGTTCCAAGCTAATTTATAAAAATAGAAGTGTTCGAAAACTGGATAAATTTTTTACTCACATTGTAACCTTGACCATGAGATTTCTAACTATGCCCAACACTTGAATCTGGATTTTCCTATGCTTGGATGAGTTTTCTCATAGCAAAGCCAGCTAGAAAATGCAACTGTAGGGACTTTTGGTTTGGCGAAGCCAGTTGGAAGTGCGACTCATGTTTGTCCTTTTAACCCTTGGTGGAGATCACTTAACTTATTGCCACTTTTTTGATCATAGGTGGAACTTTTGAGTGGCTTTGCCTCTCCAAAAGTGCTCCTCACTTTATGTTTATTTCCCCTCAAATGTCTGTTGCGCTTTTATGAGTCATTCACCACCTTTTCTAACTTAGTCAAAACTTTTGGGTAGCTAAGCTACTCCAAAAGTGCACCTCACTTTATGTTTTTCAAGTGACTTAGCTTTGGTGTGGATCAGTAACACTCCTGCCACCTTTAGCGCGTTTTCATAATACCTTTGCCACCTTTAAAGCACACTTTTCCACTTAGATTGTGTGCCACACTTTTACAACTAAACCCCTTGTGAGCTTGGCATGCTTAAACTAATGATTATGCCAAGGTTTAAGTTGTGATTTTGCTGTGGCTTCACCACTTGAAAAGTGCAATTTCCCTTGTCTCCTTTCACCTTATATGCTAGTTGCATTTTCACTACTCATTTGACACTTTATTGTTGTGAATTTCTAATGGCGAAGCCACTTAAAAAGTGCAATTTTTAGTTGTATGTTCTTTCCCGAAGCTGGTGTGATTTCATAATGGCTATGCCATGTCTTTGTTGCACTTTTGCTATGGTTTTGCCACCCATTTTGAGCACCATCTTTTTAAGTGACATTACTTCTCTCTTTGGTGCGGTTTAATGAGCTCTTTGCCACCTTGGTTTCCATTTTGAACTAGCTTCACCACTTGGAAGTTGTGTCATAATTTTGGTTTTTAACCTGACAACTTAAACTTTTACCTTAGGTGAAGATTCATCAACTAATTGTTAGGCAAAAATCACTCCTCTACTCACTACTTTTCCTCAAGTCTTGGGTGTGGGTCACATATTGTATAGCCATGGAATTAGCGTGTCTATCTTCATTTGCTGATCTTGTTATGACTGATGGCTGATCTAGTCACAGATTTATGCCCTGTTTGCTGTTTTTCCATGCTGCTGATTTTCTTTATGCTTGACCTCCATCGCTTTTATCTTTTACTACTCTGTCATGATTGCGTTCTCTTGCAAAATCGTTAGTTGGAAAGACCCAAGACAAGATAATCCTGACAACCTGGATGGGTAAACAACAAACAACTTGTTTTTGATGTTATTCTGAGGATTTACCAATAATTAACTGACAAAAAGAAGGCCTAAAAATGGAGTTTTGTGTTGAGTTTTTTTAGCTTAGATAGGAACTTCTGCACATTTTTGGTGCGAATGTGCTGGAAGTGGTTCAAGTTTTTTCTATTTTTCATTTCACTTTTATTAAAAAAGGGAAAGTCTTTTATTTAGATGTTGAGTCGTTTAATAAAGTGTAGATATGCATTAATGATTTAGACTTATTTCCATAAAAGATTTCTTTTGGCTTTTTTGGTGGATAAGGATCTTGGCTAAAAGTATAAAGATGGGCGCAAGATAGGAAAAACAACATAGTGAACAAGTTTGAGCAGAGTGAAAAGGAAGAAAAGATAGGCGTAGGATAGTACGACTTGCAGAGTTTGTACAGTGCCAGTAGTACAACATCCATACAATTGTACGGATTTGTACTATAGGCCTGTTTTCTTCTTATTTTTGCAGATTTGTTCATTATTACTATGCATCTGTCTTTCAGGCAATTTGTAGAGGTTTCCTTGTAAGCTTTTACAGAAAGAAACTAAAAAGCTGATTTGAAGGTGTAATTATCTGTGTATTTATGCTTTTGCTGTTTGAGTTTCAGCCACTATGTGATTGATGCAATGTTAATTAATTTTCTGCTATTAAATTTAATTATGATTTGAAAACATTAGGACAATAGTCACCTAGGGTTAAAACTTTTACATGGTATCACTGATCAGAGATTTGTATATCTAATTGAAGGGTTTCAATAGTTGTGCTTGTTTACCTGTATATGGGAGTTTGTGTAGTAATTTCTAATGGCATCAGCTAGTCTCAAGTTTGAGGATAGATTGGAAGGTGCATTAAATTCCTTGCCTTGGAAAGTTAGGGTAATATTGTTATTAGAAGAGAATGATCTCTGGGATATCGTTAAAGTTGAAGTACCTTCACCTACGGATCCACAACAATTGGTAACTCATAAAAAGAACGAGGTAAAGGCCAAGTGGATGATCATGGATGTGGTAAAAGATCATTTAATTCTTCATTTATTTGAGAAAAACCAACCAAGGAGATGTTCGATGCTTTGGTTAGTTTTTTCTAGAGTGAGAACATAAAAAGGAAGATGATATTGCGAAACAAACTCAAATTCATAGAGATGACTAAATCAGATTTAGTTACTAGTTGCTTGATGAATGTCACACAACTTCGCGACCAATTTGCAATAGTTGGGGAGAAGATTGAAGATGCAGAGCTAGTGAACATGGCATTGAATGTTTTCTTATCTTCATGGGAAACATTTGTCCAAGCTATTTGTGCCCATGAAAATCTTCCTTCTTTTGAAAGACCAGGGGATGACTCTATCTAGGAGGAAACTCGAATGGAGTCAAAACCTAGCAAGAAGGGTGGTGACGATAATTTAGCCCTCTTTGGATAGACCAAGAAAAGTAAAGGAAAAGTGCCCGGCAAGGGTAAGGGAAAGGATGAGGATTAATTCTCACAGACAGGGAAGAAGGATTTGAGTAAGATCAACTGCTTCATTTGTCATAAGTACTGTCAGCATGCATCACAATGTCCATAAAAGAAGAGAGGCAAAGGGAAGCAACAATAGAAGTAAGTGGTAGCCTCTACAGAAACTTAGATGAACGAGTTTCCTACTGAGTTTGAGAAGGATTTCTTAGTGGTATTTTGTCTTTGTACCAACACGATTATGAGGGATGCTTGGTATGTGGACAGTGGGGCATCTAGACATATGACATCAGCCCGACAATGTTTTACCAATTTAGAAGAACATAACTTAGGAGTTCATGTTGAGCTTGGTGATGATGCCAAGTATCCAGTAGCAAGAGTTGGTAAAATTCTTTTCAACTCTAGTTAGGTAACTCTTTAGTTTTTGATGATGTTTTGTTTGTTCTTAGTATCAGGAAGAATTTGCTTTTAGTTTCGGTTATGGAAGATAAGTGCTATGCAGTAGAATTCAAGAATCAACAAGTCCTTATCAGGCTAAAAGAATCTAGCCTAGATACAACACATGTAATAGGGGTTAGGGAAGGTAATCTTTACAAGTTACAAGGTGAACCAGTTCTAGCCTTGGTTCATAACAGTGACAATTTGTGTGAGTTATGGCACAAGAGGATGGGGCATCTACATCACAAAGCATTGCCTATTCTGAGGGAGATAGTCATAGGTCTTCTAGATTTCAGCATTGAACATTAGGGAGTATGTAGAGGGTGCACACTTGGTAAACATGCCAAGGCTGCTTTCCCAAGAAATGAGCATAGATTAAAGGAAATTCTAAACTTAGTGCATTTGGATTTTCTTGGACCGATGTCAGTAGCATCAATTTTAGGAAGCATGTATTATGTTTCCTTTATTGATGGTTTCTCTTGCAAGACTTATATCTACTTCTTAAAGACCAAAGATGAGGTCTTTGGCAAGTTTCAGGAGTTCAAAGCTCTAGTAGAGAATCAGGCAGGGAAGAAGATAAAAGTCTTGAGATTAGACAATGGGGGTGAGTATATGTACAAAGAATTCGAGGGTTTCTGCAAGGAGGCAGGGATCGAGAGGGAGTTAACTATTTTGTACAACCCACAATAGAATGGGGTTGTAGAGCAGAAAAATAGATTCATCACAGGGGCTGCTAAGGCCATGATTCATGATCGAGACTCGCCAATGTTTCTTTGAGTAGAAGTGTGTAACACAATAGTCTATATCCATAACATGAGTCCTCACAAGATCTTGGTGTGAAGCCAAAAGTGAGTCACTTCCTTATCTTTGGCTGTCCTATTTATATTCATATACCTGTAGCGAAGAGAACCAAGTGGGAACCTTCCAACAAGAAGGGTTTATTTGTAGGTTACAGTGAGACTTCAAAGGCCTACAAGGTCTATAATCTAGAGCAGAGGAAGGTAGTAGTTAGCAGGGATGTAAAGTTTGAGGAGGATTCTGCGTCCAAGAAGTCCCATGAGCCCATTCTAGTAATAGAGGATGAGGAGCAAGAAGCTTCAAAGGTTGAGTCTTTGTCTTCAAAGATACCAGTTGTTTCTAGTGTAGAACAATAGTATCTAGGAGGAAAGGAAGACTTTAGCCCCCTCTTCTGTTGGGAGACCTCAATGGTTCACACAGACACTGAAGGATGCTCAGGAACATGTTGAGGTTCCTAGGAGCATATTCAAGGAGAGTAGGCCTCTAAAGAAGTTCCAAACTACATGGCATTTATGAGTAGCATCATAGATTTAGAGCCTTGCAACTTCCAAGAGGCAGTAGACCAACAGGTTTGGCGGGATGCCATGGTGGAGTACACCTCCATTATGAAAAATGATGTATGGGACATAGTGCCAAGATTGGAGGGGAAATCGGTTGTGAGTTCTAAGTGGTGCTACAAAATCAAGCATGTTGCAGATGGTAGCATTGAGAAGTTCAAGGCGAGGTTTGTGGTGAGAGGGTTCTCCTAGAAAGAGGGAGTGGACTATGAAGAGACATTTGCTCCAGTTGCTAGATACACTTCCATTAGAGTAGTTATGTCTTTAGTTTCATTTATGGGATGGAAAATACATCAAATGGATGTTAAGACAACTTTTCTTAATGGGATCTTTGAAGAAGAAGTGTACATAGAGCAACCTCAGGGCTTTTAGGTAAATGGGGAGCAATCCCATGTTTACAGGCTTAAGAAAGCCTTATATGGACTCAAACAGACACCAAGAGCATGGTATTCTAGGATAGATGGATATCTGCAAAGTATGGGCTTTACCAAAAAGTGAAGCAGATCCTAATCAATATTATATAATTGTTGAGACAGATCTTCTTATTTTGGTATTATATGTAGATGACTTGTTTATTACAAGTGTAGAACAACTCATTGCAGGGTGCAAATCAAATTTGGTTGTTGAGTTTGAGATGAAGGACATTGGCACGATACATTACTTTTTGGGTTTGGAGCTTTGGGGGAGATTTTCCTTGGGTAGGCTAAGTATGCAATTGAGATTCTGAAGCGATTCTGGATGGAGGATTACAAACCTATGGCCACAGCTATGATCACTAATTTGAAGAAGGTGATAGTTTTAGATTCAGAGTTGGTGGATCCCACATTGTACAGGCAGCTGATAGGTTCCTTGATGTGTTTGGTCAACATTAGACCAGATATATGTTTTGTAGTAAACACCTTGAGTCAGTTCATGGTGGAGCCAGGATAGGAGCATTGGATAGTAGCAAAACATGTGCTTAGGTACTTGAGGGTCACAATGGAGTATGGTTTGAGATATCTTGGAGATGGTGAAGTGAAGTTGCAAGGGTAAGGTAGTGCAACAGATTGGAAGAGCACCTCATGATGTTGCTTTAGCTTGGGTTCAGTGATGATATACTAGTTTAGCAAAAAGTAGACTTTTGTGGCACTTAGTTTAGCAGAGGCAGAATACATGGCAGCCAATGTTGCCAGTTGTGAGGCCATTTGGCTTTGCAAGTTACTTGCAGGATTGTTTGATTAGGAGTTGGCTCCCATGGTCATTTACTGTGATAATCAGAGTTGTGTCAAATTCTTTGAGAATCCAGTGTTTCATGATAGGTCCGAGCACATCGAGATCAAATATCACTTCATTCGAGACAAGATTCATAAGGGAGCAGTTAAGCTCCAGTATATTTCCACATATCAGCGGGTAGTTGACATTCTGACCAAGCCCTTAGTGAAAGGGAAGTTTGAAGCATTCAGAGACAAATTTGGATTGGTGCAGAATTCCTTCCTCGTCAAGAGGGAGTGTTGAGTTTTTTAGCTCAAATAGGAACTTTCGCACAAGTTTAGTGTGAACGTGTTGGAAGTGGTTCAAGTTTTTCTATTTTTCATTTCACTTTTATTAAAAAAAGGGAAAGCTTAATTTAGATGTTTAGTCGTGTAATAAACTACAAATATGCATTAATGATTTAGGCTTGTGTGAACAAAAGATTTCTTTAGGCTTTTTTGGTGGATAAGGATCTCAGCTGAAAGTATAAAGATAAGTACAAGATAGGAAAAACAATATAGTGAACAAGTTTGAGCCTATGCTCCCCCAAGTTTCTGGGACGGGGATGGTAGGGGATGGGGGGACGTGTTTCTAAAACACTGTTTTTTTTGGGCCACTTTTTAGGGGACGACAGGGGACGGCTATTAAAATAATAAGATTTTTTTTTAAATATAAGGAAATTTCAAATATTTATATGATAACATTGATAAGGCATTCATTATAGACATTATAGAACCTTAAAAAATAAATACATAACAATAGCATGAGAAGGCATTCAATTATTGGATTGTGGCGGCTACATGGTGGAGATACAATGCTTCAAACACTCATCACATATCATTTCTCAGGTTGCTAGTTTCTCTGTTGCTAAGAAGCATTAGTCTGCTTATAGTTTCGTCCACTATATCAAGAAGAATATGCTTACCTCTCAAAGAACAAAGTTGTTAGTTGTCTTATGTGGTGCCTAGCATCTTTAGGACTGCTATATGACTGAGTATTGAGTGAGTTCGACAATAAGTTGGGATTTGAACTTGAGGAGCTGGGTATATAGATGAGAATTAAATGCAGCTGGGATTGGTTGCAGTCTCAGATGATTCAGAATCAAATAGTAGTGACAAGGAGGAGCTGTTGCAGCTCATAGGAGATGTTTAGATGACAACTCTGATTATTGAGCTTGCTGCTTAGCATTTTTTCATTGCTTAGATACGCTTTATGAGACAGGACTGTTACAGTTATCATTATTATTTGTGTCAAATTACTCCTTGTTATGCCAAATGGATTTAGAAGGCACGGATCTGTGGTAATTGTCTTACCAACTATCAAACTCATTTCCCTTTTTGTTATTTACCTGTGTGCTTAGTTGAAGAATTATAGTGAGCTCTAGAATTTTATGGAATTTCTTAATAGAGTTTGAGCAAATTGCTTGTATACCCATTGATGAGATCATGCGCTAAACATTTGCAGCTCTTGCATTGAATATTTATGGTTGTCTTGCTCCAAAATTTTAGTAGATCTGGTCATTGTTTAGCTCAGTATTCATTTATATTCCATGACATAAGTGATAGCAAATCTGAGGAAAATAGATGCTGCATTTTCAGAAATTTTATTGAATATTTGAGGTTGTCCTGCCCTCAACTTTAATAGATCTGGACATTCTTTATTAACTTAGTGACTGAAAATCTGGGGAAAATAGATTCTAATGGACAATGTTTAGTGGTTCAGATCTGGAAATCACTTCTTTTTTTGAGTCTGTTTCAGCTTTAGTTTGAGAATTACTGGTCACAGAGTGCCTCCCTTGATATTAGTTATATAGTGAGAATAGTTCTTTCCATCCCTGAAGTCTGGAGTTCAAGTCTCGATCAGCTATTACAGCCGTCATTGTTTTAGCTGTACAATTTTGTGCTGCTACAGGAACTATTTTTCTTTGTTGTTGTCTTCTGGACATTTACTAGAGTTTAACTATCATCAGTTCTTGGTTTGAAACAGCATATGTTTGTTCGGTGCATATTTATTTTCTTGCATTTAGTTTATTCAACTTGCATTAGTGTGCACCTAGGATAAGCTAACTTAGCTAGGTAGATACTTGGGTAGGTGTTATCTCTCTTGCACATAAGTAGGCATCTATTTAGGAAGGTAATAGCATATGATTGTGCTTAACTTGTTTGGTGGAATGTTGTACTATACATTTGTACTACATCTCCTTTATCCCACATTGGTTGTAAGTACATCTCACTTGGTGGCATGCCCTTTACATGCGACCCTCTTGCTCTCATATGAGCGTCCTGTACTTTTTGCATTTGCATCCTTATTCTAATGGAATATCTGGGTGTTGCATCTTCAATCTCCATTGCCATTTGCAATTTGGCTATCATGAGTTGCTCTAGTCATCAAAATCTTGGGTGTGCATGGGCATCTCTGCAAATCTTACAGTTTGAATGATCATTTTCATTATGGTGATGTTTACATTCATTCTTCATCAACCAAAAATTAGACAAATGATACAACTTGCCAAAGGAATCACATAAAACCCTACCAACATTCTGTAGAGGAATTATTATCCTTTTTCCAATGCTTGCACTATTTCTTGAAGTAATAAGATTTTGACGAGTTGTTCCTGCCACTATTGCTGCACTCATCTCTATATTATTCTGACCTTCTAAAAGCTCTTTGTTTGCAATGATGATTTAGCTTCTCTTTGCAAACATCTAATATAATCTTAAGATTAACTATCAAAGCTGTTTCCGCATGTGACTTCATCATTCAATTAGCAATTTATTTCTTGCAACAATTGGTGATTTAGTTTGCCTTTATATTTCGATATTAAAAATTAAATAGTCTTCCTTAAAAGGACAAAATCTGTAAAGTCTAATTACTCAGACAGATTCCATGTGAAAAAATATCCAAAATTATAAAACATTTAATGGGAAAAATCACCCCATGGAAACAAGGAAATATCCAATAACTTCTTTTTTGTGCTCTTTGCTCCTGCTAAGCACCTTTATGTGACTTAATCATTCAATTAGCAATTTATTTCTTGCAACAATTGGTGATTTACTTCGCCTTTTTTTTGTTTCAACCTAAAAAATTAAAAGTTTCCCTTCAAAGGAGAAAATCTGTGAAGTCTAACTACAACGCCAGATTACCCCATAGTTATGAGAAAAATTCCAATAAGTTCTTTTTTTAGTCTGCTTCACACCTGCTAAGCACTAAGCATCTTTCACAGTAGCCCTCGGTCACACATATGACCATCTGAACCCCTTATGCTTAAAAAAAGTGCACTTTAAGGCTTTTAAATCCTGATTAAAACTTGTTAATTAATTCACTTTATAGAACCAGTTGTTAATTTCATTGTAAAGGGATTACAGCAGAAACATTCTTGATCCAAAAATTACCAACATGGTCACTGGAAGGACGGGACACTTACACTCCAAGAGGCTGTAGATTTAAGTTGCCTATTCAAATAAATTAAATTTCATGAGACCTTACTAAAACAAAATCAAATTTTCTTAATGATGCATATCCCAAGTGGTTTGGGGGACAATGCTGTAGATGAGAACCTAGATGTGTTGTAAGCATGTGGAAGCAATATAGAGATAAAGCAAGTGGCATGTCATGAAATGGCTCTAGAAGATGTGTTGGATTGTGGCGTGATGCTATGAAATGTTGCGTGATGTTCTGTGCTGAGCTCTATATTGCATGCTGTGAGTGTGGGTGGTGCATGAAGCAAGGAGTTGGGTGTAGCTGCTCGACATGGTTCTTAACACATGCATGCTGTGAGTGTGGGTGGTGCATGAAGTAAGGAGTTGGGTGTAGGTGCTCGACATGGTTCCTGACACTACATGGTGCAAGGAGATATGCGTGGGATTGCGAACTATGGTGCTAATGTCTGATAGCACGTGTGTGGATCATTCACCGCTTCTTGAAAGACAATCATCTCGATTGTGTTGAAGGAAACTTTTGCAATTGGTGTGGAGACTACATGACATGTTTGACTCATGGAAGCACTTTTGGAATCTGATATCTCTTACCCCTCACTGAGATGGTGATGCTCTGAGGATTGGCTATGTAGACACTCTGGCGATGATGCAGTTAGGGATGTAATATCCCTGCCTAGGATATTTGCTAAAATTCTGATCTCTAATGTGATTCACTCAGCAAATCAAAGATTTTTTAATCCTTATTCAATTGACATATGACTGAGACATAAACATGGAAATAATTGCAAGCTACAGCCAAACAATACTCAGATTTTGCAGCTTATAATAACATTCAGAAATGATAACAGCAAATGAATAATGACAAATAATGCTAACAGCAGCACGCCTTCTTCAGTCCTTAATATATCAGCACTAACAGAGGTTTACAAATAATTATTTCTGAGTATGAAGAGGAATGGAAAATGTAGCATAAACTATCTCACACCTGTAACTCATTTGTCTAAGCCTGAGGATGCATCGAACTTTCCTTAGAACTGCCTAGGATGAATCAGCAACAACTCCACTTGAATCTGGACATTCTGCGACTCTGGACTGTTATGGCAGCGTTTGGAATACTCAGAAATTTCTGAAACATAGTTGCAGCATTGATTTCTAACTTCTGGGATGGATTCAAGGTCATAGCAGCTATATCCCTTCAAAACCTACGTCCCAACTGAAAGGAAACCCTTATATCTGATATACCGTAATTTATCAAACCCTTGAATATCAGGATATTACTGTAGCGTCACTGTAGCAGCCATAACAATTTTAGATCTGCAACAAATATTCTTGAAACCCTTGAATAATTTCTGTATTTCTTCCTCCAATTAAGCACAATTTGACTCCTGTATGAAACCAACTCTCTAGCAATGATTCGGCTGATCTTTCACAGCCTCAAGATTGCAAAAACATTGAAGAGTTCTCGTTCTTCAATGGCTGATATGCAGAAACCCTTGTCTTCTCCAGAAAACCACAAAAGCAAATTCAAATAATCATTCAATAATGAGTTTGATTTGCTTTTTGAAACCTTTTATATCCTCAAACTCCTTAATAACATTTAAATCTTTTTTCAAATCCACTTTTAGGGTTTTAAAATAATATTTTATTATTTGCTTTTGTTGCCTCAATATTACCTTGGTTATTGTGCCCACAATAAATTAATAGCATTAATTGCACTTTATCATGTGTCATTGGCCCCCTTTCAATATAAAGTCAAAAAATAACTTTATATTATAAACTTTTAATTAACATCATTAATGACACATTAAAATATTAATATCTCCTTAAAAATCCATCAGTTAGCTACGCCAATTGAAACCAACGTCAAAACTACCAAACACTGAATGATTAGGTGCCCTGCCACAAATAGCAATCTCCAATAGCCGACTTACTATAAATAGTAAGTACGCACCACTGTGTCCTAAAACATCTGCAAAGGCCCAAACATTAGTCGACACTGCATCTGAGACCTGCCAGGTGCCCCGCTATAAATAGAAACTCTAACTCCCTGAAAAAGTTAACTTACTATAAATAGTAAGTGTGCCAAACGGAGTCCAACGAAGGTCAAACCTGAACTCTCACTGATCACTGGAGGCGAAGCCACACTGAATACTGCCAAAATAAGACCCCCTAACCATCTGCTCTAGCTTACAAAGGTCAATTGACACGAAGTCCCAAAATAGCAGGTTACTATAAATAGTAATCTCCTAAAAAGTAGGAACCGCTTTCAAAAGAAACATCCCTAAAAGATAGGAACTCCCAACTGGTCAAACAGGGCCCGATCCCACACCTCCTAAAAAATAGGGACTTACTAAAAATAGTAAGTCTTGGACAAGTTGTCTGAATCAGGCACAGAAAGTGTTGATCAACTCCAATTGTTCGTCTGAACCCTGCTGAGCAACAAAAGCTTTGCTCTAGCTGTGTTGGAAGAACCCCAAAGCCAGCACCATCCAAACTGCACGAGGGCCTAAAAATGGGGACATTACAAGGGATGCCCAAGGATTATGCCACTAGAATCAATTGGTGTAACGTCACATACTAGCTCCTTGTAGAAATGATGCATAGCGTATGAGAAGCATCATTGGCATGTGACATGTATACTGTTGGTGTTGCAGGAACTTATCCATCCCAATCTGTAAGGTTGTAGATGAGGCATGGTCATCAAATTTAGGCACACGGCAGTAGCTTCGGAAATGAGGTTCTTCATGCTACCAACGTCAACTAGAAAAACCAATAGTTACCCATTCATCTGTGAATGGAATAGGCACTCTATTTTTGCATTTGGCGTGGATGTTGTTATTGTTGTGCAAAGAATCAGAGATAGATAACATTGGGGTTTGTGTTTATTGAGTCTAGGGAAGCCTTTGTTTATGCGCACGTGAACAAATTCTTATATACATGGTGTTGAGTTTTCTAGCTCAGTTCGAAACTTTTGCACATGTTCAGTGTGAATGTGCAAGTGGTTCGAGTTAATTCTATTTTGCATTTCACTTAAGTGATAAAGTGAAGTTCTTGTATCTAGCTAATTAAGTTTAATAAAGTATAGATATACACTAATGACTTAAACTTATCTTCCAAGTCATCTCCTATGAGAGATAAGAAGCTTTTTGAAGGTTAGATTTTTAGCGGAATAGTATAAAGATAGGTGCAAGATAGAAGAAAGATAACTCAGTGAACACAATGATATAATTCTGTACAGCTGTTACTGGGGCAACTTGTAGAGGCTTCCTTATAAGCTTTCGAAGGAATGCAAAGTTGATTTGAAGGTGTGAATTATTTGTCTGTTGTTCTTGTTTCAGCACTTTGAAGTTTCAGTTATTGTGTGATCTATGCAATGTTATTGTTTAACATTAGGACATAGTCATCTAGGTTGGAATTTCTTCATGGTATCAATGCTACATCAAACTCTCAGAGAATCTAGTGTTTCATGATAGGTCCAAGCACGTAGAGATCATATATCACTTCATTCGAGACAAGATTTAGAAGGGAGTAGTTAAGCTCTAGTACATTTCCACAAATCAATAGTTAGCTGATATTCTGACTAAATGCTTAGCAAAAGGCAAGTTTGAATCATTCAGAGACAAACTTGGATTGGTGCAGAATTCCTTCCTCGCTAAGAGGGGGTGTTGAGTTTTCTAGCTCAGTTTCGAACTTTTGCACAGGTTCAGTGTGAACGTGCAAGTGGTTCGAGTTAATTCTATTTTGTATTTCACTTAAGTGATAAAGTGGAATTCTTTTATTTAACTAATTAAGTTTAATAAAGTGTAGATATACACTAATGACTTAAACTTGTCTTCCAAGTCATCTCTTGCGTGAGATAAGAAGCTTTTTGAAGACTAGATTTTTAGCTGAATGGTATAAAGATAGGTGCAAGATAGAAGAAAGATAACTCAATGAACACAATGATATAATTCCGTGCAGTTGTTATTGGAACAACTTGTAGAGGTTTCCTTGTAAGCTTTCAAAGGAATGCAAAAGTTGATTTGAAGGTGTAAATTATTTGTGTCTGTTGTTATCATTTCTGCACTTCAAAGTTTCAATTATTGTGTGATTTATGCAATGTTATTGTTTAACATTAGGACATAGTAATCTAGGTTGGAATTTCTTCACATGGCACTCTGCGTTGGAGTGGTTGTTGGATTTGTGCTTGTCACACACCATTTACCTATCTTAGATGGTTTGCTCTTGTTTGAAGGTGGTATTTTCTTTGGTGTGGGAGATTCTTCCCACTTACCCTTAAGTCTTGACTCATCCTCGATGATAGTCACATAGTGATAGGCTTCTCTCGTTGTCTTGACCTTGGCCAACTTCAGTTTGGACTAAATGAATCGGCATAGGCTGCTGCGATTCTTGAGGACTCTATGTTGCTCTAACTCAAATTCGCCCAACTTGGCATAGAGGTCATGGAAAGCATTGATGTAGGCACAGATTGATTGGTCATGTCCTTGGCACAATTGTTGCCACTAAATCTAGCGGTCATCAAGACATCTTCAGGAAAATATTCATCCATGAAGGCTTCTAGGAAATTTTCCTAGGTAGGCTCAAATTTTCCTCTTGTTTGGTCTTCCTCCAAAAGTGCATGGGCTTGCCGCTACTTCTTGATGGGTGAAGAGA
This sequence comes from Cunninghamia lanceolata, assembly GCA_027924645.1. Lineage (NCBI taxonomy): Eukaryota > Viridiplantae > Streptophyta > Pinopsida > Cupressales > Cupressaceae > Cunninghamia > Cunninghamia lanceolata. Next base: position 1,607,806 of record BSBN01000405.1, read on the forward strand.
TTTTTAAAAGTGCAATCTTGATCCTTTCCTCATCAGGAAAGTCATTCATAGAGAAATATGACTACTTGATTTAACCAATTGTCTACAACATCTACATCTATTTTGCCCTCAAACATAGGAATGTCTAAATTCATTTGGAATCTTGGGGGGACTCGGTCACTGAAAGCTTTTCTTGACGGTTTTGCTAATTGAACCACTCGTTCAAGAACCTTTATGAACTAGCTGAATAGATAGGCTTGTTGTTCTCAAAGAGCCTTTGAAATTTCATCTTTGATCAACACATGGATTGCATCTTGCTCCGCTGCCATTCAAACATAATTGAAATGAATTGGAAGGTAATTTGATGGATCTCGTGGTTTGACGTTGAGGCTTAGATACTCCAATCTCATTTGGTAGGACATGCAAGATGAATTGCTTTTATACCAATTATCTGAATCCTAGTTGGTTCGGGGGACAATGATCTAGATTAGGACCTAGATGTTTTGTAAGTGTGTGGAAGATGGAGATAAATCTTTAGACAAAGAAGAATACTAGAATTGGAACAAACCGTTTTATTAATTTGCACGTTCTATACATGGTGCACTCTTGTGGAGATGTGTGGTTTTATTTACAATGTCTGGCTACTACATCTATCCCTATTTGTTATGTTATAGATGGACATTTATATTCGACATGATCTTGAAGGAGGCCGTTATGGAAGTTGAATTGGTTGGCCTTCCATGTGCAACTCTTCATCTTTCGATGGTTAGGATTTTGGTTGTGCATTGTGTTGACAAGTGGTATGTCATAAAATAGCTCTAGAAGACGCATTGGATTTTTGTGCGATTCTATGAGATGTGTGATGTATGTGGAGATCTATATTGTGCGTCGTAAGTGTGTGTGGGAATGCAAGTGTGGTGTGGAGTGTGGATAGAGTTGTGGGCAATGTTGTGCAACATGATCCTTGGTGTTGTACACATGGTGATTGATGTAAAGGGATACACATGAGTTGAGTGATTTAGGAATGGTGTGGCATGGTTCCAATCATTGCACCAATGGTGCATGAAGCAAGGGCGCACAGGTGTGCGACATGGTTCTTGGTGTTGCATGCATGGCACATGGTGCAAGGTGCTATGCGTAGGATTGAACAATGTAGTGCCAATTTTTATAGCATGTGCACTTGCATGAGTGTGCGTATCACTTTACGTACTCCATTGACATGTGCATCCTTATAGTTCTTAATCCTCAGTGCATAATGAAGCATATGCCAAGGAACTATGCTTGTGATTAAATTGTATTGCATTAATTGGGACTGAGGTATATGAATCATAAGGAGTAAAAATGGAAGTTCTTCAGATTAATCAGGTCTAAAGGAACTACTCATTTCCTGATGACATATTAATAAATGAACCACTCTGCACTTGATTAATTAATCCTTTGCATGCATAGAGAAAATATGCTTCTATAGCCCAATATAATCAAGAACTCACTGGTTGAGATAAAATTTCTTGTTTGCTCTGCGAGTATGACCTCATTCTTCCCATTAGCATCTCCATCCATGCTTTCGACATCCATAGACTTAGATCCATGGGGGATTCAACTTTTGGTTGTGAGAAGTATCCACACTTTTTTGTTCCTTTGAGGGGATTGCTTCATTGCGCTCCAATGGACACCAACATTCTTGGTACTTTGAGACTAGCTTGCTCCTTTCTATTGACATCTCTATTGATAGACTACCTCTTTTCATGTATTCCTTGGACACTCCTACTTGACTCCTTGCTTCAAAGGAGATCATCACTAGAGTTGCCAGAGAGGACATTTACAAACAATGCATCCAAGTCCCTTGGACGTTCCCTACTGTGCCACTTAGCTTGAAGCTTGCTTTTTACGTAGAGCTTTTCTCATAAGTAGAGGATGGTATCTTATGTTGTCCTCACTATCTCTAACATCATTGGTTAAATGGCTTGAGGTTTCCCCATGGCCAACAGAGGTTGTGTTCTCACTAGTTACCAATTGAGATGAATCATCATATTCTTCGCCAAGACCAGATTTGTTGTCTTTGCTCCCTCCAAGAGGTGGAGATTGAGGAGCACTTTATTTTCAAATGCCTCATTTACTATGAGATTTGGGGGAGATACCACTACCTCTACAAGGACTTAGGCAACACTCTTTCTCCTTTATTTAGATATACAAACTAGTGGTGCCTAGTCTTTTATCTATGGGAGGTTGTCACCCTTAAGCATAGATGCTTGCAATGGGTATCTAGGGATCCTAGAGTCCCTAGGTTGTTCACTCCCTTCTAGCCCATCCAAGAGATAGGCGGCTCTAATGGCCTTTGGATACCACTATTTCACACAAACACAAATAGACCTGTGAGACGGCATTTCTCACAACTTATCACTTCTACTCAAATGGCCTAGTACATTCCCCCTTGGCAGTGTGGTTTTGCTTCTTTCCGATGGAGCAGCTTGGCTTCTTCTCAACGAGATAGATCTACTCCTCTCCGACCACCTCCACAGCCACAGGGATAGATGCATATTACGGACTTCTTCATTACTACAAGAGTTACATTGGCCTTGGATGTTAGGAGTGATTCTAAAGGGAGTACCTTGCTTTGTCTTAGAATCCCCTAGCTTAGCCCTCTTGGCCTTAGACACTCTCTGATGAGCACTATCAGATCTTGTATCAGTCCTCTCATAGTGATTGACAATGACACCAATGACTCCTCCATTTTAGGCCTACATGAAAATATTTGACGAGACTTGTCTCTAATCTCTCTAGTGCTCCTAGGCTTATGCTCTTTGGGGATCTTGATCCCCCTACTTGGCTATTTGTATTGGTTTATTGACAACATGTGTTAGTGGTCTGCATCTGTATTGTATTTTTGGTTCTGTTCCTTCTCTCTTTTGTGTCTCTCTAGGATTTTCTTTTCCTAGAGCTTTCTATACTCTTGAGTCCCATTGACCTACTTTTGGTCACCCGTGGACATTAATATAATTTCTGTCTTGTTTTCTACAAACATAAATAATGTAATTGTTATTGAGGATTCTCATGAATAACACAACTCCATATTCTATTGATAGCATGTCATCTTGGTTCTATTTAAAACTAAGTAGCTTCTGCAACCTTCTTTCTGCTCTGTAGATGACACTGCAATATATTCTTCTCTGTGTGATATAGACAGGTCTTCAATGAAGAAATGGAGCTCTAGACTTGTACTGTTTTAGCCATAGATATTTCTGTAAAATTATGAAGAATAGCACCTATGCCAATATTTCAAAGCAAAAACGTATCTAAGATGTGATTGTTCCTCCTGCTATGCCAGAGCATATGTACCAACCAAAATATGTTTCGTTTTAGCAGTGCCCTAATTATTGAATCAATAAATACCTATTATGGTGGAACCGATGTATTACTATCAAAGCTGATTTGATCTGCCATGGATACAATTCTTTGGTCTTCAATGACCTATGGTCCTCTGCCTTATGGCCCTTCATAGCTGCTGGCACATGAACTGATAACAAGTTTCCTGCTTTCTTAAATGTAATATCTGAGGGGTATATTTCTCTGCCACAACCATGACCTCTGTGGCCTAATTTTGCTACCACCACACACATGGGCTCAGATTTTCTGCCAACCAGAAACTTGCAAGAATAGCTTCCTCAGATTTTAATAGAAAATAGTTGTATGAACGTGAGATTTTCTAGCTTCCATTACATCTACAGGCTGAAACAAAGTTATAAACAAACACGGAAATGGATACAACTCTTAAGTTAAGGCAAACATCTCCCTTATGAATAGTACATGACAGCATGAGACAACTAGCAGCATATAAAGTTAGGCAGATGTGAAGAATTTTTTTAATGTACATTGTACACGTACACACAATCCATCAAAATTACAGCATACAATTGTTGCAACACCCAGAATGGTGTCATTGCATTCACTTCTTCTCCCACGTTTCATTATTAGAAATTTGATACTATTTTAAAATTACAATATATGCATAATTTATGTTAGGAAAGGTGTCTCAATCTTGCACCTAATGTTAAGATTACAAACAGTGTGACTTTTAGGTTGAAAAAATAGAAAAACACAATTTCTGGGCTATATAGTTGGTTTTTGGCCAAAATAAAAATTCTAAGTTGTTTGGCACCAGTTCCCCTTGCCTATCACGTGGACCTCTTCGAACTCTACAATTTAAAAATAAAATGGGCCCAATCGGGGCCCTTCTAGATCAAAAGTTTTGGCCTCCGAAAGTTGGGCCTTCTGCATTGGAAATGTAAAAACATTAACACATAAAAGAGCTATAAAGGGGAGTTGCACTTGTTGACCAACATGTCATATGGCATCTTTGGATGGGATAATGAAGTCAAAATGGAACGCCCAATTTGGTGAGTGGATTATAATTTATAACGAGGTTATGACAGGTGGAAGGAATATGCTATTTTTAGCTTGTAGACTCATCTTGAAATTTGGGTGTTGGATTTCCAACTAAAGATTTGGGTGCCACTATTTTGGGTGGTTTTAGGTCATGGGTTTCTAGTTACCATTTGATGGTTTCATGTATTGTATCTCCTATTTATTGGGTGCTTGAGATGAAGGTTTTATATTGAGTTTCGTAGGTATTGTTATGCTGTCGGAATTCCTCTAGATCTCTAGTTGGTGATACTCCCGTGAAGGCTTGTTCTACAAGTGTATCGTAACTATGTTGTTTACTGAATAATACATTGAGCTGCTTTGGAGTGTGAGGTTTTTTTCCCGAAAGGGTTTTCCCCATGTACACTTGTGTTATGGTATATTGTTTATTTTATGTTTATATGTGTTTCTACTTTCTATAACTGATAAATGATTGAAATTTGCACAACACTCTCCTCACAAGTTTAGTGTAGGAAGCATTTCTGTGCTCCTTGCTTCCTTTCAATTTAAAACATGCAAAGAGATCAAAGTTTATTGATATTAAAATGATTCATGTCAAATGATGTTTAGTAATGTATGACTCTTTTGTGAAAGATCCCTTTAGCACATGACAATTGGCGATAATATTAATTTACAAGTGTTGACCATGGCCAATATCAGACCAAAAAGATCCTTATGTATATAATTATGGAATAGCTTGTGGAGTTTTCATATAAACATAATGCTAGTTATAAATCTCTTTATTGTCTAAATACCAATCTATGCATTCATTTTCCTCTAGAGAGATTCCAATCCTTGTGGTGGCCTGCGTCTTTTTTGATGGTTAAAGAATACCATTGAGGCTTGGCATGGGTGGCCTATGGGCCTCAAGTTTAGAATGTTCCCCCTTAACATTGAATCTTTGCCAAGTTGGTGACAAAAACTTTCACTTGATTGCGTGAGCTTAGGGAGTCTTTGATTGAAAATTTAATGAAAGAAAATCATGTGAAGTATGGGTTATAAACTTTACCATGCGTGTAGAAGCCAAATGATCAAGGTGTTCCAAACTACTTGAATATCTGATGCAGTTGTATTGGGATCAAATTCTTCTTTGGATAAAATTGAGTTTTCTTAGCTGAACTCTTAAAATACAGAAACTCTCTGGGATGACCTTTAAGTGAGACTAGGTTCCTTTGAAGCTGTTTACGATAAGCCCCCAATCAAAATTGGACAATATAACTAGAAATTAATATTTACACAATGCAAATGTGGAGAAAACAAGGTTTTCCTGTCCTGAATACTAGCAGGAATCAAATAGGCATATAGACATATTGAGGAAACACATACAAAAGCTAATTGTACAGACATATAGGCATGTGTCTGCATGCACATGTTTGTGCATATGCGTGTCTGTTTGAGAGATCTTATAAATTATAAACACCAATGAACACATACACATGCATGTATAAATATGTATAAGCACATACGAATTCACATTGAAATATATAAATTCATGAGACCCGCACACAGACATTGCTGTGACCCTGAACTCATCATCAAACTGTTGAAAATGGCAAATCCGAACCTATGTCTGCAGCTAATGCCATACCTCATTCAAGACCTTCTCAACTTGAAACCCGTATTACAAACATGAGAGATGGCTTCTTTTGAACCATTACCCATGAAATATGCCGCTGAGACCTGAAAAATTATAGCACATGATTATAAAGTTTGCTATAAAAGAGAAAGTAAACATGCAAGGTGTGTATTTAGGTTACTAACATATTCCCAAAGTAGGGTGAGTTCCCTGCCTTTGCAAACAGCTTGTTATATTTTGTCAACTTGATTAAATTTCTTATAGCAATATTTAAGTACCATATTCCTGTAGGAATTTGAGTTTTTAGTCTGAAACATTTTGTAGATATGAAGTTTGAATTAAGTTAGGTCTCACTTATTGTGCAATAATGGTATAAGAACTGGTTTCAGAGGCTGCATTTGACTGCTTCAATGTCTGGTTTATAAATTTGGTTTCTGGATGTTTCTTATCATTTCACTTCAATTTTTGTTTTGTATGAACAAATCTTCGCTGATCCAAATATTGCAGGTAAACTCTAATGAATGGCATTTGGATACATCCGTTGCTGCTGCGGGACGTTCTAAGATTTTACAATTTGCAATGTATTTTCACTTTTCATTCTCTTTTCTTAGTTCTATCTAATGTTTCTGATCCAGTATTCTGCTGTTAAGAGTGTTTCATTGTGAATGATTGGCTGGCTCATCTTTTCAAGATTTGTATGGAAACAGAATCTTAATCACTAAGAGTGAAGCAGCATCAGTTGGCATGGTTGGTACGAAACCATTTTGTTTGAGAACTACAATCAAAATAATCACTACTTCAAATATTGTGGCCCAAGAAAGACAAGTTGTAACTAAAGAAGTAACCATTTGCATCTTTGAATTCATTAAATCAGCCTTGTTCGATTATCATGGGAAATAATTATGTTCAATAGGAGAAGATGGTAGCAAACAATCAACAAGTCCATGATGTCAAGTGGGCCAACAAGGATTCACAAGGCCCATAAGGTTAACCAGCCCCATTAAGATTAACAAGGCCCATAGTGTTAATCAGTCACACACAATTAACTGAGATCAGATAAACAATCATTGAAGAAGTGACCGAAATGATGGGCATAGAACCTGTGTTAATCCTTGGGCTCAAAGGATTAACTATTGAACTTCTAGGGCCAACCCTTGGAACAATGTTATGAACTTGAGATTCATAGGTAAGAGTTCCACAATTGCTAAATATAAAGTATGATGATCATATAACATGGGTGAATGGAGAATAACAAGGAGCATGGCTTCAAGAATGATGAAAGGAGTCACAAATTTTGTAAAATAGACAATTTTGAGATTGTCAAATCTCTTAAGTCCAAAACTACTGTCACAAATACGATCCTAGTTAACAAGTCCAGTCCTATGCCTTGCTCCCATTTGATATCGCCATATAAACATATGTTTAGTGCACAATTATTTTTAGACTTTGGTTTGATTTGTCATAATAATCGAATATCTTTTTAATGAAGGTCAACATAGGCCATACCTTAAAAATGAATACATATAGTGCATAACATTATCATCTCTGTCATGTCCTGGTATTAAGGCATTGTTTAAATTAAAGATTTAAACGTCACAATAAGACGAAGAAATCGATTTGATAAGCATATATAATATTATTAATATAATATATTTATTTTTATCAATTTTAATTATAATAATATATGAAATATAAATATCAAAATACATAATAACAATATTATCTATTATCATAATAAATATTATTATATTATAATAGATATAGATTAAATATTATAAATAATTGTTATAAAAAATAATAATGAGGAAAGACATCCTCTAACCTACGGGGGACCCAAGACAAAAAGGGTGAATAAGACAAAAATTAGTTAGATATGAATAAGACAAAATGTCTTGTTAATAATTAAATAGCAAAAAAAATCTCCTAAACCCGATGCCCCTAAGAAAGGCAGATAATATCCAAAAAACTAAGATGCGATCCATATATTACAAATATCAGTTATAAACAGCAAATAATAATAAAATGATTAACTTAAAGACCATCGCACCCTTTGGAAAGATCATCACCGTTGGCCAAAAAGATATATAGGAGGAATTGTGGCATTAGTAAAAAGAAAAAGGGGGCAGCGAATGATTCATTCACGGGTTCTCAGTATAGGACAGCAGACATCGGTCAGAGATAAGGAAGCAGCAGACCCACGATCAGGGAAAAGAAACAAGAATAATTCAAAAGAAGTAAAGAAGCATTCAGCAGTCAGAAACTGCAGGTAAGTTTTTATATTTATTGGTTCAATTTATGATTTGTAAGAATATAAATGATAAGATTAGTATGAAAGAACAAATATATATGTTTATACATAAAAATGGAAATTAAATGATAAATTATATGTGTATACGTATGATTCTAACCAATAGGCATTATGTGAGGATTTTCATATGAAGATTTATTAATGAATACAAATTCAGTGTAAGAATAACATAAGGATATTAAAAATGATGAGTTCAATAATTGAACTAATCCCATGATTGTGTTAAGAGAAAGCAGCATGAAAATAATTATAAAAAATGATATTCACATGAAGTAATTATAATGCTATTTACCATATGAATCAAGATATGTTTATTGTTGATTTGTTTGAGCATTTGAAAGGATGGAATTAATCCATTAACTCCTTATGAGAGATGTGATAATGAGGATGATTAGTTGGCCAACCATGGGTATGTTTTGGCCCTTGTCTAAAGTTGGTGCAATGTCACCCCTCAAGACAAGTGGATTTGGACTTTGGTTAAAGTAGGTGAGATATTCACCCCTCGAGCCAAAGGATTGTCATATTGGGCCTTTGGCTAAAGTAGGTGAGCTATTGACCCCTCGAGCCAAAGGATTGTAATCATTGGCCTTTGACTAAAGTTGGTGAGTTATTCACCCCTCGAGCGAAAGGATTATCATAATTGGTTTTTGACTAAAGTTGGTGAGTATTCACCCCTCGAGTTAAAGGATGGAAATAATGGACCCATGATAATTGGCATATGGCATCCTATCACATCCTCTCACATGGAATTAATGATTTGATTAATGCATAGATCCAAATATAATGGATAATAATGAAAAGTGTGAAATGCATATTGATGTTGATCATAAGATTATAACCCTAGAAGGGCAATGTAACTATGTAAATTGGATATTTCTTGTATATATTGCAATAAGTTGGAATTCAAAGAAAGATTAGTGTATTAATGTTCTCTTTTGCAAGTTGAATTTGTGTACAAGGTTGTAAAATTTTTGGCTTGCTAGAAGGGGACATTACAATCTCCCTTTGAATTGCTTTGACATGATGCATTTTATGAGACCAAGTTGTACAGTGTACAATGTTCTCGAAGTTGCTTAATTGTTGCCATTAGTTATTGTGCATTCACTCATAGATGATATGTATGTGTGTTGTCTTTTGATAATTCATTATGGCATCATCATTTCCTCTTGAAGACTGCATTTTTGTGTCTATACTAGTTGATAAAGGTTCTTGTTCTTCTTGAGGGCGATTTTCCAATTGTTTTTCTCATAGTTGAAAAACTTGTTGATTATTCGATGAGTTATAAAATACTCGCGAGTTTTTCCACACGACGGGTTTTTCTTGCAAGTACTCGCTGATATTACTCGCCGAGCCAAGGCAAAAAAACTTGCCGAGTTTTGGCGAGTTTTTGCCAAAAACTCGGTGAGTCCGACAAAAAAGATTCGGCTGTCGAAAAAACAGACTTCCGCGGCCGCTAAAAAAGCAATTTCATTTCATTTTTTCATTCATCAGTTGCTCTCATTCACGAAAAAAACCCTCCCAAGCGTTTAGCACCTATTTGCAGCAATTTTGCATCAAGGAAACAAGATTTGAAGAGAATTTTGATCAAATTTCAAAGGTAAATTGGATTTCCAGGTAGGTTTTCTGATTTTTCTTTTTCTTTCTTTTTAAAAATTTTTTTCTTCATTTTTGCTGCATCTAAGTTTAAAAAAGATCACGAATGTAGTATAATAAGGTTCTAAATAGATTTATATTGATCAAAACAAGATTTATATTCATCAAAACAAGATGCATCACCCTTTTTTTACATTTTTTTCTGGTTTTTTCATTGTTTTCATATTTTTTTCAAACCCTAGTTTTTTTTTTATTTGAACCCATTTTTTTTTGAAGAAAATGTTTAGAATCTTAGATTATTCTAAATTTTTACTAATTTAAAGTAATCTATATTGATTTAATCTAATTTAGGTTTTTTTAAATTTTCTATTAAAAAATTAACAAGTTGTGCTTTCACTTTGTATGTGTAGGTTAATTTATAATGGAAAATAGAGAAGCTTCTGCATCCGGTTTAGCCTCAGGCTGTGCCCCATCCATGCCGCCATCATCATTTGTAAGTACTCGTCCTACAGGAGCTAGAGATCCTGCTTGGAAATATGCCTATCAAGGACCGGACCCTAGCTTAGTTTATTGCATTAAATGCGAAAAAGTATTTCGTGGAGGCATAAACTGCCTCAAATACCATCTTTTAGGCATCAGTCATTGTGATGCCAAGGCTTGTCCTAACACCATTGAAGAAATAAAAAGAGAAATGAATGCCATACTTGCAGCTGCAAAAGAAAAAAAATTACAAAGGGAGAGGGCAAAGGCAGCCATGCAAGCATCCCTAGCTTGTTCTCAAGGTTCTCTAGTCAACCTTGAGTCGGATGATGATGCACTTCAGGGCATAGTGGGCTCTCTTTGTGGTCCACGTATCTAAAGCAAACTCACCACCACCCCGAGCCCTTCATCTACTTCTAGTAGAGCACTAGGATTAGCACCTACACGCACGGTACATGATTTTTTTGTGCCTAGAAACACACTTGGAGCACAACCTTCCTTAGAGGCAACTGGGTGGAATAGGGAGGTGCATGAGCAGGCAGACATTGCTTGTGCTGATTGTTGATATTTCAACATCCCTTTCAATGTGGCAAGTTCTCCTTATTGGCAGAATTTGGTTACTGCATTGATAGTTGTAGGAAAAGGCTACAAGGCGCCTTATCGCACAGACTTGAGTGGGAGGTTAGTTAATTTAATTTTTTTGATAAATTTATGTTCTTTAATTTATGTTCTTTAATTTATATTCTTTAATTTATAGCAATTTATGATGAATTTAAGCTATTTTTTGTTTACAAATTAAAATTGTGTACTTAATTTCACTTTGTACTTGTAGGTTGCTTATGAATGCAAGTGATAGACCAAGGGCAATGGTAGAAGAACAAAGAAATGAATGGAAAAAATATGGCTGCACTATTCTTTCTAATGGGTGGACGGATGGTAAAAACTGCACCATCATTAATTTTTTGGTAGATTGCAAAAATGAAGTGTTTTTGAAATCAGTTTATGCCTCCAACAGAGTGAAAAATGCAGAAAATTTGGCTCAAATGTTGGAGCAAGTTTGCATGGAGGTTGGAATTGAAAATGTTGTGCAAATAATTACTGACAATGCAGCAACATATCTGGTAGTTGGTAGAATCCTCCAAGATAGACACGACACATTTTTTTGGTCACCTTGTGCAGCACATGTCCTTGATCTTCTTTTGGAGGGCATAGGCAAATTGGGTCACACCGATTGTAGAGGATGCAAGGAGGATCACAAAATTTATCTACAATCACCCCTGGGTTCTTCACTTGATGAGGGATCACACCTAAGGGGAAGAGTTGGTGAGATTCGGTGTGACAAGGTTTGCAACAATTTTCTTAACGTTGCAAAGCATTCTTGGTTCATTGACGGCTTTGAAACAAATGTTTGTGAGTCAAGCATGGCTAGACCCAACTTATATGAAGAAGCAGGAAGGAGAGAGGGTTGCATGCATAGTCTTTGACAACCTATTTGCACAAAGAGCTACAGAGATTGTGAAGGTAACTTCAAAACTTCGAATTTAAATTCAAATTGAATATATTTTTTTTAATGTCTTTCATTGTAAATTTCTAACTTTAATCTTTTTGCATTTTTATATTGTAGGTATCGGAGCCCTTGGTTAGAGTTCTCTGCTTGGTAGATGGGGATAAAACCCCAATGCGGTATCTTTATGAGGCCATGGATAGGGCCAAGGAGGCTATAAGAAATTATTATAAGGGGGACAACCTCAAATTTGATCCCATATGGGAGATTATTGATAGGAGGTGGAACAATCAACTCCACCAACCCATCCATGCAGCAGGGTACTTCTTGAACCCCCGTTTCTTCCATTCGGGCACCTTCTCAGATTCTAGCGGGGCCTCACTTCTTGCATTCAGAGGATGACACCCCAGGCTGAGGTGGCAGACCTCTTTAATGAATTGCAAACTTACAGGGAAAGAAGGGGTAGGCTCTTCTCTTCAGACTTGGCTAAGTGAGCAACAAACAATCAGTCACCAGGTATAAAATTTCAAATTTACAAGTTACAACTATTGATAATTTGATAAAATATGTTTTGAACTTTTGACTTTCCTTTCTAAGTTTCTAACTCTTCAATATTTTTTTTTTGTAGAGGTTTGGTGGACAAACTGAGGTGGAAATATCCCAAATCTCCAAAGATTTGCCCTTTGTGTCTTATGCCAACCTTGTAGTGCATCCAACTCTGAGTGCAATTGGAGCTTGTTTGAGGCCATCCACACGAAGAAGAGGAACAAACTAGCTCAGAAACGCTTCAATGACCTTGTCTATGTGCAATATAATCTTCGGCTACGCACAAGAAAGGTAGAGGAAATATTAGGTGATCCAATTGATTTGGATGAGATAGATCCTTACAATGATTGGACAGGGCAGGATGCGCAACCTTCATTGTTTTCTGAGGATGATATCTATGATTTGGAGAGACATGCAATGGAGGAGGGGGGTGGATTGGGATTCTCATTGGATGACATTGAGGATAAGGAGACTGAGGAGTCATTGCCACCAACATTTACATCCAGGATGGAGGTTGAGCCACAACGTGCCATGCCGAGGATGGAGGAGCCACAATAGAGTCCTAGGACTAGATCCTCTAGTTCTACCTCTCCCCTAGTTTTCACTAGACATGGGAAGAGGAAGATGTAAAATTGTAAAATATATTAATGTAGTATTTACTTTCAGTTTTACAAAAACAATTTGCTATTTTCATTTTGTTTCAGACTATCGGTATCAACGCATTCCACATGAGGATGCTATTTTGTACCCAATTTGCTTTCAAATCAATCAAACACAACTAGACTCAGCTTGTTTCTTTTATGTACTCATTGACTCATTGGATGCATCTTATCATTAAATTTTGCAAAAAAAATGCGTTATTAATGAAATTTAAGCAATTTTTTAAGTTGGCGAATTTTTTTGCCGAGTTTTTGCGGAGTTGTGTTTTTTTGGCTTGGCGAGTTTTTCAACTATGGTTTTTCTAAATGTTTGGATGCTGTCATTCATTTTATTGTCTAGTTTATTGATTAGTAGTAATGAGGATGCCATGTTGCCAATCAACATTTTGCTATCTTGATTGCTGAACTTGATGATACTGTGTGGGTGTTGCATTGACACATGATGCTTTTACTCATATTATGTACATCAATACCAGCCACATTGCTGCATCATATATTTCAGCCAAGCGCCAACATGTTTTCAATAATGGATGCTAGAGAGATGACTGAATATGAAGCTTTAGACAGAAAGAGGGGCTGACAATAAGTGGAAAGAATGATCCTTGTAAGAGAATGTGGGATGGAAAGAAGAAGAATGATCCTTGCAAGAGAATGAACTGGGGTGAAGAAAGAACCAAGCAAGAAGAGTGAAGCTTCTAAGAGAGAAAGTGAAAGTCAAAAGATTGTTTGGGGAGTGGAGCAAGAGGAAGCTTGAGAAATATTAATTGGGTTTGCCTTTTGAGCTCTTTTATCTATGTTTTGAAGTAAAGCACAATACTGGATTGTCATTTATCTTTCTCCGAAAATAGTCCTGATATAAGTTCTTGAGATATAAATAAAGTGTTGTATTCTATCGCCGTTCATCTTTTTTGCCTCTGTGATGAAATCTTCTGCTTTCTGAAAAGGTTCAAGTGTTTGAATGTTGATTGTTTCGCTGCTGACCATGATGACATCTAGGTATCAAAGCAAATTTAATGCTTAGTCAAGCAGGTAAGTTGCAAACTGGCTCAGATATGGTTTACATTTAGCAAGGGTAGGAGTGGAAGATGATGCAAATTTAACGCTTAGTCAAGCAGGTAAGTTGCAAACTGGCTCAGATATGGTTTACATTTAGCAAGGGTAGGAGTGGAAGATGATGTGCAATGGGCATATGAGCTGAAGGTAAAGAAAATGCAGACTTTGATATGTTTGCAAGCAAAGGTGGATGCATTAGAGTTGGCCCAATGAAGAGTTTGATGAATAATGACAAGAGTAGAGTGGTGATGAGGAACATCCACAAGTTTAACAACATGGAACTGAGCTAGAGTCTAAATCTTAAGAGAAAATGATCACCACCATTGCTGAAATGCGAGGTAAGCCAAAAATGGATTTTACCACATGTTTAAGAATATACTCAAGAATTAGTTGATTAGATTTTAGAGATGGAAAGATTTATTGAATATGAGTAGATTTATGACACCAAGATGGTTGAGTTTGCATGTTCAATCAGAAAAATATTGCATCCTTATGGTGGGGATCCTTTGCAGTTTGAAAGGAAAAATAATGGAAAAAGAGAAGGTAAATATTTTAGATAGGAGGGATTTAAAGGTCATATGTTCATGCCCTCTAATTATCAATAAAGTATATTTATAGGTCGAGTGTTATAGCTCATCATACAGAGGAGGATAAAAAATTAAATCTAGATGTCTGAATCTTTCCATTTAAGATGAATTGAGCTTGCATATGTCACATCTAGTAGAAGAGCCATGATTGCTGGTCTTTGAGGTTAGAGGAAAATATTTTAAAAAATTGCACCAGAGAAGTGGAAAAGATTAAGAGTGAGATGGGTAGTTGGTAGAGGCCAAGCATCCAAAAAGCCAGAGTATAGAAGAGAAATGAGTTCCTCAGGGGCATAATTAAAGAAGTGAATATTATTCCCACATAAGAAGAGGATAATGGGGTGGAGGTTGTGGTGGAGAATTTAACAAAATTTGCCTTAGGTGTGGCCAAAATTTATAGCCTGCTATTTGAGTGTACAAAAATAGGTAATGAAAGCAAGAAGTATGAGCCAAGAATGCACGTGGCTTATGCTGAACATGAATCATCATAGAAAGAAGTAGCCTTGGGTGAAACTTTTTAAGCTAGAATTTGATGTTGTATAAAGATTTATCAAACCCATGGCAGAAAAAGAGTAATTTCAAATCCAAGCACAATTTCAGAGTAAAATGTTGAAGGGACTATGTGTACCTAGACACAAGATAGTATTAGTAATTAGAAGTATGTTATACTTTATAGTTTACTTTGTTCTTAGGCTTGTCGATTAACTTAGTGGACAATATTATGTTATCCTAGGTTAATAAAGGGTTATGCCATGATGTAATTAAGTTTTTCATCCCCTTCAATTTGTACCCACACAATTTTTTTTATATAGATTCAGTTTTTAAGCTAAAGTACTGTTATTTGTCCACCGAGTGAGTTATTAAATCCTTGCCTCCCATTTGTAGTGAATGCTGTATTTGTTGTCTCGAGTTGATGTCTTTGTAGGGCCAACAAAAGGAGTTTTCCAATGTATCAAGTAGGTTGAAGATTGATTCATGGATGAATGAGGAAGGGCAAAAATGGTTAAGGCATGAAAGTTGTCCAAAAGTGGTCTCGGAGCATGCTATAAGGCGAAATGGCCAAGTGTTTGAAAAATAAAAAGTGGGCACAACACCTCCAGTCGTGTGGGATAAGGAGTTTTGCCCAATATATCTTAAAAATTTCAAAAAGACCAAATGCAATTTTGCTCTAGGCACGTGCCATAAACATGTTTGGACAAAAAGTTTCAAGTCAAAAAATGGCCAAAGGGTCTGTAGGTGTGCACTTGGTGTTACTTTGCCCAAGAATCAATTTTAAAAAAAAAAAGTGTCCTATTTCCTTTATGGCACACACCATAACCATTCTTATCCAAGTTTTTCAAAAGCAAAAGTATTCATTGTGGTTCAAGAGCGCTTGTGAAAGGGTTTTGACCAAAGCAAGGTTAAAATATCAAAAGTAGCCCATTCTCCCTAGGCATGTGCTTGACATGTTTTGATCAAGTTTTCAATTGCAACAGTGGACAAAGACAGCAACTCATGTGCTACAAGGTTTCCAAGGCCAAAGTTCATTCAAATGGTGGTATCTGACACGTGCCCAACAAGTATAGAAGTTTCAAATGCTGCAAAAAGATCATTCAGATGACATAGAACACCCCAGCAATGTTTGATGATGTTTTACAAAAATAGAAATGACTGAGTGTATTTATATAATAGGGCATTTGTATTGGTCATTGTCACGTTGCACTAATAGATGGGGAGCAGTTTTTTTCTTCAGCAAATGCTGTGATAGTTTGCAGCAACATTTATGATCATTTCAAGTGTCTACAACAACGTTTTCAAAGTTCTAGAGGTTCTGTTGGCGTTTCAATTCGCATCTCTGGAATGTGAGTTGGAAACGGACAGCTATGTGCAGATAACCTGCTCTTCGAATTAGGAGGGGAAGTTCCCTCTTTGCTGATGATTGCTTTAAAGATAAATAAACTAAATTTGTCTATCTTTTTGATTCTCAGCTGCGAGCACAAGGTTATAAAACTCTATCACTGCAGCAGAGGTTTTTCTCTTAACTTCTAACTATAGCTAGGCCTAAACTAAATGACGCTTTTGACAACCTAAGTAAATTCAAAGCTTAGGAATCAAAAGTAAACAAGGAATGATTTGTTAACACAAAAGCTCAAATAAACTTATTCTAGATCACATCCGAAGACTCATTGTACTTTTAAGATGTAAACTGAAAATAAGAATATGCAAGCAACACATATGACGTTAACTAAATGAACCTGAGACAGAGAATCAAAGCAATAGAAGGCGTGGGATTTCCTTTCTCAATATCAAAAAGCTATTACAACTCCAAGACAACAGTATTGCAGCAAAGACATGCATGCAATAAGCGATCAAACACTGCATTACAAAAGACACAAAGGTGAACAAGCACTTGAACAACAATTTGCAGGCAAGAATAGGCTCAACAAATTTTGCTATCACAATTATAGTTACTCAACAATGGGCAAGGCTGCCCTTATTTATACACAAATCAAAGGAGTAGGGAACCCTAAAATCTCCTTGATCTTAGCTAACTAACTTGCCAACTCGCAAGCTTTATTTCTATTCTAGACAAAAGATCTAACCAACACTTGCTTTAAAACAATTTGATTTAAAGCAGAGAAAAGCTCCAAATATTACAAAGTGATTTTTCTATTTAAAGAATGGATAAGCTTGAGTGAAAACGACAGCTTTAAATTGGAAAAGCATTGAGTTAACTGCCGCTTTTTGAGTTCCATCCTTATTTACATCGCTGCTCCATTGGTGACATCACCCACTGATATTTTGGGAAACAATATCCTCGAAAAAGCTAGTAACCGCTTTCTTGCCAGGAATACTGATACTTTCCAAGATGATACTCTGATTTTTAAAAAGCAGATTTTGAGAGAAAAAGCTGGCACATGGGTTTTTTAGACAATCTCATTCTGAAGCAACCTAGATCGTTAGATTCCGAAAAAGAAGGTTTCCCGAAAAAGCGGCAAAAAAACAGATTTTGGGAAAACTAAAATTTTCCAATCTTCAAGAGGACATGATTCCAGATGAACCCATTTCGATGAAAATTGAAAAAGCTCCGGCTCTGTTTCTGGAAAATGATGCCCTAGAAAAATGGACCTTGAAAAAGCGTGCCTCTATGCTTCCCAATCCCGAAACCACGAAGACACTGAAAAAGCACTCCGTTTGGGTTCTCAAATCTTCATAAGAAGAAAACAATGTTTTTCTTCCTCTGGATGCAACTTGCAAAAATAATGAATAAAGGAGGCCAAAGATTTGTTTTTTTTATAGGGAAAAAACAACTTTCTTTGTGAAAGCACAAATCTTGAAGCTTATCTGCGAAGATAGCAATATTTTGAGCAAAATCCAAGTTGATATGCTCGCATAGGATGAATCCCTATTTTATAGCTGCCTAAGGCTCACGTGTGAGGATGATGAAAAAGATGCTACTTTGATGATGTTTTCAAACACGCAAAGTGTCAGCCAATTTTCCTTCATTTTGAAACTTTTTGCACTCGTTTTGACTCCAGCGTGGCCTGCTTCCGACTTCAACAAGATGGCAAACTGTCATCGTTGACTAAAAAAGTTGACTGATCATGGCATCTTGAAGTTTTATAAATTCTGATTTGATCCCCAGCCTTGAACTGATGATCTGACGACGTTTGACTGCGATTTTGATTTTTGGAAACCATCGCTAGACGAAGATTAGGAAACAATGTGAAGGAGGCACTGTCGGGACACAAAAATTTCTCACTAGAAAACCTAGGCGCCCTAACTCATGCCTTAGTCAATTTTTGAATTTTTGATGATTTTCAACTTTGCTTGTTTTCTCGTTTTATTGTGCGCGTTCTAGTGACTATGGCCCCTTGTTTGGATGCTGAATCTCGCTTGCCAGAGCAAAACTAAGACTGATGGTTAGGCAATCAGGCAAGCCTGATGAAAATTGAATTGATTGCACCTTCTGCCTACCTCAGAAACTGGATCAGACTGATTTTTTGTGAATCTGACCGGGCTGACGGAAGAAGATTTGCAATTTTTTAGAAAATATATAAAAAAAAATAAACTAGCTCTGCTAATGCTGGGCGCCCCTAGCCTCCAGGAGCGCCTAGGAAACTGTGCCTTAGTTTATTTTTGATGATTTTTCAACTTTTTCTTCGTTTCTTCGTTTTGCGTGCCGTAGGTCCCGTTTGATCTTTGTTTCTGGCCGTCCGACTGACTACTGATGCTGAATGAAGGGTGGATTGGATAGCCTGAGCATATCTGAGATGAATCCCTAGCTTTTCTAGGCTTGTCGACTGAATTTGATTGAGTTTTACCACTCGGAAGCGGGTTGACGAGGCCTTTTTAATGTTTTTTGAAAAATGCCCAAAAAAATCTCTCTGTGAAGGTTGGGCGCCCCTGGCCTCTAGGGGCGTTTGAGAAACTCAGTGTTAGCCAAATTTTGGCTTCTTTCAACCCTTTTTTTATTTTCTGGATTCATCATGCTTCGTTTTCCGTTCTTTGTCCGTCGTTGATCATTCAACAGTTCTTCGTCCTTTGAACAACACTAAAATCTTGAATCTGACCCCTGGCAGATGAACTTCCTCCATTAATGGCCTTAGAGTTTGTGCTTCGCCTTTTGAAAAAGTAGAATTGACCCAGTAGAGAAAACTCGACCTTTTGTAGATTCCGTCTGGACCACCTTGATCGTGAAGCAATATTAGCCAATTAGAATCAAGCAGGACTCCTGAATCAGAGATTCTATTTTTAAAAACTTTCTATTTTTTAAAAATTTTGCTAGCATCCGTATCTCAAGAAACCCAGAAAACCTAAAATTGACGTCTATTTTTAGAAACTTTCTATTTTAGCAAATTTGACTTTTTGACTTTTTGACTTTAAATTTTCCTGACTCTCACAAAATGCCTTAATGAAGCAAAAAAAATTTGATTTGGCACAACAGGTTCATACATTTGTTTGAGCATCATAGGAAAAGTTCTGTTTGTTTCCAGCAAGCTTGTATTATATAATGGCAAATAGCAGCAATTTGTCATCAGATATCTCTCTCTCAATGCTTACAGCAGGGTTTTAGTGATGATTTTCCAGTCATTGAACAAAGTTTTCAAAACACTGTTAGGAGTCCTTTAATCACTCTCAGCAGGTTTACAAAGTGCTGTCAGAAAGATGTTAGGGACAGCAGGCTATGGTTTGTTTGTTAACACTTGACAGTAATTTCAACTAATTTTCTGAACATTTTGCAATAGAATTACAGTCATTAAGTAATGAGGTACAAATAATCTGCAAAACTTTTAGATTTCACAAATTTGCGGGTTTGATCAAAACTGTTAGAATTTGGGGTGAATAATCAGCAAAAGCACATCAGCTAGGAAGTTGTCCAAATTGATAAACAGTGGAAATAAAGTTCCATTTAATCCAAAACACATGCTCAAACACTACAAGGACAAGTGACTTATGAAGCTCCTTGATAAGGCAATGAGAGTTTGGAAAGCAAACACTGAAAAGCTATGTTCTCCGGGGATTCTGGGGATGCGAACATGCTTTGGAAATGCCCCCCTGCCATCCCCTGTCAATTTTTTTTTGCCCTAACGTCCCAGAAATGTGGGTACTGTGTGGGGACGGCCTTGATGTCCCCTGACCATGCTGGGGCCAGCTGGCCATCTCCGTGCAGTAAGACCTGGATTTAAATAAGGCCCAGAATGAATTAAAAATTATTTTACTGTTTTCTTTTGTAGGTCTCCACACCACACTCAGCCTTAAATGACTAAAAGAAGTCTTCCTCTTCAATTCCAAATCATTTTTACATGCCAAAAAAGTTTGCAGCAGAGTTGGAGGAAATTATTTAGAAGTCCACTTACTTGCAGCATAAAACATACTGAAAAAACACTTACGGCAGAATTAAAAAAACTATGATGAGACTTGTAGCTGGATGTATAACAGCAAATTATTACACCATCAAAATATTCTGAATTGTCTGATTTGAATGACTTATTACAAATGGTAGATGGAGGTTATTATTATAAAATCTTCAAACTCCGATTATGATGCAGTGACTCAGAGCTGGACTCCAATTTTGATGCAGTGTTAGCAGATGCTGATTAGGGGCGGCAGCATATTTTATATGTTTTTGTCATTTTGTAGTTGAAACTTGTAGCCTTTGGGCATTTTGTTGTATTTTTGTAAATTTTATATATAATATATTCACATTGACAATGAAAGCAATCAAATTTTGTTAATTTGCTCGACTCTCATGTGAACTCTCAATTTAATTCTAATGTTATGTATTAAGGATCTATAATGTATATGATGAATGCCTTATCAATATTATCATATAAATATTTGAAATTTACATATATTTTAAAATTTTTCCCTATGTTTTTAATAGCTGTCCCCTTGCCATCTCCTAAAACGGCCTCCAAAAAATCCATCCTCGAAAAATGTCCCCCTGTCCCCTGCCGTCCCTGTCCTAGAAACTTAGTGTAACATAGCTGAAAAGTTATCATTTCCTTCACCCTTCATTCAAAGTGCTTCAAGGTTGATGGTTTGATGATATTTGATAGCGGAGATCATGTAAAGTGTATCTCAAGCAAGGACTAAGCTTGGACTGTCAAGGTTTTGTTTTCCGTGTCTAGGGGCTTCAAATTCAAGTCACCAAGATTGTTTGGTGATTTGTCAGTGGTCATTAGGGTTTCAAATTTCTTTAGAAGACTCACCATGGTCAAAATGAAGATGCAACATCAGAATCGCTGATAGCAGCCAACTACTAGACTGCTATTTTTAGTTATAGCAATTTTTAGCCACAACAATTTTTAGCCTTTGCTATTTGTGCGAAACAATTATTTGAGGTTCTCTTGTTTTAGACAATGTATTTGAAATTTTGAAGACATTTTGTATTTAAAGCTTGCTTTGTGCACAAGCAAACCATTTTTGTTGTAGGAACTACATTATGCTTTTTATTTATCCTGAATGAATTGCCTGCAAAAGTCTTGTAAGAACATATAAGTAAGTGTTATACACACTTAGATTTCTAATAGTGATTTTATGCCTACTTGCCGCTGCAATTGCTGTTCAAAGTCAACTTGTGTGATTTTGTGATCTTGTGAGTTGAATATTGTTGAACAGTTATTGCAGTCTTTGTATTGCAGTAGTTATTGATTTGGGTTTTGTTATACAAATCTCCTTATTTGATTCGTAATATCTTGTGTGTGTTTAATTCAATTCAATGTTTGTGTTTACTCACCCTTTTTCAGTTTCTGCTTTTAGCTGAAAAGAGTGAGTATTTGCTAATTCTTTAGGTTTTATGTTGTTCAAAGCCTACTTGTGTGATTTTGTGATCTTGTGAGTTGAATATTGTTGAATAGTTATTGCAGGCTCTGTATTGCAGTAGTTATTGATTTGGGTTTTGTGGCTTTGTATGTAGATCTCCTTACTTGATTCATAATATCTTGTGCGTGTTTACTTCAATTCACTGTTTGTGCTGTACTTGTTGATTTTGGTAGCTAGGTCGGATCCCTCCTAGAGACCGACCTAGTCATAAAATGCTGAATGGCCTATCGGCCTTAGCATTTTGAGAATCTTAGTTGTATTATCCGATTTAAGGCAAGCCCTATTTGGTCGAATTCATTCAATGTATCTTGAAATTGCAAATAGGTCTGGACCTATTTCAATGTAACGTGTATGTAATTATTTGAATTATTATAACTTGGCGCCAAATTGTATAAGGCCGACCAAGGTTATTGTTTGTGTGATCTCATATAAATGTAAAGTGACTTGTAGTCACAATTCATAGCAACACACACCGATTTCTACTCTGAGAAAACTATCCATCAGCGATCTACTTCAAGTCTAGCAATATTCATCTGCAATTAGCAAGGAGTTCTGCCGATAGTTGAACTGTTCGATAGGTTCAATGGGTTCAACAAGCTCCAAAGGTTCAAAGGGTTCGACGGTTCAAGGAGTTCTGTCGATAATTGAACCGTTCGATAGGTTCAATAGTTCAACGGGTTCAACGGGCTCCAAAGGTTCAAAGTGTTCGACGGTTCAAGGAGTTCAATGGTTCAACCAGTTCTGTGGTTCATCCCGCTTTCATCTGCAATCGACAAGCGAATCTGCTACTTGGTGAAGCGAATCTGACCTTGCATGAGCGAAGTTGTTTTAGGATTATCCAGGGCTGTAGAACCTCTGTGCTTACTGTGCAATCACCTTATGCGCAAGCGAACTTCATTCTGCCATTATAATTTGATTTGTTCATCCCGCTTTCATCTGCAATCAACAAGCAAATCTGCTACTTGGTGAAGTGAATCTGACCTTGCATGAGCGAAGTTGTTTTAGGATTATCCAGTGTTGCTGAACCTTTGTGCTTACTGTGCAATCACCTCATGTGCAAGCGAACTTCATTCTGAACATTATAATCAGTTCAGTTCAGAACTAAAGTTCAGATAAGTTGTATTCTTGGTGCCTATGATTTTGTGCCCTAGCTGGGCAAAGTTGTAATCTGCCTCTGCCATTAATCTAATAATCGGATTTGAGATTTTCTTGTTGGGTTTTTCACCTCTAAGAGAGAGGTTTTCCCAGGGTATCTTTGTGTTATGTGTGCATTTGTGTTTTCTTGTTCCTTACTGTCAATCTGATTGCTAAATTTAACATGGTATCAGAGCCAAGTTCGAATTAGTATAATTGGATTTGTAGTAACAATTATCTACTTCTGCTCTTATCACTTCTTCAAGATGGTTCTTAGTCTCAGGGTGGAATATAGATTGGATGGGGCTTCCAATTTCACATCATGGAGAGTCCGCATCATGCTTGTGTTGAATGAAAATGACCTTGCAGACTTTGTGACCAAAGAATCTTCCGAGCTTGAGGAAGAAGGAGAAAAGACCCAATGGAGGAAGAAAGATCTTCAAGCTCAGAAGATCTTAATTGATTCAGTAAAGGATCACATTGTTCTCATCATCTCCAAGTTGAAGACAACAAACAAAATGTTCAGAACCTTGGAGGAGATGTATGAAATCAACAACACTAGTCGTGTTCTAGCTTTGAAGCAGCAGTTTCATCACATCAAGATGGCTAAAGGTGAATCCGTCATGGCTTACTTCATGAGGATTTCTAATTTGAGAGATCAGCTCTCATCTATTGGAAGGATTGTTGATGAAAATGATTTAACTATGCTAGCCCTCAATGGTCTTCCAGCATCTTGGAAATCCTACATTCAAGGAATTAGTGCAAGGGCTGATCTGCCCAAGTTTGACAGATTAAGGGCTGACTGTATTCAAGAAGAGTCTCGACTGGCTGCTAGAGGAGTTATCAAAAACACTCGCGAAGACAATCATGTCCTTGCTGCCCAGTCTTTCAAGAAGAAAGGAGGCTATTGGAACAAGAACAATTTCAAGAGGAATAGAGATCAAAGGTCTAATCCACCTCATGATTCGAAGAAAAAGAAAAAGGACTTGTCTCACATCAAGTGCTTTAGGTGTGACAAATTCAGTCACTATGCAAGGGACTGTTTATCCCAGCCTAAGCAACAAGGAGCAAACTTAAATGAAGTCTCAAACCAGTCTAATACTGAAGACTTCCTTTTCATTTCTGCTCTATCAAGCAATGTACCCTCATACAGTGATACTTGGCTGATTGATAGTGGTGCATCTAGACACATCACCGGCTATCGAGAGCACCTCCTAGATTTAGTGGAGAAAGAGTCTAATCTTCATGTGGTCATTGGTGATGATGCTCGCTATTTTGTGAGAGGTTTTGGTACTACCCTTAATTTAGATTCTGGAATTTCTCTTCACCTCAGTGATATTTTGTTTGTGTTGGGAATCAAAAGAAACCTTATCTCCATATCAACACTAGAAGATAAAGGTTATTAGATTGCATTTTCTGAGGGAAGAATGCTTGCATGGCCTAAGAAGTCCAGCATCAAATCAGCTCGTGTCATTGGGAATAGGTATGAGAGCCTATATAAGCTTTCAGCACGTCCAGTTCAAGCTCTCATTCATGAAGCACCTAAGTCAAGCGAGCTATGGCATAGAAGACTTGGACATCTTCATTTCCGAGCCCTCCCTACACTTGAGAAGATAGTTAAAGGTATGCCTAAACTTAGTCATATTCATGATGATACATGCAAAGGTTGTGCTATGGGTAAAAACACTAAGAGTCCATTTCATCAAAGTGAAAGTAGGTCTAAAGAGAAATTGGCTCTTGTGCATTCTGATTTATGTGGACCTATGTCCACTTGCTTCCCCAAGTGGATTCTTGTATTATGTAATCTTTATAGATGACTACTCTAGGAAAACTTGGATTTACTTTCTCAAATCAAAAGAATCTGATGAAGTTCTAAGTAGATTCAAAGAATTTAAAGCTTTAGCTGAAAATCTATCTGGCAAAAGAATTAAAGTTTTAAGGTCTGACAATGGAGGTGAATACACCTCGGATAGTTTTCATGATTTTTGTGTTGAGGCAGGGATCAAGAGGGAGTTTTGTGTTCCCTACAACCCTCAGCAAAATGGGGTTGCAGAAAGAAAGAACAGATCCATAGTTGAGGCAGAAAAAGCTATGATTCATGATCAGGATCTGCAGACTTTCCTATGGGCTGAAGATCTAGGACCGCTGTCTACATTCAGAATAGATGCCCTCACCGTGTATTGAAAGATATGACTCCAGAAGAAGCATTTTCAGGGATCAAACTTGATATCAGTCACTTGAGGATATTCGGGAGTCCAGTATATGTCCATGTACCCAAAGAGAAGAGAACCAAGTTGAAACCTTCTGGCAAAAGAGGCATTCTTGTGGGCTACAGCGAAACATCCAAAGCATTTAGAATTTACATTCCAGGTCAGAAGTTTATTGAGGTTAGTAGAGATGTCACTTTTGAAGAAAATATTGCACTCAAAAGATCTAAAGGCTCAAGTATAGAGATTGACAATGAATTCCATGATAACCCTCAAGACATGGATATTGAGCATGATACTGAGATTCAGAGAGAGTCTACAGAATCTGAAAATCATAATGATCCAAGTGAACCTTTGGATCCTACCGATGGGCCTAGGGACATTACCGTGAGTAAGAAGAGACCTCTCTAGATTCAAGAGGCAGAAAAGTTTGCAGCTCCAAGTGGCACATTCAGAAAAAAAGTAGGAGACCTCATAAATTCTCCAACTATGTTGCATTGATGTGCAACCTCATTGAGACTGAACCTTCCAGCGTTAAACAGGCCATGAAACAACAAGCATGGAAGAATGCTATGGATGAAGAATATTAGTCTATCATCAAGAATAATGTTTGGGATATTGTGGCTAGACCCAAAGGTAAGTCTGTCGTATCTTCCAAATGGTTGTTTAAAATTAAACATGTTGCTAATGGAAGTATTGAGAAATACAAAGCTAGATTTGTGGCTCGTGGCTTCTCTCAGAAAGAAGGCATAGATTATGAGGAAACCTTTGCCCCTGTTGCTCGATATACCTCTATCAGGACTATCATTGCTATTGCTGCAGCTAAGGGATGGAAGTTGCATCAGATGGATGTAAAGACAACCTTCCTCAATGGTGTTATTGAAGAAGAGGTTTACATTGAGCAACCTGAAGGCTTTGTGATCCATAACAAAGAATCTCATGTATGTAGATTGAAGAAAGCATTATATGGTCTTAAGCAGGCTCCCCATGCTTGGTATGAAAGAATTGACAAGTACTTGGTAAGCTTAGGTATCTGTAAGAATGATGCTGATCCTAACCTTTACTTCAAGGTATTCAATGGTGAAATGTTGATTTTGGTTTTATATGTAGATGACTTATTCCTAACTGGAGAAGATCATCTCATTCTTAGATGTAAGGAAGAATTGACTTCAGAATTTGAAATGAAAGATCTAGGTCTCATGCATTTCTTTCTAGGGTTAGAAGTATGGCAAAGACCCAATGAAATTATTCTAAGTCAAGGAAAATATACCATTGATATTTTGAAGAGATTTGGAATGTTAGATTGTAAACCTATGCCTACTCCTATGGAAACTAACTTGAAGACGTTGAGTGAATCTGTAGCTAGGTCTGATCTTGTGGATCCTACTGAATACAGGCAGCTGACTGGATCCTTGATGTATCTAGTTAACACTAGACCTGATATTTGCTATGCAGTGGGTGCCCTCAGCCAGTTCATGTGTGAACCAAGGCAGATTCATCTTGTTGCAGCCAAGCATATCTTGAGATATTTGCGTGGCACAGTTGGATATGGATTGAAGTACTCTTGCAATACAGTCATTACCTTGGAAGGCTATTCTGATTTTGATTGGGCAGGAAGTGTCAGTGATAGAAAGAGCACTTCTGGAGTTTGCTTCAGCTTGGGATTCGCCATGATATCCTGGTGCAGCAGGAAACAGTCTTCAGTAGCATTGAGTACTGCTGAAGCAGAATATATTGCAACTTGTGTGGCATCTCGAGAATCTGTGTGGCTTCGAAAACTCCTTGCAGGATTGTTTGGACAACCTTGGGAGCCTATGGTTATTCATAGTGATAACCAGAGCTGTGTGAAGCTCTCTATCAATCCTATGTTTCATGACAGATCAAAGCATGTGGAAACTCAGTATCACTATATCTGGGATATGGTGCAAAGGAATGCTATTCAGCTGAAGTACATCAGCACTGATGAGCAAACAACGGATGTTCTCACCAAACCTCTTGCTCGAGTGAAGCTTGCATATTTTCTAGACAAGCTTGGAGTTGTGGAGAATGAAGCCCTAGCTGAGAGGGAGTCTCAGCATCAGTGATACATTATACTGTATCTTCCACCCTCTGCGAGTAGGCATGGTGGATCCACCCTCTGCGAGTAGGCATGGTGGATCCACCCTCTGCGAGTAGGCATGGTGGTAATACACTCTTCTCTGGGAGAAGTTTGAGGTGAAAGCCCTCTTCCACCCTCTGCGAGTAGGCATGGTGGATCCACCCTCTGCAAGTAGGTATGGTGGATATCATGGGAGAAATTCCATGATGTGCTTGTTCACCCTCTGGGATTATCTATGGTAAACGTCATGTGAAGATGACAATAAGCACTTATGTTTTCATCTATGGGAGTAGCCATGGTGGTAGTCACTATGTGTAATGTCCCCTTCTAGGTTTTATATGATATTATTTGGTTCTTTTCAATTATGCCAGTAAACTGAACTGACTTTTGCCAATTACAAATGTCTCCGACATAAAATCTATGAACTATGAAATACAAGTTCAAATACGATGCCAAACTTGTCTTCAACTAGTCATTGTTTCCTTATTATGATTCCTTGTCACTATAACGATAGCCGATTGGTATCTGCTGCCTTAATAGTGAATAAGTATGATCTTGGACTGTTCGCTGCCTTATGCTGCCACTGAAGTATGTGATGCTCCTCAAAATACTGAATGAGGTCTCTATTATGATGGTGTGATGCTTACAGCCACAAAGTTGGTCCTCCACTCGGGTCGCTAACTTGGAAGAATGTAGATCCGTCCAGATATCTATAAGATGATCCTTGTGCAGATCGCTATTCCTCCAAATTGATGTTGCTGCCTTGGTGAAAGCAGATCAATTAACCCAAGGACGCATTTAACCTTCAATCACAGCGTAAATACCATCGGGCCCTCTTAACTCTAATTTGCTACTATTACAATGTCTGCGTTTAATAGTAGATTGCTGTCTGAGAGAGGAGATTCGATAATATTCCCCCCTTCAACGGCTCCTCTTTCTCCATAAATAAACTCTTTCCTTATGATAGAAGGGCATCCCTGTAAGTAAGGTGGTGACTCTTCAATGAGTCATAACCCAAGCGCTGCCCAATCAATAATTGTTATCACTCTATAGTAATCGTTGTTTGTATAAGAGTATTATTGTCTTCGATCAATCTTTTAAAGTCTTATATTGTTGGTAATTGCCGCTAAACTCCCTTAGAATATAATCGTTGACTATGTTAGTGGTAATCGCTGCATTGTTATGTCATTCGTATCTTTATACTATGGATTAGTTCTTTGCCTTTACTGAGGCTAACAAAAATGGGGATATGACACTATGTGACTTGATCCTTATGAAGGAATCCTCCCTAGCTAAGAGGGAGTGTTGATTTTGGTAGCTAGGTCGGATCCCTCCTAGAGACCGACCTAGTCATAAAACGCTGAATGGCCTATCGGCCTTAGCATTTTGAGAATCTCAGTTGTATTATCCGATTTAAGGTAGGCCCTATTTGGGCGAATTCATTCAATGTATCTTGAAATTGCAAATAGGTCTGGACCTATTTCAATGTAACGTGTATGTAATTATTTGAATTATTATAACTTGGCACCAAATTGTATAAGGCCGACCAAGGTTATTGTTTGTGCGATCTCATATAAATGTAAAGTGACTTGTAGTCACAATTCATAGCAACACACACCGATTTCTGCTCTGAGAAAACTATCCATCAGCGATCTACTTCAAGTCTAGCAATATTCATCTGCAATTAGCAAGGAGTTCTGCCGATAGTTGAACTGTTTGATAGGTTCAACGGGTTCAACGAGCTCCAAAGGTTCAAAGGGTTCGACGGTTCAAGGAGTTCTGCCGATAATTGAACCGTTCGATAGGTTCAACAGTTCAACGGGCTCCAAAGGTTCAAAGGGTTCGACGGTTCAAGGAGTTCAATGGTTCAACCGGTTATGTGGTTCGATAATTTGATTTGTTCATCCCGCTTTCATCTGCAATCAACAAGCGAATCTGCTACTTGGTGAAGCGAATTTGACCTTGCATGAGCGAAGTTGTTTTAGGATTATCCAGGGCTGCTAAACCTCTGTGCTTACTGTGCAATCACCTCATGTGTAAGCGAACTTCATTCTGAACATTATAATCAGTTCAGTTTAGAACTAAAGTTCAGATAAGTTGTATTCTTGGTGCCTATGATTTTGTGCCCTAGTTGGGCAAAGTTGTAATCTGCCTCTGCCATTAATCTAATCGGATCTGAGATTTTCTTGCTGGGTTTTTCACCTCTCAGAGAGGTTTTCCCAGGGTATCTTTGTGTTATGTGTGCATTTCTGTTTTCTTGTTCCTTACTGTCAATCTGATTGCTAAATTTAACAGTACTCACCCTTTTCCAGTTTCTAATTTTAGCTGAAAAGAGTGAGCATTTGGTAACTATTTAGGTTTTTCATATTAAACAAAGAACCATAAAATCTTGTCTCATGTAGAAGTGCTGAATAGCTTTGTACCCTAGCCTGAAAACAAAAAAGATAAGTTTTACTTTAAGTTTGTTTGTATTAAATACTCAAAGAAACCCCCATAGTTCTAGGTTTATTTTAGTTTTATTTATAACGGAGTTTCCTCTACAAATTTGAGGAAAGGTACATCCTTACATGCTATTCCATTTTGTGTTGTCCTAAAAGGAACAAATAAAAATGCTAACATACCCTACCTGTCATGCCAAGAAGGAAGAACTTCATGCTCATCAAGTTGAACTTTCAGTTACCAAAGGTAAATCTTTTCTCAATCTCTCTGCTTCATCTTTGCAATGCAGCCTATTAACGATGTCTAAAGACCGTACAAAGGTCTCTAGTGCTGCCGAGCTTTTTTCTAGGCCCAAGCACCCAAGCACAGTTTTGCTTTCTCAGCCATCTCTTTCCTAGCTCTCACTATCTTTGCTTCTATTTAAAAATAAAACTACGTCCAGTATTTTCCATCCCATCCCCTTTAAGGAGAATCAACCTCTCCTTACATTCCTAACTACAAATAAGAGCTTTGAACGCCAAACTGCTTTCAATTCTGAGAATAAACACCCTGCTACACTGGCTGATCTGTTGGAGAAATAAGCCACACATGAACTGTAATAAGGAGCCTACCAAAAAGCCCCAATCACAAAGAGGGCTGGTAGCTCAGCAGCAGAGTGTAATGTCCCCTTCTAGCAAGCCAAAATTTTCGCAACCTTGCAAACAAATTCAAATTGTAAAAGAACATTAGTATTCAGTTCTTATCTAATCATATTAACCATAAAGATATATTAAATCAAACCTTATAATCATAATCTAAATGTATTCTATCTTTCACAATATCCATTATATATGTTTCATGATTCCAATTGGGAGAGATATACTTGGGTATACATGGTCATCAAACCACTTGCCCAACGAGAGAGGGTTTATAAAGGAGCAATCGAGGGGTCCATATTTTATTCCTTTGACTGGAGACCAACCCAAATCAAAGGCCCATCCCTTGTCTTGGAGAGGTACTCTAGACCAACACGAGACAAGGGCCTATCCATTACTTGATGGTTCTCTTGACCAACACAAGATCATGGGAATGTATCGGTCTTTAGCCGGATGGTACTCTTGACCAACTACTGCATCAACCATGATATCGGTCTTTAGCCGGATGGTACTCTTGACCAACTACAGCATCAACCATGATTATACCTCATTGCTCACCCATATCCCTTCATCTCGATTTATGGGTTTGCTTGATATGCCATGAACCTCTACTCTCATCCCTTATCTTTCATGTTTAAGTAATGTTCTTGTTAAGTCATCTTTACTATCTCATTGTTTGCCATTCACTAGGCATCATATCATTTTCATCAAATAAACATTCTTGTATTATGTGCATCTTTTATGATAAACATTCTTATTCTATATTGAGCATTTATTCTATGATGTGCATATCTACTTTATAGCATTCTTATCCTATGCTAACATTTGCTTGTTAATATGTATATTCATTCTATCCCATACTTAATTAACATATACATTTCATAATAACATCTTTTATATAAATTGAACAAGTTAAATATACATACTTACCTGCTGTAGCTTTACCTCAGATTCCTTACCTATTGCCGTGGTCTTCTTTCTATTTTCCAATGTTTTCCTTGCTTGATGGAATGACTAATATAATTTTTTATTGTATTGCTGCTGCTGTTTATATATTATATAATATATACTTCCACACACTTTTTCCCATCATACTCCCTTATGCCCTTTTATATATTTCCAAGGGTTTACCATGGGTAAAAGGATATACCCTTTCCAACGGTTGCGGCTTTAATTTAGTTAACAAGGATACAGTTTGTCTTTTTTATTTATTATTTATTAAAGTGATCGCTGGTGTCAACCAACTTAATCGCTGCACAAGTCTTATTACTTAATAAACTTGTCTTATAATGGTTGTAATTATAATCGCTTCATACATATTTTATTTATATTTGATTGCCGATTACTGACTTTATCTTATGGGAATTACTTCTCTCACTTTGTATTAGTTTATATAATTATAGTATAGGATAATAATAATATTATTTATATATCTATTAACAATATTGATATTTATATCAATATTTATGTTATTTATATTTATTCACATATATAATTAATATTTATATTATATATATATATATATATATATATATATATATAATTTAATAATATATCAATTATCAATATTTATATTTATCATTGTCATTTATGACTCTTGTCAATTAAATAGATATATTATATTTTAATTATAGAAAGAATATTAATATAATAATATTATTTAATATTATTTATTAGATAATAAGTATTAATAATAATATATATTTAGGTATCTCTATCGTTTAAATTGACTAAATACCGTATATTTTACCAAAGCAATTTCATCGACTTTTATCATGTTGTTTAAATCTTTAATTTAAACAATGTCTTAATATCGGGACATGATAGACTTTATATCATTTATAATAATTAACTTATAATCTTGTATTATGTTTATCCTTATATATATATTATAACAATATTTATATTTATAAACATGTATTGTTATATTATAATCATAATAATAATTAATATTACTATTTATATTTGTTATCATTATGGGGACATGACACAGAGCAACCCAACATGTACATGGGAGGTCCTAGGTTTGAGTCCTAGCTGGTCCATGGAAAATAATATAGTGTTAGAGACAGACTAGGAGCTTGGAGCACCAAAGTGTGGCTCAAGGAGTTGTGTTGAATAAATGAGTCCACCTGAAGTGTAATAAGGAGCCTACAAAAAATCCCTAGTCACAAAGAGGGCTGGCAGCTCAGTTGTAGAGCACATTGGCATGCACGTGGGAGGTCCTAGGTTCAAGTCCTAGCTGGTCCATGGAAAATAACATAATCATTCCATTACTAAGGAGTCTTCCATTTATATTCGCAAAAATATCAATGATTCCTTGAGTGGGCTGCTCAGAGCCATTGAGATCCAAGTAGCTCTTCAGAATCTAACCACCTATTAATTCTGTTTGCTTCTGAGCAATTTACAAACTTTGAAGGATGACCATAAAGTCGTTTCTGATCGCCTCTCCAAACAAGAGGAAGGGTTGGGTTACTGAGACACTTGTATCAGAATGTGCTGAATAGAGCTGGAGCTATCGATAAATTTGTTAATGCTGAATGTCTTCGGCAAGAATAAAGTGCAAATTCTCAACGGTTCAAAGATTATGAAGTCCCTCGCAGATCTCATATTGTCAAGCAGCTGAATCCACAAGGAACTAACCAAGTGGACAATTGGAATGCTTGTGTTGATATTTTGGCAGATGTTGGTGCTAGTTGGACTTGAAACATTGAGGGAAATCCTCTGCTTCAACAAACTCCAGGGAAGCACCAGTCTAGTTGGATAAATCATGATCTATTTGTTGGTCGTTTCAAGCCTCTTTCAATTCATAAAGCTTATACGTAGATAATTGGATATATGTTTCTCTAGTCTGGTATGATAGACTTTTGACTCTCCCATGTAATTCTTTTCTGAATCTTTTCTGTTATTCTCCTCTCATTGTGTTTTCTTCTTTGACAAACTCAAGTTCTCTTGAAGGAATGTTTTAACTATTACTTTTTGATATCAGTATATATATTTTGTTCATTAGAAAAAGGAACTATTTCTTATTCTTGGATATTTCATGTAAATGTGTCATTGTATTGAGCAAATGTTATTAACATGACACTTTAGTACTCCCACTCAACACGGTGATACTAGGAAACAAATTTCGTAATAGAAAAGAAGTCTCATAAATATCCATATTTGAGGGCAATTATTTCTTGATCAAGAAATACTCACCGCTCAATACCCAAGCTGCAACATAGTTGAGCCAGACAACTCTGAACTGGAATGCTCGCCCTATCCAATTCCAACTGCAACATTGAGAATTTGAGTCGGACTACTTCAAACCAAGTTGTCCTCAGTGCCAAATAAACTTTGTAATGTCCCCATTTTCCAAGTGATCACCTAATGGAGTTGGTTAGCCTATCCTATTCCTGTAGGCTAAGCCGGAGGGCTAAGGGAATGACCTAATTGATTAAATATCATAGTCAATTTTATTAGGGCAAATTGATAATGAGAGATGGCTTTGTATATTTTTGTGAGCTTATTGGTGAATTCAAAATAAATAAAATAATTTGCCCTAGAGATGAGTGATGAAGGAGAGAGAAGAAGGAATAAAGAAAGGAAAATAAATGGGAGAAAATATTAAGGATGGTTGGCCAAATTGAAGGAGAAAAATAAGATAAATCCAAATAAAATTCCCTTGAGGTGGACGACCTAGTGAGAGATCAAGAAATGAATTATTTAATGCCGAAAGTGGTTCGCCCCACTTGGAGAAAGGAATTAAAAAATAAAATAAATATTTTATTTGTATTTTTGGGCGCCGAGCATGTCTTGCATGAGGTCGGCCCTAAGGAGGAGAGAAAAAAACAAATAAAATAAATAATTTTCCTTGAGGAGGTCGGCTAGACTTGGAGGGAAAAGGTGGCTATAAATATAAGATCATTTGAGGTCATTTCATCATCCATTCATATCATATTTTCTTATTGAGATTTTATCTCTTGGCTGCAACTTTGGTTGGACTTCATTCCAAGGACAAAAACCATTGTGAATGTGGTGAGTTGGACGAAAACCTAGCTCATCTTGTGGAGGACTCATAACGGAGTTCTAATTGCACTTCATTGAAGACATTTGGAGGTTTGGAGCATCATTGCATAATCAGATTTGCAGATCAGATTTGGAGCAGCATTGTTGTGGCATTTTGTGTGCATATTGCATTAGGGTTATGCCCTAATTTGGAGGGCCACTTTGGAGCAGATTTGAGCGCCCATCTTTGGAGGGCGATTTTGCATTTGATGGAGCAGCAAACCCTAAGCGCTTGCCAAGGAAGGATTCACCCATCTAGGGTTTTTTGATATTTGACATCTATTTTGCATATATTTGGTATGTATAATCATAGTTTTAGGTCTGATTTATAGAGCAGAAATCTGGGCATATGTTTGGCATGTTTGAGCCCAAGAATTCATTGTAAAATCAGTCCAGAATATTCAGATTTGTAACAGCAGAAGTTACCTACAGGAAATCAGATTTGTATGTTGCATTTGGATGCCCTATATCTTGTGTTTCTCGGATTTCATGTTTGATATGAATATTAATTGGTAGCATCACTTGGCATGTTTATTAGGGTTTGAGCAGAAATAAAAATCAGAAATTTAGGGCAGATCCCATTGGGATATTACAAACATGCATGACGGGAATTTTGGCCTGAAGAGTCACTAGGCAGTTGAGTCTGTCTGATGAATTTGATCCAGTATTTCTTTGACGTATGGTTATGAGCTTCCCATCTCTTAGTTAGGATGGTTACAGCAGAGCTGGCCATTACATGAATTAATGAGCATAATTCCCAACAAGATGTCAATGGTGAAAGGTGTTGTTGCAACAGGTTTTGTGATGGCAATCTTCCAGTCCTCACCTTGAGGATTCTTTTGGATTGCTCATGTACCCCTCCTAGTGCTCGAGTAAAATTACATTACATTCTAACCTTGGGGAAATAAGTCTTTGGCTTCCAAGTTCCATGTGTGTATGCAGGCATATGGGAGGTAGTCCATATCTTTTTTAGGACAGGTTTTTAAGAATGCTGATTTTGGCATTGTCTAGGCACTTTGAAGACCATTATGTGATTGAGATTTAAATTCCCAGTCAACCTATAGCAACTTATTTCTAATATTATCTAAGAAACTATTCATTGCAAATGACTACAATTTTGAATTTTGTTTTTCTAAGATGATATAACGTCATAAATCATGGCCAAACGTTCAGAAGATCCCGACTTCTTACAAACAGTTGAGCCAGCAATGCTAGAAATTACAACTGTTTCAGCTGAATATCTTCAATAGCTATATTATTAGAGAATCTAGCAATGATGCATGAAATAATTAGATTTTAACATGAAAATTCTCAAAATTAGAATCTTCTCGGCTTAAAAACCCAGACAATTTAAAATTAACTGTAGAAAGACGAAGTTGAAGTCCTTTTCAGTTGGGTCCGCTTTAAAAAACTTTTGTAGTAAAATAATGCTTCCAAGTCTAAAAGTCTTCAGCTTGGTCAAAAGACCAAAACATAGGTTTGAATTCAGAAGAATATGTTTCCTCATTCAAAGCCCATTTAATCACTTGTAATTTGCTGGTATGAACTTGAAGTTAACTTAGTGAATAACTGTTCAAATAGTCATTGTGAACATGTTGGATAACTCAAGGAGGACTGATATCATAGACAACTTATTATTTTTTCATTTAATTGTAGGCTAGGTTATTCTAATCCAGAAGAATATGTCTCCTCATCCAAAGCGTGTCTGGCCACTTACAATTTGCTGTGATGAAGTTAACTTGATTAATAACTGTTGAAACTTGAGATAGTTATTCTGAGCATGTTGATTGATTCAGAATAGGTGAATTGATATCATAGACAACTTATTGTTTTTCCATTAAATTGTTGGCCAGGTTATTCTTATATTAACTTTGATTGGTTGACTGGCTAGTTCTGCTAGAGCATTAATCCTCCATCTGATCTTATTTGTTGTTCATGCAGCTATATACCGTCAGCTCTGGAATGTCCTCTACGATTGAAACTTCCCAATGGGCAAATTTCAGCGACTAATGGATTTATATCTCCTGTGAGTAATGGCTTGGGCTTTTCCAAGATGCTGATTATATTGTTTTGTGAATGAAAATATTTGAGGCATTCAACTTACAATGCCAATCATGCTTTCCTCTTATGTTGTTTCTCAGGGATGGGGTGGTATCATTTTTCTGAATCCTTTGAGTTGTATCAGCAGTACTGTGACTGGCAAGCACCGTAGGCATGAGTTTAATCAAGAGGTTGGAATATTTTCTTACTGTCAAGTGTAAGACCTAATAGATTTTGAATTTTAAGTTTTTCATCCTATTTGCCTTTTGTATCTTCCAGACTTGCACTTTGCATCAATTGTTGCAAAATCTACATCTCATATTGCATGTTGTTGCATAATGCTTTAAATGTAAGAAAAAGGAAAATCACCTTAGTAAGATAGCAAAGTCATGGAATGTTGACATAGGCTTCATGGTTTTAAGTTTTCTACTGAAGCATACAAAATATGTATCAGGAATTTGGACCAGTAATGCAAGTCGTTGTAGGACAAATACGCATGCTGCTAGGCCTTCCACCGACAGCCCCATATGATACCAAGATGCACATATCCAGTGTTTTAGCTAGTCAGACAGGCTTCTCAGATTGGTGAGTTTATCTGTTTTCAATTAAATGTACAGTGTACTTTTATTTTACTATTCTTAAACTGGCATGAATATAAAGGCTTTGGTGTACAAAATATATTTTGATTAAACAAACTTGTGTAAAGATTAAAATCAGATCAAAGCAGACCAAAAACTATTATGAGATTCTATTAGGTTTTATCCAATCTAAACTATATTCAACTTTTGTTATACAATGTTCTCATTTCAAAGTTGGCTGAATAGGAATTTGGGCCATGGCAAAGTGGTCTGTTAATGCCCTTCTATTTTGCTGTTTATGGAAATTATGACACAAACAACACACCTTTGGATGGCATAATGATGCGTGCAGTTCAAATGATTGAAGGATGAGAATTACCGTACAAGAAAGATTGAGATTGTTGAAATCAAGAAAAAATCTGTTTCTGTATTTGTGTGGTTCTTGCTTATAAGAATAAACTTTGTATAATCTGTTCCTAATAAGCACTAATCAAAGAGATTTCAAACTAAAACTTGGACATGCTTTATTTACTGATTCATGTCATCATAAATCTTAAAGGAAGGCAAGTTTTTTCCAACTTGTAATACTAGGGCCTTTGGGGAAAACTCGTTTGGTTCTGATTTCCGTTAAAATCATAACTGCAGAAATGTTGAGAACAAGAGCAGGAAGTCAAGGTGGAATTGTGTTTGTGTTGATTATTTGTTGGTCCTTGATAAATGCTATGTAGTTGCCTTGGTGTTAATGTGAGTGTTAGGGACTAGGCCACCCCACTTTGTTGGTATGTAATGTGATTATATTTTAAAGGTTTAAGCTTTGAAGTTTGAAAACAATGTTTAAATGCTTAAATTTAAAATGTCTTATTAACAGCCGTTGTGTGAGCTATCACCTTGGATCCTTGCTTGAATTAAATGATTTTTTTTGGTGGGCAGTGTTATGTGATAAGGAAGGAATAAATTGATTGGGCACGGGCTCTAACCCGACAACTTATAACCATGGGACAACATGCAGTTTGAAATGTGAGTCAGGGCATAGGAAGTAAAAGTAGGTTTTATTTTCATTTTTCTTGTTGGATTTTTGGTGTGCTGCCATCAAGGAAACGGGCAAAGCAATGCCCAAATTTCTGCTGGAAGTTAGCATGCAGAGGCATGCATCAAGGGCTCCCGGTTACATTTTCAGTGCCATTATGAGGCCATTTATTGTCAGCCTAAAGTCTAGAAATTTTCGTAGGGTTTTGGTTGATCTTAAAATGGAAGTTCTTGAGGGTTTTAGGGTGTGATGCTTGCATTTGGAATGCTTGGGCTTGAAGGCCACAAGCTGCATAAAGTGACAGAACTTGTTGAGATGGACTTGTTGGTCCTGTGCATTGGGTTTTTTATATCATTGCTGCTGTTCTTATTGGAAGTTTTTTGGGGATTTGTTGAAGCTTTTAGCTTGACATTTTGGCTGTCTGTTCTACTTTTGGTTGCTCTCTTTCCAGTGAAGTCATTGGAGTGAATTCTTTGGCCAAAGGTAAGTGGAATAACTTGATGTGTATATACATTTCTATCTTGTGTAATGGGCTGAGTTTTGTCATTTGCTAAATAAAAGAAGGAATGATGTAGGACTATGTTGATTGCATTTGAAATTTATGTTGCAAGAGTTCGAAGGGAGCTGTTATAAATCTGTTGATATGATTATTACTGTTTTGGGTATTGTTATTGTATATTTTGGGTGAAGAAAGGATGAAGAAAGATATTTACTTGTTTTGCTGAAATTGTGTTGTGAAGCTTTCAACTTGTTAAGCTTCATTGTGTTTCTTATGTGTTGAATCTCTCATTGCTATTTTTATCTCTTTTACATCTGCATTCGATGGGGAATTGGCATTGTTAAATGGCAGTTATAATGCTATTGTTTGGGGAACCATGGGCAGGATTAATGCCTTGTTTGTACACCCAATCTGAGACATCTTAAGGGATGTAACTGTTCAGATAGTTGTATTTGTTTTGTTAATTTAGACGTTATATCTTTGAAGTTGATTAATATGGATCTACTACTGTATGAATATTGTGATGGGTAAATAGTGATTGTGTTACAAAGAAACCCAATTTGTTACTTTGTGGAGTCAAGGCTTGATTGTGGTATTAATCAATGAGATAGAAATCCTGTCATGGGACTCAGATAAGAGAAGGGATAATACAAGTTATGTATTGTAGATGAATTGTTTGTTGATGTATCATGGTGATATCTGACAGAACTTTGTGGTACTATATCTGTCATAATGACAGGATTGAACTTTTTCATCGAGTAGGAAGATGTGATTGTGTGCATACTTAAAAGTATGGTGCATGCAAAACCCCTGCATTAAAGTTGTAAACAACTTGGGCATCTACTCTGTGTGTTAGTTGCCAGATAGTCATGGGCACTTCGACAACCCACAAGGAGTTCATAGTGGCAATTATTGTTTGTGAGAATGAAGTGGATGCGATTAGTGTTAGTTTGCCCCCACCCTTGGATTGGGGTGGTGTCTTCATTCAACCAACAGTCGATGGATGAGGTGGAAAGGGCCACCATTGTTGGGGTTATCTTACCCACTCCTATCCAACATTGAGACTTCAGTTTGGAGGTGTCATTCAGATTCTTATTGCTTATGTTTCTTTAAAGACTTAAAGGAGAACTTGATGGTTTTTACTCTAGGCTGTACTATATTGTAATCGTGGGGATGTAAATATGTTGTGTTGTATAAGATGCTTAGTTGTAAATTCTATGTCCAGATTTAAATGAATGTCAAGTGAGGATAGAGAATTTAGTTTATTGTGTTCAGACTTATATTAGAGGGTCAAGCACTTGAGTATGAACTCCTGTATGTACTTATTTGATGTAATTAAGGTTCAATAGTTTGAAAGATAAATTGTTAAATTGAGATTTGGGAGATAAAGTACAGAAGTAATGATTTTTGAGTATTTGATAGATGAGATGCTAAGATTAAGATATGGCTGAATTTCTGTGTGGCTGTAACTGCTTAAAACCAGGGATACACAGGAACGTATCCCCAGACTTATTCTGGGATTCTCCATCCCTGTAATGTTTTGGGGACTCGAGAACGCCTTGAAAATGTCCCTGATCTCCCAATTTGCACCCTGTATGTCCCAAAAATGGTACCAAAACGCTTAGAAACGTCTGGGGATGGCTGGCTGTCCCCATACAAGACGCTTTTAAAAAAAAAAAAGGACAAATAGGAGCAGGAATAAAGCTGTAGTCCGCATCGGATTAGCAAAAAGAATAACTAGTATCTTCATCGCAAAAATTGAAATTTTGAGATAAACATGTACAAGCTGTTGACATGCTTCTTTATTTACATCTGGCACAGAGGTGGTTGCACGCATCTGGCATGAAGAAGCATCAGAGAAATAAAGTGCACGAGCTGGAATGTGCAAATCCTTGCACATAGGATGGGGATTGCACGATGAGTGTGAAGGAGGAGATTGCATGCAGAAATAAGTCTAACACTAAAATAGAAGAGTGCGTGAAGCCCACACATGAGAGCATGATTGGAGGGTGCGCTTGTGTAGCCTGCAGCATTAGTGTGATGGCAAAATAGGAGAAATGGAGCAATGGATGCATAGATTGTCAGTGGCCTTGAGCCATGAGTCAAGAAAATGAGTTGGCAGCTATAAGAGAATGGATCACCTATGGGAAAGCAATGTTAGGAGAGAATGATAGAGGCAGTGGAGAGAAAACCATGTAAGCAAGAATAGAGCTGCAGAGTAACTAATTGCAGTCCATGGGAGGGCAAAATGACAGCAGAGGCATTTTGTCAGTGGCCTTGAGCCACGAGTCAAGAAAATGAGTTGCCAGCTATAAGAGAATGGATCCCCTATGGGATAGCAATGTTAGCAGAGAATGATAGAGGCAGTGGAGAGAAAACCATGTAAGCAAGAATAGAGCTGCAGAGTAACTAATTGCAGTCCACGGGAGGGCAAAATGACAGCAGAGGCGTTTTGGACGCCAAAGAGACAATGTAATGTCCCCATTTCCTGAGCTATGGCAGACATGGGTATTTAGCTTATTTTATTCCCATAAGCTAAATAATGGAGTTATAAGGGAATAATAATTAAATTAATTATTTTAAAATTGTCTATTTTAAATAAATATCAAAAGGATAACTTTTTTAGAGTGAACTTAAGTTGTCCCCTTTTTATGACTTAAAGTGACTTTAAAAAAACATGTGCTAAATTGCCAAAAGGGGTGGCTGGATTTCTTGGCGCTTATTGGCTCATGCTTTAGGGTTTTATTTGGGACCCGTGGATTAGGAGGTGGAGTTTCAAGGGTGGAGATTCATTCATCTTTTTAGAAGATGTTATATAACCCTTTTGAGGCTCCTTTTTGGTCATTATGTGTTGGTGATTTTCTTGCTACAGCTGCTGCAACTTGGCTTGAGGACTGAAAACCCTTGAGTATCCCTGATTTCGGTGAGACATATGGGCTCCCCCTAGTCAAAAGAGTGTTTCGGAGAAAGGACTTCAATCAGTGATTCCCTAGCACATTGGTTTTTCTGGGCTGCAACTATTGATCAGGTTTGGGAGGCTAATCTGGGTCTGAAACTCAGAATACAGGGGCAAGTTTGGGACTGGTACAGCTGGAAATCTTCATATTCTGGGCGTTTTTTCTGAGGACAGCGCTAGAAAGGCAAGAAATCAGACTTAGCACTGTCTATTTGGAGAACCCAGTACCTCTAGGTGGGTGGGCTGGGGTTTGAGCACAAACCTGAGGTATTTTTGTATCAAAACATGCATGTTGCACCTAGTTTAATGACTGAAATTTTGAAGGATATTGCTGTACTGTTTGTCTGAAATTTTCTGGGCTGTTAAAATACATTTCTGGGTTATTTAGAGTGCATTTTCAATTACTTTTCTTACTCAGAAATCGATAAAAGCAAAAAGCAGAATCTTATTGCATATTTCTGGAGGAATTTTTGTTATTTTATTATCCCTGTTTGTGGGGATATTACAGTGGTATCAGAGCTGTAAGAGCTTGGCAGCCTGTTTGGGTTGACTGCATGCGGGGAAAAGGTGGTCATTACTTGGGAACCCAACAAAAAATCATGACTGGCAGCGATCAGCCATCATCCCCAAGTGAAGAGGCAAAACACATGCTCTCAGAAATGCTAAGGCAGCTGAAATTGAACAATCTTTATCTAAGTCAGCTGGCTCAAAACACAACAAATGGACAAAATTTTGTACATGCAGAAAGAGGGGAAAGCAGCAAGGCTGCAGAAAACAGTGAACATTTTATTAATAAATCTACAGGTTCATCACAGTCCAGACCTTTCATGCCCACTTTTATACAAGAGGTGGAACCTACACAAGAGGAAACTATGGAAGAAAATGAGGATGTGGTAATATTAGCCAAGTATCAAGCTTTAGGGGCAGATTTTCAATCAGCCATCTCCTTTAGGGACTACTTGGAGGTCACTAAGCGCACAAAACCAAGGCAAAATCGGAA
The DNA here is from genome assembly GCA_027924645.1 of Cunninghamia lanceolata. Taxonomy (NCBI): domain Eukaryota; kingdom Viridiplantae; phylum Streptophyta; class Pinopsida; order Cupressales; family Cupressaceae; genus Cunninghamia; species Cunninghamia lanceolata. The sequence continues at coordinate 1,650,478 of BSBN01000405.1, forward strand.
TCAAGGGTAGCAAAATTATGGGTTGCAGAAGAGGTTGGGACAACTATCCCTACCTAGTTTTGATGGATCATCCAAGTGCATAGCTAGAGCTTGGATTCAGAAATTGGACACTTATCTTGCCTTGAATCAGATGAAGGAGATTGAGGCCATCAGGTTTGCTACCCTTCACCTCGAAGGAGCTGCACATGAGTGGTGGTATCATGGGTTAGTAACCCAAGGACATGGAGCAATAGTTTCCTATGATCAGTTTTGCACTACATTGATGGAATGGTTTGACCGAAAGGACTCAGAGGCACACTCCCGAGAGTTAGCTCAGTTGAGGCAGATTGAGACACTTGATGCATATATTTCAGAATTTCAGCGATTATCTGTTATGGTTTCTGATGTGACCGAGAAGAGGTTGACTTCTTGGTTCATAGATGGTTTGTCAGAACCTCTCAGGGGTTGGGTCAAAGCTTTTGATCCACCATCCTTGCAAGATGCTATTAAGCGTGCAAGGAATATGGAGTTATCTACACCCCAGGCTAGGTTTCCTAGCAAGTTTCCGCAGAGATCTTCATCACAGAATTGGCCACAAAGGAAGGACAAGAAACTTGAATATACTCGACCAGCGGGAGAGATATCTAAGCTAGTTGGTGGGACATCTCGTGATTTTAGGGATGAGTTGAGATGAAAGAGGCTTTGTTTTGATTGTCGTGAGCCTTGGACGCCTAGACATAAGTGTAAGAATGGGGGCAAAGCCCATTGGATTGAGGTTTTCGAGGAGCCTAGATGATGAGTTGGAGGAGACCCATGTTCACGGTGAACAACAGGATTAGGTGGATGAGGAATCAGACATAGATGAGCATCATGATGATTTGACCTAGGTGGATGTTACATTCGCAACCCTCACTACCACTCCTATTTTAATGCCTTCAGGGTTAAGGGCGTTATGCAGGGACAGCGGGTTATTGTGTTGATTGATAGTGGGGCTACCCACAACTTCATTGATTCGTCCTATGTGAAGAAGAGGGGCTTGCAAGTTGAGGTGTTGCAAGGTGTGACCCTTGGTCTCCTTGTTCAGCGCTGTGCTACGGTGGTTTGCGACAAGGGCTTAACCGCCTCCTGTGCTTGTTAAGTCAAGTGGTTGTATCGGGCATTAATAGGTTGATCGTTTGGTGCAACGGCAACTAACAATTGGTATCAGAGCCGAGGTCACGGGTTCAAACCCAGCGCTTGTGCTGAGGAGGGGATTGTTGCAAGGTGTGACCCTTGGTCTCCTTGTTCAGCGCTGTGCTACGGTGGTTTGCGACAAGGGCTTAACCGCCTCCCGTGCTTGTTAAGTCAAGTGGTTGTATCGGGCATTAATAGGTCGATCTTTTGGTGCAACGGCAACTAACATGAGGAGCATGATGGTTTTAGAGTGCGGATAGCGAGTGGCACGATGTTGCGTTGTTCTAATCGTGTTCCACAGTTGAGTATGACCTTGGGTAATTACACCCTCACTGATGACTTTTATGTGGTGGATATTGATGATACCAATGTTGTGTTGGGCGTCCAGTGGTTGCATTCTATAAGTCCATATGTCACGGACTTTAAGACTATGCAATTGAGTTTCACAGCAGATGGTCGGAAGGTGGTACTACGTGGCTTATCTTCAGATGCTCCTAGGATCATTTTAGCTAAGAGGATGGAGAGAGTTTTGCGGCATTCAGAGGCTGAATGGGCAGCGTAGTGTTTCATTTTAGATAAGTCTACCGATACAGGGCAGTAGGGGTATCATATTGACATACAACGTTTATTGGACAAGCATAGTGTGGTGTTTTTAGATCTACCGCATGGTCTACCTCTAGATTGTGGCTTTGAGCATGTTCTTGAGCTTGTGGATAGCAAGTCAGTCGTTACGGATCCCTATCGTCATCCTAAACAATTCAAGGATGAGATTGAGAAGATTATTAGAGAGTTGTTGGATGCAGGACACATACGGCCTAGTTCTAGTCCTTTCGTTTCTTCTGTTGTCTTGGTGAAGAAGAAGGATGGTACTATGCGGATGTGCATTGATTATCATGCACTAAATAAGAAGACCATCAAGAATAAGTATCCTATTCCGCGTATTAATGAGTTGATGGATGAGCTACATGGAGTGGTCTACTTTTCCAAAATAGACCTTCGCTCAGGATACCATCAGATTCGAGTTCGGGAGCAGGATATACACAAAACAACTTTCAGGTGTCATTATGGTCATTTCGAGTATTTGGTGATGCCCTTTGGATTAACAAATTTGTGTTGGTTTTCTTTGATGGCATTTTAATATATAGCAAGACGTTAGAAGAGCATGTTCGACACCTTGATGAGGTATTGAGTATCTTAGCAGCAAATTCTCTTTTTGCAAAAGCCTCTAAGTGTGAGTTTGGCATGACTGAGTTGTTGTATTTGGGATATGTCATTGGGAATGGTGGAGTGAAGGCACATAGAGAGAAGATTCAAGCTATACTTGACTGGCCACCACATAAGAACGTGTCACAATTGAGGGGTTTCGTTGGTCTATGCACATACTATAGACGGTTTGTGAAGGGGTTTTCTTCATTAATTTGACCAAGAAAGATGCTTTCATGTGGATGGATGAGACTCAAAGAATCATGGATCATCTTAAGAAGATAATGAGTACTTGTCCTATTTTAGCTTTACCAGATTTCTCTAAACCTTTTGTGGTTGAGTGTGATGCATCCGGTATTGGTATTGGGGCTGTTTTGATGCAAGACAAGCATCCCATTGCTTATGAAAGCTGAAAATTGAATAAAGTTGAGAGGAGGTTCTCTACCTATGATAAAGAGATGTTGGCAATCATGCACGCACTTGAAAAGTTTCGTCAATATCTTGTGGGTAGCAAGTTCATAGTGAGGACTGATCATAATAGCCTCAAGTACTTCATGGAGCAAAAAGGATTAAATGAGAGACAACAACGTCGGGTAAGTAAGCTACAAGGGTATGATTTTGACATTGAATTTGTCAAAGGTAAAAATAACGTTGTTGCTGATGCATTGTCTAGAAATCCTACATTTTGTTCACTTACAGAAATTTCGGCCTCTTGGAAGGATCACATACTAGCTGAATATTCAAAGAATCAGCATACTTGTGATGTTTTAGATGGTAAGATTGATGATGAGAGATATAAAGTGCTGAATGATATCATCTATTACAAGAATAGAATCTACTTAGTGCTTGAAAGTAAGCTAAAGCATAAGATTCTTACTGCTGTTCATAACAATCAGCTTGCTGGTCATCCTAGTTATTTGAAGACATACAGGTACATCCGTGAAAGATTTTCATGGAAGGGTATGAAGGATGATGTTCTTAAGCATGTGAGGGAGTGCATAGAATGCCAAAGGAACAAGGTTGAAGTTTCTTTTCCAGCAGGGCTGCTACATCCACTTCCAATTCCCAATCAAAAGTGGGAACAAATATCGATGGATTTCATTACAGGGCTGCCCAAGGTGAATGGTAAGGAGTGTATTTTTGTTGTGGTGGATAGACTTACAAAATATGCTCATTTTATGCCAATGTCTTTCGAATTTAAAGCACCACAAGTTGCTAGTCTGTTTTTTGAACAAGTTTTCAGATTTCATGGAGTGCCAAAGAGGATTGTAAGTGACAGAGATCGCATATTCATTAGCACTTTTTGGCAAGAGTTGATGAAGTTGGCTGGAACGGAACTTGACCACAGCACTAGTTATCATCCTCAAACGGATGGTCAAATAGAAATTGTTAACAAATGGCTTGAAGGTTACTTAAGGAACTATGTTTTGGGATGGCAAAAAGCATGGGCAAAGTGGTTACATTTGGCAGAATTCTGTTACAACACTACATATCATAGAAGCATAGGTATGACACCTTTCAAAGCTTTGTATGGTTATGAAGCTTCTACATTTGTGGGTCTGGTTTTTTCTGATTCTAGAGCTCCAAAGGCTCTTGAGTGGGCAAAAGAGAATCGAGACATCCTTAAGGCACTAAAGGATAATATTCAGATTGCACAAGAACAACAGAAGAAATATGCTGATTGCCATCGAGTTGAGAGGTCTTTTGAGGTGGGAGACTTGGTCTTTGTGCGCCTTCAACCTTATAGACAATCTTCATTGAAGATAAGTGGAGCATAAAAGCTTAAACCAAGGTTTTATGGGCCTTTCAAAGTGACCAAAAGAATTGGTGAAGTAGCATATGAGTTGGAGTTGCCATCAACAAGTAAGATTCACAATGTATTTCATGTGTCATGCCTCAAAAAGGCCCTTGGACAGCATGTGATTCCTTCAACAGAATTGCCTCCCATGGATGAAGAAGGTAAATTGGTACTTACTCTAGAAACAATTTTGCAAGTAAGGGAGAAAAGGTTGAGGAATAAGGTAATTTTTGAATATCTTATCAAATGGCAAAACTTACCTTTAGAGGATGCAACATGGGAAGGAGAGGAGATTCTTAAGCATCCTAGTCTTCAAATGCTTAAGGACAAGCATTCTTTGGGTGGGGAGGAACTGTAATGTCCCCATTTCCTGAGTTATGGCAGACATTGGTATTTAGCTTATTTTATTACCATAAGCTAAATAATGGAGTTATAAGGGAATAATAATTAAATTAATTATTTTAAAGTTGTCTATTTTAAATAAATATCAAAAGGATAACTTTTTTAGAGTGAACTTAAGTTGTCCCCTTTTATGACTTAAAGTGACTTTAAAAAAACATGTGCTAAATTGCCAAAATGTTGGTGATTTTCTTGCTACAACTGCTTCAACTTGGCTTGAGGACTGAAAACCCTTGAGTATCCCTGATTTCGGTGAGACATATGGGCTCCCCCTCGTCAGAAGAGTGTGTTTCGGAGGAAGGACTTCAATCTGTGATTCCCTGGCACATTGGTTTTTCTGGGCTGCAACTATTGATCAGGTTTGGGAGGCTAATTTGGGTTTGAAACTCAGAATACAGGTGCAAGTTTGGGACTGCTTCAGTTGGAAATCTTCATATTCTGGGTGTTTTTTTGAGGACAGCGCTAGAAAGGCAAGAAATCAGACTTAGCACTGTCTATTTGGAGAACCCAGCACCTCTAGGTGGGTTGGCTAGGGTTTGAGCACAAACTTGAGGTATTTTTGTATCAAAACATGCATGTTGCACCTGGTTTAATGACTAAAATTTTGAAGGATATCGCTGTACTGTTTGTCTGAAATTTTCTAGGCTGTTAAAATACATTTATGGGCTGTTTAGAGTGCATTTTCAGTTAATTTTTTTACTCAGAAATCTATAAAAGCAAAAATCAGGATCTTATTGCATATTTCTGGAGGAATTTCTGTTATTTTATTATCCCTGTTTGGGGGAGATATTACAGACAAGGGGCAGGAGGTGGGATTTTTGAAATCTTGAGTGGCTATTTAAGTAGAGTGGGGCAGCAAAAATTGGGTTTTGGGATGGGAAGTCGAGTTTGGGGTTTTTGGTGGAGAAGGCCTTCAGAAGACGAAGTGAGGGAAGAATTAGGAAGGCCACGTACATGCGGCCTTTTAAATATCTAGAGCCAAAGTGCTTATTGTGTAGAAGGCACAACACATTATAATTTAACTAAGTTACCAAATCGGAATTGGGTACAGGTACGTCGATCTGGCAAATTTTTTTTCAGGGTTTGGGTATGTTCGTACAAAAAACATATATATATATATATATATATATAGCCAAAAGACAGAATTAACTTTAGAATACCATATATCATGCATATGCTAAACAAAACCATTACAAATTTCAAATTTTGAAATATAATATATTAATTCGATATCCAAAGGATCAAAGTTCAAACTTGAATGTTGTGATAGATAATCATTGTTCAATATTAATATAATACAATTATTAATCAGCATCATATGAGTCATCATTAAGGCCAAAATCATCATCATTAACACAATGTGATGATGCAAATAAATTAGGAGAAGCACATGGGACCCCACTTCCACTCGCACTAAAAGTATGCTGGCTATTGGACTCCTCAAAAGATGAAGATTGTGTAACAAAAGAAAGATCCAATTCAATTCACTCTAGGTTTACATCCCACAACGTTTTTGCCCCTTCCTTGTAGTCATCATCTTTGTGAGTAAGAAGTTGCAAGTTGGAATGCATGTAAAATAGCTCGTTTGCTTTACTTCATGCTAGTCGGTTGCGCTTCACTGATTGGATGAAGGACTATGTACTCCAATTCCGTTCATATGAAGAAGAGCTAGCAACCTATTGAAGCAAAGGGAGCTCTCGTTAGAGTTCTAAAATTAATAAATGGTGAATCAAACTTCAAATTTGAAAATAGTAATTTTTAAAATGAAAAAAATCAAATTTAGAGTGTGGGTAAAAATTTGCGATAAAACTTTGATTGCAAGAACTTGAAGGTGTGGCAATTTATGGCCATGGAGGTACCATGACACATGAGCTTTTAAATTTTGGTTTGTTGTTTTGTTTGTTTCCTTAGTTGATGGTATCAGCCTCTTTGAGGTAGTTCCTTTGGTTAAAAGAATTATTGGGGAAGTTAGAAGCCCTGGCGCCTCCAGTTGTTCCTGTTGCCAAAAGGTAAGAAGTTACAAACTGTCGGGAAGTAAGAAGTTACAAAACTGCCAAGGAGAAGTTGAAAACAAGTTACACGGCAAGAAGGGAGAGGATAATCGAAGAGGATATTAAGGAAATATGAGCTTGGGTTGTTTTAGGAGGGGCGTCATCTAAGTAGGGGATTAGTTCCCACGGGAAAAAAATAGGACGAATGGAATGGTGAGAGTTGGTTAGCATGGAAAAGTGACCCTCGAGCAGATGAAGAGGAGCGAACAGAGGGAAGTAACGGATGGGAGACGGGTAGCAAAGAATGCATCATAATAGAGGAAGATATAATAAACAAGGGGATCGAGTTGTTGGAGAGAGATGGAGAGAGACGTCGGTACCCTAAATGGGAGGAGAGAACAATGGTCATGAAGAGCAGCTGACATCGTAGTAGAAGACAGGGAGGAAAGGTATCAACCGTAGGAGAGAGGAATCAGACTGTGAGAAAGTCTGGAACAGCAGATTATGTAAATGACTATTAAGTTTGATAATTGAGTATTTATTTTCTATGCATGGTCAAACTGGTGACCATCGAATGAGTTTTGTTGTATGTCTTGTAATCGTAGTTGAACAGATCCCATTAATATTATACTATTGGAGAGCTTTGTTTCTGTTGTTTATGTGAATGAATGAAATTTATCTATGTTCTTGTCATTGTGGTGTGAGAATGTTGCCATTAGTTTGGTATCAAAGGGTTGATGCATGCGAGTTTGTCATCAGATTGGTATTAGAGCCTAAAAGATCTGGGAGAGTCTAAAAAACGATCCGAGACGGAAGTTTGACAGGTTAATAAGAACCTGGGTACCAAAAGACTGGGTAGAGGAAAAGGAGAGAAGCCCTAGGTGAGGTATCGAGAAGATGCAGCAATATGCCATAAAAGAAAGCCTCAGGAAGAAAGATAAAATGAAGTTGAATGTGGAGCAGCAAAATGCAGAGTGGGATAAAGAAATAGCAGAGTTGAGAAGAGATTTAGAGAAGTGTAAGCAGTGGCTTGAGGAAAGAAGCCAAGAATATGGTTGGTGTTGGCCAATGAAAAAGAAGTTGAAGTGGCCTGTGAAGGTGATTGTTAACAAAAGAAGAAGGCGGAATATGGCTGCCTTGAAAAGAGAAGATGGAAAAGGTTTGAATAGCCGAGAGTTGCCAAGTGAGCAACGGGCACCGGAAGAGGTGAAGAAAGTTCTCATTGGGGAGAACATAAGGAAACACAAGAAAGAGTAGAGAGGAGAAGCAGATGTTAGAACAGTAGTGAAATGCAAAGAAATGCATGGTGAAGCAGTTACAGAGATGGCGTTTGAAGAAGGTGCAGCAAGTGCAGAAGATTTGTGGGCACAATTTTCAGTGATAGAATAGGAGTGGATGGAGAAGCTTGCTAGGGAAGGTATGAAGAAAAATGGGACAGCGAAGGATACAAAGATGAAGTGGGTAGCCGATGATAAAGAAGCTATTGCAGTGAAAAAGGAAGAGGTAAATTTATTGGTCTTAAATAAGGATATTGTTTCATTTTCATTTGTTATGTTGAATGTTGAGAAGTCTGGGAACAAGTATGGAGGAGTATATGCAGATTTTAGTATAGATGTTGTGGGTTGTAATGTGAATGATAAAACCAAGGATGATAAAGGTGAGAAGTTGAACATTATAGCACAGGATCAAAAGGTAAATTTGTTGGCAAATTGTGAAGATGATGTTTTATTTCCAATTGAGATGATAAAAGTTCCAGAATGTGCAGCAGAGTATAGGATAGTAAGTGTTGATTTATATAAGAATGTCGATGATTTTGATGAAGTTGAATGATAGATGTCAAGGGTGAAGGAGTTTGAAGAAGAAAATGAGGAGATCATTAATCTCTACACAATTGTTCATATTGATTTGCATGTGAATGTGTGGGCAAGGAAACTTTGGCGAAAGAAGACGAAAAGTGAAGAGAAGAATAGCGCACAACAATGTTGGAGAAGCATGGCAGTTGTTCCAAAACGATTTTGGAAGAAGCGGAAGAAAACAAACGAGGAATAATTCTAATACTGACCTCATGTGCAGGAGCACATGCTTTCTTTTGTCTCATGGGGAGCCCGATGCAGGAGCTTTTAAATTTTGGTTTGTTGTTTTGTTTGTTTCCTTAGTTGATAGTATCAGCCTCTTTGAGGCAGTTCCTTTGGTTAAAAGAATCGTTGGGGAAGTTAGAAGCCCTGATGCCTCCAGTTGTTCTTGTCGTCAAAAGGTAAGAAGTTACAAACTGTCGAGAAGTAAGAAGTTACAAAACTGCTAGGGAGAAGTTGAAAACAAGTTACACGACAAGAAAGGGAGAGGATAATCGAAGAGGATATTAAGGAAGAATGAGATCGGGCTGTTTTAGGAAGGGTGTCATCTAAGCAGGGGATTGGTTCCCACGGGAAAAAAAGAGGACGAAGGGAATGGTGAGAGTCAGTTAGCACAGAAAAGTGACCCCCGAGCAGATGAAGATGAGTGAACAGAGGGAAGTAACGGATGGGAGACGGGTAATAGAGAACGCGTCATAACAGAGGAAGATATAATAAACAAGGGGTTCGTGTTGTTGGAGAGAGACATCGGTCTCCTGAATGGGAGAAGGAGAGAACGGTGGTCATGAAGAGCAGCTGACATCGTAGTAGAAGATAGGGAGGAAAGGGATCAAACGTAGGAGAGAGGAATCAGACTGTGAGAAAGTCCGGAACAATAGATTATGTAAAAGACTATTAAGTCTTTGATAGTTGAATATTTATTTTCTGTGCATGGTCGAATTTGTGACCATCAAATGAAAGTCTTGTTTTATGTCTTGTAATCGTAGTTGAACAGATCCCATTAATATTATACTGTTGGAGAGCTTTGTTTCTGTTGTTTATGTGAATGAATGAAATTTATCTATTTCCTGTCATTGTGGTGTGAGAGTGTTGCCATCAGTTTGGCATCATCATACCACCAAGAGTGGGCATCCTTCCTATACTTGTCGTGGAGAGTAGAAACACTTTGCCCCGTAGAGGCTGCAAAATCAGCAAATTCCGTCCTAGTTGCATCCTCCATATCAGGTTCAGGGAAGAGTTTAATAAGTGCTTTACTAAACACTTCATTAACTTGTGAATCGCGGCATGGTGGCAGTGTTGTCAGCATAGCAAGGATCTCTTTGGTATAATATTTGGGAGTCAATGCAAAGGTAAGAAGATGGATTGGGGTGGTCATTTTGTTCCACCTCTCAACACAAATTGACTACATCTCTTTGAAAAAAGTTTATTCGGGATCTTGCTTTTTTGCATTAATGATGGACTTCATCTTTTCAATCCTTGAGTCAATTCCATCGTAAACCTCTCCCAAACGTTGCTTATCCATGTCAGTAAAGTGGATAATACTCATGATGGGCTCGATGAAACTAAGAAGATATTCCATGCGATCCCACCAATTTTTGTCTAGAATCGTTTGCTTTACATTTGCTGTCCTCTCATTGTTGGATTGCCTCCATATGGACCAAGATTGGTTGATGACCATGCTAGAAAGCGCCTCTTGCACCTTCACAAGTCGTCTCAAGACGATTGTGTTGGATGCAAATCTGGTCTCAACAACCTATTTCAAAAAAAAAAAAGAATGCATACTTAATTTTTAAAAATAAATTACTAAAGTTAACATAAAATTAAAAAAATAATAAATTGCATTGTTTTAATTAACTTCAATAGTTGTAATCACGAGAATGATCTAAAAATGGCTTGTGACATGTAGTGGTTTGTGATGAACATTTGGATCTCTTTGGCCTCAGCATAGACTTCTTTGATCCAATCTATTTTTCTACACAACTTTTGTAGCATGAGGTTGAGTGAGTGGACAGCACAAGGTGTCCAAAATATATGTGAGAATTGTGTCTCAACCAACATACCAATTGCTTTGCAATTCTTTGCGTTGTCCGTTATGACTTGGACAACATTTAGAGGACCCACTTCCTATATGCACTGTATAAGGATGTTAGCAATAAATTGTGCATCCTTCACCTGTGCCTCACAATCCACGGCTTTAAAAAACATTGCCCCTTTAGGGCACACTGCAATCACAGTGATTAACAGCCTATTTCTTGCATCCTTCCATCCATCGGAAATGATGGACACCCCTGTTTCTTTCCATGAGGCCCTAATGGGAGCCAATGAACTATCTATATGTTTGACCTCCTTTGTCAATAAGGTGGAGCGCACCTTCTCAAAACCTGGCCTTGTGTATCCTTTTGGAGCTTCATTTACTTTTCTTAGCATAACTTGCCAATACGGTGATCGAACAACATTGAAGGACAAACCATTTGCATAGAGGCGTCTTTTAATGGTTTGATCAACAATTTCTCTAGCATCATTTTAAATGCCCTCTCTAAAGGGCCCTTTGCTCTCCTCACATCATTGTGCTCTTCTTTCCTATGGAAAAATGGGTGGCTCTCTACAACGTCAGGGACAACAATATGATCTATGGAGAAGCAGGTGGCCTCTGTGACCCTCTTCCTTTGCTCAAACGATGCTCTGTTTTAAGGGAAATTCTTGCATCTGCTTCTTGTTCTTTGATATATTCTTCTATTTTATGCGGTGGGATAGGTGCATCGGGCTTTCTTGGACAAGCTTTGATTCCCTTTCCAGGAATGGGACAGAGATGCGCTTTTACTTGGTTGTAGGAACTTGCATTTGTAGGAACTTGTATACTTCTGATCACATCTACTGTATATCCAAACATATGCCCCTCCACTTGGCACCTACTCTAGCATTTGTACATGTCTCCACAAAGGTGAACTTGGGTCAATGTTGAAGGAGGGTTGGGCTGGTTGGCCGACAGAGCTAGAACTGGTTGCCATTGTCACAATAAACAATGTAACCCCTATGGGCTTGTGGGCTGCAACATTGAACAAATGAATAAACCTCATATAATACTTGAGAATTGAAGTTTTAATAAATTTAATGTATTTAAATATTTTTATGTTTTTTATTATTTTAATCATTCCAAATCCACTGGAATTTACATATCAACATAAATTTAATGTATTTGAATATTTGTTTAGGAGTAGGATTAACTATGTTCAGAAGTTGGATTGCTAAATCCATTGGAATTTACACATTTTTCATTAACTATAAATTTCAGCTTCTATTCATGTTAAAACAGTTATAAATTTTAGCTTCTATTCATATTAAAACAGTCATAAATTTTAGCTTGTATTTTAACTGGTCATAAAAACAATAAAATTAAAATGAAGAGTAAAACCTATAGTTGTCTATGTTGCTAGTTCGAGTTGGAATATTGGTTAAAGAGATGGCATCTCATCCTTTTTTTCCTACCCCCTGCAGCCTTCAGAAATCATGTTGTGTCGTTCTAGAATATTTTGTTAAATGAATGGCGTCCTATCATAGTTTATCGTGCCGTCAGGGGTTTTTTTCAACAAAAGAAGTCAAAGAAAAGTCAAAAAGCTGCGATCACTTTGGAATCGCCCGAAATCTCCTTGGAATTAGTCACAAGTCACCATGTGGAGATCGGAATCGAATGGAATCATTTGCACTGTTTTAGAAATGCCTCAACCCGAAAAAAGTTGAACCTTGGTCGAATCCACAGGTGATTCCGACTAGGTTTTGATTGCGGGTGTTTCATACTTGGAATCGTCCTAAAATGCCCGCGATTTGGTAACCTAGTAATTTAATCATTATTCCTTCAAATAATGAATGCTTTCCTTTCTGTTGTGTAGTATGTTCTTTTTTGGTGTGCATGAGAGTTAGGGTTCTATAGGCTGCAAGACTTAGACATCCCTTTATAAGTTATATAAATATATTATAATATAAATATTATATTATTATAATAATATATTATAAATATTATATTATAGCTATCTAATGCGTGATTTCCCTGCCTGATATGTCTTCTACCAGTCGTTTCTCTCATCTGAGGATTCAATCAACGAACAATATATATTAAAAATGAAAAATATAAACAAAATCCATAAAAAATGCGGGCTTCGGGGCGGGTTCGCAGTGGGTTCGCTTGAGACGAACCCGTGACGATTTGAGCGGACGCTGTGTGCCCCAGAACGGGATCCAGACCGGACCTAAATTGGATTCGAACCGGACTTGGATCCAACTAGAAACCTAGCAAATCCGGTAACTTAGGAATTTTTAAATAGCCTTCTGAGAGAAAATAGGGAATTTTTAATTACTTTTCATGTGTCATAAAGTGTTGTTACCTTTTGCACCCCGCTCCTAGTGACACTTTATAAACTCATTTTTAAAAAAACAACCTTTGTAATAATAAAAAGTTGTTCTTTTTAAATATAATTTAAAGTTACTTTTTCGAACAACTAAAGTTTAATTATTAAAATATTTCCTTGATTCCACCCCTTTAGCCCATGGGAAACTAAAAAGATAGGCTAAGGGTCTCGAAAAAGCTTACACTTGAGAAGGGGACATGACAGTCCTCCCTTCCCAAAATTGCTTGCTCTCAAGGAATTACAAGTTTGGATGCTGTAGATTTTGCTCCCCTTCCCATGTAGCATCTTCTGGTGGAAGATCCTTCCAACGGATCAAGTACTCTAAAATGGTCTTATTCCTCAACCTCCTTTCCCACATATTCATGATAGTTTCATGAATCAAAACCAACTTGCTTTCATCATCAAGTGAAGGCAACTCTGTTAAAGGATTGATATGCTGCCCAAGTGCCTTTTCGAGGCACGATACATGAAACACATTGTGAAGTTTGCTCTATCACCCACTTCAAAACTCCTATCTAATCTATGCCGATTACCATACATCTTATGCTGATTTTGTGCTTGTTGCAAATTTTCTTTTTAGCTCATTCATAATTTCTTGACTTTGTTGAACCATATCCTTGGCTCCTGGCGCCCTGTTGTCAGAAAGAATCAAATCCACAAAAGATAAGGCATCATAACCATATAGTGTTTTGAAGGGAGTCATACCAATGGAGATGTGATAAGTGGTGTTGTAGCAGCGCTCTACCAAATAAAGCCAACTAACCCATGCCTTTTGTTGTCTCGTGACGTAGTTTCTTAAATACCCTTCAATCCATTTGTTAACAATTTCTATTTGTTCATTAGTTTGTGAGTGATAACTAGTTCTAGGAGTTAATTCCGTACCAACCAACCGGAAGAGCTCCTGGCAAAACATATTAAGGAACCTGCTGTCCTGTTACTCACAATATTTTTTGGCAAACCATGATGTCTGAAAACTTTTCTAAAAATAAAAGAGCAACTTGTGGTGCTCTGAAATCTGATGAAATAGCAAAAAAAAAAAGCAAACTTTGTAAGTCTATCAACTACCACATAGATGCAATCTTTACCTTGAACTCTGGGCAACCCGGTGATGAAATTGAAATGCTTTCCCATTTCTGATTTGGAATGGGCAAGGGTTGCAACAGTCCAGTTGGAAAAGTGTGCTCATTTTTGTTCTATTGACAGACCACACATTTTCTAACATGCTTAAGGACATCATCCTTAAGCCCCTTCCAAGAAAATCTCTCTCTGATTTGCTTGTAGGTCTTGAAATACCCTGGATGAACAGCCAAAGGGTATCATGAACATCATTAAGAATCTTCTCTTTCATCTTAGATTCAGGTACTAAGAATATTCTATCCTTACAAAGAATCAACTCATTCATCACTACATACTTGTCATCTTGCAAATTACCTTGTAAGTTGTTAGAGGCCAAAGGATTTTTAGCATATTCAGATAAGATTTTGACTTTCCAATATGCTGAAATCTCCATCATAGAACACAAATTTGGCCTTCTAGACAAGGTATTAGCCACTATGTTCTTCCCATTGACATACTTAATGTCAAAATCGTAAGCTTGTAGCTTACTAAACTATTTTGCTGCCTCTCATTGAGATCCTTTTGACTAATAAAGTACTTTAGACTATTATGATCAGTTTTAACAACGAACTTCCCTCCAACAAAATATTGTTTGAACTTAGCCAATGCATGCATAATGGCTAACATTTCTTTATCATAGATCGAGTAACTTCTTTCAACTCCCTTCAACTTCCTACTCTCGAAAGCAATAGGATGCTTCTTTTGTATCAAAATTATACCAATACCTTCATCTGAAGCATCACATTCAAGCTCAAATGGCATTGAGAAGTTTGGAATGGCTAATATAGGGCAAGAACTCACCACTTTCGTAAGTTGGTCAAAGACTTGCTGCGCTGTAGTAGACCATGCAAATGCTCCCTTTTTGGTCAAATCTGCAAGTGGGACAGTAAATTGCGAAAAACCCTTCACGAACCTTCTATAGAAGCTGCAAAGACCCATGAAACCTCTCAAATGTGTTAGGGTCTTTGGTGGTTGCCAATCCAAGATGGCCTTGATCTTTTCTTGATCAGCGCTTACACCTTGTGAGCTGATCACATGTCCCAAATAAAGAATTTCAATCATACCAAACTCACATTTGGATGCCTTGGCAAACAAGGATTGAGCTTCTAAAATTCCCAACACTTCATCCAAATGCCTTAGATGCTCCTCCCAAGTCTTATTGTAGATGAAGATATCATCAAAAAATATCAACACAAACTTTCTAAGCTGTTGACTGGAAATTTGATTAATGTAGGACTGAAAAGTAGTTGGGGCATTAGTTAAGCCAAGAGGCATAACTAAGAATTCATAATGCCCATAATGACATCTAAATGTTGTTTTCTGAACATCCTCTTCACGAACTCTGATTTGATGGTATCTAGATCTTAAGTTTATCTTGGAAAAATTGACTGCACTGTGCAACTCATCAATGAGTTCATCAATCCTCGGAATTGGGTACCAATTTTTTATGATCTTCTTATTCAAGGCTCGGTAATCTATGCACATTCGCAGAGTTCCATCCTGCTTTTTTACCAAAACAACTGAAGATGCAAAGGGACTCTTGCTCGGCCTTATGTGTCCCATCTCAAGGAGCTCCTTAATTGCCTTCTCAATTTCTTCCTTATGCCTCTTGTGATGGCAATAAGGAGTAGTGATCATTGGTTTGGCTCCTTCTTTTTGCTCAATAACATGCTCTATCCCTCTATTAGGTGGCCTTCTAGGAGGTATATCATTGAATACCTCGCTATGTTTGTCCAACAAGGCTTGAACATCCACATGATAGTCGTTTTTTCCTTCTAAAGTGGTAGTAGGCATAATCAAGCATTGGGCCGCCCAATCAACTTGACCATGATGAAACATCCTTTCCATCCTCTTTGCTGTTACAACTCTTGCTGTACCATTGACATGCCTTTTAAAACCACCTTCTTGCCATCAACATGGAACTTAAGCTCCATAGTTTCGAAATTTTGCATGATTTTTCCCAATGAATGCAGCCGCTGAACTTCCAAAACATTAGTGCTCCTATGCTAACCACATAGAAGTCATCCTTAACTTCATAGTTTTCCAACATAAGATTCATTTTGGGAATTCTCCTTGTGCAATGAAGAGTTAATCTACTAGTTACCATTACATTAAAACCTTCAAACTCTTCAGTCTTCAACCCTCTTCTTGAAACTACTCCATCAATGAAATTATGTGTAGCACTAGAATCAATAAGTATAGTGATTCTTTGGCCACAAAGCACTCCACAAATCCTGAAAGAATCATACTTTAGAGCCCCCAAAAGTTGTGCTCTGAAATATTCTTCTCACCTTGGTCATCTGTCACATGTTCTTCATTTTCTTCATCTTCAACTTGCTGTTCCAAATTTTCAGAATCTGATTCTTCATCAGAAACCACTTCTATGTAGTGAACTTGCCCCTTTTCGAGGCATCTATGACCAGGGACCCAAGGATCCTTGTAAGTGAAACAAAGTTTCTTCCTTCTCAACTCATTTTTCACCTCATCATCCATTTTTGGAGGCAAACTCTTGTGCTGATTTAAATTTTTCTGAAATGACTTCTTTGAGGGGAAAAACTTCTTTTGAAATCTATTTATTGGAAGAGTAGACTCAAGTACTAAAGCTCTCTTGATGGCTTCTTGTAGAGTTGGAGGGTCAAAAGCTTTGACCAAGCCTTTTAGGGAGCCCGTCAAACCTTCTACAAACAACATAACCAATCTTCTTTCAGTAATATCAGGAATCATGACAACAAGCTTTTGAA
This sequence comes from Cunninghamia lanceolata, assembly GCA_027924645.1. Taxonomy (NCBI): domain Eukaryota; kingdom Viridiplantae; phylum Streptophyta; class Pinopsida; order Cupressales; family Cupressaceae; genus Cunninghamia; species Cunninghamia lanceolata. Next base: position 1,667,134 of record BSBN01000405.1, read on the forward strand.
AACCAGCAATATAACTCTCCACATTACTAAACTGTTTGAGCTGAGCTAGCTCACGGAAGTGCACTTCAAGGTCCTTCCTATCAAACCTCTCAATTAGTCTTCTACTAAACTCATCATATGAGTTTATGAGATTGTGACCTTGAGTGATTAGCCCATGGTACCATCACTCACGAGCAATTCCTTCAAGGTGAAGTGTTGCAAACTTAATGGCTTCATCTTCCACCATTGGTCTAAATGACAAATAGGTATCCAGCTTGTGAATCCAAGGATGAGCCGTGCTCTTACTGCTCCCATCAAATGAGGAAAGCGTCAACTTTCCCAAGGCATTCTAAAAATCTCTTTGATGTGTCTGAGCCCTATGCTCATGTCTAGGCCCACCCCTGGAGACCTCTTTTGGTTCATAAATTGATTCAAGGATAGCTCATTCTGAATATCTTGAGGGAGAGCTTGGTATTCAGCATGGTAAGTAGTGATCTCATCCACCATTGAAACTTCAACTTCTGGATCATGCAGTTCTTCCTCTCATGAGATGAAGGTAGGCTGAAATGGCCTAGCAGTAGAGCCAATAACAGTTCTACTAGCATGGTTATTGTTTTCTGGCTGACTATTTGTCCCTGAGGAGCTTCCTTCACCATTTTGATTCCGAGGCACGTTCATATTTTGGTCGCAAGCCGACCAGAAGCACATAGGTGGCAAAGACGGCCCAAATCTACACCTCTTTGGCAAACAAGTGTGCTGAATGAATGCAGAGCCGCTGGCAGATTACAACGGTATCCGATCAAGCCAAAGTGGCTGATTACTAAGCGGGTCCGATCAATGCCAAAATGAGCTTGAAATGCAGAGGGGTCTAGTGGTGAACCAACCAAGACCTTCTATGTTGAAATGCACACTAATCGGTGGAATACCATTCGATTTTACAATCATATGTGTATGAAATGCAATGCCTTAGGCGGTACTATCATCCGGGGTAACAATAACAATGTAAGATGCATACAGAATGTTAAATGACAGAAAGACCAGCTGCAACACACTGATAATATTATTCTGGTAGAAAAATCAGACTGCTGCACATACATAGATTAGTCCAGAAATCATGGACATCATAAGTAAACTTGCTCACATAGGCTGAGCTAGCAAAGCCACTGAGGCATACTCTGAAAGTTGATGAAGAATGCAAGTATAAGTCTGAAATCACTTTACTCTGCTGATAACACTGGAAAATCAGAACTGAACTATCATTGAAGCTGACAAAACCCTGACAAATCAGACCTGAAATGCAATTCTAAGCTGCCCAAAACTGATATCAAACACTGGTAAACTGCAGTACTGTTGAAAAAAATATAGAACAGCCAAAATATACGTCTATTAATCCCCACTAAAGTAGATTTGGACTGTCACAAGTCCCTTGAAGAGTATTGCTGCAGACCCAGCTGAGGAGCATGACCTGCCCAGGCAGAAGTACGGTTACCACAAGGCTTAGTAAAAACTTAAAATACACACCAAATTATGTGTAGCCTTTATGCTGAAGTGTGGCGGCCTCCACAACTTCCACAAAAGACAAATTAGAGGTAGCGATTCAATAAACTTTTCAAATGCCCTCCTCCTCACTTTAATATGTACGAGAACATGTGGTATGACTCCCTCATCATTTTAATTATCTTGAAAATTAAAAAGTACGGCCTGCCAAAAACTTATGGTACGGCCTACATCAACAATCTTAGACCATAAAAAATGCATTCATCTCTGCTCCAAAATGGTGTGGTTGGGGCAATGGTAGTTGCACAGCCTGCACCAAAATATTTGACCCCTCTAAAAACATAAAATTTGCACTGGAACAACATCAGCAATATATATATATATATATATGAGTTCACCCACACACTAAAAACCATCAGAAATCTCCATGAAGTCAAATTAGAAAACAACAAGAACTCCAAAATCTCACTATCAACACCAAGGTGATTTTTGGGTGAAATCACACAAACCAACTTGGAGGGTTTTCGTCCCCGAAACTGGAATTATTAAAAGGGTTTTCGTCTTCAAGTAATTAGAAGAACTTGAAGTTTTTACTCACCAGGAAACAACTCTTTTGAGCACAAAACCCCTTTAAATAGCCTTTTGAGAGAAAATAAGGAATTTTTAATTACTTTTCGTATTTCCCTCCACCAAATGTCATAAAGTGTCATTACCTTTTACACCCCACTCCTAGCGACACTTTATACTCATCTTTTAAAAAACAACCTTTTTAATAATAAAAATAAGTTGTTCTTTTTAAATATAACTTAAGTTACTTTTTTGAACAACTAAAGTTTAATATTTAAGATGTTTCCTTGATTCCACCCCCTTAACCTATGGGAAACTAAAAAGATAGGCTAATGGTCTCCGAAAAGCTTATGCTCGAGAAGGGGAGATGACATTCATTCAATGCTGGCATTGTAGCAAGCTTGACTGCTATATACCAAAAGATTGGTGTTTAAATATAACCTAAGTTCTCAATCTTACCAACTTTCAAATACTATGTAAAATATGCTTTATCACTCTTTTCAAGCTATAGAATAAAGAGTCCTTATATATCCCACCTTTTTGGGAACCTCAAAATCCATGCCACACCCAACTAGGCACACTGTTCCAATGGAACTCCAAAAAACACTGGTAATTGAATGACAAAACTTTCGCCTTACCACAACTAATCTGCTTTGTTATGTTTCATAGCATAGGTTTTTTTTTTATCTTAGTATTTCACTATTGCATTTGAATGTACTTCTTAAGGCTCATTGAATTACTACTGATCTTAATATAATTTCTATCTTACAACACAAAAGTGAACTTCCATTATAATTTAATGGATTCTTCAAACATCGGGACTGAGCATGAATATTATTTGTCAAAAATTATAGATGAGCAGAGGCTTTGCAATTTCCTATTTCATTGACTACAAGTGCAAATTAGATCTATGAAATTCTTGAGAACAAATTGTTTCCAAATCCATCTTTTAATTGACTCCAAAGATGGTATATTGTTCTTACTTTAGTTAAAGCTAAGTGGTATGCTAAATAATATGAAATATTCTGCCTTATAGATTGAGTTGTTAACCAAACCTTATGTTTGGTATATATTGTAGGGAATTGGATGTTTTGCTTCGTCGTCGTGTAGTTGCAGATGTGGCTTCTTGCTCATTGACTTTGGCATCCCTTTCACGTCTGGTTTGTAATTATCATTGTTTGCAACCTTTTTCTTTTCATTGTAGAAATCTGTAAGTACCTAGGTTTTGTATTTGACTTGATCTATAAGTGGACATTTGTCTTCTCAACTATTTGATAAGTGCCTAGTTTTGACATCTATGCAGGTCAAATCACTTCCTAGCATGGTTATCAAGGATGAAATTGGAGACCAGGTGCAATATTGTTTGCTCTAGTTATACTGTTACAGGTGTTCTTGTTTGTTTTATTTCTATGTAGATTGTTGGCGAGATTAATATTTTATCGTCTTACTCAAGCTAGGAATATTTATTGTTATTTAAACATGTGTATGTGTGTACACTGTATTTTCATTTTATTATTTTGAACATTACTTCATATACCGATAAATATCTTTTGATTGTTTTGAGAGAGATAGTATTTGTGTAACATGATGTTTTTGATATTCTCTATCATGGAGGAATCAATGTGGAGAGTTATTGTATTTATATTAATATATAGTGTATGTTTTGATTTTTTCATCAATGTTAATGTACCACTATTTAGACAATCAAGGACCTATATTACTAGATGGTTTGACCTTTGATCACTCTAGATTCTAATCAATAAGAGAATTATAACGACTTGCCACCTTGAAACAATTCTTCATGAAGAATGCATTTGTATCAACCAGATTAATATTGGTTGTGGTTGTACATACCCTTGAGACCAATGCTTCTAGATTAATTACTTATTAATTTAATATTAGTCAAACTATATTGGTACTCCTTTTTAGCCGATAGGCTTTTATATGTGAGCATTATAGTGCTCGGAATTGTCTCACGCCATAAAAAAAATTCACTCCTGAAAAATTTCTAAACTCGCCGGTTGTTCCTATCGGCGTATTCCTTGAACCTCCTATGGGTGCAATTGCTATTAATAGGATACCTAAACTTAAAGCTTGCACCTACCAGCTTTATGTCCATGCTTTCTCTAGCTTCACAAGTGACTTACCTACCACCCTAACCATCAAGATCATACAACAACTAGGAAAATGCTGATCGGATTGAAAAGTAGACAACTTAGGGTAGGCCATGGCTGTCAAAAGCCAATCCCCTTCCTGATCAAGCTCTAATTTCAGATTTGCAGATTCAAATGAGAAAAATTTGATCTTTGGTTTTCAATGAGAAATTGCAAAGACCTGCTCTGGCCTATCAACCATCATGCTCATAGAACTGTAAAGCTGTCCAAAATTTTCTAACCAAAAATGAATGGTTGATACCTAATGATGGAAACACCACCCCAGGTCAAATTTGTAATAGATGAAATGGAAAACAGCCCATGGCAGCTCAAGGGGAAGGCCTTGATATGCTGATTGATGGGAGCCTTCCAGGCAGCTGAAACATCTAGGCTATGAATAGAAGAGAATTTAGAAACCTGTTAGTTCTCTTGACATCCTCATGATGCTCAAAAGGTATTTCATGGTCATATTCTCTTCAAAACAAGAGAATGATCAGGCTTCTATGGTGAATCATGGTGTGGGTTATTGAAAAATCAGGTCATTTTATGAAACCGTGGTCCCTTGTATTCAAAGCAGCCAAAGACCTCCTAATTATAGTTCCAGTTGGATAAGAATTCCCCTTCTCGCAAGAAATATTAACAGTAGTACTCTCTTAAGAAAATTGTCACTACTATTGGAGAGTATATCACAACATTTGACTCTTAAAAACAATCGAGAGTTCTCAACCATGACAAGTTTTGTGTCAACATTGATTCGGAGAAGCCACTACCACATAGAATACTGCTGGACATGGGAGGAATTGAATGGGGACAACTGATGGACCATGAGAATATTCCCTTCAGATGCCACATTTACCATCAACATAGCCATCTGTTTTGTGTTTGGACCACCAATGCAAGACCAAGAATGTAAGAAAATAGCATATCATGAACAAAACAACAATAAGAAAACACATGAAAAAGAGAATAGCATACTATCACAAAGGCTTAGGAAGAGGACAAATTCCAAAGAGAATATACAACTCGTTGTTTACCCTCCTATTTGATAAACAAATACTTGAATTTAAGAACAAAATTAGCAGTGCATACCAGATAGAGGAGTAAAAGTATATATTTATTCGCACATGAAAGTATTACAGAAGTAGACCAGAGATGGTCAGCCAAGGATCAGAGTCGATCGGTCTAGATCATCCTCCTTCCTTGACAATACAAAGACTATTTAAAAGACCTGAGGTTGCCAAGAGGAACAAAATCGTCAACTAACTGACTCTTATAACTACCCGTAAATTGACAAATGATCAATACATAGTCGGATAACCCATATTATCAAATACAATAATAGTCATCGTACTATGTACACACTAACTACATCATCCCCCCTCGAAAGAAAAAGTTGTCTTCTAGACGACAGAAAACAATGAAGCATCAAGTAACACTAGGTAAAGTATTTCCAAACTAGTGATGACACTGTAGAAGAGGAACAAAATCGTCGACTAACTAGTCGGATAACCCATATTATCAAATATAATAATAGTCATCGTACTGTGTACACACTGACTACATCATCCCCCCTCGAAAGAAAAAGTTGTCTTCCAGATGACAGAAAACAATGAAGCATCAAGTAACACTAGGTAAAGTATTCCAAACTAGTTGCCAAGAGGAACAAAATCGTCGACTAACTGACTCTTATAACTACCCGTAAATTGACAAATAATCAATACATAGTCGGATAACCCATATTATCAAATATAATAATAGTCATCGTACTGTGTACACACTGACTACATAATCCCCCCTCGAAAGAAAAAGTTGTCTTCCAGACGACAGAAAACAATGAAGCATCAAGTAACACTAGGTAAAGTATTCCAAACTAGTGATGACACTGTAGAAGAAGGAAAAACTGGTGATGATGCTGTAGACGAAGAACCTATAGGCAACCCTGGAAGTTCACAAAATTTCTGTACAACTTTCCTTGAATGAAATTTCTTCCAATCCTTGTGATACAGTAGTACTTGCAGGCTTGCAGCTATCATGTGCTCCTCTTGAAATCTTGAAATATTCTTGAAAATGTATTTGGGTGCACATTGTCTTATAAACGTGAGCTTTCATGTGGCCCCTTAAACATCAAGGTACACAAGATACTTAGTCAAAGGGATCAATATTCTATCCACCTTCCAATGCTGGGCAACTTCAACACTCATAGCTGATTCAGATTTTCCGAATATTGATTTACTTGTTCATAGTTGACTCTGAAGAAAGTTGTTTATTCAGTCTTGACCTTTTGAAAACAGAATTTGTAGACTGCCATTGCCAAAACTACCAGCAATGGCAAAGTCAGAACCAAAAGAACTGTACTCATTCCATAGAAAGTGGCTGCAAGATGGTACCTTACAACCCAGGGAAGATCCATTTCAAGAGAACAGTGATGTCTTATCTCGCCAGCTTTTAAATTTGCTTTCCTCATAACACCAATTTGTAGGTTTGAAAGTAAAATATGAGCATCCATAACAGGTCCACAATGACTGTACAACAAGATAAGAAATGTTTAGTGGTCATACAGCAAAATTCCGATCAAGAGGTATTGATTGTGCCATACGGTGAGCAGGAATCGTGGAGGACCAGATCATATGATGAGGAATAAATAGAAAATGTTTAACCATATGGTGAATAAAATTATGTGTCAATTGATTTGTATGGTCAAATTGGAAATTAGTAGTGGTCATCCCATTGTCTGAATTTGTAGTGAGTCTAAAGTTATTAATGTTAGCTCCAGAATAGTAAGTGAGACATGCGACTTTTTCAAATGAGATGCCAACAAATATGACACTTTCATAAGGTTCACAGCAGTCAAACATTGACCAGTGCCATGAACTCATCCATTTCCTTCCTGGATCAAAAGCAATTACATATATCTTTGCATTGCAATATCAATTCAAGTCTAATTCAATGTCATACAAATCTGGTCTCTCTATCAAATTGCACCAAGACTAATGTGCACAAATTCATTATTTAGTCATGAGGTTTTATTTTAAAAAACTATGACTTTTTGACTTGTAGCATCATAGATTAAAAACTTGGCTGTTCTTGCTCCTAAAAACTGCTCCTGAGTCATTCACCCCAAAAACATGGGGGCGATTTTTTGTCCAAAATCAGTGAGTGTTTGGTGAAAAACTCGCTGAGTACTTGCGAGTCCGACCTGAAAACTCATCAACTGGCACAAAACACCAGTCCGTGGCGATAAAGGCAAAACGTCAGTTCATTTTCACACTTTCACTTGTCTAGCTATTACTCTTTCATGCATTGACAGTATTCCTTGCAATTTCAGGTGATTTGAGCAGATTTTTAGTGATTTTGAGCTGATTCCAAGTTTTTTTAATGTTTGGAAATTTTGCTGAGTTTTCAAGTCCGAGTCAAATTTGGGCCTGCCACGTTTTGCTGAGTCATGGGTTTTTATCTATTGAGTAGTGTTACAAAGAATTCTGGAATAATTGTGACCTGCCTTATTGCCATACGGTTTCCCAAGTCTTCATCCAATTTTTCAAGTGATTCAGAATTTTAAAATATATATACCCACCTTTTTTTGCTTCAGTTTTACACTTAAGAGGCAGAAAAATAAATAGGACAGGCAGACTGGAAATTTCTAGTTTAGGGTTAGGGTTAGGGTATTATATTTTTTCAATAAAGTTTTGCTTTGAATAAATCCATTTTGAAAAGTTCAATTTCAAGTCCTAAGGAGCTTCTATTTTTAAATATATACCGTTAATGAAGGTTTACGTAGAAACATAGGGATGTCCCTAAAATAGCAGGCTGTGGTACTTGAGCGCGTGCCCTACTATGTTAGGGTTTTCCCTTTGTTTTGTACATATATTCTCTTAGATAAAAGTAAAATATATATTTTTAAACCTCTGCATCCTTTTCTTTTGCAGATAGTGTTTTTTAAATGTAGTATGCTTATTTTTATCTCCATACTTTATTTAACCTGAGTTAACAAAATGCGTTTTTCTCTCTATTTTGTTGTTTTATGTTTCCCATGTTTTTGTTAATTTTAAAGCTCGATAGTTGAGTTCTATTTACTGTGATAAACTATTGCTGTGTCAATGCTATGCAAATGGAATGCTACTATGACCTTTTGTGTATTCTTCTGTAAAGGGTAGTTTCTACAACTGTTGTCTTCTTCTCATAGCATCTAGACTAAGTGCATAATAAATTTCTCTGTTTCTATTGCCAGAGCAGTTCTGACTTTTGTTGTTCCTTATCTGATCTTTTTCTGTACCTTAATGATTTCTAAGCAAACTCATGCTACTTCAACTCTATAAAGAATAGAAGAGACGAGGATTGCATATTTGGAATCAACTTTAAAAGAATCAAAGATGGATCCAAATGTCACGAAGCTTCCAAGAAATCTAAATAAACTCCTCTCATCGATTTTTTTCATTGGAAGATGTCTATCCCATAGTTTGCAAACTTGGACTTGACTTGGACTTGGTAGACCAAAATTTCCGACTCAGCGAAAACGCGACAGTTAAAAAAATACTTAAATTAAAAAAAAAACATATATGCAAAATACAGCTACAAAATGTGTCAATTGAGTTTTGCTAGGGTTTGGAGGCAATGCCTCCAACGGGGTCGAGGGGTAGTGCCCCTCATGGGGGTTTGGGGGCAGCACCTTGGGTGCATTCCTTGTTGTGGTATAGGGTGGGGTTGACGGGTGGAGCCCCTGCCACCAAGCCCAAATGAAGATCTTCAAAACCACACAGACCTTCATGGTGCACGCCATTTTCAGAATTTTTTAAAAGGCAAAAAACCATTTTTATAACGCGTTTTTCAGTATTTCCGATGCATTTGGCATGCGTGCAAGTCAAACTCTTGGACTTGTAGAGTACCATGCGAGTACTCACCACAAAACTCGCATAGACTTGCCAAAAACTCGGCAACAAAAACTTGTGAGTTTATTTTGCAAAAACTCAGGCCAGGAATTTTGCAAACTATGGTCTTGTCACATCCTTGTTGTAGACAAGAAGGGATGACTTCTCAAATATAAAAATAAAATAGGATTATGTGCTACCCTCCAATCTCACTTGCATGAATCTACACCCTACACGTATGGGAAATTTGTGTGCATCAAATGAAAGATGAAGTTTTATGAGACTTGACACAATTGGTTGAGAGTAGATGAATAGCAAATTTATTTTAAAAAAAAGTCATGTTTTAGTCAATAGCAAGCAACGCTTTGTCGGATTATTATTCATTCATGTTGAAAGTTCCTTGGGGGGAGACAGAGTAATGGCACAAGTATGGTAGCCATGGTAGAGGGAAGGGCATCGTCTGCATGTTGTAGGAAAGAGGAATGGCATCCATATGTTGTCAGCGCTGCTAGAAGGGACACATGCAAAGGCAAGGTATGGACATCCATCAATTCATTCAAGATAGAGGATGAAGTTGGAGGTTTTTAAAAGGAGTTAGAAGTGGTAGTGGGCACGACCCTTGGAGGCATGGCACTGCAAGTATGGCGAACAGAGAGGAGGAATGGAGAAGAGAAGGGTGCTAAGAATTTCGTGACTACCTTTGGGGGTGATTTGGGAACTCTAGAGGACACAGTTGAAGGAAAAAGATCTGCAACAATTGAGAGGAAGGAAACCCTATGCATTTGAATGCCATTTTATGTACTGAGTGTTTGTTGTTACATGGGAGAGCATAAACCCTGCTGGAATGTGAATGGAATGAAGGTGTGAAGGCCTATGTTTGTTAAAGAAAGAGTGTATTTCAGCAACTGCATGAGAAATGTCTTCCACATTGTCCCCAAAGCCGAGTACACTCCCCCTTTGCCATTACTTTCCAAAAATAGTGTTTGATTCTGAATTATCCACTTTTGCAGCTGAAAATAATTAATTTAGGTGGATTCATGCTGGTGTGCACACATCTACATTTCTTGAGGCTTTTGTTAAATAGTCAAGTGCCCTATGCTTTCCTTCATTATTCCTTAAGACAAATTTGTCAAACAGTTCACATACTTTGGGCATGTCTGTTCATTTTGCCTTATGTATCCCTGAGTAGTTTTTGCTACTAGAGGAGTTGGGTTTAGTTCTATCTCTCTCCACGTATAGGGTAAAACTTGCATGCAAAATGTGGAAGCCTAGACAAGGCACATGAATTGTTGACAAAATGCCTCGCAGAAATCTGACCTCATGGAATGCCAGGGCGGCAAAACAATGTCAAGAAGGGTTTGTTGAAAAGGCCTTGGAAACCTTTAAGCAAATGCAAATTGCATCTTGCATGTTTGCCCTCAAATTGGACCTTGGGATGAGGGCATGGGTGCCCATCCAAGCAATATTGTAAAGGAATTTTTGTCAAATGTTACAAATATAAATGCCTTCTCCTATCACCACACCCTTGACAAAACTGATGCACAGAAAATAGAGAAGTTATGCACAAACTTGCTCTTGAATTATTTCAAATTGCAATTAATTCTCTTATATTTTATATTGTGTGAATAAGAGGTGAAGATCCTTGTAGTTTCCTAACACCTTATGTGATGGAGAAAGTGGGCTCTACTAACCTACAGAGATTTAATTAGTTTCATGTTCATTGATTATCATAAAAAATTCACACAGTTGCATATGGTCATTTATTGTGATGAAACTCATATACCCAACTTTATACTATTTTTAATACCGATAGCCTACTTACTTCTGATTGTATACTGTTACAAATCTTGGTATGTAATGTCCCCATTTCCGGGTCCTCTTGCAGCGCAGTTGGAGCTGACTTTCTGGGTTGGTGATAGCCTGATCAGAGGAGTATTTCGATGTCACCAATGTGTTCAGGTGATCCAGTGGAGCTGTATGACACTTTCCGGAGAGATTTCGGACAACTTGTCCGTACTTACTATTTATAGTAAGTGCTTGCATGGCGACAATCTTTCTGGGTTTTTCTGGGTTTGTTCTCTTTGGTCTTCGGAGAACACTGCTATTTATAGTAAGTGTCAGTCTAACACTATTTTGGTGACTTGGCAGACAACCATTGGCTATCTCAGATGTTGCATTGAGCTTAGTGACATCAGATGGTTTGCGGTGATGTCTTTCCTATTAGTATTTTTTATACTCATCTTTGTCGGCTTGTTTATTAATGCTCATCTATGTCGGCAATTTTCTATTTTTAGAAAACTTGCTGTTTTGTATATTGTATATATTGAGCATTTTTGCTCATTTGTAAATATCAATTCACAACCAATTCATTTTGCATTTTTCAAATCTTTATGGTATCAAAGCCAGGGCCAGGCTAGGAGCCCCAAGCACACGAGAGGTGTGGCTTAAGGGGGGTGTTGGTGTTGGAAATAAGCCACACCCGGACCAACGATGGACTGGTCCAAGAGGGGCCAGTAGCTCAATGATAGAGCACTCTAGCAGCAAATGGATGGTCCTAGGTTCGAGTCCTAGCTGGTCCATGTCTCAACATTTCCAAGCGATTTCGAACTTTTGGGCCATCCTTACTATTTTTGGCAAATTAGGGTTTCTGTCTGTTTCGGGATTTTTAGTGTTGGAGATGAAGCCTCTTGGCGGGACCTTTCCAACGGTCTATAGATCACTGGATTCCGAGATCATTTGGGCCTCCATTTTAAAGTCCGTAAATTATTAATGTTTATTTAATATGAGACTTTATTATAAAGGGGATATAAGTGAGTTTAAAGTATACTTATATTATAAAGTTGTGCACCAAAATGAAAAGAATGAAAGGTGGGAAATGAAAGTAAATTAAATGAAATGAAAGTCAAATGCAAATTGAGAATTATAAAAGGGCATTTGAAGTTCATTTTATTCATTCTTGACTATTACATTTTATGGATATTTGCTCTACAAATGAGGGTTTGGAGGACTTCTTCCAGCCAAGGCTTTTGATGACGAAAACCCCCATCAGTAGCAGCTTTCAGCAGGTGTGAGAGATCACCCAAGGGAGCTTTGAGGTAGCCATACTCAGTGGTTACATCTGCACTTCATTGTATTCAGGTTCGAGGGTTTGAAGCTTGTCACAGAGGCTTTTTCAAGAAGATATCTGAAGATTTTTGTCTCCATAATTATCAGTAGGTTTTGAGGATTATATCGCAGGTTTGGGCTGTGAGTTTTGAGGGCTGTTTGATGTGTTAGCAGCTGATATACTACAGAAGGGTGGCCGTACTGTTCCAGCAGAGGTTCGGGATTGCTTGCATATCAGAAAATCAGTATCATAGTTTGTATTCCAGCTTTCCTTGAGGTGTCTTCAGTCTCTTGGTTTGTTATCATATGATATCTATGTATTTGCCTTGAGCTGGGTGTTTTTGGGAGTGCCTTGAGCATTTACCATCTGTTGTACCTTCATATCAGACTTCATTTTGTATGGACAACGAAGTGGGTATGTAGGATACTTCACTATTTTGTCTATCTATTTTTTGGGTATTTTAGATAATAGGGGATATTTTATAAACTGGGTTGTCAATATTGGGTGAAAATACTGAGTATCTACGTTGATATAAAAATCTGGAATTTCAGTTATGTATTCCCTATGTGATGTTCATTTTGAGTTGAAAATTATTATTGCGATATCTTCTATTTTGCTGCATTATGTTGTTGTATCAAACATTGCAAAAATACCAGAAAACCAAAACAAATTAAAACAAACAGGCAAAAATCCAGAGAATTAAATATCCTATTAGGGGTGGGATATTTCATGGTAAAAATCCTTTTTACGTGGCTGCTGATTGCTATTAATGTTGTAGGTAGTTTGAACTAGTGTTACAAGACTCGGACTCACCCAAGACTTGGCTGGCTGATTTTTGACCCAGACTCGGACTCACCGCCCATATTGGCCAAAGACTTGGCAAATTGAAAAACCCATGAAATTCAAAGATTTTTAAGGATTGTAAACTTGTTTCATGCACCCTTTAATAAATAATGCTTAAACATACAATAAACTCATCAAATAACAGCTACTTTGATCACATACACAAGTATACATCAATCACATAAGTATAAACACAAATTTTAGCTGAAGGAAATAACACATTTAGATATATAAATATTGTCAAATGTATATAAAACTCAAGTAATATGAAATCCATGGCATCAAAAGTTCAAAACAAATATCAAAACAAAAACTAGAAGTCTGTCTTAGAGGAGCCTGCATCACTCTACCCAATATCACGGCAAGTCTTGTGTGGGCATCTAAGATAGGTCCTGGATGACAATGCAGCCATGATACCTGCCTGTGTCTCAATGACACTCACACCAACATCCAAGGTGTTTGCTCATGCTCTATCCTCCTCTGCCTCCCTACCTGGTCAACCCATGCAAGGTCCTCATCACTGAAGACAAGATTCTCAACCTCAGTGATCCAACCTGATTGTGGATCGACCTCTAGTGTGATGGGTGATAAGTCACTACACAAAATCTGTTTGTGGCAAAGGCAGTGCCCCTTTTGGGGGTCTGGGGGCAGCGCCCCTAGTGGGGTCAAGGGGGGCTCTATGCAGGGCGGGGTCGAGGGGCGGAGCCCTCATCACCAAGATCAAATTAAAGCCTTTGAGACCACAAAGACCTTCATGGCGCATGTCATTTTTCATAATTTTATTGCTTTTAAATAGCCTTAAAAAATGCTTGGCTTTTACATTTAACTGTTTTCCATTTTTTATAGTTTTTCTTCCCCAATTTTCATTGATTTGGTCGAGTCTTCCTAGTAGGACTCGCCCAGACACGGCGAGTCTGGCGAGTACCCGATCGCTAAGTCTCCCAGACTTGCCTAGGGTCGCCTGGCTCGCGACTCGCCGAGTCTGGGCGAGTCTTGTAACTACTTTGAACCACTTGAAAGCTTTAGCAACTAGAGTACAATGTGTACATGATACCTATGATAACTAAATCCGAGGACTTGACAATGGACCTCGTGAGATATTAGTGACTGGAATTAATATACTTATGGCTTAAAATAAAACGGTCTGACTGGGACAACATTGTCATTGATTTTGCTAGAGTGTTCCTATTGATGAATGTCCCTTAGATTGTGTTTGACAGTGATGTCAAGGTTAATCTTGAGATTCAACTTTAGAATTATGCATAGACTTATAAGCAATGTTCCATGGGGACATGTCCCCCCCAAAAAAACCCTGTGTTTTCGAGATGGGGACGTTTCGGGGACGTGGGGACTTGGGGGAGACGTCCCCCACCGTCGCACCGCCGCCGCCCATGACCTGGAGATGTTTTTGGGACGTCCCCTCAAAGAGGGGGGACGTTTTCTGGGATGTCCCCTTTAATTTTGATCTTCTAGGAGACTCTGGGATGTCCCCAAGACACCTAGGGGAGTCCCAGACGTCTCCTAACTGCCCTCAAAACTTTCAGACGTCCCCCATGGCAACTAAGGTAAAAAGTTCATTTTTTTCCAAATCAGGATTTTTTTTGAATCTTTGTGCTAGTAACCCTAACTCTAATGGTCTATGGGCCCTATCCACACCCTAACCAGTCATAAAAGTGAAAAAAATCAAAATGAGAAAGGATAAAGGTTGTAATCAGGGTTGGTTGGTATTGGTTTGGAGGAGCTTGAGCATGTGGAGTCTAGTAGTTCTAGTGATGAGGAGCTTGGTGAAAACTTTGGGGATGATTAGAGGTATCAGGGCATTAGGCATTGACTCACAATCATTTGTATTTGTTTTTGAACATTGTAATCAGGAATCATCATTATGAAAATTTGAAAATTCAACATGTCACATTTTCATTGTTAATGTTCAAATGCAATCATTGCAATGTGTTTAAAGTTTAAACTTTATTGTTTAGTAGTTACTACTTACTAGTTTACTTAGTATGTGAAAGTTTCATTTGTAATTCTTATACTTATTCCTTATACATCTTTTTATTACTAATTTTTCAAGTAATATATGTATTTGCGCCACCCCCTCGCCACCCCCTGCCGCCGTCCCCCGCCGTCCCCAAACTTAAGCCCTTGGTCCCCCCATCCCTGAAACCCGTTCCCCCGTTAGGAAACTCCGTGGAACTATGCTTATAAGTATTTAGGTGGAATCCAATGAACCATGGTAAGGCTCTGTTAACCATAATGTAAGGGGTTGATTTGCAAGCATATAGCTGTTATATGAAATCACTTACTGATGACCATTAAAGTCAGATTTGGTATAAATGGAAAGTGCAAACATTATCTTGTCTATAAACTGGACTATTATAAGAATATGGTATTGCACCACAAGATAAATGAATTAGAAGGTTAAGAATAGATTTACTATTAATATTATTGAGTGTACATCGTCATATGATGTCTTCTGAATATAGTGTTGCTAGCTGTCTTGAGTACAACTTGGGCATTGATCATGCTTAAAGCAAGATTACAATTACTGCTGTAAGTCTTTCGAAGTTTAGATGGTTTTTATGTGGCCTTGTTGATGCATGTTGTGTTTTGTCAAGAAGGATGTCATAATATAATATGATTATGATACTTGATATCATTGAATCATATTATATTAGTACCTCACGTGGAGCCATATCAGGACTTTGCATAATTGTTGCATTGTAAAGATATTCTGACTGTTGTTATATTGATTATGTTGTTATGCATATTTCGGTGTATGGATTTGATTGTGGCAATGTTAGTAAGTGTTGGTATGAAAGTGGATGATAATGAAACATGACATTTATTAAAGTGGGAATTAATGTCAGTTGAGCTAAAAGTGTATACATATTCAACCTTGTATCTTATTAGTGTTAGCATGGAATGATAGATAATTATATATATTGGCATTAATAAGTGCAACATTCCATACCTTGTGGGAAATTTGAATGGGGTTTGTAGAGATCTAGTATGACTCTCTATTTATCCTAATGTGTCTGTGTGAAGACTTGAACTGATGATTACTTCAGTTTTGTAACATTATGAGTTATACGATAATGGTCACAATATGTCTGTACAAACAAAGAGAATCTCTTGTTGATAAGTAATTAGCCTAGCCTTTGTGTTGATGAGATGACCTTGTGAGGGATTTTGGGATGTTCATGTTGAATTATGAATAATAATGGGGTGAGGTTTAATTTGAGATTTCAATGCCCTTGGATGGAAGTGCTTTAGGACAAGTTTGCTAAATTGGGAACTTGGTTAACTTTCCCTACATACCATTAAGCATTACTAATTGTTGGAAATTGTTTAAAGGAATTCTATTGGGGTATGAATTAGTAATCCATGGAATCTAGATTAGGGATTTGGAGTTTTGTTATTAATCAATAAACTTTGCGAGTTGTTGCTTTGCTTTGGAATGGGTATTGGTAAATAGTGATGTATTACATTGTTTGGTCTTAAACCCTTTTATGGTTATCCTCCTATAGTATTCCTTCTATTTCACATCTAGGAGGAAAGTTACTTGAGTGGTTAGGAAACCTTGGGTATAGGAACCTAAATTTATATTCCTTGAGAGATTAAGGTGAGGAGAACTACATGGGACCTCGATCCCGTTTGGAAGCGGGTATGTAGGCAGTCCTTGGGTGAAGGATGCCCCTATGACCCAAGTCTGTAGGGGAGGGGCTTAAGAGATAGCTCTAGGGTTTGGAGTTGTTCCTAAACTTGATCAACCTTTCTTCTTTAGTATGCTTCAGCTTGAAGCTAAAATTTGCATTAGATGGCTGTGAACTCACCATTCCAATTTATATGTCCCCACTATATAGGTGTGAGCCAATAAAAGATAATTTATCATCATCAAGCTTATCTACTTTGAGGTTTAATGTGTTTGTCTTTCTAAAATCTACTTCAATCTTGATGAACTTTTAGAGTCACTGTCATCATGGTTTGCCTTTGATGTGAATGCATCAAAATGCCTCTAGATTTGTTGGAACTAAAATTAGCAAAGATGTGTGTTGAGCACAATGACATTGTGTCTTCGCTTATTGATAAGTATAGTGAGGTATAGGTTAGCCTCTAGACACTAGTGAGATTTATCCTTTTAATAAGTAAGGGCATGATAAACTTGGCCATGGCATGGCTATGAATGAGTTAAGGAAACCTGTCGTCTTTGCATTTAATGATGATGCTAAATTAAGCCATTATGATATGATGGTGTGAACAACTCTTAATATGTGTGTATGATTTGCTTACTCTAAGTATGTGCCTAGATCTATGTTGAGTTTAGAATAGAGATCCTTATGATTGCCTTTGCCAAATTTGGGCAACTAACAATAAGTATTACCAAATATGGTATGGTGTTTTGTCTATAGCTATCTGGAAGATAATTGTTTGCTAAGCTTTATGATCAGTAATATACTAAAATGTCATGTCCTCAGAATTAGAATATTGTCTAATATTACTATTGTGCATTTGATTTTTGTCTAATAAATATTGTTTCCAAGTAACAATGGAATGAAGTGAATGGCCTTTAAGATTACTCTATGCGTTGTATTTGTTTATGTATATGGCCAAATAGAAGTCCATTCATTTAGGTTCACTGTGCTACTTGCATGTGGGTAATTTTGACCCCAAGAACTATAGGACCATTATATAGGTTAATGGATTCCTCTGTGGTAATGTAACTAGATTAACTAGTCTAAGGTGTAAACCCTTAGGACAATATGTTTTAGATAATGTTCTTGTACCTTCTAAATGTTAGAATGTTGAACCGAGATCGATACAGGAGCCAACTTCTTGGCATCACAACTAGGGTTGAGAAAGGGACTCTACAAGGGCATAGGTAGAGGACTATTGTTCTCTTAGCATAGCTTGTCCCTCTCATCTTGAGGTGATCACTAAAATTGTAAAACCTATGACCTACTTACAAATAAGCTTATTGTTGCTCCATCTTGACAGGAGCGAGGGAGTGTGCTTTGCCTAAAGAAGTATTTGTCCCTATCATAGGGTTAGTCGACTTTCACTAGTACCATGTAGGCGATAGATGCTAGGAGCTACTCGTTTTCATAGGGTTTAGACAAACTTTTGCCAGTGGCATGTTGGCGACAAATGCCACGATTAGTCCGCCTTTTGCCAATGGTATGTAGGTGATGGATGCCAATATCTACTTGTCTCAGGAGTTCAGTATTGGTATTGGCATTGGGGTATTGTTGTGACCTAATCACACATCGCCCCATTGCAAATGGGGACCCCCTTTTTTTGAGAGCTCCAGTGCTTTGCTTTAGTCTTGGATGATGTCTTAACACTTTTTCATGATGAAGTCAGTGGTGTTGTCGTGCTAGAAACTATAATCTCCTGGAGTGAGCCTCACCAAGAACGAGTCAAATGAGTTAATCTCCTTGCAAGCAAGAAATTAAGAAGGTCATCCGTCAAACAAGGTGTGCTTGAAAACACTGAAGTTAATCCCTGAGACACTGAAATTAACTAAGTCTGATATCCTGAAGTTTGATGTTCTGAGATCCTGAAAATTGACTAAGTCTGAAATCTGGTGGATCTTAAAAAATCTAGAATTTGCATGTTAAATCCTATGGATCCGAGACTTATCTCAAACATCCTGGAAGGTATATTGAAAAATATTTAAAAACTTATACTTAAATATATTTTTCAATATACCTAACCCTGGGGACTTCCATTTCTTAGGCGCAAATTTGCTCTAAGTAGTTAGGCGCACTTTCTCACCTCTGCAAACCCAAATATGCGCCGAAGGTGGAGACTCAAATGTGCGCCTAAAGGAGAACAAGCTTCGAATCATTCCAAATTTGTGGTGCTTTGATAGTACTTGACATTTTGATTTTCCAAATGCTTCAAACATTGAAAGTTTTACAAAGAAATGACTCTAAAACTCAGGGCGCAAATCTACTCATAAACAGCCCCAAAAGTGCGCCTAAGATTGAGACTGAAATATGCGCCTAAGCTTCAAACACCAAAGTGCACCTAGGTTTGCTGGAAGAGAAACATCATCCAGAGATGCAAATTGGCGCCTAGGATTATCTTGTAGTGTTTAAGACTTGGGAAATCTTGAAAGAACACAGGGAAATATGTTAGGTGCAAATCCACTCATGATCAAACACAAATGTACGCCTTGAGAAGAAGATGCTAGAAATTGCAAAGCAAAAGGGCACCTTGAAAGAGTTAGACTTCCTAGGACACTTGCAATTGCCTAGATGAAAAAAAATCACTCATCCTAGGTTAGGCGCCAATTTCCCTCTGTGCAGCCTCATTTTTGTGCCTAGGTAAAGGGAGGTTTGAAACCTTGAAAGTTGATATCACCTTGAAGTAAGAAGTTCTTTGGATGTCAATGCATTTGCTCGAAATCATTCAACTGAGTTTGCAACCATCAAATTCACTAAGTTACCTAGGCGCAATTCCATGTCTCTACCACCACCTTTTGGCGCCTTGAAAGCTTAAGTTCTTGAAACATCAAGTCTAGCGCCTCGTGATAGAAGGGTCTCTGGGAAGTTTAAACAAGAGCTTGAGACCATCAAAATGCCAAAAAACTAGATCAAGCAACCTAGGCGCATTTGTCAACTTGAATAACCTCAAATGAGCGCCTCAATTGAAGGGGCATAAATCAATGTTGAAAGGTTTTTACTTGGTTGAAACTAAGTAACTTGAAGCATCCACATGAGTTTGAAGTTATAAATTGCTTGAAGAGGATCAAGGCACACCTTTCCACTCCTACCACCTTGAATTTGCGCCTCAAGGAGAGCACCTGAATTAACACCATTGATTGAGCGCCTTGAAATAAGGAGCCATTATAAGTCATTTTCCATTGTTTGAAGCATTAAAATAGCAAGTATAAAGCCATCATAAGGCTAGGCGCACATTTCTACCTAAGCAACTCTAGATATGCGCCTCAAGTTCAAGAGCAGTAATCAATGAGGAAGGGCCTTTTCTTTGTCAAAACAAACATCTTCAAGCATTAGCAAAGATTTGGAACCATTGAGATTCACTAAAACTACACCAAGAGGTTAGGTGCATTTTTCAACCTTTGCAACTCATTCCTAGTGCCTAGTTTTGAAAGAGCATGATGTAATGTTGAGGACACTTTGCTTTACCAGAATGAATGTCTTTAAATGTTTACAAGAGTTTGATATCATGAGATTTGCATTAAGGATTCTAGGTGCACATTCCTACTTCTGCAAACCTAGATTTGCGCCTAGACAAATTAGGTGTTGTTTGTGCCAGAAATGCTTAAGAATGGTTCCTATATGCTATGAAATGCAATGTTATCAATTGTTTAATATGATTGCTTTCCGTGTTGCAGGAGCATCGATGGAGTTGAGAAGTCATTCAAGGAACGAAGCACCTGGAACCACCAATAAGCAAGGAGTGAAGTCAAGAGGTAGTCCCTAAGGAGGAGACATCGTGTAGCTGCTCCAAGTGGTCACTTCGAGTCCAACATGCTGGCACTCTTCATCAATGGCATCAAGAGAAGACATTCATCCAGCTCTTCAATCTTCAAGTCTTTGAGAAGAGTCTCCTACTCCATTATCCATGAAACATCATTATCCTCGCTACTTTCTACAAAGAAGATCTACACCCTGCCAAAGAAGAAAGAATCACAAAGTTAGACAAATGAGCAACATGTATTATACACATTCAACTTACAACGAACAAGGCAAAGTCAACAAAGATACATCCCAAACATGCAAGTTCATTCAAGCAATCATATTTGAAGACATCACATAGATGATGCAATTTGGGAATATGTTGAGGTGGCACCTATGTGGCATATACATATTATTCACCAATCACAGTTCGCCACATCATTCAACAAGCAAGGAGCCAAATGGGATGCCCATGTGGAAGATGCTCTAAAGATTCCATTTCATCCTTATCTTCTTGGAAAACGTGCCTTCATTGCCTCTCTTATGTACTAAAAATAGCAAATTGTTGTAACTATTTGCTGAGATGGCATGATCCTGGCCCTTGGCTACTTCAATTGATCCAGGCCATTCATTGTAATTCTGGAACTCTATATAAAGGCCTTGTTGCTTCATTTGTAAGGGAGTTAGGAAGCTAGTAGGAAGTAGAGTAGTAGAGTAGAGTAGGAAGAGACTCTTGAAATTCTCAGAGAGTACTTGAAGATTGTTGTAAATATTTCTCAAAAATTAGTGCAATGACATTGGAGCTTACTTGGTGTTAAGTGTTGTCTTGTGAAATGACATGGTTTCTTGTATCTTGATGAAATGGAGAGATGTTTCTAAGTAGATTAGAAGTAGATTAGTAGCTCATTGATGTAATGCATGTATATATTGAATATTTGATCAACTCTTAGCTCATGCTTTTGACATTCATCGTCGGTGAAGTGTTGTGTAAAGCTAGTATGAGCTTCATCATAATTTGCTTAAATTCAATTGTGGATGCTTGTTTGAGTTGCGTCATCCAATGGGTGCTTATATGAGCTTTCATGATTTGAAAACTTTTCGCTATCCTTAGGAGATTGCACCAACCCCATGTAGTTGTAGGCATTCTTGGCGAAGTGGAGTTAAGTTTATTGAGGACTTTGTCTATTTATGCATCATCATTCCCTCATTGACCATAGATTAGTTTCTCAAAACCCTTATCTTTTTCCCTTTTTTTATTGTTGAAGCATTGTACATATATCATCCACACTGAAAGGAGAAATAAGCTGGGCGAAGTAAGAAGTCTGCGTAAGTCCCTTTGTGATTACCAACAAGATCACATCAAGTCACTGAGTCCATTCACTGCAAATCACAAATAAGGAACCTCGAAGTTACCTCATTGGATCACATAGCTTAGCCTTCGAGGAACTTTATCCAAGAGAGAATAGGATACTTAGTGTTTTATTCTATTGTTGTGTTGTCCAAAAAACATCATCAATGGGTATCAAAAGGAATGTGGGTATCTTCTGTGTTGTGTCTGCTCGAGGTATGTTTCTCAAGGTTTCGATTGTTAAATTAGTCCAAGTGATTGATGGTACAGGCACAAGTCTTAGGTGAGGTAAAACCATAAGACCTCCTGATTATGTTTATCCTATTATAAGATGACTCAAATGCCTAGTGGGCTATGGAAATCTTATTAATGTCTTCATGTGTTATGTGTTGTTGCACTTACATCTTATCTAGTGATGACTGCAAGGAGTATGGGAGTCATCACAGTTGGCAGTGAACCAAGAAAAAAGATAGGACCCATAGTGTAGCATGAGATGCATTGACATTCCTTTTTTCGGCTGGGATGTATGTAAGGGCTTATGTGTTAGTGAACCAGGTAAAGGGGAAGATGTTTGTAGTAAGGTTGCAACCTGTTCTTTTTTGCTAGTTTGTTACTGTGTGTACTTGTGGTGTGTGTATGAGCCAATCACACTGTGTATGCGTGACGCATGTGTGAGTTAGTCACATTGTGTATATGTAACACTTGCATGAGCTAATCACATTGTGTATATGTGATGTTTGTGTGAACTAATCACATTATGTATATATGTTGTATGCATGAGGTAGTCACTTAGCGTGTATGTGACACATGCATGAGTTATTCACATTGTGTATGTATGTTGTATGCATGAGCTAGTCACTTTGTGTGCATGTGACACATGCATAAGTTATTCACATTGTGTATATGTGTTGTATGCATGAGCCACTCACATTGTGTATGTGTGACACATGCGTGGGTTAGTCACATGGTGTATATGTGATGAATGCTTGAGCCAATCACTATGTGTGGTCATGTGATGTTTATATGAGTTAGTCACAATGTGGTTTGTGTGTATTTGTCACTGATGTTGGCATCAAATTAACATTTGATTGAATTGAAAGCATAAGATCAACTAATGGATATGATTTAAAAGTGAAAACAAAGTTTCATATCAAAGGAGAGGATGAAGCCTCTCTATTGTTTGTGTATGAACTACAGAGCCTCTGATTCCCAGGAAAAGATACGTAGGCAGGGTCATTACGAATGAATCCTCAAGGAGTCTGGGTCTAGGGATGACCCTGATATTGGAAGCTTACCATATTCTAGTGTGAGTATGTATTGTAGCACAGAGTTGTTGCCACGGCTATTGTTGGTGAGTCGATGAAGTTGGCACTTCTATATCAGATAGTAAATGCTTGGTCGATTAAGTTAGTACTTGAAGTGTAATGAGAAGAACAAGAAAAAAAATTAGTAGTAACCAAGGTGGTTAGTACAAGTCTATCCTATAGATGCAAGCTCCATCTAGAACCAAGTTTATGTTCTTTTATTACCAGTGTCAAAATCATGACAAGGGTAATTCATATTTGAAGGGAGAGTATATCATTTTGTTCTGCTTTATTTCTTGAGTCTAAGTTTTATCATTTTAGTTTTACCTTCCAACTAATGAAATTCCTAGTTGTTCCCGAGCTCATTTACAGGACTATCTCAGTGGTAATCAGGTTATAAAGACAAAGGAAATGTATGATATGTCTGATATTGACTGAAACATGACTACAAGCAATTCGTAGTTGTTCCTGAGCTCATTTACAATACTATCTCAGTGGTAATCAGGTCATAAAGACAAAGAAATGTATGATATGCCTGATATTGACTGAAACATGACTACAAGCATGATATTGTTGCAGATATATCAATCACTTGAAGCTGCAAGTTTAGCTCGAAACAGCTCTATTGCTGGCATGTATTCAGCTGCAGCAGGTATGTTAAATATGCAATATAATTCTTATTTTCTTTCAAAAATATTTGATCTGTCTTTACATGAATGATCAGTTCTTACTACATCTAATTGCCTTAAGCAGAATTTTCTCGTAAAGCAAGGAATTTGGCAGAGGAAGCTTTTTTCCAGCCATCCATCATGTCGCTTCTGTATTTCCCTATTGAGCACCACTTTGCTATCTACACTGTAAGTAAATAACTTGAGTGACATTTTAGTGCTTTCCTTTTTTCTGCAGATTTCATCCATTTTTTTACTTTCTGTTCAATGTATTATTTCTTTTACATTAAAGGTTAAAGAGGTCATTGCGCTCCTCTTCATGGCCACACTTCCCCTTTCTGCTCATTTTATATCCTTCTGTGATTCTGTGTATGCACTTTGGCATGTAAATCATTATGTTCTCTGACACTTTATTTTCATTGCAGCCTTTCTTTGTTCCTGTTTTGCTGCACACATTCCTTGCAGCAGCAAAGGAGGTCAGACGCTATCGACGGGAATGGAAAGTGTTCTTGAGGTCAAATATGCAAGAGCATGATTCATAATGTTTCTTTCATCCTGTTAGCTAAACCAATTTTTTTGTTCATTTCTTCCAGAAATAGATGAGGTCACAGATGATTCAATAGGAACAGACAAAGTTCTTCAAATCAAACAAACAAGAGCACATATTTGATGTGGCTTTAATTTTGTAGTTTAACATTTTTCACTTGTATTTTACAGTAACCTATGGTAGAGGGTTTAGACTTTATGTTCTTTCAGTTGTCCGATTGTATATGTGGGTCTTCAAATGTGTCCAATTGTCTTTCATGGAATGCAATTGTCACTTAAGGTGCTAATGGAATGCAACTCTCACCTAGAAAGAAGTTTAATTCCTGTTTAGTGTCCCCTTAACGAGAGAGTTAAGGCAACAAGTTGGATATAGAAAAGATTTTGAACTATGAAATGACAATCAAGTGCTCATTTTTGAATGGTATAAGCAGAGGCAACTCATACAATTGGGAAATAGTATGCTGCAAGATTTGCCATATCATTTCATTTCGGGGTGCAAAACTAGACATTCCATTCCATGCTTTGTCAGCTGAAATTGAACTTTTGTCCATTCCATTCCAAAGTTGTGTAGCATAGAAAACACCAAATCGGTAATGAACCATTGGCTAAGAAAACTGATACCTTAAACAGCATGGGTTGCAAAAAATAATGGTTTTGTGGAACGGAAAAAGGTTTTGGAGCTCACTTTCTAACATGGTAAAAGGTTTTCGTTTGTTACTCGAGTTCGCTTTTCCCCTTTTTCTCATCTTCTTTGTTTTGAGTTAAACCACAGAAAATTATCTACTATATTCAAATAGTCATTTTTTCTTTGCCATTTTTTATATTGAGAAAGCTGCAATAGGAAAGCATACACCATTTCAAGTACAATTAAGTTCAAAGCCACAAAGATAGGCTGCCAAGTTTTGCCGAGTGGCAATTTTTGAAACTATGGCTAAAACAGTCCAACTTCGTTCAAACAGCAGTCTTAATAGCCAATGTAAAATCAGTTTAAACAGAGTAATAACTGTCCCCAAGCAATGGAAACAGCCAGCGAGAATGATGACCCAGAGGGGAAACAAAAAAGTAAAAACACATCTAGACAAGAACAAGAACAAAACCAGAACAAGAAGCAAAAGAAGTTATTCTTCAACGATGGGAATGTCGAAGTCCACTCCCATCTTTGTAAACATCTTAAACAATGTTCTTGATGCTCTTGATATACTGAAAATTCTTATAATTAACACCATACTCATATCAGAAAGCATGCCGGCAAAGGTGTTGTTCTTGTCAATTTTCTTACTGGTGTTTGCCTGATCTTTTTCCACTGCTTCATTTGCAGTTCCAACTTGGACTTATGTTGGGTCAAGTCTGCCCTGGCATTAAGTGTATTCTGGAGCAGCCTGGACAAAGTAGTCATTTTGAGAAACATGTAAGTGTAAAGTTTTTGAATAACAACTCTTAAGTGGAGTAGAGTCATTATTGAAAAGAAATAAAATGAATTTTTGAAATGGGTGTAACAATCAACTATTATAAGCAAAGTTGGAAAACTCGGACTTGGCAGCCCAAAATAGGACTCAGACTTGGGACTCGGCAGCCCAAAATAGGACTCGGACTTGGGACTCGGCATGGACTCGGGAAAAAACTCGGCTAGGACTCGGCCCAAAAAAAAACCGTAGTTTAAAAAAAATAAAAAAAATTAATGCATTTAGAGAACATAAGAGCCTAATTTGATTATCAATTTGTCATAATTCAAAGATTACACATGTCGTATGATCATCAAACATGTCTTCTCAGCTTCTTCCAACCTCATTTCAAGTTGCAGACTTGTATTTGGCAAAGTAGAGGAGTGAAACGAGGAAAGAAATAAAAAAAGAGGTTTTAAACCCTCTTTTTGACGTCCCAACTGTCCGGGAGAGTCCCTTCACGGGACTCGCAAGTCCGACCTCAGGACTCGCGCATTTGGCAAAGTAGAGGAGTGAAATGAGGAAAGAAATAAAAAAACAGAGGTTTTAAACCCTCTTTTTGACGTCCCAGCTGTCCAAGAGAGTCCCTGCACGGGACTTGCGAGTCCGACCTCAAGGACTCTCCTGGACTCGACTTGACTCCCGAGTCTGCGCTGAGTCGACTTGGCCAGCTTGCAGACTCCCGAGTCTGAGGAGTCCGCGGCGAGTCCGGACGAGTTTTCCAACCTTGATTATAAGTGTGAAATCCAAGGATTACTTATTTCCAGGAAAGCTTTTGACCAAACATGGCAGGCATGTCATTGTGACAGCAGCTCAAATGTATTTAACAAGTCTACAGAACCAAAACACATGTTTAATAGTTTCATGGCTCCAGCCATATGGATAACATGAACTTAAAATCTACTTGATAGAAATCTTAATGAATGGTGGGCCACATAGACTTGAAAAATTCATCTGGATGCCCATTAACCTTGGAGCTTTTTTCATCAGCCATGGAGAAAAGAGCTTTCTCCAGTTCTTCGGTCTTCCGATGATAGCAACCTGTCCAAATGCTGTCTAAGCTCAGTAGCAATCTTAGTGGGGATGCAGTTTCTCACAACTTCAGCCAATTTATGGTTAGAGGCATCTTCATGTGAATCGTGCATGGACAGCTCTTTGTAGTGCATGAGAAGCACATTCTTGATTTCAGTGAAGGAGCAGATTTTTGCTGAAGCATTTTGAATAGACAGAATTCTTTGCCTTGTGTTTGTGTTTAAGGATACTGGAAGAAAATTTTAGAGCCCTTGTTACCATCTTTGATCAAGCAAATATGTGCTCCTTTGCATCTATAAAGTTTCAAACTCATGGAGTTGTTTTTCAGCCACAACCACCACTCTTTGGAGATTCTCATTCAAGGGAGCGGCCAAGAGAAAATTTCTGCCCTTCTCAAGCTGACCTCTTATGAGTTGTTTCTTAGTTTCTTTTCCCAAGCAATTCTTCCACCATAAGATCTAAGGATAGTGGTACATATGGTGAGAGGCTTTTCCCACCAATTGAATTCAACTTTCCTCCTAATAAGATTTGAGTTCAGCATTCCAAGAAGCTGCAAGAGCATGGATGTGATTAACATTAAGGTTAGCAATATTGAGTTTGAAAGGAAGATTTCATTGAGCATCTTCATTGCTAGTAAGGTAGATTTGAATAGAAATGGAAACGTATTAGAAAGGGTGGTAGAAAGATCTTGACAAATGGATAGGCCTTGAGCAGCAGGTATGATGGGAAGGTTTTGATTAACATAGAATCAATCAAGCCCGTTGAACTTTCCTTCCATCCCAGCTCCACAGTTAGACCAAGTGAACTAATGAAAAGCATGGCTGATATGTTTCCCAAAGAAGGGATCATGCCGAGGCTAGAATTACCCAACTAGCTTATGTTAGCTTTATTTTCAACATTATAATCCTCTTCCACAATCCAATCTTTGTGAGGGAGGTAATTGATTATGCTCCATGTAGTCTTTTGGGATGTATACAAAGCAAAAATCAATCAATCTGTTGTAAATGAGAATGGTTATCTAAATGCATCTATGGGAAGGATCATCCCTTTGATGAACAACCAAATTATTGATCCAAGGAGTGACTCCTAACACAACACCCCCGCTACCATCAAGATGGGAAGAGTGGGATAAACCCACGTCTTTGGAGATGGTTTTGAGGGCAAAGTTGAGTTTGGATCCTCCTAGTTTGACTTATTGGAGGAAGGCAATTTTTGAGAACAATCTTTATACCATTTGCTTAACTCGATGTATGTGGGCTAGTATGGAGAGATGTTGCACATTCCAAGAAAGGTTTCAGCACTTGATTGAGAAGATGACACTACATTTGTGGCCTCAATAATTGAAGCCAAAAATTGGTTGTTTAATGTATTGGTTAGTCTACAAGGGCTCTTGAGGAGGTAGGAAAGGGTTTGATAGGAGAATGAGATCTTTGTCAAGTTACCTTTAGAGGATCTTGAGGTAGACTACTTGTCTCACTTGTTTCCTCACTGTGCCATTATTCTTAGGACCTCTTACAAAGGAAGCCACTAGTGACTTGAAACACCACACTCTTTATGCTTTTTAATCATCCTCCAATCTTCATTCACGATGGCATCTTTGTATGTAGTGCTAGTTGGTGGAAGGAATGGTCAAGGTCGTCAAAAGGCAAAATTGAACGTTGGTCGGCATTGTTGGCATCCTTGAATATGTTCAAAATGGGGACTTGATTGAGGGGAAACATTTCATGACATTGGGGGCTATATAGGACGTGAATGAACACAAATTGTTTTAGATTTGTGGAGCTATGTGAGGAAGGTTGTCACCCATCAAATGGCATTAAACGAGTACGCACCATGTAGTCATTTTGGGTGTGGATAGAGCAAAAATCAATCTATTGTGAATGAGAATAGTTATTCACATATGGGAAGTCTCATCTCCTTCGTGAACAAATAATTTATTGATTCAAGGGGCAACTCCTAACACAAAAACAATGTTGTCATCATGTAGTCATTTTGGGTGTGGATAGAGCAAAAATCAATCTATTGTGAATGAGAATAGTTATTCACATATGGGAAGTCACATCTCCTTGGTGAACAAATAATTTATTGACTCAAGGAGCGACTCCTAACACAAAAACAATGTTACCGTCAAGATGGGAAGAATGGAGGAAATCTGCATCTTTGTGGATGGTTTTGAGGGCAAAGTCAGGTCTCACACCTCCAAGTTTGACTTCTTGGAGAAGAACAATACTTGACTGCAATCTTAATATCATTTGCTTAACTCGATATCTGCAAGCATGGAAAGATCTTGCGTATTTCAAGAAAGATTTCAGCACTTTATTGAGGAGGTCACGTAAAATTTGTGGCCTCAATTGGCAAAGCTAGATAAGAGCTGCTAATAGGGGAGTAAGATCTTTGATGGATAACCTCAAGAGGATCTTGAGGTAGGATACTCGACTCACTAGTTTCCTTGCTACAACCATTATTCATAGAAGTACAACCTCTTACCAAGGAAGCCATTGGTGAATTACTTGATCAAGCATTGGGCACCTTAACTCTATTTAACCATCCTCCAACCTTCGTTAGTGATGGCATCTTTTTATGTAGTGTTGGTTGGTGAAAGAATATGGTTAAGGGGGCAAAAGACATAGAGCTGGTTGGCATTGTTTAAGATGTTCAAAACAAGGATTTGATTGAAGAGAACCATTTCATGATCTTGGGCATACGTGATGTGAATGAATAATGATTTTTGATTTGTTCAACTATGTGTCAATGATATCATCAATAGGGTTTCTTGATTTATATCTCGTATGATCATTGGATTAGTAGAATTCGTGGGGTTATCATTGTCAATGCTAGAGTTAGGATTAGTTTGTGTTAGGAACCCTAGATCTTTAGGTGATAATTAATTTATACAAGAAATATATTGTACAAAAAAGTAAAATATGCAATGAAAGAAATAAAATAATACCATTACATAGGAACATAAAGGTTTATGGTATGGAAAATTGTGAAGGTTAAAAAACTCCATGAGTATCATTATAATGAGAAAACTTACAATTTGTCTATAATACATAGACCCACAAGAACTTGGGGTTTTCACAATTCCTCCCTCTATCTTATTCCCAATAATGGCCTTGCACAAAACCTCTCTCATGTAGTCATAGTGAATATCAATGCATTTACAATATTCAAATTCTCTTTGCACATTTTTTTACAATAGAGATTCCCTCAAAATATAGGCTAAGAAGGTAAGTTATACTCATTTGAGAAATTATCAAACCTTTTCATAAGACATTATTATTTAATTTAATTTAATTTTTTGTATTATTTTATTTTGTATTATTAATTAATTAAATATCTTTATAATATGTTTTATACATGTTTATTTTTTAAGGTTTATACCTTATATTTTAGAGCCTTATAAATGTTATGAGGCTCCCATATAAAAGTGTGGACCCTAATAAACATTTTGCACCAACACTTCTCCTTAATGTTTATAGGTGTATGATATCAATTTCTTTTAAAAAGAAAAAATAGAGTTTCTCATAACGCATAACTTCTTTGACAAGCATATTATAGGGATAAAATAAATGCCAAGATGAAGATTATGCATTTTAGACTACATGATAAACTTCTTGTCATAATTTAAATTTCAATTTTCTCAATGATGTTTAAAAAATAGGTTTTAAAAAATTTCTTATTGTAGCTTAGACTTCTTCAAAACAATCCCATAGGTTCTTTACATAATACTTATAGGTCTCACATACAACACAATGTTTGTAGGTTTTATATACAATACATTGCGGTTAAGTCTTATTAATGCACATAGGTTTTACAAGTGCCAAGTTAGGTCTCACATGTAATACGATGCTTTTACAAGAAGAAATACAAATGAATAGATACATAATGCTTGTAGGTTATATGTATAATACAATAGTTAGCCACGAGGAGATGTCATTGTCATGCACATTCCCCCTTAATAGCAACTCCTTGAGGCCCAATATTGTTATGAATTTATAGAAGTTTACACTGTACAGTGATTTTGTAAAATATATTTGCCACTTCATCATCAATTTGACTGAATTGGAGAGTAACTTTACCATTAATATTTTTTCTTGAATGAAGTGCACATGGACTTCAATGTGCTTAATGTTGAACAATTTTTTTGGCAAGAGCAATATAACTTTGACTATTATATAATAAGGTGGTACTTCTAGTACATATGAAAATCTTTCAGTAATGTTTTAAGCTACATTGATTCTTTTTTTGCTTTTGCTGACAATCTCCTTGGATGAAAGAGCCACAATAGGTTGTTCTTTACTAATGTGATACACTTGCATCAAATTTAAAGATAGTGAGAAGTAGATTTCCCATCAATAGAATCATAAACAAACATCATAATAACCTTATAAATTTGTATTTTTGGTATAGTAATAAAAACTATAATTAAGTGTACCTTTAATATTACCTTAATATCATTTTTGCCATATTCTAGTGATTCACATATGGATGCTGTATGAATTGAGATGCAATCCCTACTACATAAGTAATATTACATCTAGATATAATAAGATAATTCCTACTAATTGTCTATATAAAATAGGATTAGTCTTTTCACACGGAGGTTTGAGGTCAAGTTTTATTGCCACTTCAATAGAAATAGCAACAAGTTAACAATCAATCATATTGAATTTTTGAAGCAAATCTTGTGTGTATCTTGTCTTGAGATACCATAATAAAGTAATGATACTGGAATATAGTTATTCCCAAGAAATAATGAAGAAGACTTAAGTCATTTCAATTATTTGATTTAGTTTATTTTTGTACTTGTGGATTAAGAATTAAGACAACTTGTAATGAGTAAGTCATCTACGTATAACACAACCATAATGACTTGACCATCTTTAATTTTAACAAAAAGATCATTATCAGAGTAACAATAGAGAATCCAAAAGACTGAAAGAAGCTATTAATCTTTGCATAGCCAGATTTAGGAGCTTGTTTAAGATCATAAAGAGATTTTCTAAGTTTATATACATATGATTCTTTGTTTGGTTACCATAATTTTTCTCTTGAAGATCACCATTTAAGAATGTATTTTTCACATCCATTTGGTGTATATACCAACCATTTTGAGTTGCTAAGGCAAGAAGCATCCAAATGGTGTCTATCTTTGCCACGAACAAAGTTTTCATCATACTCTAAATCATGTTGTTGAGTAAAGCTTCTAGTGACTAATCTTGCTTATATTTATTTATTTCATCATTGAGTTCTATTTAACTTTATTTATGTAACTAATGACAATCAACAATTTTTCTTAATAAGGGTGTAACAACAAGATCTCAAGTGTTGTTCCTAATTAGAGTGTCATACTCTAATTGCATTTCATCCCTCTATTTTTTGTCTATTAGTTTTTTCAAAAGTTTGGGGTTGACTTTCATGGAGAGTCATTAATGCATGATATGTATGTCAACTCATAGTCATTTTGGATGAAGTATGATCCTTTAGGTTTACTTCTTGGTTACAGTTTAAGCCCATAGTTATTTTGGATGGGGGATTCTTTAGTTTTGCTTCTCGAATTAAGATTTGAGCCCATTTGGGCCTTTTAGTTTGAGGTTTATTAGATGATTTCTCCCTTTTAAAATCATCATTTTGATTTTGATTATCTTCGTTTGAGATAAAAGATTCTTCAATATTTTCAATTTGAGTAGGGTGGATGGAAGATAAAGGTTTTTCAAGAATATGAACATTTCGACTTGATCTGACATCCCTTTTTGAGGGATCATATAGTCTTTGACCTTTTGTTCTTCCTCTTCTTGAGAAATTAATCCTCAATAGAACCAATTACTTAAGATATTAGAAACCTTAAGACTATGTGGTCTAAATACAATTATGTTTGTTGTATCAATTCGATTAGCAACATAAGAAAGAAAATAAAATCATACACAAACGACATACATGAGACACAAGGATTAACATGGGGGACCTTTGTTGGGAAAATATGTCTCAACCTTGCATTCCTATTTCGTCTTGTGTGTATTTTGTCTTCTTGTTAGAGAGTTGGCATCCCACTTGGAGGTGACATGGATTTCGTCTTTAGTGAATTTTGTCCTCACATGAGGAGGTAGGCGTCCCACATTGAGGTGGCATAGTTTTGCCATGTGTTGGCATCTTTTGGTGTGTGTAAGGTCACCATGACAGATTCTTGTGACACATAAAAGCATGTAAGAGGAAGTTATATTGGAATCTTGATTAGCATTATGACAAGTGTGAACACTTGTTATGGAACATTTTTGAATAGGTTGAATGAGGACAAATTGGGGCACCCAAGTTGGGTGGTCAAAATGATAGATTATGACATTGTAAGTTGTGTAAGGAATATGCTAAAAATAGCTAGGAAGACCAAGACCAAGAAGGGGCGTTGGAATCTGGATCCATGCTTTGGGCACCATACCCCTTAGAGAGTTGGCGTCCCACTTGGAGGTGACATGGATTTCATCTTTAGTGAATTTTGTCCTCACATGAGGAGGTAGGTGTCCCACATTGAGGTGGCATAGTTTTGCCATGTGTTGGCATCTTTTGGTGTGTGTAAGGTCACCATGATAGATTCTTGTGACACATAAAAGCATGTAAGAGGAAGTTATATTGGAATCTTGATTAGCATTATGACAAATGTGAACACTTGTTATGGAACATCTTTGAATAGGTTGAATGAGGACAAATTGGGGCACCCAAGTTGGGTGGTCAAAATGATAGATTATGACATTGTAAGTTGTGTAAGGAATATGCTAAAAATAGCTAGGAAGACCAAGACCAAGAAGGGGTATTGGAATCTGGACCCATGCTTTGGGTGCCATACCCCTTATGGTTTTGCAAATGGTTTTCCTAAACCATTTATAATTTGTAGTTTGAATTCTTGCATATAAATTGGTGCTTAGAGTTGTAGTTTGTATGATGTATATTACAAGCACCATAATGTTGTTGAAATCACTCCAAATTGGGATGTTGGTGATACTCTTACGAAGGCTTGCTTTGCAAGTGTATTGTAACTTTGTTTAGATTATTGAATAATATATTGGGGTTTTCCTGAAAGGGTTTTCTCCAGGTACATCTGTGTTATGGTATAAATGTTTATTGATGTTTACATGTGTTTCTAATTTTTTTAATTGTAAAGATTGAAAATTTGCACATACTCTTCTCTAAGATTAGTGTAGGAAGCATTTTTGCGTACTTTGCTTCCTTTTAGTTGGTATTAGAGCTTGATCACCTTAGATCTTAGTTGTTGGGTAGAGGGTGTTTTAGACTAATCTTCATTTGAGTGGGAGCTTGCATAGAGTGGGTTTTGATCTTATTGCAGGAAGAGATGGCAAAGACATCAAGAATAGAGATTGAGAAGTTTACTGGCACTAATTTTGAGTTGTGGAAACTCAAATGGAAGATATGCTTGTAGATAGAGATCTATGGGTTGTAATATGCAGTGCCAAACCATCATATATGAAATAGGAAGAATGGGAGTTGATGGATAGAAAGACTAAGGGTCTTGTGAGACTCTATTTGGTGGATCCATTTTTGCTAAATGTTCATGAAGAGACCACCACAATAAACCTTTTGAAAATGCTTGGAGAAATTTATTAGGCTAAATCCTTGGTGAATAAGTTATTCTAGGGAAAAAAGTTGTACTCTTAGAATGGAGGATGGTGGATTTGTAACCGATCATTTGAATGTCTTCAATATGATGGTTGCCCAACTGAGCTTTCTGGGAGTAAAAATGGAGGAGGATCATTACATGACTTTGTTGTGTTCTTTGCCAGATTTTTGGGACCACCTTGTTATGGCCATTGGGAGCACTACCACCAAGTTAAAAATGGATGAGGTGGTTGCATCATTGCTTTTTGAAGAGATGTGAAGAAAGACTTATAAAATGGCCAAGGATGCCCTAGTTGTTTGAAGAAAATCAAAAGAAAAAGGCAAGGACATGAACAAGACAAGTCAAGATCTAAATCTCGTGGGAGATCTAAGTATCCTAGTATGCCCAAGGCTAAATGTTGGAACTATGACAATCTTGGTCATTTTCGTAAAGATTATGAGGAGAAGAAGAAAAAGAAAAAAGAATGATTTTGATGAAGAGTGAGACATCTTCCCAGGATGGTGGTGATGCCTTTGTTGTGGCCTTGACTAGACATGCATCAGAAGGTGTGTGGTTGATTGACTTTGGTGCATCTTTTCATATGTCCCCACATTGGAGTTGGTTTACATAATACAAAGAATATGATGGTGAGAAGGTGTGCCTTGGTGATGATTCTCATATGAAGATTGTTGGCTATGGAAGTGTCTTGATACGATTCCTTGATGAATGAGTGAATGGATCAATGGTGTTCTATATATCTTTGGTTTGACATGGAGCCTACTTTCTATAAGTAAATTGAATGATGCAAGTGTGCAAGTTATTTTCTCCAGTGGAGGGTGCAAGATGGTCAGAAGAATTATAGTGCTTGTTATGGGTGTTCATATTGGCAGTCTGTTTCAGTTGAATACACACACGATTTAGTGCAATAGTTCTTTTATTATTGTAATGAAGAGATATGTAGAGTCTTCACCTTCACCATTGGAATCAATAGTAAAGAGGTGTGTTGTATCCACTTTTGATAGTCATGCTTTCTGGGTACCTAAGTGTGCTCATGCTTTGGAGACTGGACTTTCAACAAACAAAATAATGTTGTGGCACCAGAGGCTTGGTTACATTGGCGAGAAGGGTCTATGGGCCTTAAAAAACAAAAAAAATTGTTGAGGGGTTGAATGATTGTAACCTTGAGTTTAATTTTTGTGAACATTGCATATATTGAAAACAAAACTATGTTTAGTTTTATTCTAGTTCTCATAAATCTTTTGGTGTATTGGACTTGATACATTATGATGTTTTTGGTCATATTAATGTTTCTTCGATTTCAAAATTTATTTATTATGTATCTTTTGTTGATGACTATAATATGACATGGGTATATTTCTTTAGAAGTAAATATGAAATCTTTAGTCACTTTAAAGAGTTTAATGCTCTTTTTGAAAATTAGATTGGTAAAAAAGATTAAGATTTTAAGGACTAACAATGGCGGTAAGTTTCGTTCTATAGACTTTAATAACCTCTGTAAATATCATGGAATAGAAAGACATAAGACAACTCTATACACTCCTCAACAAAATGGAGTTGCAGGAAGAATGAACATGACATTGATGGTGAGGGCCAGAAGCATGCTTAGCAGGGTCAGCGTGGAACAAAAGCTCTAGGTGGAAGTGGTTGCTACGACTTGTTACCTAGTTAACAAGTCTCCTACATCAACTCTTGTTGATAAGATACCTATGAAAGTGTGGTCGAGCAAAAATCCCTCATTGAGACATATTAGAGTCTTTGGTTGTGAGAAAAATGCACATGTGCCTTGGAGAAGTGGTCAAAGTTGGAGAACAAGGCTGTTAAATATATCTTCATCAGCTGTGGTATTGGTGTGATAGGGTACAAGATTTGGGATCTTGTGGATGAGAGAGTTTTGTATAGAATAAGTGTTATCTTTAGAGAAGTTAAGCCTTCTTCCACTATTTTGCAACTAGAAAAGAAGGCAAAGAAAGGAGTGGTTTAGCTACCCCAAAAGACTGAGAAACTTGAACCTAAAGTCCAAAAAGGACCTAAAGTAGAGGAGAGCTCTGATAGTTTAGGGAGGTCAAACGAAGAGATAGATCCTCCACCTCAACTTTTGAGGAGGTCCACTCAACAAAGAGGACAACCAAACATCTATGCTCCTAATTGGAGATGTCTTTCACTTTGATTACTAACATTGATGAGCCTAGGATTGTAAAGGAGGCTATGGGTATGAATCATTTAGATTCATGAAGAGCAGCCATGGAAGAAGAGATGACTGCATTAAAGAAAAATGATACATGGGATCTAGTACCTTTGCTTGATGGATGTAAACCTGTTGGATGTAAATGGCTGTTCAAGAAGAGAATCAATTCAGATGACAGTGTTGAGAAGTACAAAGTGAGATTGGTTGCGAAGGGTTATTTTGAGGTTGAGGGAATTGATTATGGTGAGGTTTTCTCCCCATTTGCTAAGTTGACATCCATTTGGTTTCTATTATCTATTGCTATAGCGTGTGATCTTGAGGTTAAGAAGATGGGTGTGAAGACAATTTTTCTTCATGGTGATTTAGAGGAAGAGATTTAGATGTTATAACCAAAGCACATTGAAAAAGGTAAAGAGCATTTGATTTGTAAGTTGAAATCTTTGTATGGTCTTAAGCAATCTCCTAGGATGTGGTACCAAAAGTTTGATTCATTTGTGTTGGGGTTGGGATTTCTAAGATCCAAATTGGATTATTACATCTATTAGAAGATGCATGGTGATCATTTTTTTATTATTGCATTATATGTTGATGATATGTTATTTTCGGTAATGGGAAGGGTTTGATTTGTGTTTTGAAGTCTTAGCTTTCAACACAATGTGAGATGGACTGAGGGACAACTAGGTACATCTTGGGGATGGAGATCAAATAGAGCTAATAGAAAACTTTGGTTAGGCCGGAGGAAGTATGTGAACCCGATGTTGAAAAGATTCAACATGTCGTCTTGCAGGCCATTATGTGTTCATGTTACGATGGGGACAAAATTATCAGTTGAACAGTGTCGTAATTTTCCTAGTGAGATGGAGGATATGAACATAGTACCTTATACTAGTGTTGTTGGGAGTTTGATGTATGCTTTGGTTTATACAAGAACAACATCACCCAAGTAATGGGAATCCTTAAGTCATTTCATGGCTAATCTTGGACAGATACATTGGGATGCAATGAAGAGAGTCTTCAAATATTTGCGGGGTACTTCTAAGTATTCCATTTGTTATCATGGTTATCTTATAGGGGGCCGACATTCAATGTGTATTCATGGATATGTTGATTCGGATTAGGTTAGAGATGTTGATAGCAGAAGATCCACTAGTGTATATGTTTTCACTATGTTTGGTGGTGCTATTAGTTAGATGAATAAGTAGTAGGCCCTAGTCACTTTGTCCACTATAAAAGCAAAGTACATGGCAACTACCCATGCTTGTAAAGAAGCCATTTGTCTTAAGATATTTTGTTTTGATGTTGGGCTAGATGCAGAAGCTATTATAGTTCTGTGTGACGGTCAAAGTGCAATATGTTTTCCAAAGCACCCGACTTTCCATGCGGGGACGAAGCATATTGATGTCCAATACCATTTTGTTTGTGACATGGTATAAGATGGGAGGGTGATGTTGGAGGGATGACACATTGGTGAATGTTGTAGATTTATTGACAAATGTCTGTGAGCATAGATAAGTTCAAGTGGTGTAGTGAGTCTATGGGTCTTTCAACCCCTAGCAGTTAGATTCTAGTGTTGGTGTGTTTCCCTTTTGCTCTTGCAAGGTGTTCAACAAGTGGAAGAATGTTGGAAAAAGGTGTCTCAACCTTGCATTCCTAATGTTTGTTTATATATATATATATATATATATATATATATATATATATATATATATATATATATATATATATATATATATATATTCACTATTTCGTCTTTTGTGTATTTTGTCTTCTTGTGGGAGAGTTGGCATCCCACTTGGAGGTGACATGGATTTCGTCTTTAGTAGATTTTGTCCTCACATGAGGATGTAGGCATGATACATTGAGGTGGTATAGTTTTGACATGTGTTGGCATCTTGTGGTGTGTGTAAGGTCATCATGATAGGAGTTAGATATGACATATTCTTATGACACATAAGAGCATGTAAGAGGGAGTTACATTGGAATCTTGATTAGTATTATCGAAAGTGTGAACACTTGTCATGGAGCATCTTTGAATAGGTTGAATAAGGACAAATTGGGGCACCCAAGTTAGGTGGTCAAATATGACAAATTATGACATTGTAAATTGTGTAAGGAATATGCTAAAAATAGCTACAAAGACCAAGACCAAAAAGGGGCATTGGAATTTGGACTCATGTTTTGGGCACCATACCCCTTATGGTTTTGCAAATGGTTTTCCTAAACCATTTA
Organism: Cunninghamia lanceolata; assembly: GCA_027924645.1. Taxonomy (NCBI): domain Eukaryota; kingdom Viridiplantae; phylum Streptophyta; class Pinopsida; order Cupressales; family Cupressaceae; genus Cunninghamia; species Cunninghamia lanceolata. The sequence goes on from BSBN01000405.1 coordinate 1,705,955, forward strand.
TGATTTCTCGTTTGAATTCTTTTCTATAAATTGGTGCTTGAATTTGTAGTTTGTATGATGTAATTTGCAAGTACAGTAATGTTCCCGAAATCACTCCAAATTTGTATGTTGGTGATACTCCTATGAAGGCTTTCTCTACAAGTGTTTTGTAACCTTGTTTAGATTATTGAATAATACATTGGGCTACTTTGAAATGTGGTTTTTCTTCCACAAGGGTTTTCCCCATGTACACATATTATGGTATAATTGTTTATTTATGTTTACATGTGTTTCTACTTTCGGTAATTGTAAAGACAAAATTTGCACAATACTCTTCTCTAAGATTAGTGTAAGAAGTGTTTCCACATACCTTGCTTCCTTTCAACCTTTACTGGGAAAAACCATCAACAAAGAGAGTTAACAATCATATTAATCTTAAGTAAACTTCAAGTATAATAAGTCCCTTTATGCCCTTCTGAATCTACAAACTACAATATACAACCTCTGTAACATCCCAACTGGAATATTAAATAACCTTAAACACAAATAATGCAAAAATCTCATTTCTCTTTTTTTATATAACAAAATCCAATAATATTACATTTGCAATTTCTAAGTACAATACATAATTTTAAAAGATGGTTGCTTCACATGCGACTAGCAAATTTCACATTTTTATCATGAACATATAACAGATGGTCGCATTGCTTGCGACTTACAATATTTATCAATTTCATTTACATAATAAGTAATGTTTCCTATTCACAAGTCTTCGGCAGTCAACTGCAGGAGAGAGAGCGCATCACCCTGGTGCTTTTCCTCCAACCACAGACCGGCGGTCCCCCTCACACCTTCCTTTTGGAAGTTGCCCTTCCCTTTGCGAAGGTGTAGATAATGAGAATCAATTGATTCTTTATGCCATCTGATAACTAGTGAAGTGTCCTAGCTAATAACAATCGAGCTTACAACTCTAGTCTACCTCTAGCTATGTATAACCCACTATGACTGTTTAGTTATCTGGTACATAGTGAACCGACAATGCAAGCAGTGACTTTTGCATTACTTTGGCCAAAGTTTCATATAAATAAAGTCGTATGTTCACTCACTCTTTTCTTGACTTGGAGACAACATTCTTATAATTCAGTATATAACATATATATGACAACACTCTTTGACTTGTTTATATAATATCAGTCTTAAAGACATACAATATTCCCTTATCTACTAGTTAACTAGACAAGCATAGGGTGAGAGCTTAGGTGACTTATGGAACATACATTGAGTCCCTCTCTGCATCTTTGTAATCATGGGTCTATGAGGTCCTGTCATCTACTCAATTGCTTGTCTACCTATTAATATACAAGATTTTGACATTTAAGTCATTTGGTTTAATGATTAAAGACTCTATCTATCTTAATCTAGGAATGTATTTGTCTTCAACTTTATCGAAGAAAAGTAATAACTTTATAATTTTTCATATTGGATACATTTCCTCTTGTAATTCAAAAGAGAATTCTAATAATAAATAGTCTCTTTCTAAAGAATATCTATAGAAAACTTGACCTTTCAATTCAATAGTGAGTGTAATACTCGACATTCTTATAGCTAATCTCGGTCTAGACTAAATAATATAAAATCTTTCCAAAACTAGGATAAGACAGTTTAAGATAACTCTTAATTACCTAAAGAATAACATTTATAGACTACTTATATTTCTTTTGCATATATACAGAAATAGAAGTCTAGTATCAGGTGCTTCTACATACAGATATCGACTAAATTTTTAGCTTTTGAGCTTAATAACATGTTCTCTACCTTTCAATTAGCTACTTCTTATAAGTAGAATACTATGATAGTATAATGATATTGTTTTGGTCTTTCACAAAGAGCAATGAGACTCTCAATCTACTACAACACTTTTTAGTTCTGAACAAAATAAATTTGGATGATTTAAAATGACCTTTTCTCAGGTCTCTAAATACACCTGACTTCGACCTATTTCAAGTCGATTAAACTAAAGCATGGCTTATATATAGCATTCGACCTATATACACAGTCGGCCATAAAGTTTCTACTAAGTTTGTTATATGAGTATAACCTTGTATGGTTTTTTTAAGTATCATAATAGCCATCGGCTTTGACAACACAGTCATTTGACTGTTGCTCAATCGATAGTCTTGTATATCATTAACAATAATGAATAACATGTATATAATATATATGATACTCTTATCCAAGAGATATCAATATTTAATGTCATTATTAAGAACAACTGTTATTCGGCATGGGATAGTTTATATCATACAGAGATAATAAGGATGCATAAAACTATCTCCCTTGTCTACTGATTATACGGTAAGAATATACAGAGAAATACCTCTGTCAAGATCGATAAACAACAAGGTTAAACTAACACTAAGTTCTTTGATATCTTACTTGCTATTCAACGGTTAAACAATACAACTTCATTCTATCCTTGCAGATATCAACAATCTACATAAACATTGTTTCGACATATTATATGGGATATAATATGCTTAACTGTAGGGTTTAATAGGCAGAACGTTATCCACAGATGCGTTCCTTCCTCCCAAAGCCTGAGTTTCAATCTCTCCTTCCTTCTACGTTGTGCTTCCCAGCATGAAAGAATACTTTATAAATCCTTCTCTCACAATTAGTTATGAACAACACAATTAATACATCCCACTACTCTCCCCATTCATCCATGGCCTTGCATGCAGAAATAAGAGGAGTATGGAGCTACTGCTCCTCCCCCACTTCCAAAGCATCTAGGAAGAGTATGTTGGGTGATAAAGAATTTACCTTTTTTTACTAGACATTATACTTATAAACTAAATCTTTGTTACAAAATTTTCAAAATTTGCCATTTTTGTGTTAATATAGTTTTTCCTTAGCCTTTATTGTTCACCCCTTTAAAATAAATTCACAATCTTTAGTAAAGTGTTTTCCTTCACAGTCGGCGATTTCAAGTTTTTCAAAACCTCCATCGGCGGGTTCTAAGTTTTCAAAACTTATTGATTACTCGACAATTCCCCAATTTGCGAGTCAAGTCTTATCCGTTGGTCAAATGTTTGATTCTAAATGTTAAGTCCTTTCCAGTTGGCAAGTCGGGAGTTCCTCGAACTTCCTAACTCCCGACTAATCGTTCATAAGTTTCAAAAATCTTGTTCGCAATGTGTATTGTCATTGATGTCAACTCTATATGTGTCAACTAAGGTCAGAGATGGTTGAAGCTGATGGACATTTGAAGATTTGAGAGAGACGATTTGACTAAGTTAAAAACATAGGATCAACATGCTTAAGAGAGGTTAGTCCAGAAGACCTAGCAGATGGAGAAAGACTGTCCAAGTATAAGAATGGTAATCTTCCTGATGTTTAAATGTGTTGCAGAGGTGTGCAAACCTATTCTAACATGTTTTCTATATATCTACAATGATATCCTATCAGTTTGGAGTACCCCACTTAGAGCAAAGTTGTAGAAGTTTGGTTAAGGCCTTCACAGTGTATATCCTAATGCAGAGTTACAACATTTTGGTCCGCATTCCTCTGCGGTGCAAGATTTAGTCTTGCGGTTTAGAAGATAAGTGGATTGACATATGAACATGCTATATCCAAGGTTTCATCTCATTACACCTTCAGCAAAGATAGTTATAAGTGGTAGTGTTCCAGACTGTGACTTGATAGTGTAAAGCAATGGCGAAGACCTGATGGAATGCTCCACATTCCTCTGGATGAGCAGTTGTGCCCATGCGGTTTTACAAATATGTTTGGAGATGTGTAATACACACTACCTTTTAGTATCAAGTGCTCTAACGGTCCACAAGGTCAACTTTCAAATGAAAGAAGAAATACAAACTATTCTGGATGCTGAAGTACTCTATAGAACACATGCTTGAGTACTTGCAGAAGATGGAGAAGGTATAGAACAACCATATGAGTGTCTGCGGAGACTCTACATACTTCATAGTATCTCATGTTTGAACCACATGCAATTCTATCTTATTTCTTGTACCGCACAAGGTGTTCAAGTCACCTCAAGTTATGTGTATACATGAATACTGATCATAGTGCAGCTAAGTCAAATGTCTCCAAACTCCTTCAGAAATGATAGATATGATTATGTGGATCTAAGAATATGTTCATAATGTTACACAAGTTCATTCATGAAGATATATGATTGAAATCTTGGTCTACATAATGTTTTTGGCTTCTCCCCAATGATGTGAATATGGTCAGTTAGCAGTGGTACTGTTGTTTGGGCTGACAGTTCAATTTCCTTCATATGTGGTGGATCCTGATTGGTTGCTTTGGCATTGGAGGATATGTTGTGATGCATTTTGGGTCCTATTGTGATGTGTTGTGATCCACAACCTGTTTACTCTTCATATTGTATATGTTTGATGCGGACCTGTGAATAATCACACATTTCAACTAAGGGTGTTTTTGGTGCTGACCTAATCAATGCTTTCAGATGTTACGGAGGATATATATAGAAGAACAAATTCATTTGTGGGGCAGTGAAGTGAATGCAAATGTGATAGAGTAGAATGAACAATATGAAGTGTGTGAAGTCAGTATGATGGAGTAACTGTGCAAAAAAGAGGACTGCAACATTAGCATAAGTCGGATGCTTCTTTCATAGCAATTCATAGTTAGGTTATCTTTGTAATTCTTTGTAGGCAGTGAGCTTTCTTCAAGGAGTAGTAGCTTCCTTGGGTTGTAGCCCTAAAACAAAGTCAACAGGGAGTTGTAGCTTGCTTGGGTTGTAGCCCTAAAACAATATTGTAAACTTCTATAAGCAGTGAGCATTATATTGTGAGCTAACACTCACCGTGGTTTTTCCCATTTTTGGGTTTTCCACGTAAAAATCTTGGTGTCAATGTGTTGATTAATGTGGTGCATGTTTTACTTTCTGCTCTCTAAGTAATTTGATTTGTTTTGTAAATAAAGTAGTTAAGTCTTTGTATATGTTGATTCACTGCCCTCTCAGCATCTCTGTGTGTTCAATAATTGGTATCAGAGCCAAGTACCTTTGAGAAGCCTAAAAGTTGAGGTAGATCCTACACTTGAACACATGGAATCTGAAGCTATGGATATTGATGTATTTTTTTTAGAACCAGATCTAGAAGCAATGGAACCTGAAGGCTGGGACTTAAATTTAGATGAGGTAGACCTTGAAGGTGAACTCCAGTCAGCACTTAAAGATCTGGATGAAGCTAGAGAACTAAACCAGGAATAAGAGGACATGCTTGAAAAGTCAAAGGAGACAATTGTGAAATTGAAGACATGAGCTAAAGAATCAAAAGAAGAGATTGGCAAACTGAAAGATCAAATAGAAGGAGATAAAGGATGTGACATTAAACTTAAAGAGGTAGAAGATATGATCTCTAGTTTGAAGGTTATGGTTGAACAAGGCAAGAGGATTGAAGACTGCTTAAACATCAAACTCAATGAGAAAGTTGCTAAATGTCCAAAACTTGAGGAAGAAGTTGTCACTCTAAGAAAAGAACTGGAAAAGGAAAAATAACAAATTGACAAGGGGTTAAAATTGAAAGGAGGATCTAAAATTATTGATGAAATAATTAACTCTCAAAAACCATCAAAAGAAAAATCTAGTTTGGGTTTTGAAAAGGGGAAAAATCCTATAATCAGTGCATCTGCAAACTTATATGATAACTTCAAAATAGAAGGAAAGTTTGAAACAAATAAGGAATAATCCTGCACTGAAGATCCTAAGAAGAATGCATCCAGAGATGCAAACGAAGATGAATTCACTCCTGTCCGACAAAGGAAGAATAAGAAGAAATTCAAAAAGCCTAGTCCTAAACAAACTGCTCCTATCAGGTACTCTCAAGCTTTTAATGGTAATTGCTATGCTTGTAATAAGTTTGGTCACAAGGATGTTGAATGTAGAAGCAAGATGAATTGGAATTCATTCAAGCCTCCAAGGTACAATGCTGTAAACTCTCATTCATCTCATGGTCAATGTTATGCTTGCAACAAAGTTGGTCATAAGGCTAATGATGACAGAAGCAAAGTGATGAGGACTGGTTTCATAAGCAAGAACAATGTTAGAACTCCTCAATTCTTTTATGGCTATTGCTACATATGCAACAAGTATGGTCATAAGGCTATTAATTGTAGATCTAATGTGAGAAGAGGTGATTATGCTCTGTAAACCAATATCACCTGCTACAATTGCGATAAAACAAGACACATTGTAAGGTTTTGCAAGTGAAAGACTGCAAGACTTGCTCCTCAAAAGAAGGTGGATATTGCTCAATAAAAGAAGGAAATGAACAAGACATGGAGGAAGAAGGAAGAAAATGAAGTAAAGGAAGGATCTGCACCTCTACTTGGTGTAGATGGATCCTCCAGAAATTAAAAGGAGGAAGTATTGGTTCAGGGGGAGTTACAACTGCAAATATTTTCAAACCCCTGAATGCATAAGATGCTAAATTCCTTAGCATAATGGTCAAAAATGATATGGATATGTTTGTCTAGTGATATCATGATGTTTGATAAAATTTCAGGAGCAAATGGACTCCTTGCGGAGGATTGCTAAGTGATCATTGATCTCTGTTTAGCAAAAAAATTGATTAGGTCTAGAACAAAGACTGCAATCAATGAGGAGCAACCAGGGTTGGTGAGAAGCTTAGTTAGTTGATTTTTGATCAAAATTGATCTCATTTGAATAAAAGAAAGTGTGTAAAAGAGCAAAGGAGAGGAGATTTTCATCGTTGCTTGTATGCAAACCCTAGTGACAACACTATCAGGTATTTTTCAAATTTGCCTATTAAACCCTAGTTTACTGAAATAATTATCATGGCAACACCAGTAGTAGTTGATGTCATGGAGAGACCAAGCCCAAAATTTAAAAAACACCCATACAAGTCCACTGAAATTGATAAGGATGGAGCTTTTTCTAGCGTTCCCTCTAATGTGTTGCATACAAAAGATGTTTGGATATACATCCACTCATAGCTGGATGAATATGATCACTTGAAGCTAGAACAATTCAAGAATGATCATTTGCTAGGTGATGATTTTCAATTGAAGCTGGAGTTCGCAAATGTTGAAGCAGAACAACTGCATATTTGGAAGTGTTTCCCTAATTACTGGTATGAGGAAGATTGGGTCAGGATTGCCTTAAGTTGGATTCATGAGGACTTCTTTTGCCTTGATCAACCTCATATGATCACTAAGGAAGCCATCAGGTTTGTGAGCAGATTGTACTCCTCTGGACCAGTGCCTATATTGAAATCTATGAAGAATGAGGAGGTGATGATATTGGAGTGAAATTTGATAAGAGAACCCTAACAATGGATGATATCACCGATCTAGGGGTTTGCTATGCCACTATGGGCATTTCTTATAAAGTGTACTTCACAAATAGAGAGGGGACTGCCACTGCTACTGCCATCTATACTGCCCATCAAATGATGAAAGAAGGGAAGGACTATGACCTCTGTGAGCTCTTGCATCAACTATTGTTGGACAATTTGAAGAGAACCAAGGAGACCAAGTACAAATTCTGATATGGTTCCTTAATCATTTTTCTTATGTTCTATTTCTTGGGGGAATTGCCTACTATGAAGGGTATGGTTTGGATAAGTGATACCCCTGTTACACACCAAATTAAGGACTATATGCATAGCTTTCCTGATCATAAACATTGTGACACATTATTTTGGGGATTCTTCAAAACTTTTCAAACTGATATGCAAAGGAGGGAAAGGATACCAAGAAAAGTAGTTGAAAAATACAAGAATGATATAACATTCATGGTGGATAAGGATAATTTCTATATGAAGGCAGTAGAACCAAGGACCTTTTATATAACCACCCTGCCCTATGAAGTGTCTGAACATGATTTGGTTGGATATGCTAACATGTTACTCAACAAGCCTAAGGATCCTGCTACTGAAAGATTTGGAACTTATGATGAAATTACCAACAAATCAATCTTGAAGGATGTGAAAGAAAAGGAAGAAAAGAAGAAATCAAAATTGGAGAAAATGCTTGACACTCCTGAGGATCCTATAGGAGAAGCCCAGACCTCTTCTGCTATGCAAGCACCTAAAAGGACAAGTAGGTCTGCCTCTGCTCCTGCTACCTCTTCAAAAGCCTCTGGACCTACTTCTACACCTCCCCGTAGGAAATGAACTGTTACTAAAGTGTTGATACAAACCAAGACTGCCAAGACAAAGAAGCATAGACCTAAGGTCCAAGAAAAGAGAGGAAAGATCAATTCGGTGAACATAGAAGATGATGATGATGATGAAGAATCCAATATTCTTGAAAGGAAAAAGAAAAGAGCAAGAGAAGGAGAGGAAGAAGTAGAAACCACCAAAGGAAAAGGAAAGGGAAAAGAAAAGAAATCAAAAGAATCTTCTCAAGAAGAATTGGAGCATGAGCCTTTACATCTTGAAGCCATTGTGAATGCTATAGTACAACATGGTGCTCTGAAACAAGTTGTAGATCTCTATCATAAGATGCTTGCTGATGATAAAGCCACAATTGTGAAAGCAATAATCAGGTATATGATGGCCTTCAATGTGGCCTTAATTGAGTTCATTGATTAGCTTCTTGTAATCCTTGCAGACCTACTCACCAACAACATAAATGAAGCCATGGGAAAAGAGGTTGAGATGAGAAAACATGTAATTGAAAAGGTTGGTCCATCCATCTCTGATGGAGACAAAGTTAAAGTTTCTCAAAAACAAGCAAAGGAATTCAGCACAAAAAGAAGAATAAATATCTTGATGGGAAAAGACCAGGAATAAATAGAGAGACTGAAGAAGGAAACTTTAGAGAAAACTGCAAAAATTCTTGACAAAATGAAGAATGCTAAGGTGACAACTAAGGAACAAGTTCCTCTAGATATACTAGATGTACCTCTTCAGGATATAGATCTGTCTACCTTTGATGACAAAGAGGATAGAGGTAACATGACTAAAACAAATAACATGGAAGATCAAAATGTAAAGGAGCTAGGTAATGTGGGTACACCTCCTCTGGAAGAGACATAAACACAAAACTCAGGAGATCAAGGTGAAATAAATACATCCCTTCCGAAGAATACTGAAACACAAAATACAGAGGAAGTAAGTGCACCCCCTCTAGAGAACACTTATTCTGGTGCAAAACATGACAACCCTCCTCTGAAAAATACAGGGAAAGATGAGAAAAGAAAAGAGGATAACCCTGAGGAAGAACAAGAAGAGAAAGTCTAGAATGAATTAGAGAAGAGTGAGGAGAAACAAGATGAAAAGGATCAAGATGAAACAGAGGAGATGCAAAATGAGGAAGCTAAGGACACCTTTGGGGATATAGGTCAGAGTTCTTCAGGGTCAGACTCTTTCAATGACCTATTAGATTTGCAAATGTAGTTTCAACCAGTGGTTACACCACAACTCCTACAAATTACCACTCTTGAAGGGCAAGTTGATTTGGCAAATATTTCACCCCTTCACAAACTACAGCTTGGAGACATCATGCATGCCTTTGCAAGAAAGGAGTTCTTGCAAGAAAACCTGAAGAAAACCAGTTTGGTTGAAGATGCAGTGAAGCTGATATAGGAAGGACTACCAGAGGTAATCATTGGCTCCTATCTTCCTCCAGAGCAAAGGTTGAAGCTATTAATGGATTCTTTTAAGGATCATTCTTCTCATTTTGAGCAAAAAGCAGAACAAGAGGTATTAAGGAAGATGAATGACAAAAGGTTGGTTGAGATGTCTGGTAAGTGTGCCAATGCACATAATAAGCTACAAGAAAATTTGAAAATGTTTAAAGGATGCATTGATGAAGCCACTGCTTTATGCTTGTTTTGCTTGAAATGACCTAACTCCACAAAGAACATCAAAGCTCAGGTTGACTCCATTGAGTCACAGATCTTGAAATTGGCTGAAGTATATGACTTGTCAAAAGACAAGAATGGGGCAACCAGAGCACAGGTTGAAAACCTTCATGGACAAATGTCACAGTTACAGGACCAAAGAGAATAGACAAAGAAGCAATTTGGTCAGCTAAGGGAAGCAGTAAATCTAAGACTTGCTTCATTATTCAGATTGCTAGGTGAGGCTAAAAAGATTGAGCAAAAGATGAAGACACCACACAACATAGATGAGGTTAAGGACTTATGCATGTAATTTGAATGTCAAAATCACTTTCTTACCTCAGAGAAACCAATTTGGGCATCTACTTTGACACAACTCAAGGTAATATACAAAGCCATTCTACCTTCTAAGTGAGTTGCAAGAGTATTGTAGATAACAATTTTTTGGATGTATATAGACTTGCGGAGGCCAGTAGTGTTATACTATGTACATAGCATCTATTTTTAAGGGATTTCCATCTCAGGGGAGTATTGTTTGTAAAAATTATATAGTAAGGGAGAATTTATATAGTTTTGGGATAATATAAGATGTTAGGCCCTTTTTCCTTAATGTTAAAAGGGGAGAGAAAGCAATATACGTCAAAGGGGGAGTGGTTGTACACATTTTGATTTGGGTGTTGCCATCAATGACAAAGGGGGAGATTGTTGGCAATATGTGTTGTCATTGATGTTAACTCTATATGTGTCAAATTGAGGTCAGAGATGGTTGAAGTTGATGTACAATGGAAGATTTGAGAGAGATGGTTTGACTAAGTTAAAGACATAGGGTCAACATGTTTAAGGGAGGCTAGTCTGGAAGACCTAGTAGATGGAGAAAAATTGGCCAAGTATAAGAATGGTAATCTTCCTGATGTCTAAATGTGTTGTAGAGGTGTGTAAACATATTCTAACATGTTTTCTATATATCTACAATGATATCCTATCAGTTCAAGGAGTACCGCACTGAAAAGTTACATAAGATTGGTTAAGGCCTTCACAGTGTATATCCTAAGGCGGAGTTACAACATTTTGGTCCGCATTCCTCTGCAATGCAAGATTTAGTCTTGCGGTTAAGAAGATAAGTGGATTGACATATGAACATACTATATCCAAGATTTCATCTCATTACACCTTCAATAGAGAAAGTTATAAGTGGTAGTGTTCTAGACTATGACTTGACAGTGTTTACAAAACAATGGTGAAGACCTGATGGAATGTTTTGCATTCGTCCGGATGAGCAGTTGTGACCATGCAGTTTTGCAAATATGTTTGGAGAGGTGTAATACACACTACCTTGTAGTATCAAGTGCTCTAATGGTCCACAAGGTTGACTTTCAAATGACAGAAGTAATACAGACTGTTCTGGATGCTGAAGTACTCTATAGAACACATGTTTGAGTACTTGTGAAGATGGAGAAGGTATAGAACAACCATATGAGTGTCTACAGAGACTCTACATACTTCATAGTATCTCAAGTTTGAACTGTATGCAATTCTTTCTTATTTCTTGTACCGCACAAGGTGTTCAAGTGACCTTAAGTTATGTGTATACATGAATACTGATCATAGTGCAGCTAAGTCAAATGTCTTTGCACTCCTCTGAAAATGATAGATATGATTATGCAGATCTAAGATTATGTTTATAATGTTGCACAAGTTCATTCATGAGTATTTCAGTTGACTTGGTGGTCCGCAATGCAATATCCTAAGTTTTGATGTGTCACAGTCAGTCTAGAATGCCCTATTTTCATCAGTTCAACATGTTTCTTGTTTTACGGATGCATATATTGTTTAGATACTTTAGGAGAATGGTGTATGGATAGTGTCTAGAAGATATATGATTGAAATCTTGGTCCACATAATGTTTTTGGCTTCTCCCCAGTGATGTGAAGATGGTTAGTTAGCAGTGGTATTGTTGTTTGGGCTGACAGTTCAGTTTCCTTCATATGCGGTGGATCCTGATTGGTTGCTTTGGCATTGGATGATATGTTGTGATGCATTTTGAGTCCTATTGTGATGTGTTATGATCCTCAACCTGTTTTCTCTTCATATTGTATATGTTTGATACCGACCTGTGAAGAATCACACGTTTCAACTAAGGGTCTTTTTGGTGCCGACCTAATCAATGCTTTGAGATGTTGCGAAGGATATATATAGAAGAAAAAATTGATTTGTGGGGTAGTGAAGTGAATGCAAATGTGATAGAGCAAAATGAGTAGTATGAAGTGTGTGAAGTCAGTATGATGGAGTAATTGTGCAGAAAAGAGGATTGCAACATCAGCATAAGTCAGATACTTCTTTCATAGCAGTTCATAGTTAGGTTATCTTTGTAATTCTTTGTAGGCAGTGAGCTTTCTTCAGGGAGAGTAGCTTCCTTGGGTTGTATCCCTAAAACAAAGTCGGCGGGGAGTTGTATCTTCCTTGGGTTGTATCCTTAAAACAATATTTTTAACTTCTATAAGCAGTGAGCATTATATTGTGAGATAACACTCACCGTGGTTTTTCCCATTTTTGGGTTTTCCACGTAAAAATACTGGTGTCAATGTGTTGATTAATGTGGTGTATGTTTTACTTTCTACTCTCTAAGTAATTTGATTTGTTCTGCAAATAAAGTAGTTAAGTTTTTGTATATGCTGATTCACCCCCCTCTCAGCATCTGTGTGTTCAACAAATCTCTGACTCTTCGCTCTAGCGCCCAGCCTGCTATTTAAAACTAACTTTCCATTTATTGCTACGCACAAGGAGGTGACACCTATCCTTTCATGATAAATACAGAATGTCTTGAAAAGAGCATTCGCACACTTTTCATTGGGAAATTAAAGAAGCTCATTAATGGATTGTATTACTATACGTGCAGTCACAATCAATGAGATTTATTGGCCTTTATTTTTATAAGAGTTGCCACCCTCGCAGATAGTTCATTTCGCATTGTTGTGGTATGCTTTAGAGAGTTCTAGTGCAACATCTTCTGCAAGTATTATGCACGAGCTCTCCAACCAGGTTAGCTAAATTGGCATTCTTTCTCACTCGCTCTCTCCTATGACAAATTTGAATTTCCTTGGTCTATTTAGCAAGAAAGGCATTTATTTTTCATGAGTTCAAACTATTTTCCTTCCCCAAATGTTCTGGGAACTTACTTGGTACCCTTAGCAATAACAAAAATATTATTCACTGGTTCCTCAAGCTAGTAAGAATGAAGTATAAATACCAGGGTTTTCCAATTGCTTCTATTATTGAGAATGACCTAGCCAAATTTAAGGACACTGAGCTGGGGCATATAGATTTGAAGGATTTTTGGAGTCAAATGGAGAAAAACCCTAGGTCACCATTGGTTGAGAGAATCTTATCAAGCGGATTAGCTCATATTTGATGTAGGAGCATCCGGACGGACTGTCAATCGACATCACCCAAAAACATTTTCAGGTTAATTTTCAATTTTGTTTGGTTTGTTTGGGTTTTCATTGGCATCTTGTTGCGTGGAAGTGTTTGGCACCTTGGACTTTCCAAGGGTTGATCTAGAAGCAAGTTTTCAGACTTTAGCAAAGGATTCAAGTCTTCACCACCTGTGGAGCTAATTGAATCAGAGATAGATTGCACAATGAATGTTGTGAAACATGTTTATTCTAATCATGTGATGTTTCAGTACAGCTACACAAATACCATACCAGAACTATTGTTTGAAAATGTACCATAGAAGTGGGTCTATCTAATCCTGACAAATTTATAGAAGTGGTATGCAAACCTCTAAGGTCCTTGCCTTGTGATTCACCTGGCAGATTTTTGGTGAATTCAGTAGATTACATGTTGAAGGTTGAGGTTTCAAATTTCAAAAATGCATGGGACGCCATTAATAAGTGTTGGTTTTGAGAACATACTTGTCTCCATAGTTAATGGAGTAGGAGTCATTTTTGGAGTGCTATTATATCTCTATCTATCGACTAATCTCTCCATCTAAGACCGAGAGGACTACAAGAAGGATGGTGGTGGCAGTGCTGCTTTTGTTTGGAATGATAATAGCAGTTTTTGTGCTTGGTTTCCATTCTCACAAGAGTAAGAAGATGGTGGTGGGGATTTTGGCTATAGTTGTAGACACTTAAAAATGTCCCAGGCTTGCGAATAACATTTTCACACATAATTCATCTCAATTTCATATTCTACTATTAATTAAATATTTTTTAAAATTATTTAATTAATTCATTCCCTCTTACGCTTTTAAATAAATAAATTTCATTTATTTAATTATCTAGGTTATTTTCTTCTAAATTCCTCTATAATTAAATAATTTAATTATTATTTAATTATTCATTAATCAAACACCCATATTCCCCTTCTAATTTAAATAAATACCCATTTATTTAAATTATCAACCTTATCCTAATTAAATAAGTCCCCACTTATTTAATTAAATTCCCTCTACATTACCCATTCCTCACAAAAAATTAAATAAATTACCACAATTTATTTAATTTTAAAACATTGCCTACCTCACCATTTCTTCTAATTTAAAATTACCTTTTGTCCTCTTGTGGCTGGAAACCCTAAATCATTCTCAGCCCTTGATTTTGCCTCCAAGTCAACTCTTCATCTCAACCCTCCATTCACATTTCACCCTCTATAAAATCACTGTTACCCTCTCATTTTCACCTGACCACTTGGAAAATTGACTTGTGCCATTGTCAACTCTTGAGTTCTCCATCCTATTTGCAGACCTGCAAGTCTGAGTGCATTAGATTAGATAGCTTAGATAGTAACAATGGAGGAATTTCATTAGTCAACCTAGGGTTTCTTGCTTTCATGCTTAGTTGATTATATTTTAGGTTGATTTAGGGCTCCATTGCATGGTTAGGGTTTGAATTTACTATTTGCAGGGCTTTTGCAGTGTTTTTACCCAACTACAACTAGTGAACCCGACGTATGACATATTCTCTTACAGCTATAAGTTATGACAGCTATGATAGATTCTATGACGGTTGTAAGAGTCGTAAGAGCATCTGTCATAGCCCATTTTGGAAATAGGCGACCTCTTTGGGATGGGGTGATTTGACAAGTGTCAAGGACATCCTACAGTGTTGGACAAGTGTCCATAGGCATGGGTTTTGGGCCATGAGGCCATGTTGGATGCCCATCTCAATGTGGAGCCATTTTTGCCTTGCATGTTCTTTATAAATAGGTGCTTTGGAGAGGTGATGCATTATGTGATTAACAGGTACTGTTATGCTACCAAATCATCTCCAGATACGAGTGTCGAAGACTCCTGCAAGAGCATTGGCTCTGTGACTGTATTGTAACCTTCATTATTTACGGAATACATTTGAGCTGTGTTTTGGAGTGTGGGGATTTTCACCCGATAAGGGTTTTCCCCACGTATATCTTGTGTTTGTCTCTCCTTCTATCTTACATTCTTGTGTATGTGTTTGTTGCAATATCTCTGTTATTGGGTTAACATAACCTATAATTGTAAAGATAAAATTGAATTTGCACTCTCCTCCCCTCATTAGATTAGTGTAGTCACAAGATAATTGGGATCTCAAAGATTGGAAGGCTAAGGGTCTCATAAGACTCTGACTAATTGACTTTGTACTGTTGAATGTCCATGAGGAGAAGAGCACGAAAGACCTTTAGAAGAAGCCGGGTGATGTTTATCGGGCCAAGTCCTTGGTGAACAAGCTTTTTCTAAAAAAGTTGTTTGCTTTGAAGATGGAAGACAGAGGATCTGTTGTGGACCATATGAATGCTTTCAACATGATCGTTGCATAGTTGACATCTGTGGGTGTGAAAATGGAGGAGGAGGATCGGTGTATGACCCTGCTTTGTTCTTTGCTAGATTCATGGGATCATCTTGTCATGGCTATCGGGAGCACCACTACCACCTTCAAGATGGAAGATGTGGTGTCTTCACTATTATCTGAAGAGATGCAGAGAAAGTCTTTTGAGGCAGCCAAAGAGGCTCTTGCGGTTTGTGAAAGACCCAAAGAGAAAGGGAAGAAGAAGGACAAGAAAGGTGAAAAGGGCAGATCCAAATCTCATGGGAGATCCAAATCTCTTGGAAAGTCCAAGGCTCTCTGTTGGAACTGTGGGAAAACTGGGCATTTTCGAAAGCAATGCAAAGAGGAGAAGAAAAAGAAGAAGAAGAATGCCCCTAATTCAGATTTTGACAAGTCACAAGATGATGGTGATGCCTTCATCATAGCCCTGGCCACCCATGCATCTGATGATGTGTGGTTGATTGATTATGGTGCGTCATTCCACATGACCTCGCATCGAGACTGGTTTATGAAATATGAAGAGTTCGATGGTGGAAGAGTGTACCTGGGTGACGATTCTCATCCGAAGATTGTTGGTCATGGAAGAGTCTCAATCTGATTCCTTGATGGATGAGTGAAGGGGATCATTGGGGTTATGCACATCCCAGGCCTAGCACAGAACCTGCTTTCTGTAAGTATGTTGAATGATGCAGGTGTGCATGTTGTCTTTTCAAAGGATGGATGCAAGATGACTAGAGGATCTATAGTGCTTGTGAAGGGTACTTGGAGAGGTACTCTGTTTCAGCTAGAGGCATGCACTTCATAGTGCAATAGTTCTTCTAACTCGAAGAAAAGAGCTGTAGTCACTTCATCCCCACCATCTGAACAAGCAGTGAAGAAATTTGTTGTAACTAGTTCTGATGGTAGTGCACATGCTTTGGAAGTTAAGCTTCCTATTGAAAAGAATATGTTATGGCATTTGAGATATGGCCACATTGGTGAGAAGGGTCTTAGAACCTTGAAAAATGAAAACCATGTTGAGGGGTTAAATGATTGTAATCTCTAGTTCGACTTTTGCAAACATTGTGTATATGGAGAGCAAAACCATGTTCAGTTTTACTCTAGTTCTCACAAGTCTTATGATGTATTGGATCTTATTCATTCTGATGTGTTTGGTCCTGTTAATGTTCCTTCGATTTCCAAATCTGTATATTTTGTAGCTTCATAGATGATTACAGTAGGACATGGGTTTATTTTATAAGAAGCAAGACTGAAGTCTTTAGTCAGTTTAAGGAGTTTAAAGCCTTTGCTGAAAATCAGACTAGTAAAAAGATTAAGTGTTTGAGAACTGACAACGGTGCTGAGTTTTATTCGGCAGAGTTCGATAAGTTCTATAAAGAGCAAGGGATTGAAAGACATAAGACAACTCCATATACCCCGCAAAAAAATGGAGTTGCAAAGAGGATGAACAAGACACTGATGAAGAAGGCTAGGAGTATGCTTAGTGGAGCAAGCCTTGAACAAAATTTTTGGGCTGAAGCTGTAGCCACTGCTTTCTATCTGGTAAAAAATCTCCTACACCAGCTCTTGTTGGTAAGACACCTATGGAGGTGTGGTCTAGTAAGAAGCCTTCAGTTAGACATCTTCATGTTTTTGGTTGTGAGGCATATGCACATGTGCCTAGGGAGAAATGGTCTAAATTGGAGAATAAGGTTGTTAAATGTATTTTCATTGGCTATGGTGTCAATGTGAAAGGATACAAGCTTCGGGATCCTGTGGATGAAAAAGTGTTGTATAGAAAAAGTGTTATCTTCAGAGAGCTAACACCTTCTTTTGTTGTTCTACAGCCAGAACAGATAGGAAAGAAAGAGGATGTAGTTTAGTTTCCTTCTACCCTTGAGAAGACTAAACAAACAGACCTTGTGAGACCTGATGATGAGGAGAGCTCTAGCAGCTCTAAAAGCTCAGAAGAAGCAGAACCTCAACCTCAGCCATTGAGGAGGTCTACATGAATGAGAAAGCAACCTGATAGGTTTGGTTATCCATTACTTGATTCTAGTTGTGCTTTTTCTTTACTTACTAACACTGATGAGCCTAGAACTGTGAAAGAGGCTATGGGCATGAAAGATGCAGGGTCTTGGACGGAGGCCATGGAAGATGAGATGGCTTCTTTGGAAAAGAATAAAACATGGGACTTGGTGCCTTTGCCTGAAAGAAAGAAACTTGTTAGATGCAAATGGGTGTTCAAGAAGAAATTCGGTGCAGATGGAAATGTTGAAAAGTATAAGGCTAGATTGGTTGTGAAGGGATACTCACAAGTGGAGGGAATTGATTATGGTGAAATTTTCTCTCCTGCTGCAAAGCTGACATCCATTTGTTTCCTGTTATCTCTTGCAGCTGCTTATGACTTAGAGGTAGACCAGATGGATGTGAAGATAGCTTTCCTTCATGGTGATTTGGAGGAAGAGATTTACATGTCACAGCCAGAGCATTACATAGAGAAAGGTAAAGAAAATTTGATTTGCAAGTTAAAGAAATCTTTGTATGGTTTGAAGCAGTCTCCTAGGATGTGGTACTTGAAGTTTGATGCCTTTGTTTTGTCGATTGGATAACTGAGATCAAAATCAGATCATTGTGTGTATTACAAATTTGACAATGATTGCATTCTCATTATTGCATTGTATGTTGATGATATGTTGTTGATTGGGAATGGTAAGAATATGATTTCTGATTTGAAGTCTCAGTTGTCAGCACAGTTTGAGATGAAAAATCTAGGGGCAACCAAGTACATTCTGGGAATGGAAATCAGAAGAGACAGAGCTAATAGAAAACTTTGGTTAAGCTAGAGTAAGTATGTGAAGACCGTGTTGGATAGGTTCAACATGGCAGATTGTAGACCATTGTGTGTTCCTGTTTCATTGGGGACAAAGTTGTCTGTTAATGATTGTCCAAAATCTCCTAGTGAGGTGGAGGACATGAGCAGAGTACCTTATGCTAGTGTTGTTGGCAATTTGATGTATTCTATGGTTTGCACAAAACCAGACATTGCCCAAGCAGTGGGAGTCCTTAGTCAATTTATGGCTATTCCTAGACGGGTACATTGGGATGTAGTTAAGCGAGTGTTCAGATATTTGAGGGGTACTTCTGAGTATTCCATATGTTATCATGGTAATGTTACAGGACCTCTGCATTCAGTTTGTATTCATGGATTTGTGGATTCTGATTGGGTAGGTGGCATTGACAGCAGGAGATCCACTAGTGCCTATGTGTTCACTATGTTTGGTGGTGTAATTAGTTGGATGAGTAAGCAACAACTTGTGGTTCCTTTGTCCATGACAGAAGCTAAGTATATGGCAACAACTCATGCTTGCAAGGAAGCCATTTGGATTAAGAGATTGTGTTCAGATATTGGTGTTGATGCATGACAGATTATGATTTATTGTGATAGTCAGAGTGTGATTTGCCTTGCGAAGAATCTAACTTTCCATGCTAGAACAAATCATATTGATGTACAGTTTCACTTCATGTGAGACATGGTAGAGGATGGGAAGGTAAATTTGGAGAAGGTAGATACTTTGAAGAATGTTACAGATGCATTGACTAAGCCAATGGGCATAGAGAAGTTCAGATGGTGTTCAGATTCTATGGGCCTCTCGACCTATAGCAGTTAAATCCTGTTATTTCTATTGGCTCTTATAAGGTGCTTGACAAGTGGGAGAATGTTGGGAATTAAGGTGTCTCAACCTTGGTAATTCCTTGTATTATTTCATTGTATTTATTTATTTATTGCTTATTGTATAATTTGGATGCAAATCCTATGTTGTCATATTGTGGGAGTTCGCACGGTGATGTATCATCCTACATGGCATATGACCACATGTAAATTTGTCTTCACATGAGGAGATAGGCGTCCCACTTAGTGGTAGGAATATTTTTCCATGTGTCGGCATCTTGAAATGTGTGTAAGGGAATATTGACCGAAACGGTCATGACAAATTCCTATGACAAAGTTATGACATGTAAGAGTTAGAAATAGAAGATCCTATGACAGGTGTCATGCCCACATTTCACTTGCGGTCACAACACACTAACCCGCGTGTCATGTCCACATGCATCATGTGGTCATGATACGAACTATCAAAAATTTTCCCCTTACTACTCTGAAAGCTCCCCTCGCACCCACAAGCATGCTCGGTTGCGTATGTTTAAGTTGTCAAGGTTACTGTTGCTAACGGCATATTCTACTCACGTGTGCATATTGAAATCGATCACTATGTTTATGCCGGCTTAATTTGCAATGTTTAGGACTGTCCTTAGTAGGTGGTTGACCTTTAATAGCAAAAATAAATTAAAACTACACACAATCACTCCCTTAGGTGGTTGACCTTTAATCTTTCAACACCCAACACAAACCCCAAAATAGCAAAAATAACACATAGACAACCATTGTAATTCCTTATTCATCAAACAAGAACAAAGCATACATAGGTGAGTAACTGGCTCACTAACCTTTTCTAGCCTAATTATGGAATGTATTTTGACGAAGAGCTCCACCCTTAGTCTCCTCCTCCAAGTTCTCCTTCTTTCCACAATAATCCAACCCCCTTACCCTCTCCCTCTTCTCTTTAAAACAAATTCTCTCCCTTATCCCTTATTCCAAGTGGCATTAAAAAAAATGAAACCCACTCATCATCCATTATCCTAGTGGTCTTAAAACAATTAACCCCACTCAAGAGGTTCCCCACTATAGCCTTTTTACAACACATGGGTGAATTAAAATATAATAAAAAAAATAGAAATAAAAGGGAAGTGGATGACACACCACCCTTTTTATGGGTCTCCCACCAAAAGAGAGGCACAAGGACACAAGCACTCCATTATTGGTGGATCATGGAGTCATTCATGACTTGGAAGTGGGTCTAAGTGTGGATTCCACTCATCCCATTATCCCCATGCTTCCAAATTCGTCACTTAACTTCACCATGAAGTTGAAGTGACCATATGGAGGTTATCCCAAGGTTATCCTAGTCAAAAGGGTCCCTAGACCCATGGGGTATAACCTAGGGTTGATTTAAACCTAGTTAGAACTCCCAGAGTCAAGTAAAAACACAAGAAGAGGGTCTAAAAGAAATAAAGTTAAAACAAGATTCAAAACAACATCTCTTACAACACATATCACAATATAATTAAATCAGAAGATAGACCTAATTCCCTTGACCCCATGCAAAATTACAACATTACAACATTACAACATTTCCACCATACACAGAGTTGATTTTAGTTTCTCATGGAACTAGATCGACTCACAAGGGATACAACATAGGGTGTGGAATGATCTCCTGTATTTGTGGTTTTCTTAGCAATACCTGCACACTCAAACTCGAAGTCAATAACACATAAAGATATCATAGCCGAAGCAATTTAAATACATGCATACCTAAACATTCTACCATATAAACATACTGAAATCACATTAAAATTCCATTTATAATATTATCCATTCATCATTTTCTTAAAAGTAACATCTAATTATCATTGCACAATTATTTTCTTAAAAATTAATTAGGTTTAATAAACAAGAATCCGGGATCAACAGTCCCCCAATCATAAAAGTAATAGGAATAGCATTGCAAATAGTCTCATGAACAGAAGTGAAAAAGGTAGGCCTCACAACAGGTATAAACATGTGTCGAGAAGCATCTTTGAAAAAGACATCTTTGGGTGGCCCAAGGTGGACTATGACATGTTGTAAGAGAATATGCTATTTATAGCCTATGTATGATAGATTCTCTTACAGCTGTAAGTTATGATAGCTATGACAGATTCTATGATGGTTGTATGAGTCGTAAGAGCATATGGCATAGCCCATTTTGGAAATAGGTGACCTCCTTGGGATAGGGTGACTTGACAAGTGTTGGGGACATACTACACTATTGGAAAAGTGTCCATAGACATGGGTTTTGGGCCATGAGGCCATGTTCGACGCCCATCTCAATGTGGACCCATTTTTGCCTTGTATGTTCTTTATAAATAGGTACTTTGGAGAGGTGATGCATTATGTGATTAACAGGTACTGTTATGCTGCCATATCATCTCTAGATATGAGTGTCGAAGACTCCTACAAGAGCATTGGCTCTATGACTATATTGTAACCTTCATTGTTTACGAAATACATTTGAGTTGTGTTTTGGAGTGTGGGGTTTTTCACCCAATAAGGGTTTTCCCCACGTATATCTCGTGTCTCTCTCTTCTTCTATCTTACATTTTTGTGTATGTGTTTACTGCAATATCTCTGTTAGTGGGCTAACATAACCTGTAATTGTAAAGATAAAACTGAATTTGCACTCTCCTCCCCTCATTAGATTAGTGTAGGAAGCAATTTCTGCAACCTAGCTTCCTTTCATTGTCCAATGAGTGGACAAAGTCTCTTTCCCATCATGACCTCACTAGGCCTCTTTTCCCAATCTTGCCTTTCAATAACCACTTCACTCTTACTCACTTCATCTTTTCCTCTTATCTCAGACTTACAAGTCTCCGTTTTGATAGTATTAGACTGCCCCTTCACCTCTTTTGTTTTAAAAGGACAAATCACTACCCCTACCATGACCTCATTTTGTATCTTCCCAAGGAATTCATCCTTGACTTTCTCTGTTTTAGACTTTGGCACCAACTCATTATCCTTTCTTTCCAATCTCAGATCATTCTCCACCTTTTCATCTTCTTTTTCCACCAAAATCAGATCACTTTTCAAGCTGACTGTCTCCACATTCTCTTCTTTCCTTCTTTCTGCTGTCCTAATGTCTTCTTGTGTTGTAAATGTCATGTCTTCTTCTTCCTCTATCTTCACAAACTCTTTCTTACCACACATAATCACTCTTGTTGTCTTACTCTGTCCTTCATCATTTTCCACCAATGGAGTCAAAGTAAAAGAAACCCCATCCTTCTCAATCTGATAGGTGTTATGCCTTCCATCATATATGGCATGTCTCTCAAATTGCCATGGTCTCCCTAGTAATAAGTGACAACAACTCATAGGAAACACATCACATAAAATATTATCCTTATAGGGACCAATATGAAACTCAACAAAAGCTTGCTCCTTAACCAAAAGAGAGTGTTCATCATTCAACCAAGAAACAATATAGGGTGTCTCATGAGGTATCCTTACCAAATTTGATTTATCAACCATTTCTTGTGACACCATGTTATCCAAGCTACCTGAGTCTATTAATACCTTACATACCTTTCCATTTCACTTGAAGGTGGTCTTGAAAAGTTCTCTCCTTTGTGTTGTTTCCTTCTCTCTATTTTCCTTTGCCATGTTATCTTTTGGATGCATCTTGTCTTTTCAACTTCTAATTGTTCTCTTCTTCAACCTTCAACTTCTTACGTTCAAAAGATCTACTCCCTGTGCTCTGATACCAATTTAATGTCAAGAAAGGTGGAAGGACAACAACCAACTCAACAAAACAAACAAATTAGGTTTTGGGCTTCAAACTTCATGGGTTCCTTCACAACTGCCCCTAACTCCTTGTAGCCCTATTTTAGTGGTTTTTTCAACATAACTCTTAGTAGGGACCTCAAACCCACAAGAGAAATAGTTTTTTAGATACCCATTATGAATTTATTCAACATATCAGGAAAGGAGATAAGGGTTGTTTTGAAACGTCTTAGCCTAAAATTGACTGTCCCTATTTACAACTAGGCCCAATTAGCCCTTTTTTCTAAAGCAACTACAAGAAATACACACTCCCAACTTTTCCTATCAACTTCAACACTTTCAATAGGTCTCCAATAGACAAAATCCACAACTTTTATCACTGGGGACACTCACAGTTTCACCCAACCCCAAAATCTCACTTTTGGCCTATTTAGGCTTGCATACAACGAGGGTTTACTGAAAATATACCTTCCACTCACCTTCAGACCTTCCCAATACCTCCAACATGTTGGAATATCTCTGCATATGCTTTCCAAACCTTCACAATTCCCCTACCAGTGTTTCTTATGCAAACTCACACTCTTACCCACCCTTTTCATTCTAAAAACTCAGAAAATACAACTGGGACAATTTTTAGTAAATCAGCTATAAAATGCTCAAAGCTTCATGAATCAAGCCCAACTATTTGAAAATGAAAGTAGATTCATTCCTCTATCCAAAAATATCACTTTCAGATCATAAAACATCTGTACAAATCTGTACTATTCACTGCAACATGATTGTTATCCGAAAAATCTAGAAATTGTAGTCATTACAACAACCATAACTTTCATAATACTTAATGAAACAAAATGAAAATAAAAATGAAAGAGGATTTAGAAATTCATCAATCCCAGTACATGAGAGATCACCCACAGGCCATACAAGGCCGTACCATGCAAAATAATAGAGACATATGCAGTTAAAATAGAGTTTTCTTATTGATTTCACTCCTCAACTTCAATACATCTTCATCCTCCTCAACAACCCCCTTGCCTCCACATTTTTTTAAGGCTTATTCATGCCTTTTCCCACCAAAACCAATGACTCAAACTAACTCTTAAACTTCCCTTAACAAAAATGACCTTTCAACTACCTAATCTGCACTTTGTTGCATTTTTACATTGACCACATTTTACATCATTTGATAACATTGCAAAATTTACAAGAATGAACCCCCTAAATGACTTAAGACACCAAATATGGCCTATTAGGACCTTATTTACTTAACAAATGACTTGACACACCTCAATTTATTAAAAATACCTTATTTGTAAACTCGACTAAACTGACTAGGTGCTCCTGCACCACAAAATGTTGACTTGTTATGGCAAGCTTACTTGTTCCAAAACCTTCTCCAAAGCCATAATATATTGCAGCACTTATCAATGGAAGGTTTTCTTAGTTCATCTCTATAGAGATCAATGGTAAGATGTATGATGCTCATGTTGATACAGGTGCATCTCTTTCATTTTGTAAAACTCTAGTAATTGATCATTGGGAACAACTAAAAGAAGTCATTATAAAAGTAAAGATGTCTAAGGCCAAATATTTACATGTGATAAATATAGGCATCAAGAGAAGATTATCATAGAAGGAAAACAATTTAAATGTACTTCTTTGCATTAAATAAAATTCTCTTGGTATTACTTGGAGAAAACTTCATTAACACCTATGTCCCATATGGGAGCACTAACAAGCACATATTGTTTACATGGAATGGTGAGAGAGTCAGAAATCCAAGACTAATTTACGCCTCAGAAAAGATCCCCTCAACACTAATTGTACAATCTAAAAATAAAGTCAAATTTCTAGATTTGAAGAAATAGATCCAAGAAGAAATTTTCTCTGAAGATCCTTAGAAATTCTAGAAGAAGAAAATGCCAACCATGGAAATTAAATTACAAGGAAAATCTATGAAAATCGGAAAGAAAATTCCTATTCCTGCTATAGGTTATCCTGATATGGAAAAATCTATTAGAGAATTAGAAGGAAAGTTCATTAAAATTTCTAAGTCTTCTTTCGGTTGTACTGCATTTATGGTTAATAAACACTCTAAACAGAAAAGAGGAAATAAAAGAATGGTAGTTAATTATAAACCTTTGATTACTATAACTAAGCCATTTCCTTATCCAATTCCTGATAAGACATAGCTCCTTCAAAAGATTGCAAATTCAAAATATTTCTCAATTTGACTGTAAATTGTTGGGAACTAAGGTGTCTCAACCATTGCAATTTCCTAGCATTTATTATTTGATTGTCTATTTATTTAATTGCCTATATTGTATTTAATATTGGTCATCCAATTTTTTCATTTAGTGTGAGTTGGCATGTTGACATGTCATCCCACTTAGAACGTGACTTGGATGGTCAAGTCAACATTCGAAAATGTAGGCGTCCCATTTTGAAGTGGCATTATTGCCATGTGTCAGCATCTTGTGGGTTGTGTAAGAGGTTATGACATATGATGGATTCTATGACATGTAAGAGCCAGAAATAAAGATTCTATGACAAGTTTGACAAGTGCCAAGAAGCATCTTTGCATGGAGAAGGTAGGCACCCAAGTTTGACTATGACAAGTTGTAAGAGAATCATTTATTAATAGTCAGTTATGACAAATTATCTTACAAATATAAGTGTTGTCATATATGACATATTTTATGATGATTTAAGAGCATCTGTCATACCTATTTTGGGCAAATTTGTGGCGCCCAAGTATGGGGGTTGTAAGGGATGAAAGGGAATCTTTGACAAGTGTCTTTTTCATGTTTTATGGCCTTGGAAATTGGGCCATATGGATTTGGATGAGATTCTTTTTTGTCTTTCTCTAGAAGCTACCTCCATCCTTGGTAGTTCTTTATCTATATAGGTGCTTGGAGTTGGAGTTGCATGGTTCATTTGTAAGTATCGTTATTCTACCAGAATTACTCTAGTATTTGACATTTGTGAACTCCTAAAAGAACTTGCATTGCAATTGTGTTGTAATCTTGTTCAAATTTGATAATACATTGTGCAGGTTTTAGAGTGTGGGGTTTTTACCCGAAAGGGTTTTCCCCATGTATATCTTATGTTGTGAGATTTGTACTTGCTTTTGGATGTTTGTTATTATCTCTTTGTTAATGTACATCTTAATCTATAACTATAAAAGTAAAAATTTGCATAAACCTTTCATCATTAGATCAATGTAGGAAGTGTTTCCGCATACCTTGCTTCCTTTCAATTGGTATCAGAGCCTGATCACCTTTGGTTCTAGTTGTTGGGTAGATGGTTTTTTGAGTTGATCTTCGTTTGAGTGGGAGCTTGTGAAGATGATTTTGAAATCTTTGTTGCAAGAAAGAGATGGTGAGCACATCTGGGAGGTTTGATATAGAGAAGTTCAATGGAGGTTGCCTTGAGTTATGAAAACTCAAGATGGAGGACTTATTGGTGGATAGAGATCTATGGCTCATAGTATTCAAAACCATTCCATCGGGCATGAAACAAGAAGATTGGGATCTGATGGATTAGAAGGCTAAGGATCTGATAAGACTCTATTTGGTTGATTCTATGCTCTTGAATATCCATGAAGAGAAGACTGCAAAATATCTTTAGAAGAAACTTGGAGATGTTTATTAGGCTAAACCCCTGGTGAACAAGATATTCTTGTGAAAGAAATTACATTCTCTAAGGATGAAAGATGGGGGATTTGTCGCTGATCACCTGAATACATTCAATACGCTTGTTGCCTAGTTGACCTCTGTTGGTGTGAAGATGGAGGAGGAGGTTCAATGTATGACATTATTGTGTTCCTTACCAGATTCATGGGACCACCTTGTTATGGCCATTGGGAGTACCACTACCACCTTCAAGATGGATGAATTGGTTTCTTCATTGTTATCTGAAGAGATGCAGAGAAAGTCTTTTGAGTTGGCCAAGGAGGCTCTTGCGGTTCATGGTAGATCTAAAGAGAAGGGAAAGAAAAAGGATAAGAAGAAGGAAGAAAAAGGAAGATCCAAATCTCGTGGGAGATCCAAGTCTCCTAGAAAGTCCAAGGCTATGTCTTGGAACTGCAGTAAACCTAGTCACTTCTGCAAGGATTGGAAGGAGGAGAAGAAGAAAAAGAAGAACTATGATTTAGATTCTGACAAGTCCTCTCAGGATGATGGAGAAGAGTTTGTCACTTCCTTGGCAACGCATGCATCGAAAGATGTGTGGCTTATTGATTCTTGTGCATCTTTTCACATGACCTCTCATCAGGGTTGGTTTTTGAAGTATGAAGAATATGACGGTGGGAAGGTGTACTTGGGTGATGATTCTCACCTAAAGATTGTTGGCCATGGAAGAGTCTTGATTCAATTCCCTGATGGACGAGTGAAGGGGAACAATGGTGTTCTGCATGTCCTTGGTTGGCATAGAACCTACTATCTGTAAGTAAGTTGTGATGTGGGTGTGCAGGTTGTTTTCTCAAGGATGTAAGATGACTAGAGGAGCTATGGTGCTAGCCAAGGGTATTTGGATTGGCACTTTGTTTTAGCTTGATGCATGCACGATTTAATGCAATAGTGCTTATGTTTCGAAGAAGAGAACTTTAAAGTCTTCATCCTCACCATTGGAACCGACAATGAAGAGGACTATTGCATCTAATTCTGAAGGTCATGCTTTATAGGTACCTAAGGGTGGTCACATTGGTGAAAAGGGTTTGAGGAACCTAAAAAATAAAAATATTGTTCAGGGTATGAATGACTGTAACCTTGAGTTTGATTTTTTTGAACATTGCATCTATGGTAAACAAAACTGTGTTCATTTTTATTCTAGTTCTCACAAATCTTTTGAGGTGTTGGACTTGATTCATTCTAATGTATTTGGTCTTGTTAATGTTCCTTTGATTTCAATTTTTTTTACTTCGTTTCATTCATTGATGATTACAATAGAAGGACATGGGTGTATTTCCTTAGAAGCAAATCTAAAGTCTTTAGTAGATTCAAAGAGTTCAAAGCTCTTGTAGAGAATCAGAAGGATAAAAAGATTAAGTGTTCGATGACTAACAATGGTGGTGAGTTATGTTCAGAGATTTCGACAAGTTCTGCAAAGAACATGGGATTGCGAGGCACAAGACAACTCCCTATACCCCTCAACAAAATGGAGTTGTAGATAGGATCAATAGAACATTGATGGAGAGGGCTAGGAGTATGTTACGTGGAGCTAGCGTTGAACAAAAGTTCTAGGTTGAAGCTATTGTTATCGCTTGTTACCTAGTTAATAGGTCTCCTACATCGGCACTCATTGATAAGACACCTATGCAGGTGTGGTCTGGTAAAAAGATTTCATTGAGACACATTTGAGTATTTGGTTGTGAGACATATGCACATGTGCTTAAGGAGAAGAGGTCTAGGTTGGAGAACAAGGTTGTGAAGTGTATCTTCATCGGTTATGGCATCGGTGTGAAAGGGTACAAGTTTTGGAATCCAGTGGCCGAGAGAGTTGTGTATAGAAGAAGTGTGATCTTCAGAGAGCTCAATCCTTCTTATGATGTTCTATTACCAGAGAAAGAACATAAGAAAGAGGATGTGGTTCAACTTCCTTCCACCCCTAAGAAAATTGAACCAGAGACATCTGTTGGACCTAATGATGAGGAGAGCTCTAGTAGCTCTGAAAGTTCAGAAGAAGAAGAAGAACCTCAAACTCAACTTTTGAGGAGATCCATGTGGATAAGGCAACAACCAGATAGGTTTGGTTATTCATTGCATGATTCCGGTTGTATTTTTTCTTTGATTTCTAACATTGATGAGCCTAGGACTATAAGGGAGGTTATATGGGTATGAGTGATGCAGATTCTTGGAAAGAGTCCATGGAAGAAGAGATGGCTTCCTTGAAGAAAAACAATACTTGGGATTTGGTGCCCTTGTGTGATGGACATACACCTGTTGGATGCAAATGGGTATTCAAGAAGAAGTTTGGTTCAGATGGTAGTGTTGAGAATTTTAAGGCAAGGTTAGTTGCAAAGGGTTATTCCCAGGTTGAGGGAATAGATTATGGTGAGATTTTCTCTCCCATTGCAAAGCTGACATCCATTAGATTTTTTCTATCACATGCTACAACGTATGATCTTGAAGTTGATCAGATGGATGTGAAGACAACATTCCTTCATGTTGATTTGGAGGAGGAAATCTATATGTCATAGCCAGATCACTACGTAGTAAAAGGTAAATAAAATCTTGTTTTCAAGTTGAAAAAGTCTTTGTATGGTTTGAAAAAATCTCCTAGGATGTGGTACCAGAAATTTGATGCCTTTGTGTTGAGTTTGGGATTTCTAAGATCAAAATTAGATCATTGTGTTTATTATAAAATGAATAATGATTGCATTCTCATTATTACATTTTATGTTGATGATATGTTGTTCATTGGGAATGGTAAAAGTTTGATTTCTGATATGAAGTCTCATTTGTCAGCACAATTTGAGATGAAAGATCTAGGGGCAGCCAAGTACATTCTTGGAATGGAAATTAGAAGAGATAGAGCTAACATAAAACTTTAGTTAGGTTAGAGTAAGTATGTGAATTTTGTGTTGGAGAGATTCAACATAGTAGCTTGTAGACCATTGATTGTTCCTATTATGATGGGGACAAAGTTATCTGTTGTAGATTGTCCAAAGTCTCCTTCCGAGATGGAGGATATGAGCAGAGTTCCTTATGCTAGTGCAATTGGTAGCTTGATGTATATGATGGTCTGTACAAGACTAGACATTGCCCAAGAATTGGGAGTCCTTAGTTAGTTTATGGCTAATCCTGGTCGAGTACATTGGGATGCGGTGAAGAGAGTGTTCAGATATTTGAGGGGTACTTCTGAGTATTCCCTAGGTTATCATGGTTATCCTACAAGACCTTAGCATTCAATTTGTATTCAAGGATTTGTGGATTCAAATTGGGGAGGTGATATTGATAGCAAGAGATCCACCAGTGCTCATGTGTTTACTATGTTCAGTGGTGCTATTTGTTGGATGAGTAATTGACAACATGTGGTCACTTTGTCCACTATTGAAGTAGAGTACATGGCAGCAACTCATGCTTGTAAGGAAGCCATTTGGATTAAGAGATTGTATTCTGATGTTGGGTTTGATGTAGGGAATATTACTATTTGTTGTGATAGTCAGAGTGCCATATGTTCGGCAAATAATCCTACTTTCCATGCGAGGACAAAGCATATTGATGTCCAGTACCATTTTGTTCATGACATGGTAGAGGATGGGAAGGTGAATTGGAGAAATTTGACACTTTGACGAATGTTGCAGATTTCTTGACAAAACTTGTGAGCATGGAGAAGTTCAGATAGTGTTCAGACTCTATGGGCCTCTTGGCCCCTAGCAGTTAAATCTTGTCATTCTATTGGCTCTTGCAAGGTGTTCAACAAGTGGAAGAATGTTGGGAATTAAGGTGTCTCAACCTTCGTAATTTCCTAGTATTTATTATTTGATTGTATATTTATTTAATTGCCTATATTGTATTTAATATTGGTCATCCAGTTTTATCATTTAGTGGGATGTGGCATGTTGACATGTAATCCCACTTGGAAGGTGACTTGGATTGTCAAGTCAACATTTGAAAATGTAGGTGCCCCATTTTGAGGTGGCATTATTGCCATGTGTTGGCATCTTGTGGGTTCTATAAGAGGCTATGACATATGATGGATTTTATGACATGTAAGAACCAGAAATAGAGATTCTATGACAGACGTGACAAGTGTCAAGAAGGATCTTTGCATGGAGAAGGTAGGCACCCAAGTTTGACTATGACAAGTTGTAAGAGAATCATTTATTAATAGTCAGTTATGACATATTCTCTTACAGCTATAAGTGTTGTCATATATGGTAGATTTTATGATGGTGTAAGAGCATCTGTCATACCTATTTTGGGCAAATTTGGGGTGACCAAGTATGGGGGTTGTAAGGGATGAAAGGGAATATTTGACAAGTGTCTTTTACATGTTTTATGGCCTTGGAAATTGGGCCATATGGATTTGTACGAGATTCTTTTGTGGCTTTCTCTAGAAGCTACCTCCATCCTTGGTATTTCTCTATATATACAGGTGCTTGGAGTTGGAGTTGCATGGTTCATTTATAGGTACCATTATCCTGCCAGAATTACTCCATTATTCGACATTTGTGAACTCCTAAAAGAACTTGCATTGTAAGTGTGTTGTAATCTTCTTCGGATTTGATAATACATTGTGCAGGTTTTGGAGTGTGGGTTTTTTTACTTGAAAGGGTTTTCCCCACGTGTATCTTGTGTTGTGAGCTTTGTAGTTGCTTTTGGATGTATGTTATTATCTCTCTATTAATGTGCATCTTAATCTATAACTGTAAAAGTAAAAATTTGTATAAACCTTTCCTCAATAGATCAGTGTAGGAAGCATTTTCGTATACCTTGCTTCCTTTCATAAACCAGGTTTTTATCAAATCAAAGTCAAAGAGGAAGATTAATATAAGACTACATTCAACTACCCATTTGGCCACTGTGTGGATAGTGATGCCCTTTGGATTGATGAATGCTCCTGCTTATTTTCAAGAGCATATGGATAAGATCGTTAAAGGCACTTCTAAATATTTATGTATTTATATGATGATATTTTAGTTTTCAGTCAAACTTTTGATGATAATTATGATCATCTCAAAATATTTATTAAAATTTCTAAGGATTCTAGTATTGTATTATCTGTAAATAAAATACAATGGTGTTGTAGTTCATGTAGGTTCCTAGGAATGGTTGTTAATAATGGTATTTTAGAGGTTCAACCTCATATTAAGAACAAGGTTTTAGGTTTTGATTTTCCTTTTGATAAAAAGAAGCTCCAAGCTTTCCTTGGAATGCTTAATTATGTAAATAGATTCTATCCAGACTCTGGCCATGATAGAGGACCACTTCATCAATTATTAAATAAAAACAAGTTTCAATGGACCGAAGCTCATAATGTTGCAATCAACAAAATCAAACAAAATATAAGTAATTTGCCTATTCTCCATGTTCCTACTACTAATGATTATATTCTGTACATAGATGCATCAGACTATGCATGGGGTGATGTACTCTATTTTCTAAAGAATGGGGAAGAACTTGTTGCAGAATACAATAATGGAGTATTCTCAGATGATGTCAAGAAATGATGTTCCTCAAACAAAGATATATGCAGTCACTAAGTGTTTGAAAAAAATTGCTCTATATCTCATGCATATTAAGGGATTTAAAATTAGAATAGATTGTACCAAATTTTTAACATTTAAAGAAAAGAATCATGGTAGGAAAGATGGTAGAGGAAAGTACATTAAATGGAAAGGTTATTTAAACCAGTATGATTATATTTTGCTAAACATATTGCAGGGAAAAGTAATATTGTTGTTGATTGGTTAAGTCATGATTTGCCTATGAAAAATATGAATTGGGGAGAAAGCTCATCATCTAATCCTTATGTTGGATTTAATTGTTTCACAATGGTCAATGTTAATTTTGGATATGTCAAAGAAAATGTTCAGCTCCAGATCCTAAGAATGGGAGTCAATCCCTGATATACTCATTTTTCTGAGATTGCTGCCAACCAACTTACAACTCTAGGATGCATCTCTCCTCAAATTCAAGGACAAAAGGGGGAGTTTTCAGTTCTCAAAATTAATATTGATCTTGCTTATCTCAGATTAATTGACATGGTCAGGCATCCTCATTTTGAATGGACAATCAAATTGATGCTCTTGCTTTTGATCAACTAGAAGATTTTATAAAGCATATAGGACCTCGTTCTTTACATCTTGATCATGAATGGTCCCAATTTACTATTACAAGAATGATTATTGATTGGAAACTAAGTTGGGAATCTTACTTCTCTATAAATCTAAGAAGAAATGATGCTGGAATAGACTAGGACCTTCAATATTATTTCCAAATGAGGGCACTTTGGTGCCCATTTATTGAAAATGACTTTTAGGAAGATCTTTGTGATTTTGAAGAACCCGATGTCCTCAAACAACACACTCCTGTCAATCTCATATCATCATCATCTAGCAGTGCATGTACTAGAGGAACTAATCACATATCAATATCTTTATGATATCAGAAGCATAGTGGACCCTACCACTTGTAATAAAGTATGAAAAGATAGACAATGTTTGCCACTTCTTTTTGGCATGATATTCCTCTTTTCATAAAGTATATTTACTAGTTTACCCAATTTTGTAGGTTAGATTCTAAATGACCTTTTGTTTTGGTCATTTATTTCTTATAAATATGATGTTCGATGAGTCATTTAGGCATCGAGTCTTAGATTGTCTAGGGGATATAGAGATTTCATCTATCATATGCTCTCTTCATGCACTTCGAGTGAACTTGAAGATCAAAAAATAGGTTTGAAATTATATGTAAGCCCTATATTTCTGTTTGTTTCAGTAATAGTAAGAAGTCATAACCATTCGACCAACAACCTCCACCATCAGTTTCTTACTTCTGCTTGGCTGTGTGACCTATGTGGTATCGACCTATGAACCTATGTGGTATCAACCTATGTGCTTGACCTATGCTTCTACTTGGTTGTGTGACCTATGTGGTATCGACCTATGAACCTATGTGGTATTGACCTATGTGCTCGACCTATGTGGTATTGACCTATGAACCTATGTGGTATTGACCTAAAAGCATACTAGAAATACTATATAGAACCATCTATTGTTTTGTGGTTTCCTCTAAGGGGAGGCCATCTACCACCTCTATAAAGAGATATATCTTGCTCTTTATACCATTCAAGAGTATTTTCTCTATGTAGAGTCATACTCATCATGGTAAAAGGTAAAGACTCATCTTCCTTTTCTTTGTTCTTAGTAGCAGGATCTGGACCTTGGTTAATGGGCTCATCTTCAACTTCTACAACTAGGTGAGCTCTTTGAGTATAAGAAGATCTAGTTTCAGATCCCTTGAAGGATGACCTTGTAGATTGGAAACTTGATAGGGAGAAGGAGTATTACTAAAATTTTGAGACATGCTTATGGGAAGAATGTGCACAGAATTTCCCCTAATTTTATGGACAAGTTTCTCAGGTGGAGCAAGCATCATGGGTGCAACATGCTTAATCCAATCTAATTTCCATGCATGAGGAATTTCAATAAAAGAAACATGTCCTTTTTGCAACTAGACTTCTCCATTTAATTTCTTGGCATAAGGCAAGCTTTCCAATACTTTCGAATGGTTTGTATTGGTCATACTATAAAGAAATTGAATCTAGACACTGGCATACTTGAATTCTCCTAGCATATCTAACCCATAAACAGATGAAAATATCCCCCAGCAATCAAGAGATCCATGCTTAACTTCTTGACACCCTTGGTCTCTAACACAAATAGTCATATTTGGGTAATAAATGAAACACACTGCATTCTCTCCAAGTCTAGATAGGAAGGATAATTGGCAGGCATGCTCATACTGAGTCTGACGCTTATCACAAATTGAAAGGTAAGACACATGATGGATATTTTTTGGAACACAAGAACTTATATAAATAATTATTCCACCAAAATAGACATAATTGACATCCTTATGACTTCTTATGTAAGCAATTTCAGACTCAAGGATGACTGGAAGTAAATGTGTCTAAAAAACATGTTTAGGATCATATTTAAGAGTAAGCTCAACAATTTTTGTATGAGGCTTCACAAAATGTTTGAAAGCAGATTTAAAGAGAACATTTTTCAAGAGATTAGGTCGTAGATAAGACTTTTTATAAACATCTTTAGGTTTCAAAGCAGGAGGCTTGTAAGAAGTAATAACACCTGATATTGTTTGTTTAGAGTTGTTGATATCTTCATAATTGCCACCAGTAATGCATCCTTTAGTAAGTTGAACTTGAGGGGCTTCGTAATATCCTTCTAGCGAAGCTTCATTGATCATTTCAACACCAACAGGCTAAGATGATGTAGGCCTGAATTCTGCCATGAGTAAGTTGAGATACAGAAAAGAAGCCTTAAGAGGATCAAGAATTATAACTAAACAGACACAGGGTTGAAATAACCAAAATCAAGGTAGTTGATTTTTCCCCAAATAGAACTATGTTCTTCTACAAAATATGGTTTGAGACTACACAATGACAGTGAAGAGGCTTTAACACCACATAGGTTGAGCACATGGGTCGATACCACATAGATTCATAGGTTGATACCATATAGGTCAAGCACATAGGTCAATACCACATAGGTTCATAGGTCGATACCACATAGGTCACGTAGTCAAGTAGAAGTAGGAAACTAGTGGCAGAGGCTGTTGGTCAAATGGTTATGGCTTCTTACTATTACTGAAACAAATAGAAATACAAGGCTTACTTACAATTTTAAAGCTATTTTCTGATCTTCAAGATCACTCGAAGCGCATGAAGAGAGCATACGATAGTTGAAATCTCTATATCTCCTAGACACTCTAAGACTTGATGCCTAAATGACTCATCGAACATCATATTTATAAGAAAGAAATGACTGAAACAAAAGGTCATTTAGAATCTAACCTACAAAACTGGGTAAATTGGTAAATCTACTTTATGAAAAGAGGAATATCATGCCAAAAACAAGTGGCAGACATTGTCTATATTTTCATACTTTATTACAAGTGGTAGGGTCCACTATGCTTCTGATATCATAAAGATATTGATCCATGATTAGTTCCTCCAGTACTTGCACTGCCAGATGATGATAATATGAGATTGACAAGAGTGTCGTCTGAGGACATCAGGTTCTTCAAAATCACAAGGATCTCCCCAAAAGTCATTTTTAGTAAATGGGTGCCAAAGTGTTCTCATTTGGAAATGATGTTGAAGGTTCTAGTTTGTTCTGACATCATTTCTTCTTAGATTTATAGAGAAGTACGATTACCAACTTAGTTTCCAATCAATAATCATTCTTGTAATAGTAAATTGGGACCAGTCATGATCAGGATGTAAAGAAGGAGGTCATGTGTGCTTTATAAAATCTTCTAGTTGATCAAAAGCAGAAGCATGAATTTTTATTGTCCATTCAAAATGGGGACACCTGACCATGTCAATTAATTTGAGATAAGTAAGATCAATATTAATTTTGAGAACTAAAAACTTCCCCTTTTATCCTTGAATTTAAGGAGAGATGCATCTTAGAGTTGTAAGTTGGTTGACAGTAATCTCAAAAAAATGAGTATATCAGGGATTGACTCCCATTCTTAGGATCTGGAGCTGAACATGTTCTTTGATAGATCCAAAATTAACATTAACCATTCTAAAACAGTTAAATCCAATAGGAGGATTAAATGATGAGCTTTCTCCCTAGTTCATATTTGTCATAGGAAAATCATGAATTAACCAATCAACAACAATATTATTTTCCCTACAATATGTTCAACAATATAATCATATTGGTTTAAATAATCTTGCCATTTAATGTACTTTCCTTTACCATCTTTCCTACCATGATCTTTTTCTTTAAATGTTAAAAATCTGGTACAATTTGTTTTGATTTTAAATCCCTTAATATGCATGAGATATAGAGCAATTTTTTTCAAACACTTAATGACTACATGTATCTCTTTGTCTGAGGAACATTTCTTGACATCATTTGAGAATACTCCACTGGCGTATTCTGCAACAAGTTCTTCCCCATTCTTCAAAAAATAGAGTACACCACCCCATGCATAGTCTGATGCATCTGTGTACATAATATAATCATTAGTAGTAGGAACATGGATAATAGGTAGACTACTTATCTTTTGTTTGATTTTGTTGATTGCAGTAGTATGAGCTTTGGGCCATTGGAACTTGTTTTTCTTTAATAGTTGTTGAAGTGGTTCTCTATCACAACCAAAGTCTAGATAGAAGCTATTTACATAATTAAGCATTACAAGGAAAGCTTGGAGCTTCTTTTTATCAAAAGAAAAATCTAAATCTAAATACTTGTCCTTAATATGAGGTTGAACCTCTAAAATATCATTATTGACAACCATTCCTAGGAATCTACATGAACTACAACACTATTATATCTTATTTATAGATAATACAATATCAGCATCCTTAGCAATTTTAATAAATGTTTTGACATGATCATAATGATCATCCAAAGTTTGACTAAAAGCTAAAATCTCATCAATATAAATACATAAATATTCAGAAGTGCCTTTAAAGATCTTATCCATATGCTCTTGAAAATATGTAGGAGTATTCATCAATCCAAAGGGCATCACCATCCACGCATAGTGGCCAAATGGGTAGTTGAATGCAGTCTTATATTGATCTTCCTCCTTGACTAAATTGATCTGATAAAAAACTGATTTACAGTCAAATTGTGAGAAATATTTTGAATTTGCAACCTTTTGAAGGAGATACGTCTTATCATGAATTTGATAAGGAAATGGCTTAGTTATAGCATTCAAAGGTTTATAATTAACTACCATTCTTTTCTTTCCTCTTTTCTGTTCAGAATGTTTATTAACCATAAATACATAACAACCGAAAGAAGACTTAAAAGGTTTAATGAACTTTCCTTCTTTCAATTCTCTAATAACTTTTTCCATATTAGGATAATCTATAGCAGGAATAGGAATTTTCTTTCTGATTTTCATAGATTTTCCTTCTTGTCATTCAATTTCCATGGTTGTCATTTTCTTCTTCCATAATTTCTGAGGATCCTCAAAGCAAATTTCTTCTTGGATCTGTTTATTCAAATATGGAAATTTCACTTCATTTTCAGATTGTACAATCAGTGTTGAGGGAGTCTTTTCTGAGGCATAAATTAATCTTGGAGTTTTGACTCTCTCACCATTCCATGTAAACAATATGTGCTTGTTAGTGCTCCCATAAGGGGCATAGGTGTCAATGAAGTTTCCTCCAAGTAATACATCAAAAGACATTTTATTAAATGCAAAGAAGTCACATTTAAATTATTTTCCTTCTATGATAATCTTCTCTTGATGCCTATATTTATCACATGTAAATATTTGGCCTTGGACATCTTTACTTTTATAATGACTTCCTTCTTTTAGTTGTTCCAACGATCAATTACTGGAGTTTTGGAAAATGAAAGTGACACACTTGTATCGACTTGAGCATCATACATCTTACCATGGATCTCTATAGAGATGAACCTAGAAAACCTTCCACTGATATGTGTTGCAATATATCCTAGATTTGGAGAAGGTTCTGGAACATGTAAGCTTGCCATAACAAGTCAACATTTTGCAAGATCAGGCATTTGAGGTACCAGAGATTTTTTATTGTTCAAAAAGTCTTCCTTTTCTTCTATTTCAACTATCCTTGGTTCTTCAAGTCTTTTTTCTCGATTTATTTTGTAGAACCAATCTTGGATTTCAAGAGGAGCTTGTGATGGATTCTTTTCTTCAAAATTCAGCACAATAGTAGGCTGGTTGTTGCATCCTTGTTCAAATGTAGAGAAAATTTCTTCTTCATCGTATTCTAGTTCTTCATCCCAAGGAGGTTCAAAGGATGTTTTTGGTGCTTCAAGATGAGACACACTTAATACAACTTGCAATTTTTTAGCTTTAAGAGATAATTTATCTCTGGTCAATTCTTCTAGGATAGCAAGTTCTCTCAAAGTTATTGGCGATGATTTTTGTAGTTGTTGTGGATATGGATAAGGTTGTATATACTGTAGTTGTGGAGGCCTATAATAAGACTAATATTGATTATATACTAGAGGACTTCGTTCTCTTCCTCTACCAAATTGTGATCTTCTGCGTCCTCTGCCAATTCTATCATTCTATGGTTCATGCATCATTGTAGTAGGTAGTTCTTCTTCTAATCATTAGCCAAATCATTAATTTCATCATAATATGGTCCATCATCTTAAATTTATTCAAGAACAAACTCATAAATATCATCTTGTAAGTAAAGATCTTCATCTTCATCTATAATATCCCACCACACGACTGCATTAGTGGTATAAACAACTTTAACATCTTTATTCTTATAAGAGCATTAAGGATCAATATGGCCCAATTTGTTGCAGATATAACAGATAATAGATTTTCCAGCAAGGTGAGCAATGTGATGCTTGTGCATATAAGTATGCTTGGGGGCATAACTATCGCATTTATTAAAGGAGTATTGTAATGTCCCCTTTTGGGACTTCCCTAAATCTTGCCCTAGAATCACAAATTAGGATTACAACTTACCAGTCAAATGTTGTAAGCAAGATAAATCCTAGTTTATGTAATGTCCTTAATAAGAATCACATTAATTTTATCCTAAACTATCAACTTCCCAAACAAACAATGGATTTAGAGGATACCTTGGCCTGATTTAATCCCTGCAAACAAGTTAGAGATCAATTACAATAATAACTTATCAATTAGAGTATTATGATTAAACATCAGTAAGTCCATAGAGAATTAATTAACCCAATTATTAAACCTTACCTTGGGATGCTTAACCATGGGGGAGCATGGAAGAGAGTGACTCGATGGGGTGTCTTAGTAGGTCTTTAGGCCCAAAGGCAGTACCCTTTGGACTAAAAGGTAGTACCCCTTTGGCCTCATGTGGCCCATGCCATTAATATGAGGTGGCCTACCTAGTGAGGATTCTAATTTATCCATTATCCCCTCATCTTGCCATCTTTCCCCATTTCCTCATGATTGGTCT
Organism: Cunninghamia lanceolata; assembly: GCA_027924645.1. Taxonomy (NCBI): domain Eukaryota; kingdom Viridiplantae; phylum Streptophyta; class Pinopsida; order Cupressales; family Cupressaceae; genus Cunninghamia; species Cunninghamia lanceolata. The sequence goes on from BSBN01000405.1 coordinate 1,745,670, forward strand.
CCTTATATTGCTATACCATGATAGGGGAATGAGGTTTCAAAAGGGTGTCCTGGTAGCCCAACTCTCCTAGGCCAAACGACAATACCCTTTGGACTAAATGGTAGTACCCCTTTGGCCCATGTGGGCTTATCCTATCCCCTCCTAGGTGGCGTACCTAGAAGAGGGCCCCTCCTGGTAGCCCAACTCTCCTAGGCCTAAAAGCAATACCCTTTGGACTAAAAGGCAGTACCCCTTTGGCCCATGTGGGCTCATCCTGTCCCCTCCTAGGTGGCATACCTAGAAGAGGGCCCCGTCACCGTACTCCTTTTGCAAATTTCCCTTTTGCCATCATGGTGTAGGTATGTGCAGAATGAACAAATCAAATTCACATTTACAACTAATCACATCAGCAATAATAATTTATTAGTATGCTACCATATGATAATAACAAGCATAAACCATCAATCCTATTTATGTTATACATTGTACTCCCATATGAGTATCCTACCACAAATAGATTAATGGACCATTCCTCAATTTGATGCCTTTTCTATCTATCTTGATTGCAGATCTGTATATATGTCTTCTCTTGATTATATATTATATTTATTCTTAAATCAGAATCTATTTTTTTACCCTCCCTTACATCTCTCACATCCCTCTAAATTTATATCTTTACGTTGGTTTGAATGGAGGCATCCCTTTGAAAGAGTATGTACTTTCAAACAATCATAGCCTTTAATATTATGGAGTGCTGCCTTTACCATTAATTCCTTTGTCTCACACCTTATGCGCTGCCTTAGGTTAATAATTGTTGCCTTTAACTAAGATCGCAACCTTTTAAATACGATCGTTGCCTAGTCAAATATGAATCGCTTAGCACTTTTTGTCTTATTAAGGTTTGCCTTATACCAAAATAAATTATAATTTACATTTATATTTATTCTCATATTACATATTATATATATAAATATATTATATCATTATGATAATTATAATAATATTTAAATTGATAATATTTATATTTATTTTATATAATATAATAATATATCCTGTTAATTAAAATAAATATATTATATTAAAATATTTATATAATAATATTATTAAATACTAATATATATGTTTATTTAATATTAATACATACACAATTATCTCTATCATTCAAATTGACCACGTTTTACGGAAGCAACTTCACTGTCTTTTATCATGATGTTTAAATCTTTAATTTAAACAGTGCCTTAATATCAGGATATCACAAGCATTTACGAAATGAAAGTTGATACTTTGGATGGCACTTGCACTGCTTTATGCTAGATTGGGTAAATAGGTTGCAACCATATAGTTTTGTTTCAGGAAATTGATAGGACAGGAGCATGGATTGTTGTTTAGTAAATTTTTCTTGTGCTTTGGAATCATTGATCATGTCTATATATCATTCACAGGCAAGCTCAATAAGATCAGTCATGGTGGAAGCACCTATAGTGAGTCATTTCATATCAAGGTATTGTTTGACTTTATCAAAAATATTAAAAGGTAATCCCTGAAGGTACTTAATTTTGATGAGGACACTATCAACAAAATTTGTTTCATAGGCTAACTTTGAATTTCATAGAATACTTAATAAAGTCTTCTAACGTACAAAGCTTCATGCTATAGAGAGTTTTGAGATTGGTCCCATATTTGCTGACTGTAGGAGGACAAAATTCTTGGACTAATGCTTGAGTGAGGGCTAATATAGGATCAGGTTGGGCAAATACTAATATATTCTTGTCACACTGATCTTTAGTACCCCATCATTTTGCAATTATTCCCCATAAATATTGACATGCTAATGTAGCTACACCTACTCCATTGATATTGCAAGTGGCTTGGATAGTAACAAAAGTGCTAGCCCATGCTCTAATAATTTCTATAAGGTTTAATACATTGTCAATATTTAGGTAGGTCAAGGCTAGACTAGTACACTAGTTCCCATCATCATAGTGAAAGGAAGATCTTTATTTTTATCATCTTTTTTGATCTCTTTGTTGAAGTTGGGAGACCATTGTCTAATTCCTACAAAAATATCAGGAGGTTGCAGAATATCTTTGTTATCTCTTTTCTTTGCTTCTTCTTCGAGCCAAGTAAGGCTATTTTCTAATTGAACCAATTTATTGTCTATTGCATTAGCTCTATGATCTAATCTAATAACATTATCTCCAAGACTATGGAGAGTATTCAGAGATTGGTCAGCTACTGTTTTTAACTCATTTACATTTTGATGAGTCTGCTGACTGTAAGTAATATTTTATGCTTGCCCTTGCAAAATCTTGTCACACTTTGCATTGATATTAGCTACACGGTATTTAATATACAACACATATTTACACAAGTCATCAAAATTTTATTGCAAGTGATGCATATCTAGCTAAGTAATTTTGATGTTTATAATCAAGGGAAGGTTCTTTATCTTCAGCCTTAGATGGCTGAAAAGCATACTGGAAATACTATATAGAACCATCTGTTGTTTTGTATTTTGCACCGCAAAGTGATCTTGGGGATCAAAAACACCCCTTGGCTCACTTTTGTTACCCAACGACCCAATCTCTGTATGCTCTTCCCTTGAGTTGAAAGATGATCTTGGAAATCAAAAGCACTTGGAATCCTTTCCCTTTAGGGGGCCTGCCTAGGGATTTCATCACCCTAGGGGATGACCTCAACGATGTGTTCTAGCGGGATATATAAAAGGGGGAGAGAAAAATTTGTACCTCAAAAAGGAGCCATCATTGTGTCTCGCAGAGCCTTGAGACCCTCGGTCTGCCGAGACTCTGTTGACCTCATTTCAACACTTCAAAATTTGAACTTTTTACATCGAAATGACAAGTGTTGCCAAGCGTCAAACTCCTTCGCTAAGTCACCTTTTGGTCGCAAAATGATAGCATTGCTTGTTTTCTGCACTAGTCATCGTGAGTGCCCATTGTTGAAATGCCATGTTTAATCTCATTTGTGCCATTTCCTTGTATTGAAACTAGTAGAAGTGATGCAGGAGCATCTAGTGGTGTAAGGGCAATCTTGCATCACCCAAAAAGAAGTTAATTCAAAATCATTGTAGTTGTTTTAATTTCTTTCCATAATTAGTGTTTCTGGTTCCATAACAACCAGAATAATGATGTAGGACTTTCAGTTTTTCCAAAACTACTAAAAATAACAACCTGCCTATTTTGGAAAGTGTATCTGTCATTTTAGGAAAGTTTACATTTGGGCACTGATTAAAGCGAAAACTTATAGAAAGTTACATAATGGAAATATAAGACCTTTGGCTAAGGAATCAGGCAAAGATCATTTGTGAGCTGAAAGATATTAAAGTTTTTGTTTTCCGAAAAGCCCTTAAAAATTTCTGAAACGAGATATGAGGCACTAAAACATCCCATAATGTCCTGAAAAGTTGACGAAAATCTGTTTACAGATTTTCGATGTGATAGTTCACATCGTGAACTTTCTGGCGCTTAAAACAGTTCGTTAATCGAACACCCGGATCAAAAGTTATGTTTCCCGGAAGTTGACCTACTTTAGGAGGGAGTTGCAAATTTTGAAATTTAGCTGGAGGCCGCCAAAAAGTGCTATTTATGACTATTTTGGGAACCCTGGGCGGTAGTAGAGTTAAGGGGGGCAAGTGTGGAGTCAAGAATAGGCAGGAAAACATAAACCCTAGCTAATTTGGGGTTACAGAAGGCAGAAGATTCCAGAGCCTAGTGAGGTGTAGCTGTAGTGTGTTGCAGCCTGTGGAGGATTGATTCCTCGGATTGTAATTGAGCTTCTGTAATGTAATGAGTTGCCCAGATCAATAAAGAAATATTCTATTTTCTGTATTCTATTAATGTTGTGTGTTTTATGATTTACCCCCTTCATCAAGAAGATCATCAATTCAAAGCAGGATCAATCATTATTTCAGTTGGGTTCCCAAAGCAATTACCTAGTTTGAGGTGATTTAATAAAAATAGTTAAATCTCTAAATCCGTGAAGGCTAGAAAAAAAGCATTTATGGGGGTGTTCATGACTATGTTTCACCTAATGTGGCAACTTTTCAGGTTCGTATGCCTTCTGGTTTGGAAGATTTTAAAACTTCAAGTTTTCAACAGGTAGTTTACGGAAACAATTAAATCTGGGTTTCCATAAAAGCTAGAGCAAAACCATTTGGAAAGAAGGTATGTGATGTCATTATGAACAATTTGGCAAGTTTTCGAAAGAAAATGTTAATCCTGTCAAAAGTTATGCACATTTCTTCATCTTCAGGTTAGTGGATTTGCGAGGGAAATTCTATAAAGTTTTTAGAAATGAATTTTGGGCACTTATCAATTTTTATTTCACCTCTTCGAGCTGAAAAATCAAATAACGAGCCCAAAATTTAGAGGCCTTGGACATGTACCAACTTTTAAAATTCCTAAATTTCATGGTTTCCGGAGCTTCTTTCGGTTCAAAGGTACTTAATTATTCTTTTATTGGAGTTTGAATTTCATAAAACTCTTTAAAAATTCCCAACATCCACCGACAAGTTCTGCCATGCTCAAAACTTTGCTATTTCTTATAAAACCATTTTTAATCACTTTTTCGAAAGTTATTATAAAGTCAAAACCTTGTCGAAGGTTAACTTGGTTGTGACAACCTTCCACACCCCTAACATTCTTCATTAAAAACTTTTCAAAATATTTTTAGTTCTTAATTTCGAAGGTTTGATAGTAAACCAAAACCTTGTCGGAGGTTAGCTTGGTTGTGACAACCTCCCTAACCTCCGACATCATTTCTAAGGGCATTTTCCTAGGGGCTAAAGACAAAATCAAAACTAACAAAAACTTCGGTAATTACTCCTTTCTGCCCTAATTTCTCCCCTGCAGAACGTCAAGGTTTGAAGGAATGTTTCAGAGAAATACCACAACTCCTCTGGGCGCCATGAAACTGAGCTTGAAAGCATAAACACAGTGGGTGAAATGTCTTGAAGAATGTCTCAAAGTCTCACAAAATGCAATGAGTGCAGGATATTTACAAAATGGTTTTGTTGAAAATGTGTTGGAAACTTTCAAGCACAAGTGATTTGCAGAGTAGGGACGCCCAACAAAGCATTATGCAATAGGAATTTCTGTCAGGCATTGCAGTTACAATTGCTCTGGTAAGTACGTGCGCAAAATGTGTAAGCATAGGCATCAACAGATGAATGGATTGTTTCAGAGCATCCTTCAAAGGAAATGTGATCTCACGCTGCAATGATTGCAGTATATGCACAGAAAGCTTCAAAGACTTTCAAGCAAATGCTATTGCCAGCATTCCCCCTGCCCTCTCGCTCAAAAACGTCATGTAATGAGGATTTTATGGCTGGAAATGCTCTGATAGACATGTACGCAAGATGTGGAAGCATGCCCAAGGCATGAACTGTTTGGTAAAGTGCCTCAGGGATGCAATGGTTGCAGGAAATGCATAAAACGAATTCAATGAATAGAATTCAAAAACTTTTAGGTAAACTTTTAGGAAATGCATAAAACGAATGAATTGAATAGAATTCATTGACTCCTCCCTGCAGCCGACATGGATGAATAAATGGAAGCTGAGACAAGTCATGTGTGCTGTTTTACAAAATGCCTCAAAGAGGCATGGTCACTCATAGAACCACCATGCCTGCAAAATGAAGAAACACACACACAAAATGTGAAGTGTTTGCCAAAACGACTCAGAGAAATCGGTTCTCATTAAACACCATTGCTGCGTAGGAAAGTAAAATGTCTTTGAAACAGTGTATTAATGTCAATCAAAGCATATGGAAAGAAGATATTTTCTCAAAAATTATGATTAGAAGTCTTCTGGTAGACATATATGAAAATCCTGGAGGTATTAAACTGGCACATGAATTGCTTCAAACAAGAGAAGTAATGTCATTAATTATCTTGGCCACAAGCGGGGAGGAGAAGGTGTGCACTTGGCCACTTATGTGGTCAAGCTATTGTTATATGCAGATGATCTTATGCTAATGGCCAAAACAACGCATAGCCTACAGGTGCACCTAAGGGCTTTTGAGTCTTTCTGTCAGGAGGTGGGAATGCAAGTGAACATCAGCAAAACAAAAGTCATGATCTTCACCTTGAGAAGGACTAAGACGCAAATAAACTTTGAGTTCGAGGGCAGCACCCTTCAGGTGGTAAAAGAATACAAGTACCTGGGTCTTGATTTTTGTAGCAATCTCAGTTGGGAGACATGCAGGACAAAAAGAATACAGGGAGGATGGAAAGCATTGTACATGCTTCAAAATAGATGCAAATCTGCGGAGCTCTGGGACTGGAAATCAAAGCAGAAACTCTTTGGGCTGTTGGTTGTACCGGTGATATTGTATGGCTGCGAAGTTTGGGGCAACAGCACATCGACTTCAAAATGGAGGCAAATAGAAAGATTACAAAAACATCTAATCACAAGCAGTTTTAAGATAAAAAGCTCAATCCCATATGAGATTATCATGGCTGAAGCGGGTGCTTATCCTATTGAGGTGATGGCGATAACCAGGCTTTTAGGGTATCTGAAGAGAATTGAAAGCATGGGGGGGCACTGCTGGCCCAAAAATGCAGCGGACGAAAAGATTACTAGAAGGAAGAATACGTGGATGCAACAAAATGCCAAGTGGCTGCACAAGTGGGGCATTAACTTTCAGGAATGCCCAAGAACAAATGTGGAAATCAAAAAGTTTGTGAGAAGGAAAGTCAAAGCTGCCATGTGGTCTCAACAACTCAGGCGAAAAAGAGAATATTATGTCATTCATTTTAACCCCACATGTGATCAGATCAAAAGTGTTATATTATGGCGGATATCAAGTGGAAATATAAAATGTTATTGGCCCAGCTCAGAACTAGCTCACACCATCTTAGGTGCGAAATGGGAAGATGGAAGACACCCAAAGAAGAGTGGACGGATAGGATTTGCCGTCTTTGTACGTCGGGGTTAGTGGAAACGGAATGGCATTACATCATGGAGTGCAAAGCTTATGAGGACATTCGTTTCAAATTCAAGGATATCTTGAATGTTGTTTCTTTAACGGCCTTGTTTGTTGAAACAAAGATTGTGAGAGTGGCTGATTTTTTGGGCAGAATCCATAGAAGAAGATTGACAATCATCAAGGAGATTGAGAGCAGTAGTCAGGTTTAGTTGGCAGCCTATTTTGTGTGGTCTGCTGCTTTTGTGGGTCCATAGACTGTTTTCGGTCTCGTGGACGTCATTAAAAACTTTCATTTCATTCATTTCATTTCATATCATCGCCACATATTACTCGCCTCAATCACACAGTAGTACGCAAAGAAAGCTAGGTGAAACCGGTGCACTCTACTTAAATATCATTCACTTCAATGGTCAAACAATCAATAGCAATTTTACACCTCATTCGCAACCAAAAGTGGTAAATATTTGTCCTATTTTTATTGGTCCAAATTAACCTTTGACTATTGAAATGGATGATATTTAAGAATAGCTGACAGGTGCCACATATTTTGCTAGCTAAACATAAAGATCCCTTTACATACCTCCAATCCTTGCAAACCTAAATGAGAGCTTTGGAGTACCAATGACGCCTATCACCTGATTTTCAGGCTGCAGCGTCTTCTAAGAGTACCTCAAACTACGACTTTACTTAAATATCATCCACTTCAATGGTCAAACAATCAATAGCAATTTTACACCTCATTCACAATAAAAAATGATAAATATTTGTCCTATTTTTATTGGCCAAAATTAACCTTTGACTGTTGAAGTTGATGATATTTAAGAACAACCTCCAACTAAAAATATCATAATTTTATCAAATGAAATGCTCTAGGATGTATTTGCTCACCTTTATTGTGGAGCCCTCAAAGGAGGTTGCACTAGCCATCCCCTGGTTGATCAATTTAAAGAAAATGCAACTATGACAACTTGTGGCAATGAATGTGTTGAGCCTTGTAGAGAAATTATTAACTTGATAGTGAGAAACACAGAAGAGGAAACTCACAAGACAAAGGAAGAAAATGACATTCATGGGTAAAATGAAGCTTACCACTATTATAATCATATACTTCCACACCAGTCTTATAAACATCAGCATCCTAAAGTGGATAAGCAGATCCCAAATGAATACAGGATAACAACTCTTGTATCTAGTTCCTACAACAATGTACAAAGTGGAAGTGGGTTGGAAAGGTGAGGTTCAAAATGGTAAGGAGATTAATGAAAGCTAGAAGGATTAAAAAGATTCCTGGATTGAAGGCCATAAAATGGTGCATGCTTTTTTGTGTAGGACATAAATCACATCCATAGACACAGGAAATCTATGCAAAATTGGAGAAGCTGGCTTAAGAAATCAAGACATGTTTCGGATTCAAGACATTTACTTAATGGTTTTGAAGGGGAAAAATATGGAAAGTTTGTAATTACATTTGTTTAGAAAGATATAAATAGGTGGCATTATTTAAACCATAGATATTATTCACATAAAGATCGTTGATAATACACATTAGTGTTATATATAAAATTACAATACTCGCAAAACTTGAGGAATGCAAAGGAGTAGAAATGAACACCTACAACTAGTACATTCAAACTTCTGACAAAATGCCCTGACAACCATATGCCCGTCAAATTTTGACAAGGATTCAATATTTATTATAAATTCATTTTCCAATATATGTAATGAATTTATTTTCAAAAGTGTATCCTCCGGAGATAATGATATTTTATAAATAATTTAAACCCTAAAAGTGAAAAAGAAATGGTTACAAATTAGTTATGGCTGGAAATGTTATAAAAGCATTGTTCTCAAATGAAGGCATTCCATCCTTTCTGTTTCTTTTCTGGTATTGAGCAGAGCAGAGGAAAAATAGAAATCGTTGATTCACACTTTGTACAAAAAGATTTTTGAAGTTGTATAATTTTAAGGAAATAATAGAAGAAACATTTAATTTGTATGCATTAGGTGTTTCTGGGTTATTATTACTAATTTTTCTTATGTCAGATTGGTAATGTCTTTTTGTCATTGTGTGAACCATTTATCATTTGTTGGAGCATTTACAACTGTGCAATCAATGTGAAGAAATGCAGTCATATTCTTGGTATTTTGGGTGTATTGATATTGCCTATCTCACAATGTGTGGGTCTAATGTCATCCTCTTCCATTGTTGTCATAGTACCATATCTATTATTTTCTCTTTCATCATACAAATCCATGAATGTATATTCTAATTTTTTGATGAACTCTCTTCGTTTTTGAATAAATTCTTGAAATCCCAGTTGATATTCTCATGTCTACAACTAGGGTTTATGGGAATATTTTTCAATTAGATTTCCTTTTGTTTACCTTTGGTATTTCTAGTTAAAATACCATAAAACCCCAAATTTAATCTTACGAGGGAGTTGCCCCTCTCAAACACAGAGGAAGATCTCTACTCCATGGCGATCTCTCCAACTATTGGCCAATTTGTCACTGCTCTTTGGGGAAAAAAAAAGTCATTCTTGGTGTTATTTTCGAAGTGACAAATCTGTTTATCAACAGACTCATGAGGTGAAGAGACCAAGAGAGACCCTCCTAGTTTCATGCATGTAGATGGGCCCTTAGTTAATGGAATTGAGCCTCAAAGTACCTAGTGTATATCAAGGACACCCCTAGAAGCCTTGTAAAGCCTAGATTAAGACCTTTCAGTCATCTTTTTTTGTGGTGCATCAAAACCGAAAAGGCTCAAGAAGTTACTCACACCATACTTTCATAGTGGGGAGATAGAGCTCACTTTGGGCAAGGCTTTGACCTCCAAGGTAAGGGGTGCATAGGTGGTTCATGACCTTGCATTCCCTAGCTATCCATCACTTGATAAATAATATATTAGTGGGCCCATGGAAATTGACACTCCCACTTGAATAAATTAGGATTATTCATATGTTTGGTGTGTGTGTTCTTTGTGCTAAACCTGTGATTATCCCCTTCATCCAAAACATCCAAACATTGCAAAAATTTTGATTATCCTAAGTCCATAGTCCAATTTTGAGAGTCCTATTTGATCCATTTTACACTATAATAACTCTTCTTATTCCTTTCTATACTACCTCTATTATGGAATTGAGATCACCTTTGTCCTAATATGAGAACCATCTTTATCATAATAATTGAGTTCTTTGTTATGGCATTGATCTTACCTTTCTCATCACATTAAGATTACCTCTATCATTTTGATTACTAACACACAATATCAAGAATACCTATATCTTGCTCTCTTCTATTTTCTCATGAGGTCTTTAGTCCTCTCTTCATCTATTGTGTTGTTACCCATTAAGTGACACTTGTGCATGTTGTCATACTATGGGGTACAATTCTAGGTGCAAGTATAATCGCTTTTCTTTGGTAACAACACAACCATCTACACCTTTGTTGTCCTCACCTACATTCTGGGGGGTAAGGATAACATATTCCTACTCATTCTAGGGGCACAAATCCTTCCTAAGGATCCCATCTCTTCTTTCTTCCCCTTCACACTACCTTAAAATATTTACATATCATACATGCCAATATTTTAAGTGGGGATATCTATTCCAATCCCATGTGCAAAAACTCATATTTGTACATGCAAATGAACACTTTCAACATGCTTTCCAAATTAAAGCACAAGCATGATGATTGATCAATGAGATGTGCTTGATTAGCCACTATTGTTTGGATCACCTAGCAACGCGTTAGTCCAAGTGATCCTCTATTTTATCAAACATCTAAATCACCTAGTGACATAGCATGCTAGTACAAGTGATTCACTAATTCTCATGATTCTTAGAAAAAGAGCAATCTAGTCTTTGAATCGTGTATTTTCTTCTCATGATTCCTTATGACAAAGAAAGATAGTCCTTGAATCATGTATTTTCTTCTCATGACTCCTAGCAATAGAGTAAGCTAGACCATGGTTCATGTCATTCTTCTTAACAACTTTCCTTTCTCTTCATTCTCTCCTCATTACCCTTAACAATAGAGAAAAATAGAGCTTGAGTCATGTATTCCTTTTCATATTGATTGCTTTTCTTTCTCTTTGTATGTATCAATTTATTCTCTCTCTGAAGCAATTAGTTAAATCGCTACATTCTTCTCACCCTATAAGAATTTATCTGTTTTCATCTCTTTTATTTTCATTACATTTTGGGGGTGATGCAAAGTATCGAGACAACTTTCACATCTAGGTCTCTTTTATGTTGCCTCAAAAATTTTCTTTCTTTGTTTTCTATGTGCCTTATTCCTTTGTGTATATGTTGTTCACGTATTATGTTTTTCTTTCTAACATATTTGTGATGTAGATTTATGTGTTTTTTATTCATCTATGTTCTTGGTTTATTTCCTTCTGACATATTTGTGATGTAGATTTATGTGTTTCTAATGCATCTATGTTTCAGGTTTCTATTATTTTGACATATTTGTGATGTAGGTTTATATGTTTTCTGATATTATCTGTGTAGCAGGTTTATATATTTTTGGACATCACTTGTTTTGTAGGTTTTTGTTGTCTGACATGTTTGTTTTTCAAATTCCCAGTTGGGGGCATGATTCCACTACATGGAGAGCTCTCTACACCCTCTATAGTATCCATTTTGGGCATCCTTTTTATAATGATATTTTATTTTTGTACTTTAGTGTAGTTTATCACCTAGTATCATCAACTCACTAAAGTGGGGGCAAAATGTAATGTAGGAAATTGTATACCCTAGCAATTTTATGTTATGTTTTGCACTTATTTTAATTTTCATTCCCCTCACATGTTTTAGGGATCATTTTAGCCTCAACATTGGCCTTTCCTTCACTAGATTGTCAACTTTCTTTGTCATATTCTAATTCTTCTTGTTGACTTGAGACCACATCCAAGACACGAGTGTGATGGGAAAATGTCTACATGATGCACTAGTGTCTCATGAGTTTCCTAAATTAAAATGTTGGTTATTCTTGCCCATCTACTTGCTATTATCTACTATAATACTCATCTACCAAAGAAATGCCTTTCTACTATGAATCTGACCCTTCATCTTCCTCATAAGCGTCATGCAAAAGCAACCTTAGAAAAAAAGAACTCGGGAAATCTCTATCTCTCCTTTTCTTAGCTATGCTTGGCTAAACATACATCCATTGTTGACACGGTTTGTTGAAGCCATATTCTACTAAATTTTTGTTGACAACTACATGTGCTCACTTCTTTCTTCTACAACATGCTTTTAATATTGTTTCAATAAGATTTTATTCTTGTTTAAATAATATCACAACTCTTCTTTATCATTTTCTTCTACATTTCTACTAGAAAATCTCTTTGTGACCATCACCTCTCTCTCTCTCTCTCTCTCTCTCTCTCTCTCTCTCTCTCTCTACACACACACACACACGTGTTTATCAATCCTTGTAGACCTAGGATTTGATATTAATAACTTTATTTTGATTTTCTCTTCTTAGTCCAAAATGCATATAGGATAAGAGCACACACTATTTCAATATCTTTTCTATTTGATTCCCCATGGAGGTTGAAAGACCAAATTAGGGGATTGACCATTCATGGAAAGATCCCAAGTAATCCCAACTATTTTTCTTTTCCTAGTTACAGGGATTTGGAAGACTACAACCGCATGGAGGTTTCATTCTTCCTCTTCCTTTATCTTGTCATTTCACTATTTCATTTGTTCTAGTTAGTTTAAATTTATTTCTGTATCACCTAATATCCCTAGTTTGTTTCTTTTGTTGTCCCTATTTCCTATTGTGCAAGTGAGTTTTAAATCTAGTCAAGAACTTGAGTTTTCCTCTATTTTGGGATGATAGTGTGTAAATTAGATGACAACATGAGATTGTGATGATAGCACATCATGCAAACATTCATGCATTGCGATAGCATTTGAGACAGTGAACTTTATCCTTTGGTGTCAGGTTCCTTTCTCTCTATCATTTACTGTTCTAAATTTAGTTTGTCAATTCTATATTTTGGTTTGCTATAAATTAACATTTTACAACCCAACTCACAATTAATGTAAGGTGAAAGTTAATGGATCACTTTTTCTTCATTACATCTATCAAAGACAACTAAAATGTGCCTATAATAAATGCATCATAGGTCTTAGGAATTTAAACTTTGTGATTTGGTCCTAAAAGAACATCCAAAAAATCTATTTACAAAAGATAAGGCTCAAGGTAAATTTCACGCTAATTGGTTGGTGCCTTAAGTGGTTGTTGGAAACTATGGATACAAAGCATATGAATTATCTACTATGGAAAGCAAATTCCTTGTGGATTTTATAAATATTATACACTTAAAATGCTACTATGCATGAGTTCACCTACTTTATATTATATAATAATTATTGGTGCAGGAGCACCCAGTGGTGTAAGGGCAATCTTGCATCACCAAAAAATGATGATTTTGTTTTATGTTCCTTTTAGTTTTTGTATTTTAGGATACCCATTTGCTTCAATAATGATTCAGAATCTTCAAAGTTTCCAAAAAGGCTAAGAATACCAGGACTTACTATTTTTAGTAACCTTATATCAGAGAAGCGGTTGGGCTTGAAATTTTCCCCAAAGCTTCAGGATAGCAACATAAACATTCTTGGTAAATTTCAGCCCAAGATCATGTCTGGATTTCAAGATATTGAAGTTTTAGTTTTTGAGGTTCATGGAAAAAGTTTCAAAATCAATTTTGAGGCACTTAGAGGTTCCTAAACGTCCCATAAATTGATCGAAAATCAAAATATCCCTTAATGGGACATTTTGCACACCTTCAATGTTCTGCGAGGTTTCTAACGCATCAAACGGTTTGTCAATTGGACACCCAGTTCAAAAGTTATGGCTCCCGAAAGTTGTGCTACCTAGTTTCTCAATTTTAAAATTTGAGGGCGGGAAAAAGGGACAATTGGGTTCATTTTGGCGCCCAAATGGGAATTACACATTTCAAAGCAATCTGACATTGGGGAAATTACACTAAGTGGTGTTGATGTGTATTTATAACATATTTTTAGAAGTAGTAGGGGTGGGGGTTATGGGCAAGACTTGTTCATGCAAATAAGGAGGTCAGGTAGATATCAGAAGATAGCTCCAGAAGGCTATGTAATTTAGATATTTCTATTGTAAAACAACCCATATTGCAGTAATAAGCGGGCATATGACCCTGGGAATTGTATTTCAGATTTGTAGCCTTTTACAGGCAAGTTTAATGAAGAAATTTTAAAACAATTTGTAGTTTGCTTAACTAATATTTCTTGAGATCTTGTTCTAGTCTATTTGAAATATATAAATTGTTGTTGTATGTGTTTTGGGTAGAGACTACCCTCATCAAGTGGTATTAGAGCAAGGGTTCCTTAGTGTGTAGACAAATCGATCGTGAGGCAATTTGCACCAGGACCTGAGGTTGTGGGTTTGTTGTAGAGATCAAAATGCCTCCACGAAGAAACAATGGTGGGAGAAATGTTTTGACAAAAGAGGGTTTTAGAGCCCTACAAAGGCAAATCAATGTATCGCAAGAGGAGATGTGAAAAGAGTTTGAACCAAGAATAAGAGAAGAAAGCAAAGATGAAGTTGAAGAAGAAGAGTTATCTGAGGAAGAACAAGATGATACAGGAGATCCTACGCAAGTTAGGTTGTTGAGATACATTTCAAAGATTGGAAAGAGGCCTAGGATTGAAGTTTCTACCTATTCTAGGGATCTAAATCCAAAAGAGCTTATTGATTGGATAAATGATATGGAGGAATATTTTGAGTATGAAGATGTCGAAGATCCAGAACATGTCAAGTTTGTAAAAATGAAGTTGAAGGGCCATGCCAGTATTTGGTGGAAGGAGGTCTAGTTAGAGAGAAATAGAAGAGGAAAAGGAAGGATTACTAGATGGGATCGGATGGTGGACAAACTAAAGAAGTAGTTCATCCCTATGGACTATTAGTTAGATTTTTTGAAGAAGTTGCAAGGATTGAAGAAAGGTAATAAGTCTGTTAAGGAGTATACAAAGGAGTTTTATAAGATTATAATTAGAATAGGACATGTAGAGGCCAACAAGGAGAAGGTATCCCATTATATTAATGGGTTAACGCCAAGTATTAGAGAGGAGCTAAACCAGGTCAAAATGACCACCATAGAAGATATGTACCAGTTCTCCCTGAAGGTGGAAGAGAAGCTGAATAAAAGATTTGAAAGCAAGCAAAGAGGAAGAGATCATGGCGGAAGGACTGGTGGAAGATCCTATGGAGGCCGAAATGAAGATCAAAAGAAAAGTGACGAAGCATGCACTGTTCGAAATTAGAAAGGAGATAATGCCTACTGCCCTTGTGACAAAGATAATGGTGAGCAAAGAGGAAGAGCAAGAGGAAGACCTGGGCAAGGACCTGGAAGAGAAGGTTTCAGAGGAACTTGTTTCCAATGTGGAGGACATTGAGCCTACGAGTGTCCCAATATCAAGGAAGGACAAATAGAAGACCTGAAGGTAATGCATGAGTTGCACATCTAAATGATGCATAGTTTGAGCATTCTGAAGATGTTGAAAAGGGAGAAACCCTAGTTGTCAGAAGAACCTTGTTAAATGAGGAGAAAGAACTAGATCAAAGGAAGAGTTTATTCCGCACAAGGGGCAAGTGTGAAGTTAAGTGTTGTGATATTATTATTGATAGTGGATGCATTGATAATCTTGTCTCAGAGGATATGGTTAACAAGTTGAAGTTGACAAGGAGAAGGCATCCATATCCGTATAGGATTGCATGGTTGCAGAAGGATCATAGAGCTTTGGTCAATGAGCAATGTTTAATCAAGTTCAATAATGGAGACTACTATGATGAGGTGTTGTGTGACATCGCACCAATAGATGCATGTCATATGCTATTGGGAAGGTCATGGCAGTATGATAGGTGTGTTGTCCATGATGGCCATGCAAACACCTATTCCCTGACAAAGGATGGAATTCGTCATAAGTTGAAACTATTGAAGGAGGTGGAAGAAAAGGTATGTAGTACTGCTAGGATTTGCTTGGTAGGTGGTAGGAAATTTTTGGATGGTATGAAGCATGAGCATCATTCCTTTACGTTGATTCTTAAGATCAGCCAAGAGAAATGTGAAGATGTACCAACAGAAGTATCAAATCTATTGGAAGAATTTCAGGACATTGTCTCAGATAATGTACACGAAGGTTTCCCACTGGTGAGGAAGCTAAGTCACCAAATGGATTTGATACCAGGAGCTAGTTTGCCAAATAAGGCAACCCATAGAATGACTCTTGCAGAGAATGAGGAGAGCCTAAGTCCATGTGCAGTACTAGCACTGAAGAAATATGGGGAGTGGAGAATGTGTATAGATTCCTAAGCCATCAACAAAATTACAATCAAGTACAGATTTCTATTGCCAAGGATCGATGATATTATATATTTCTTAAGTGGAGCCAAGTACTTTACAAAGATTGATCTAAAGAGTGGATATCACTAGATCTGAATCAGAGAAGGAGATGAATGGAAGACAACCTTCAAGACTAAGGAGGGCTTGTATGAATGGTTAGTCATGTCATTTGGGCTAACCAATGCACCAAGTAAATTTATGCGGCTCATGAACAGGGTACTAAAAGAGTTTTTGGGTACATTTTCCATTGTTTATTTGGATGATATTTTAATTTTCAATAAGAATTTGGAGGAGCACCAGATGCATGTTTGAAAAGTTTTTGAGAAGCTGAGGGAAGAAAGGTTGTTAATTAATCTGAAGAAATGTAGTTTTGTGAAGAGGGAGTTGTTGTACCTAGGATTTGTTATCTCAGATGAGGGTCTTAAAATGGATCCAGAGAAGGTGAGGGCTATCATTGAATGGCCTACTCTGAGGAGTGCTACAGAGGTATGATCTTTTCATGGTTTGGCAAGTTTTTATAGAAAATTTATCAAGGATTTTAGTAGCTTTTGTGCATCCCTAACGGAGGCAATGAGAGGGGATAGAAAAGAGTTTAAATGTACTAAGGAGCAGCCAACAATTTTGATACATTGAAGTAGAAAGTCACAGAGCAACCTATTTTGGCACTTCTAGATTTCAATAAAGTATTTCAGGTAGATTGTGATGCTAGTGACAGTGCTATAGGAGTTGTTTTGAGTCAAGAAGGTAAGCTCATTGCCTATTTCAGTGAGAATCTTAATGGTGCCAAGAAAAAAGTATTATGTTTATGATCGGGAGTTTTATGCTATGGTTTAGCCTTTGAAGAAATTGAGACATTATTTGTTGTCGAAAGAGTTTGTTTTATATACTGATCATTAGGCTTTGCAGTATCTTAATAGTCAAGGAAAGTTAAATCAGAGGCACTTGAAATGGGTTGCATTTTTTTAGAGTTATACTTTTGTTTTGAAGCACATGAATGGAAAGTCCAACAGAGTTGCAAATGCCTTAAGCAGAAGGCAAATTCTGTTGACAAAGATGAAGATAGAGGTTGTTGGGTTCAATGAACTCAAGAATTTGTACCCTGAAGATCTAGACTTTGCATAGGCCTGTAAAGTTTGTTTGGAGCCTGTTACCCTAGATAGGATGAGATGGTTGGATTACATAATCCAAGATGGTATGTTGTTTAGATGAAGCCAGTTGTGTATTCTGAAGAGTTCCATGAGAGAGAACCTGATTAAGCAGAAGCATAGTGGAGGCTTGGCAGGACACTTCGGTCGAGATAAGACCATTGCTATTGTTAATGAAAATTATTACTGGCCACAGTTGCACCAAGATGTGAATAAATTTGTACAAAGTTGTAGAGTATGCTAGATGGCCAAAGGAGTGAGTCAGAATACTGGGCTATATCAACCATTGCATGTACCAGAGGGGCCATGGGAGGATATCAGCATGGACTTTGTTCTTGGTTTATCGAGGACACGGAGAGTGTTACATCCCTAACTTTAACTATGTTTTATTTTTTACTTTTGAAGTAACTAGTAGGTGATTTCGCATGATTCAATGATTTGACAATGTTTTAATGAGTTATGTTTATTTGACTAAAATTGACATGTTTAAAAGTTGTCAAGATGTGATGATTTCATAAGGATTATGAAATGATTATTGATACACTAATCTCGAGTTGGTGATTGCAAGTTGCATTCAGGGAACAGGTTTCCGCCCCTCCGAGAAAGGGAGGGAGAGCATCATCGGAGAGAAGGAAATAGATACAAGGAAAAGAACAGTTTATCGCCATCTTAAGTCTTGTGCTGGTACAATTTAGTGAACCTTGTTCAATCGAGTAAGTGGTACTCGACCGTTTTGATCTAAGTTAGTTCGACTCGACAATTGTCGATTTGTCGTTAGGATTTCTTAGTGTAGATTTTGTTGAGACTATGTCAAGAAAGTTTGATCGTCGACATAAAAATGGTCGACAGTCTTTATTCCTTGTTTAATTTGAATATAGTTATATTCATGAAATAGTAATATTATTAAGGGTTAAACTACTTCTTTTCGGTGCTTTCCGATAAGTTTTTCTGGTAGATAACCTATCTTGTTTATGGTAAAGCAAATAGAGAGGGGGGAGATACTGACCCCATTCTCATGTTCCGTTATGTATGGAATACAACTTTAGTATTCATTCATTTAACAATATTATGTTGATATAGATATATCTAAATATATGATTTATTGATTAAACCCCCACCCCCATTATTGAGTTTGTCTTTATGACGAAGAAGTCTACCTTATATCGTGGATAGTGGCACTTTATGAAAATCCTCATATAGGAACATGGGCATTTATTTCTTATCTCCATGATTTGGGAAGTTAAGGAGGATAACGTGAGAGTGGTCATTAAGACCAATTGCCCCACTATGATTGCATGTGAGAAAATCATGAAAATAGGCAAGAATCTCCCATAGACTCCATAGGTTGGTGGAGTGGTAAAGTCTTTAGAAGACTATATTCCCCAGAGATAAGGATATCGAGGGACACAAATGCACAGAGAGTAATATATTTGCATGATAACAGACTCATGGGAGTGTTCAAACTATTTGTATTTGTAGCCTTTAACGACCACTATCTCATTATTGTTTGCATGCTGCCGATTAAGAGCTATTATGAGCTTGTTTTCGAAGGAAAAAGAGGAGAGATTCTCATTTGATGAGAGTGGATTGTTATAACAATTTTTTGGGAAAACAGAGGGAGATATACAATAAAGATATATACGTGTGTATACACAAGGAGAGGACTTCACCGTGGAAATGAGTAGGGATATGTTATTTTTGATATTAAGCTTTTGAACATGAGATATTTTGCTGGGAGTAACAGACAAAAGCATGAGACGATAGGCTTTTATACGTAAGCATTATAGTGCTCAGGAATAGATTTCACGATGGAAAAAGTTTCTGACTCATCGGTTGTTCCTTTCGGTGTATTCCTTGAACCTCTTATGGGTGAAATTCTATGGCACATTCTCTGAAAAAAATGAGTAGTGGACAATAACTGAAGATTTTGTGCTTTCGAAAGCTTGGCGTCGAGTGTGGGTGTTACCCTCTTCCCATGAGCGTGTTGATTTGAAAGGAGATATCGTTCAGGCAGATGACTGGAGAGCGAACAACTCTACTAGATATGGAAGAGTTTTCAAGTAAGTGTATTTGGCCTCTAGTTCATACCATAATAGTTATTTTTTAATTATGTTTATTTGAATAGTATTTTTGTGGTCATTTTATATATATAAACCTTTGTATATATGGCCGAACTATTTTATGAGGCCACTATATGTATACAAACCTCGTAGGCCAAAGATCAGTGATAACTGATAAAGGCAAAAGTATTTACTCTCATTTAGACAACATGGACTACACTAATATGTAGGATATGAGTTCCATTCATTCCTTAAGTCACGTTATCCATATTTAATAAGATACCTATTTGGTTAGATGACTCATTAACTCTTAAGTTGTATAAATGAGAAGTTTATGAATGAGCATTTGAGTTTGATTGAAATATGTGGTATATCAAAGCAGTAGATTTATATAAGAGTTGAGTTTAAACTAGTCAATGACTCTATTTTTTGACCTAGAGGTAAGCTTGTTGAAATTAAGACAAAAATAAGGTTTCTTTTTCTAATTTTATATTAATGATACAGTGTATTATCCAAAACTTAATGATAGGTATTACTCATCATAAAGAATATTGAAATGATGCAAATATATTTCGAACATCTAAAGATGCTATATGTGTATATATGGAGATATATGCATTCATCATCTATGACATGTTTATTTGTTAATGAGCAAGAGTTTATATCCTATCTATATCAAGAGTTGGTATATGAAAAGAGACCATTAGGTCGAAACCATTATTTTATTACTCGACTCAAAACCCATCCAGATTTGAAACCTTGAATTTGATTAGAGGTACTTATATTATTGGTAGTATTATCATGATTTTATATAGAGGATAAAATATCATGTTGTATACATGTAATAGAGATAATGCTTCAGGCTATATGCCTTGATATTAAAGATTTTGGAATGATATTGTTATCATAAAGAATAACTTGAATAGTGGTATAATATAACTTTCTTATTCAACAACAATGATAGTATTATCATGATAACCCTAAGAGGTTAGACTTAGTTCTTATATCTTCTTTAGCGTAACTCTGTTGACTTGGGAAGACGTAGAGGGTCAATAATTTTATTGTAGACTTAAACTTATCAAGAATTGATTAAGTCGTAAGTGAATATCCTTGATAGATCCATAGATGTGTTCTTCCTTTTGGAAGTAAATAATCACTACCTTTCAGAATAGAGACTTTGGTAAGATAATGTCATTACGATATCGAAATGACTATGAGACGACATAGATATAGATTTCCTTATGATAAATTCAATTCTTATTGTCATATTGTAATACAAATCCAAGGTAATTGGTGAACCAAGAATGTGGATTCCTAGATTGCCTTTTGATTAGCATTTCTATTTGTTATGTTGTTTTATCTTGAGAAAGAGTATACTTGGAGATATGATTAACTTCTCCTATGTTTAAGTTTGAAACTATTAAATCAACTCAAGGGTATAGGTGCACTAAGAGATGGTAAGTTATATAGTCCTATTATTTTTTGCTCAACAGAACTTATTTTAATACTAGGTGCACAAAAGATAAAGTTCACCAATGTTGGATGTCCCTGATATGATTTATTGGGGTATGTTAGGAGAATCAAAACTCAATCCCACATGATTGTTGTATTTAAGATTATTGATAAAGGTTTATTGACATGTTTTCAAAGGATGATTATACATTTGAGTCTGTAACCTATCATAATGGAAAGTCCATAGACTTAAGTAGATCAGGAAGTTGAAAGTATTTTATTATCCTTTATAAATCAAACCTATTAGGGTTGATAGGTTGAACTTAGTTGAAAGACTAGTTTGAGAAATGTAAGTATCCATTAAGATATTCCATGGATGGGGATATACCTCGAATACTATGTTTATTCATGTTATGTGAAATGTGAAGTCGAACAACACCAAGTGGTCTAGGAATACTAGAGGCATTTGTTATATTATATCTGATATTTTTGGAAAACAAGATGTTCGATATTTCCATGTATTGGGTTAGAGAAGTTTAACCCTAGAATCAACCCAGAAGGGTTTAGGAAACTTATGTCTCTTATGTCGGATATGACATTGTTTATTTATATATTTTGGTCGATAGTGAAAGGTCGAGAAAACCATAGAACAAGACAGGGAGAGTCTTAGTAGTACTTTAACAAATTTAAGTGATTCTATGATAGAGTCGAAACTTGTTATATTACACCAAAGATGTTTGATTTTTGAATCAGAAAGTAGTGTGATAGAAGGTCAAAAACCCTAGAAGTTGCAAGTATGCAAAGAGGGAATCTCTGAAAGGTTAGAATTACCTAAACATATATATTGCATGTATATCCTATATTGGGAATTATTTCTAAGTCAGATTGACTAGAATGGATCTACAGTATCGACAAGTTGTGTTTAGGATTACTAAATGATATAAGTCAACTGTAGGACTCAGATGGCAAAACTTGTTGGTTCCTTTTATCTATACCCTTCGTGAAGGGTAGGGCCACTTCTAGAAAGGAAGGTGAGTAGGGGACCGTCGGTTTGTGGTTGGAGGAAAAGCACTCAGATGATGCTCTCCCTTTGAAGCAGAAGACTCGTTGAGGCTCGTGAAGACAGATATCCATATTCCAAATACAGTGTATTCCATGTTATGACTTGTGACAGTCAAATTTATGAGGTAAAACTATTCTTTATGCCAAGTACAATTTATGTTTTGTAAATGAAAAGTGAAAGGATTTCACTATGATACTATCTTCGATTATGTTATGATTTCAATGTTGAAATTATATAGAAAGATGTACTTTATTTCTTATTAATATGCAAATGATATTATAAAAAATAATTCTCTCATGTTTACCAAGTTTATTAACTTTCTTGTAAATTCTTGAGTTTATTCGAGTAATATGAGAAGGGATGTTACATATGGTATCAGAGCTAACCAGGTTCAACACATGGACCTATGAGCCCATTACGAGAAAACTCGTTAAAATTCAGCAGATTGGCTAAGGTTTGAAACTGGATTGATGTAAAATGGCATAAAGAAAAACCAAGAAGCTTGTGTTCCAACTGTAATTCCTGAGTGTTGTTGTAACACCATCTTATAATATCATCTAAATGATGAATGTTAGTTACTCCAAGAAGTAGGAGTGGATGTGATATAGCATTTTGAGTTGTAAAATTTTTGAGTGTGATGAAATTCTTAAGAGGCTTATTTATTTGTTGTGTTTGTGGCATGGTCTCTTATCCACTATAAGTTTTTGGAAAATCCGAGTGCAATTTAGCAATCTACTCCCTTGTTATTGACTCAGTTAGTCATGTAGTGCATAGTAAGTGTTCCTTTGGATTTTGACACTTCCTTGGATTTTTAAAAAAATCCCTTTAATACTTGCAAGGATTGTCATTGTTTCATTCCTTTATTTTGGAATGGTCTAGCCACCAAATTTTGAAGATTGTTTATTTTATAACCAGTTGGTCAAAATTTGATTTATTGTTGAAATTGAGCTCATTCTTTTGACTTATTGTTGAAAATGAAATTGCTTATACTCTGTTATTGATTTAAATTTTGTGGTGGCTATACTAGAACTTTTTGGTTGTTCACTATGTTTTTTACAATGTCCACCTCTATCATGTCCTGGATGGGCCTCTAATGGATTGTGTAAGGGAGTAAATTGTAGAAAATGCACTTGGTATGTCCCTAACTTTACAGAAAAAGAAACCTTGTGTGGTAGGAACCAAATGATATCATCATCAGTCAGTGTGCAGTAACACAAGAGACAGACATAAAAGTTAATTCCTTTGAATGAATTCTTGCCGAGAAGGGTGATAAACTGGACTATATGACTTCACTGTGTCGTGTTGCGTTTAATTAAAAACCTTGGCCAAGTTGATGCTACTACATGATAGTGTAAGTCCATTTTCTTGTCCCAGATACACATCCAGTCAGAGGTCATGCTAGTTAGGAGTTGCCTATAGTGTATGACCAACTAGGGATTATGTAGGGTCAAACACTAGATTCAAATGGCAATTTAGAGGGTAGGACCACTTCCAATTAGGAAGTGTGCAGAGAACCGCTTAAGTCCGTGGTTGATGATGCTTTCTCGCTCATCAGTGGCATGCCAAGTCTTGGAGGACGGCTGAACTAGATAAGGAATTCTAATCCTTTATCTTGTATTTACTTATCAACTTATTTAATGATGCATGAAATGAATGCAATTTGTACTCAAAGAATAACCTTTTCAGCAAGAAAGGTGAAAGTTGATGTTACTCTTTGTATCTTACATGATGAATAGCGGTACCATACTTGCTTAATGTGATTAACCTTTGGTAAAATTCTTTTGGTAAACCTGTGTTAGAAGTGGTTGGTTGCTACATGTAAAAAGAGTATCCACCTCTTATGGAGTTTGTTTATAACAACTTCTATAATTCTACTATCAAGATGACTCCATTTGAAACATTGGACAGAAGAAGATGCCGAACTCCTATAAGCTAGGTAAGCTAGAAGATAGGATTAGCATTAGTCCAGAAATGTTGTCAGAAATGGATGAACAAATCAAACCGATCAGAAAAGATTGGTGGAAGCTAATAATAGATAGGAAAGCTAAGGAAATGCCAACCATACACTAACAGAATCATTTTATTTTTCCAGGAGGCAAATGCTCTTTATGATTATATTTGAAAAGTATATAAAAAATGACCATTATATTCTTAGAATGTTTTACAGGAATAGGACCCAGGAGTGGTCATGATCGAGCCTTTTAAAAGTTTGAGGATTCCAAGCTCTGCTTGCAAAACAAAGAGGTTACTCATGGCAAGGTCTGGTGGGACAATGTGCAGAGGGTAATATGACATGGAAAGTTTACCATGATATTATAGCAATGATTTTCTCAATTGTTTACGCTTTTGCAGGTTAAACAAAATTTTTACCTTATTAATGATTTGGATACATTGGATCATCGAGGACGATGATTCTTATGGGGGGAGATATGTTACATCCCTAAATTTAACTATGTTTTACTTTTTACTTTTGAAGTAACTAGTAGGTGATTTTGCATGATTCAATGATTTGATAATGTTTTCATGAATTATGTTTATTTGACTAAAATTGACATGTGTTTAAAAGTTGTCAAGACGTGATGATTTCGTAAGGATTATGAAATAATTATTGATACACTAATCTCGAGTTGGTGATTGTAAGTTGCATTCAAGGAACAGGTTTCCGCCCCTCCGAGAAAGGGAGGGAGAGCATCATCGGAGAGAAGGGAATAGATACAAGGAAAAGAATAGTTTGTCACCATCTTAAGTCTTGTGCTGGTATAATTTAGTGAACCTTATTCAATCGGGTAAGTGGTACTTGACCCTTTTGATCTAAGTTAGTTCGACTCGACAGTTGTCAATTTGTCGTTAGAATTTCTTAGTGTAGATTCTGTTGAGACTATGTCAGGAAAGTTTGACCGTTGACACAAAAATGGTCGGCAGTCTTTATTCATTGTTTAATTTGAATATAGTTATATTCATGAAGTAGTAATATTATTAAGGGTTAAACTACTTCTTTTCGGCACTTTCCGATAAGTTTTTCTGGTAGATAACCTATCTTGTTTATCATCAAGCAAACCTAAATACAAACATATATATATATATATATATATATATATATATATATATATATATATATATATATATATATATATATATATATATTACATGTATATCCTATATTGGGAATTATTTCTAAGTCAGATTGACTAGAATGGATCTACAGTATAGACAAGTTGTGTCTAGGATTACTAAATGATAAAAGTCAACCGTAGGACTCAGATGGCAAAACTTATTGGTTCCTTTTATATATACCCTTTGTGAAGGGTAGGACCACTTCCAGAAAGGAAGGTGGGCGGGGGACCGCCGGTCTATGGTTGGAGGAAAAGCACTCAGATGATGCTCTCCCTCTGAAGCAGAAGACTTGTCGAGGCTCGTGAAGGTAGATATCCATATTCCAGATACAGTGTATTCCATGTTATGACTTGTGACAATCAAATTTATGAGGTAAAACTATTCTTTATGCCAAGTACAGTTTATGTTTTGTAAATGGAAAGTGAAAGGATTTCACTATGATTCTATCTTCGATTATGTTACGATTTCAAGGTTGAAATTATATAGAAAGATGTACTTTATTTCTTGTTAATATGCAAATGATATTATTAAAAAAAAATCTCTCTCATGTTTACCAAGTTTATTAACTTTCTTGTAAATTCTTGAGTTTATTCGAGTAATATGAGAAGGGATGTTACAGAGAGGGCATGATTCAATATTTGTGGTGGTTGACAGATTTTACAAATTGGCACATTTCATTCTGTGTTAGAAAACCAGTGATGTTGTTCACATTACAGAGTTATTTTTTAGAGAGGTGGTTAAACTACATGGTCTACCAAGGAATATAGTTTCATATAGAGATACCAAATTTGTTGGGTATTTCTAGAGGACCGTATGGAAGAAGTTGAAGAATGAGTTGAAGTTCAGTTCTACACATCATCCGTAGACTAATGGACAAACAAAGGTAGGAGTTTGGGAAACTTGCTAAGATGCTTAGTAGGAGATAAGCCCAAGGGATGGGATTTGATATTACCACAAGCAGAGTTTTCTTATAACAATTCTATCAATAGGAGTACTGATAAATCCCCATTCCAAATTGTATATGGGAGTAGTCCAAGAAATGCTTCTGAGTTGAGAAAGATAGATAGAGGAGAGAAGAGTAGTGTTGAGGTTGAAGACTTTGCAGAACACCTAAAGATATTTCATGAAGAGGTATGCAAACATATTAATAAAATGAATTCTCAGTACAAGGCTAAGACAGATTAGAAGTGAAAGTTTAAGGAATTCAAGGTTGGTGATGAAGTCATGGTTCACCTAAGGAAAGAAAGGTTCCCAATGGGGACATATAATAAGTGGAAAATGAAGAAATTTGGACCATGCAGGATCCTAAAGAAGCATGATTCAAGAAATGGATATGAGGTAGAGTTGCCAAGTGGAATCAATATTTCCCATGTGTTCAACATTGTTGATTTAATAGAGTATCATGAAGGTGGCATAGAAGATGGACCAACAGAAGAACAGTGGAGTATCCCAGCATCTACTTCAAAAGAGGAGATAAAAGAAATCTTGGATAGCCATGTGGGAAGAAGTACTCAGAACATGCAATATGAAGACTATCTGGTGAAGTGGAAAGGAAAGTCTA
Source organism: Cunninghamia lanceolata (assembly GCA_027924645.1). Taxonomy (NCBI): domain Eukaryota; kingdom Viridiplantae; phylum Streptophyta; class Pinopsida; order Cupressales; family Cupressaceae; genus Cunninghamia; species Cunninghamia lanceolata. Next base: position 1,772,390 of record BSBN01000405.1, read on the forward strand.
TCAAAAATTCTTCCTGGTTGTCTAAGGCAGAGGTTTACTATTTGGGTTTTCCTCAAACACCTAAGATGTGACAAGGTCCCTTCTCAAATTACCCTGTGTGTTTGATGCAGGAGCATCCAGTGGTGTAAGAGCAATCTTGCATCACCCAAAATGATGATTTTGTTTCGGTACCCATTTGCTTGAATAATGATTCAAAACCTTCAAAGTTTCCAAAAAGGCTAAGAATACCAAGACTTACTATTTTTAGTAACCCTATATCGGAGAAGCGGTTGGGCACAAAATTTTTCCCAAAGCTTTGAGATAGCAACATAAACATTCTTGGTAAATTTTAGCCCAAGATCATGTCTGAATTTCAAGATATTAAAGTTTTAGTTTTTGAGGTTCATGGAAAAAGTTTCAAAATCAATTTTGAGGCACTTTGAGGTTCCTAAACATACTGGAAATTGATCGAAAATCAAAATATCTCTTAACAAGACATTTTGCGGGCCTTCAATTTTCCATGAGATTTCCAACACATTAAACGGTTTGTCAATCGAACACCTAATTCAAAAGTTATGACTCTCAGAAGTTGCGCTACCTAGTTTCTCAATTTTAAAATTTGAAAAATTCTTTCTTGGGCAGGAAAAAGGGATAGTTGGGTTCATTTTGGCGTCCAAATGAGAGTTGCATATTTCAAAGCAAGCCGACATTGAGAAAATTACACTAAGTGGTGCTGATGTGTATTTATAGCCTATTTTCCAAAAGTAGTAGGGGGAGTTATGGGCAAGTCATGTTCATGCAAATAAGGAGGTCAGGTAGATATCAGATGATAGCTCCAGAAGGCTTTGTAAGTCAGATATTTCTATTGTAAGACAACCCATATTGCGGTAATAAGTGGTCATATGACCCTGGGAATTGTATTTCAAATTTGTAACCTTTTATAATCAAGTTTAATGAAGAAATTATGAAACAGTTTGTAGTTTGCTTAACTAATCTTTCTTGTGATCTTGTTCTTGTCTTTTTGAAATCTATAAATTGTTCTTGTATGTGTTTTGGGTGGAGACCACCCTCATCAATTATTCTCTACATCTTGTTGAGATAACATGTTCATTGTGACTGTTAATACTACATATTTTTTTATAATGCTATTGATTTGTGATTTTTACCTCTTATGGCACTTTCACACATTACATGTTTGATGAGTATATCATCGATACATCTTTTCTAACATTTGCATGGTTGGTTTCCCCATATTGAGAGTATCTATTGGCTATATTATTATGCACCAACCATCTTGGGTTGGGGGAAGGGGGTAGGCGAACATGTTGGCAACATATCTTGTTCTTGCACTTGATTCAGGTCATTTGTGCACAAGAGTTGATTGAACCCATAAATCTACTTACCCATCCATTCATTTCATAATCATCTATCTATATTTCTCATCCTCCACCCCCTTGCAATTCTTAGACTAGACTACTAGTTCTATTTTATCTCTTGGACATCATCATTAGTTCGAAAAACCTGGAGTTAAATATCGATTCATGCCAAAGCATGATACAATTAAACCACAATCTATTCATAAACCAACCCCATTAAAAGAGCCTAGTGTATTATAATCATCTTGTTTCAATAATACTTTACATATCTTATATTAAACTTAATTCATTTTATGTTAATAAAAATATAATTTATTTGTTTTATCATTTATTTAGATTAACATAAACTAAAAAGGTAAAACTTCCTTAGTGTTTTCCTTTCCCACTCTTCAAATTTAATGAGTAATGTTTTGCTCACGTCAACTCTAAAGGATGTGACGGATGTGACGGATGTGACTTACATTTTTATATATGTTTGAAGGTTCGTAGAGTAATGGGACAAGATGGGGCATCTTTATCGATTTCTTCGTTTTGTTTTGTGAATGGAAGCATCATTTAACTTGACAGCAACGTCGAGGCAAAATATTAGCTCCCAACAAATTACATCATGAACAGGTTAAGAAAGGTGATTATTTATGTCTAACTGTAAAACGATAGATTTGTTATCAAAAATGTGTGTTACAGTGAATATGATGATGGCATTTGCATCCCTTGCATGACATTTGAATCCGCATTTCTGAGATTGTTTTACAATCTTGTTTGCATATTAGTTATGTTATGGCTATTCTTAAATATCATCCACTTTAATAATTAAGAGTTAATTTTGGCCAATAAAAATAGGACAAATATTTACCACTTTTTGTTATGAATGAGATGTGAAATTACTATTAATTGTTTCACTGTTGAAGTGGATGATATTTAAATAGAGTGATATTTAAATAGTGTGGTTATGGCTATTCTTAAATGGCTATTCTTAAATATCACCCACTTCAATAATCAAGAGTTAATTTTGGCCATTAAAAATAGGACAAATATTTACCACTTTTTGTTATGAATGAGGTGTGAAATTACTATTGATTGTTTCACCATTGAAGTGGATGATATTTAAATAGAGTGGTTGGCTATTCTTAAATATCATCCACTTCAATAATCAAGAGTTAATTTTGACCAATAAAAATAGAACAAATATTTACCACTTTTTGTTATGAATGAGGTGTGAAATTAATCCGCTAGGAGAGTTTTTCTCTATAAAAGAAATAAACCTGTGACTTAATCATTTAAGTCTCTTCAACTCAAAGCAGAGAAATGGAAGCCCATCTCCACCTTTATGAGATGATGTTTTCTACTGCCAAGCCCATGGCTCTCAAAGCTGCTGTCTTGCTTAACATTCCTCAAATTATAGCTACCCATGGCAGAGAAAATCCTCTCTCTGTGGAGGACATTGCTGAATACATTTCTGCCTCCAATAAAAATAAGGTTCCCCACACGGAATACTTGTTTAGGATTCTGAGATTTCTGGCTTCTTGTGGGGTCTTCACTGAAGAAGTGGATGAGCAAACCAAGCAAATGAAATATGGGTTGAACAATGTTTCCAAGTTGCTAGTGGAGGAAGAAAACAGAGATTCCTGTGTGCCAACTCTGATGTTGGCAGCAGAGAAAGTGTACTTGGACACTTACCATCATTTTCATGATGTAGTTTTGGATGGAGGTTATCTTTTCAACAAAGTCTATGGCATGAGCCCTTGGGAATATGTCAGCAAAAATGCTGAAGCCAACAAGATGTTTAACGAGGGCATGGCTTGCCATACAAAATATGTCATGGCTTCTGTGGTGAAGATGTATGATGGGTTCAAGAGTGTGAGGAGTATGGTGGATGTAGGTGGAGGAGTAGGCTCTGCATTGTCTGTTATACTTGCACAACATTCACATATCCATGGCATTAACTTTGACTTGCCTCATGTTATTGCAACTGCTCCTCCTATACCTGGTAAGCAATCCCATCTCAAGTTTCATAGCATTAAAAACTAATTGTGGATATATATAGAAGAGTGGTGGTGATGGTGTGAATAGACATGCATTATTAGAATAAGTGTTATACAGCATTCATATGGTGTTTTTTAAATTATATTTCATATTTTTTGAATTTGTTTCTTTTAATAGGAAATTCTCTATGTATAGATCAAGATATAGATAAAAAAATATATATAGGAAGTTATTAACTATTATTAAATTAATTCTTATGATAATCGAAACAATATATTAGTAAATAGATTAAGATATAGAAATAGATAAACAATTTATTTAATTGAAATCACATTTAGAATTAAAAAATAAAATAAAAGTTAAAATTTGAAAAAATTAATTTTATTTGTTTTAAATTATTGTTACCTAAATAATTGCATAGATAACTGATATTTCTTTTATATTTTTATATACATATAATAATTAATTTTAATAAATTATTGTATAGATAACTGATATTTCTTTTATGTTTTTATAAATTTATAATAATTAATTCTAATATATTATAGGAGTGAAGCATATAGCTGGAAATATGTTTGAACAAATTCCTTCTGCAGATGTAGTTTTCATGAAGGTAAAGCTTTGGCAAATTAAGGAATAACATACATATTTTAGTCTTCTATAATTTATATCTTTTTGTTGCTTTGTAGCTATGTTTACTAATAGTTATTGTTATATTTATTGTAGTGGATTTTACATGATTGGGATGATGACCATTGTGTGGAAATTTTGAAGAAAAGCTATGAGGCAACTTCGAAGGATGGAAAGGTCCTAATAATTGATGCACTAATTGATGGTTCCCAAGGAAGCCTAAATCAATTAGGATTATTGTTTGACATGGCTATGATGGTTTATACTATAGGTGGAAAGGAGAGAAGCTGAGAAGAATTTAGCCAATTATTCTTCAAAGCAGGGTTTAAAAGCTATAATATCATAAAGCTACCTTTTCTCCAAGTACTTATAGAAGTATCTAAGTCCTAAGTCATACCTTAACATCATGAAGCCACATTTCTTTTTTAAGTAACTATAAAAGTATATGTCCTAAGACATACCCACAATATCAATTAGCTATTCTAAATTTTTCTTTTAAAATAATGTTATGAAGTAAGTTTTGAAGCTATGAGGCCTACTTCTCCTCATTATCACATCTTACTTCCAGGAGGAAGCCTAATCTTTGGGGGGAGGGTGTGAGGCCCACTTCTCCTCATGATCACATATTATTTCGATAAGACTTGTTATGCTTATGACACTTATGGATTTGCTATTATATTTTGTTATAATCATAGACTATGTGAACATTGCTACTATGTTTAGAATAGTAGTTGATTATCTACTTGGATGATATCCAAGTATAGAATTCATATTTATCTTGTCATTATGGATCAATTTTAAAATAAAAATTTAATTGTGTAATGATGAATTTCAATGTAATTGGATTAGATGCAATGTGTTTTGTGTGATTGCATGTAAATGTGATTTCAATAGTGGATTAAACTTATTGTTAATTTTTTATTGAATCATGATAATAATGGTTAATTCTAATTTATCTATGGTGTGTATATTCATTTAATTATAAATTTTGCTTCGACTATTATTTTGCATATATTGACGTTTGTGTGCAAGTGTGTAGGTTAATTTTCATGACCAATGGAAAATTGTAGAGGTTCTCAAGAAACCACTATTGTGATTGTCCAATATACCCAAGTCTTATCCTAAGAGCGGATTAAGACCTTCTTGTGTAAATGTGTTGTATGTGAAATTTTGTTAATTAATTTTTAATTTATAATTATTTTTATTATTGTTAAGTTGAGGTTTGGTTAAGTCCTCTTAAGTGTCAAATCTCAGATTTGAACTTAAGAGGGAATTTTAGAGGTCTTTCAATACTATTTATTTTTATTATTTGAGTCAAATTAAACCCCTAAAGTGATGACCTATGAGATGGGTCCATGTTGGAGTGTTCAAAACATGTTTTATAAGAGTCTAGAGCCTTGAAAAGTGTCTTGGAAGATAAATGATGAGATTTAGAGGCAAATCTAATTTGGGTGGAAAAGTCAAAATTTTTCCTAGATTCTATTGAAGTGGTAGATGATTCAATTGATATGTAATGTACTAGAAAAATATGATTCATTTAATCAAGATTACATTCATATTGATTTTTATATTACATTGCAATGGCTTATAAAGCCTGTATTTTCTCATATTAAACAACTAAAGTTAGCTACAGGAAAGTAACTTCCCCAAACTAACAATCTAACTAATTTATTACTTACTATTAAAGTCTAACCTATTATACGAAGATGTAATATAATTCCAACATTCCCCCTTATTACATCAATTTGAACAAAGGACAAAACATTGCATGAACTGAACATAATATCCCATTGGGAAACTTGATGAAGCATCTCAACCAAATCTCTTCACTCACCCAAGACATAACAAAATGAATCCATCAACGGATGTTCTAACTGTCAAACCTGTAAATCTTCAGAACATCCCAAACTGCTCATGTCTAGGAAAATGCCCTGATTATCCAATAATACCTATAAATAAAGACATACTCAATTATTCACAAGTACACCATCTCTCTTGTGAATCAAGACACACTCAATTATCCACAACAAAAAAATCAACCGGTTCTATAATCAAGACTTACTCAACTATCCAAAGAAACACTCCTCTCTTTGTGGATCAAGACAAACTCAATTATCCATAAATGCAAACATGCAAATTTATGGATGAAGACATGCTCAACTATCTATAGGTACAACTCACCAAGCCTGTGGATCGAGACATACTCAACTATCCACAAACCAAAAAAATTGTCATGCTCTCCCTTGCTCCATAAAGGGACTCAAAACGAATTTTGTGCTTCTCATGTCTCTAAGTGAAAACCTAGCTCAAGATGATAATATACCTCCAACCTCTTGTGCCTTCAACCTCCAATTTGACATGCTTACACTCTATCCACCCAATGTTACATGTGCTTTGAAAGCCCTATCAAGTGTAGTATGGAAAGAGTACAAACATTCGATAACATAATACAATTGAACATTATAAAAATTGAAGGTATTAGATTCTATCAAAATTGCAACTTTATACAATGTGATATACACAGAGAAATCCTTATAACTCCTCATAAAATCTTATATCTCCAATTACAAAAATAAACCCCAAACCTTTTATAATATAAAAGCCTAAAAAATAAATTTAACCAATTAAGCCTTCATACAATCTCCAAGATCTAAAGCACACTTTTTACAAAGTTTTTAAACACCACCTTTAAATAGAATTTATGAAATTTATACAGTGCTAAATAAAATGATGCAAAAGGTCCAAACCTTACACTTCTCACCAATCAAAGTAGCTTATCACCTCATCTTTGTATCTTAACAAACTTTATTTTAAAGTGATTTTGAGAGATAAACAAAACCTAAATATAAACCTTCAATCTTAAATCTGTACTCACCAATCACACGCAGTCTCCACAACGGGCACTAACAACATTAAATTTATACCTCTCCTTCCTCTTGTCATATGAACAACAACAAATTAATGTCCATATTTACTAGTGTGGCATGGATCTATAGTGAAAATCAGCTGAGGTTCTCTTTGATTCTTATAACTGCCAAGTTGTTTCCAAATCTTGTTGTCCCCAAAGGCCCGAAATGGTGAAGGGTGTTCAAGAAGAGAATAAAATAAATAAACTAAAAACCATACACACTTTTATTCTATTTCTTTCAATTAAACTTTTTCAACGCCTTTTTCACGCCCAAAATAGTTTGTTGATGAATGTTGGCAAGCAAGAAAACTCACATCTTGCACAAAACTCCATGGAACATCAAACAACAAACACCTTTGATTTATTTATTGAAGCCAGCTTGGGAGGTCAACATCTCTACTCCAACCACAACAGTCCTTGCACTTTCTTCTGCACTGTAACAATTGTCTTGAGCATTGATTTTGGACCTGCAATTTTTACCACATGATTATGTTTTTTAAGCCCTGCGAGTTTTTTTCTAGAATGGAAGTGTGTATATGCCTTACCTTACCAGAGATTATGACTAATACGGAGCACTTGGCCTTTCACAAATAGTTTTATACTTGCATTGGTAAAAAAAATGGTATTTAGATTCCCTGCATAGCATCATAACTTCCAAAATGGATTGCTATCCTCCACTTCTTTACAAGCTCCGCAGCAAAAGAAAAGGCAACAACACAAGATCCTCCATATTCTCTGATACCATATTGAAATGGTAGATGATCCAATTAATATGCAACATACTAGAAGATATTATTCATTCAATCCGGATTACATTCATATTGATTTTTATATTACATTGCAATAGCTTATAAAGCCTTTATTTTTTTGTATTAACCAACTAAATTTACTTATGGGAAAGTAACTTACCCAAACTAATAATCTAATTAATTTATTATTAACTATTAAAGTCTAGCCTATTATACTAAGATGTAATATAATTCCAATAGATTCATTGTATATAGACAATTGTTTTTTATTTAAACTTTTCTTGAAGTTTTGTTTGGGGTTGGATTTTCTATTTTCGGATTTATCACATTTTATTTTTAAGTTTCTTGGAGAAGAGAAGAATGGGAAGAGATGGAGAGCTTTGGAGAGGATGATGGATTGAAGAGATTAGATCAAGAGATTCCCAAATTTTGTTGAAGTATTGAGGTAGGCTCTTAAACCATTTTAGAGTGTATGTTATTGTTGTTAAAATAATGTTTGAAACCTTGATAGTTGTTCCATGATTATTTTTGATATTGTATGAAAACCCTCTTGTTGTGTTGTGAATTATGTGTTGAAGCTCATTTGGGATGGGGGTTATGTTGTGTTGAGTGTGGATCTTCCCATTTAGGTTAAGAGCCACTCATGTAATGGGGTTGAGAGAGGTGTGAACCCTCTCTTAGGGAAACATATTCAATCTACATTTATTTTAAGGCACGAGTGCCTTGGCATATTTGTGTGAATCGTGTTTCTTGGTGATATAAGGAGTATTCATGTGGGGGTTGTAGTGTTTTCAAGGCATTGAGTGCCTTTTTATTTGATATGTGATATTATAGGATGTGAGAAGAATACTTTGTGGTTTTATGTATATAATGCTGTGAGAGATGTGAATTGGTAATGGAGTATTATTATGTGTTTTGGTGTATGTGGGTATTGGAAAAGAAAAGAGAATTGATGTCATTTCTATTTTTCTCCAAAAGATTATTGTGTCCCCTTGACTCCCCCTTTTCTATGAATCTTTCCAAGATTCATATGTGATGTTTAAGCCTATAGATGTGTTTTTGTGTGTGTATTCTTTGTTGTGTTGTGAACTCCCCCTTTTCTATGAATCTTGCCAAGATTCATATGTGATGTTTAAGCCTATAGATGTGTTTTTGTGTGTGTATTCTTTGTTGTGTTGTGAAAACTAGTTTCTATGAAGACCTCCCAGCTTGGGGGTGGGCTTGTGAACAAGTGATATGGTTGGGAGGTGAGCAAATCTCCATTAGCTTGGATGTGAAGCTTTATTTTTTTATAGATTTAAGATGAATTAAAATATGACAAACTTGAGTTGATGAAGGTCTTTAATGGAATTGAAACTCTCTCTTAAAGTCATTAGACTATTGCATGATTTTTTTTTAGTGGTGAATCTTTGCCAATTGGCGAATAATTGAAATCGGAGCCTCCAAAAATGACAAATAGTACGAGCTATAAAGGAGACTAAATTGCCTGATTTTTACAAAAAAAAATAGTCTTGGTTAATTCACCAATGCATTATTTTTTTAAACTAATAAATCGAGATGATATAATTTTCTAGGTAAATGATGTGACATTGGAGTTGATTCGCTAGTAGTTTATAATGTAATTACAAATCTTAATTATATTCACCATTAATATTATATTCCTTCCATTAATTTCGAAGCAATATCGCCATTAATAATGAATTCCCACTTAATTTTAAGTAAACTAATAGATAATAAAATTAAAATTAAAAAAGGTAAATCAAATCCATATTGAGCATATCCTACAACCATGGCATTCCATGAGACTAAATTTCCTTGAGGCATTTTATCAAATAGTTCAATGCCTTGCCTATGCTTCCACATTTCATATGTGTATACCATCACCCTATATCTTTTATGCTTTGATGGGTGTTCATACCCTTTTTCCAAAGCTCCATTTTGACACTAATGAAAAGGATGCTAGTAAGGTTTCTGAGTTTGGCTTTACATTTGCCAATGGAACTTGCTTGAAAGTTTAAAAATAAATAAATTGGTATATTTATATTTAAAAAAATATATCTAAAGTACGCTGAGGGATATCTCTTTTCCATAGTTTATTTGAAAAAGAAATTGGAAAAAATTAAAAATAAAAACCTAAAAAGAAATTGAAAATAAGAAAATGACGAAAAACTATCGAACCAAAAAAAAAGAAATTGGAAAAAATAAAAAATAAAAACTAAAAAATAAATTGGAAAAATAAAAAACTAAAAATTAAAAAAGAAATTGAAAATAAGAAAATCACAAAAACTATGGAACTAAAAAAGAAATTGGACAAGTATTTTTTCCAATGAATCTTATTTACATGAATTTATTTATTTAAATATTTTATGATTTTTGTTTGCAGGATCCAAATGTTTACGGGAATCTGAATCTTTCAGCCCTTGCTGTGAGTGTAGAATGCCTCTCAGCGTAATAAAATAAGAAAATTATGTATAATGTTGTGGCCCTCTCTATGTAGGGTGCACAATTCACAAAGGTGTTGACCCCATTAATTAAGGGGTACAACCCCTATAGGGGCATGCCACCTATAGGGTGCCACCACCTCCTCCACTCTTACTACTCACCATTAAATTAAGTGTTATATGTATTTTTTATAAAACTAGTATAGCTATATTTAAAAAATATATCTAAAGTATGTCGAGAAGAATCTTCTCGAGGCGCCTATTCTACCTCTATGTGGTAAATTGATTAAAAGGTGCCTATATATATGTCCCCTATTTTATATATATATAATTATGTTGATATCAATCATTCTTCACAATTTTACATTATTTTTAAAATTATTTGATATTTATTTTTAATTATTATAATTTTTTATATTATTTTATTTTGTAATAATTTTTTATTTATATTTATTGTTAACCTAATAAAATATTCTAACCCTATTTTAATTGTAACCCTAACCCTAATTTAAATTTTAAGACAAATTCTATTCGTAACCACAATTCTAATTTCATAATTCTTACCCTAATACTAACCCTAACTCTATCCCTAATTCTTATCCTAATACTAACTTTCAAATCTAACTCTTACCCTAATACTAACTCTAACTCTATCTCTAATTCTTATCCTAACCCTAATACTAACCTTAACTGTAACGCAAATTATAACCATAACCGTAACCCTAGTTGTAACCCTAACCATAATTCTAATATTTGTTTTAGTCCTAATTTTAACCCTAACTATAACTCTAATTATAACCATTACCCTAATTGTAACCTTCATGCTAACCATAAACATTATTCTAACATTAACCATAATTCTGATTGTAACCCTACTCCTAATTCTAACCCTGACCCTAATTCTAACCCTAGCCCTAACCTTATTTCTAACCTTAACCCTATTATTGCTTCTAACGCTAACCCTCACCCTAATCCTAATTCTTTATTTTGGATTAGATTTGAATTTGAGAAAGTAATTTAGATGGCCTCCACAAATATGAAAATTAATCTTTTTTTCTTTAAAATCAAATTCAAATATTATTATTTATAGTTATAAGTATCTTCAATTTTAAAACAACAATAATAAATAATAATATATATAATATTACATTATTACATTATATATATTCTATTAAATAATAATAGTATTAATATAATATTAATTATTATAAACCATAACTTTTTTAAATCATAATTATTATAAACCCTAATTATTTTAAATCATAATTATTTTATAATAATTTAAAAATAATTAGGGTTATAATAATTATTATGATAAGAAGGTATTAATACTAAATACCCCATTCTCTTTATTAATTTAACTCTTATTTTATATTTTCTTAGTGTTGTTATCTTAGCTAATATATGTAAAGTTAGATGTTGTTTTATTATGGTTTGATTAATTTACTTTAGATATTTATGTAAGGTGCTTTCATTTCTTTACAATTAGTAATCATTATGATTTCTAATAAGATGGATGAATGGTGAGAAAAATTGTAATAAATATAATTTTTTTTAAAAACACATACACATTGTTTATTATATTGCTTATTATAACATTCCTCCTTACCTTTATAATTATAAGGTTTGTGTTTTATTTAATATTATTATTAATTTATTTTGATCATCTAATTAAATCTAAATTAAAGTAATTTACTTATTGAACATAATTTTTTTTTAAGATTTTTTTGGTTAGTCATTTAAGATTTGTAAATGTATGATATATTTATTAAAAAAATTACTAACTATTTAACCATTAAAATGCACCATATTTAATTAGAGTGATCAAGAATCATTAATCTTAATTGATAAGATTGATAAACAAGATGTACATAATTAATCTTTAACTGCAACTGTCTTTCTATTTATGTAGTTTGTGTTAACAAGATCATACTTGAAGAATATGTAAAATATATATTCTATAATGGTTTTAGATATTGATTGAGCATAAATGAGGAGATCTACTTCCTCAGATTGCATGAAAACTTAACTATCTGTTATTTACATTCTTGCAAAACTAAAACCACCTTGCTCCATCCCCCTCACAACTTTCTTGAATATCTCCATCTACAACACAAACACAAGTTTATTATTCTCCTCCAAACTAAATTACTTCAGTGGATCAAATGCAGACAAATCACAAATTAATATGCCCTAAGTTATATATATGAATAAGTTTATTTTTCAATGGTATTGTAAATTCTAATGGGAGGAGAGGATACTTTCAAAGCTTGATAAACATCCCTCTTCCATTTCCTGGAGGCATAGTCCATAGCTGTTTACATACGATGCTTGTTGGATATTCCATCACTACCCGTATGGTTTGTCCTATTTAGTGTTTGTTTTATGTTTGTTATTATCTGTTTGTAAACTTAACATATTTAATTAGTTTGTTAGTAATTTGTTAAACCCGTAGGTGCTAGATAAAGAACATGGTTGCAATCAAACTCATATATAAATATTCCTCATAATGCAATATGGAGGCAATCTTTTGGGCTTAAATTTGCAGAAATGTCTCTGCAAATTTATGTCATCACCAGATCCTCTTAAGTCATCATCTTGCTGGCACGGGTCGCTGCAGAAGGAAACATTAATGTGTGGTGACTTCCATGAGATAGTGTTATTGACCTCCCAATGATACATGCCTTGTTATGCAAGATTTACTTCTAGTGGTGCCAATTGGACTCGGAACGAGGAAGAGATAACACTATGTTGACATTGCAGAGAGATCTGTAGGCTGAGCTGACCTCTCCAAGCTGAGCCGAACCCTGGAGCCTTGTAGGTCAAGTTGTGTAGACCTGTCCCTATTTGTTGCCTATTGAGAAGGCGTTGTTGAGAAGGCAGAAACTGATCCCAATATGGGGCTTAATTATGTGAGTTGCGATGACTTAGGGGGAGGAGAGAGAATATCACAGTGAGCTATGGAAGGCAGTAGCAAAGCTTTACTACAACTGGTAGGATTATTTTGTACGTTGACTTTTGTTTTTATTTTGTTTTTATGTAGTTGAGAAAAAGGAATAGCCTGAGTGATATGACATAGTGAGGATCTATGTTCAATTCAATTTTTGATCTCTTGTTTATAAACACCCCTTGGGGGTAATGTAAATCAGCATAATTCAGAGTTTGGAGTTGTAGCAAAGTGAGTTGTAGAAGTAAGTCCTATCAAGTCCCACAATGTTCTTCGATACCTTAGTTTTTCATCTATAATTACAATGTGTAATGGGACAATGTAAGCATCTTACATACTCCTTCACAAAGTAGAGATGTTTGTGTTATTCTTTTCCTCAACTCAGTTATATTTTATTCCTATATTATCCTCTCCTTTGCAGCATATTGTTGATTTGAGTGACGAGAAATAGGATAAAATAATTTATATCTGGCTAACACAATGGCACGCAGTTCTCCGAAATTTCTTCTTCCAGACTCTTAGCGACTACGCAGAAATAATTATTCCGCTTGGAAAACCAAACTCAAAACTCAACTCGAGTTTGAAGAAGTTTGGAATGTGGTTGATGGAACCACAAAACGACATGCAAGTGATGCTAATGAGCAAAAGAAATTTGATCAAGCCAACAAGAAGACCAAATTGATCATTCTTTTCAGTGTATCTGATGAAGTTCAGCCCTTTATCTGAGACTCATCCATAGCCAAAGATGCATGGGACAAGCTCAAGCAGTGTATGAGGCAAAGAATCAGAATCAAATCCTGTATTTGCAGAGTCAGCTACACAGCCTGAAAATGAAGAATGGAGAACAATTGGAATCCTTTCTCAAAAGGATTGTTGAGTTGAGAGCTTCACTACAAGCTTTAGGTGAAAAAGTTGAGGATGCTACCCTAGTACCTATTGTTCTACGAGCATTGCCTTCTAGATACAAAGTGTTCATGACAACTTTGAATGTCACCAAACAAACTCCCAGTTTTGAGAAGCTAGTAAATCTACTTCAGAAGGAAGAGTCTCTAACCCAGAATCATGTTGAGGAGGATCATGCCATGACCACACACCATAAAGGCAAGAAGCCTACAAAACAGTTTGGTGGACCTCCCAAATCTGGTAATTCATCTAGATCTCAGAAGAAGTGTCCAATTTGTGAAAGGATTGGACATGATGTGAAAAATTGTTGGTACAACTCCTTGAACAAAGGATTGTCCAACAAATCACCTCAAAAGAAGCCATTTCAAGGTGGCAATACATGATGGGAGCAGAAGAGCAAACAAAAACAACATGGAAATATTGCAAAAGAAGAAGATGATTCTCAAGAAGATGAGTATGTATTCTCAACCCACACTTCAGAAGATAATTCACAATCCAATTCCATATGGTATGTGGACTCAGATGCTATAAGCACATGACTGGACAGAAAGAGTGGTTTCTCACATTGAAACCCCATCATGGTAAAGTCTCTCTTGGAGATGATACCACCTATGATATCCAAGGTATTGGTGACATCTCCTTGCAATTTGGCATACATCGTTGCAGGCTCATTGAAGTTTTATATGTGCCAGGACTAACCAAAAATCTCCTATCTGTTAATCAATTTCTTGATCACAATCTAAGGATTGAATTTGATAAAAACCAGGATAAAAAGGTATGTCTCATTCAAGATAAGTCTAAAAAGGTAAAGATTGTTGCAAGTGCTACTGAAATTAGTAAAATGTTTAGGCTTGATACAATTGCAAATAATCAAGCCTTAGTGACTAAGCATAATGATCTTTCTATGTTATGGCATTGCTGATTTGGTCACTTAAGCACTATCTGTTTGCTTACTCTTAGGAAGAAAGGCATGGTCAAAGGGCTTCCCTCACTTGAGAAGTCTACTGCTATTTGTTCCAGTTGTCTTATTGAAAAACATCAAGCACCCTTCCATTCTAGTGAGCATCGTGCAAGCCAACTTTTGCAGCTAGTGTATACCGATATGTGCGGCCCCATGGCACCTAGTCACAATGGTTTTAGGTATTTTCAACTTTTTGTTGATGATCACACAAGAAAAATGTGGGTATATTGCTTGCAGACTAAAGATGAAGCCTTTTCCTACTTCAAAGAGTTTCCCACTCTTGTGGAGAGAGATACAAATCATCGTATTTGTGTCCTCCGCTTAGATCAAGGGGAGGAATACACCAGCATAAAATTCTCCACCTACTTGAAGGAAAATGGAGTTCGTCACAACTGACTGCAACTTACACACCTCAGCAAAATGGAGCTGTTGAACGGAGAAATCGCATCATCATGGAGATGGTTCATAGCATGTTGAAGGATTCTCACTTGGGACATGCATATTGGGCTGAAGTTGTCCATACATCAGTTTATCTTATGAATCGTGCACCAACCAAAGCACTTGATGGCATCAAACCAGAAGAAGCTTGGACAGGGGTAAAGCCATCTATTTCTCATCTTCATGTATTTGGTTGCACAGCATGTACATGCACATTCCTAAGCAACAAAGATAGAAACTTGATGAAAAATCTATGAAATGTATTCTCCTTGGTTATAGTAATGAGTCTAAGGCTTATTGTCTTATGGATCCTATCACTAAGAAGATATATATCAACAGAGATGTAATTTTTGATGAGAAGAGTGAGTTAAGTTCATCTTCCATGTCATCACTTGATCCAAATAGTGCTCCTATTTTCAACATGGATGGGAAAAATAATCGGGATGTTGAGAATCAAATTAACTCAACACCTACAAATATCACAAGACCTTTGCCTAAGTGGTATACTAGTACCATTTGTGATGCAAAGCTAGATGGAGTCCCAAACACTTCCACTCCAGGACCAAGGACTCGCGGTATGGTTCGCAATGAGGTAAATCTAGCATTATTGAGTTCAGTTGTTGATAATTTTGAACCATCTAATTTTTAGGAAGCACTAGAATCAAAGCCTTGGAAAGAGACTATGGATGCAAAGTATCAATCCCTCATGAAAAACAAAACTTGGGATCTTGTTGATCTACCACCTAGTAAGAAAGCAATTGGATGTAAATGGATATTCAAAACTAAGTATAAGGTAGATGGTAGTATAGATAAATATAAGGCTAGACTTGTAGCTAAAGGTTATGCCCAGAAAGAAGGGATAGATTATGAAGAAACATTTGCTCCCATAGCAAAGATTAAAACCATTAGAATGATTTTTGCTTTAGCTGCACAATTTGGATGGAAATTGTATCAAATGGATGTAAAAAGTGCATTTCTCAATGGAGACCTTAAGGAGGAGGTCTATATGACTGAACCGGAGAGATACATTGCACTTGGTAAAGAAAAAAAGGTATGCAAACTTGTTAAGTCCCTATATGGTCTCAAACAGGCTCCTAGAGCTTGGTATGTAAAAATTGATGAACATTTGCTAAAACATGGTTTTACTAGGCATCCATATGATCCAAATCTCTACCTCAAAGATCAAGGGGGGGAGATTGTGATCATTAATGTATATGTTGATGACCTAGTTATCACAAGAAGCTCTGAAGAAATGATTGAGATAACCAAGAATGATCTCAAGAAGGCATTTGATATGACAGATATCAGGCTACTGCACTATTGTCTAGGCTTAGAAGTATGGCAAACTAATCATCATATATTTGTATCTCAAAGAAAATATGCCAAGACACTACTCGAGAAGTTCATAATGATGGATTCCAAACCCATGTCTACACCTATGGAATCAGGTTTGCAATTATTTGTGTATGATCCATCTCCTCAGGTGAATGCAACTCTCTATCGATAAATGATTGGAGGTTTGATTTACTTGACTTACACTAGACTAGATATTAGTTTTGCTATTAATTATCTATCAAGATTTATGCAAGAACCAAAAATGTGTCATTGGAAAGCAGCAAAACGGGTACTAAGACCTACATCCAGGGTATAGTGAATCATGGTTTAGAATACAAAAGTAATGATCAATTCTTCTTGACAGGTATACAGATGCAGATTATGCAGGTTTGAAGTTGATGATAAGAAATCCACATCTAGATTTGTTTTCTTCTTGGGTTCAGGTCCTGTTTCTTGGGGAAGTAAGAAACAAGCCACAGTTGCTTGTTCCTCAATAGAAGCATAATATTATGTAGCAAGTGCATCAGTTTGTGAAGCAATTTGGGTAAGTCGCATATTGGAAGGATTGGGTGTACCACAAAATCAACCTATAGTCCTCTATTGTGACAATCAGAGTGTTCTCAAGCTAGTTCATAATCCAGTGTTTCATGAATGAACCAAGCATATGAAGTTGACTATCACTTCATACAAGAACATGTTCAACAAAACAACATTCAACTCCAATATTGCTCAACTCAGGAACAACGTGCTGATATCTTCACCAAGCCTCTTGCACATGTAAAGTTTGAAACTTTTCAGGATTCTCTGATGAGTGCTTTAAAACAGTGATGTAATAAGGGAGGAATGTTGGATATCCCATCATGCTACCTGTATGGTTCATCCTATTTAGTGTTTGTTTTATGTTTGTTATTATCTGTTTGTAAACTTAGCATATTTAATTAGTTTGTTAGTAATTTGTTAAACCTGTAGGTGCTAGATAAAGCACACGGTTGCAATCAAACTCATGTATAAATATTCCTCATAATGCAATATGGAGGCAATCTTTTGGGCTTAAATTTGCTAATAATGCTTTCATTAGATTTCAGATTTAGAGGATCTTTGGTAAGAAAAAATGTTCGGGCTGAAGAGTCACAACCTTTGTTCATTCCACTATGTAGACACCCCATAGGATCTGAACACCATGCATGAACTTGTTGTTAAGAGACACTGCTAGGCATGTCAAGTGTTGTCATTGATGGAAACTAAATCTATCTTACTCATCCGCACTTCATCAGTGGATCATACCAGAAGTCAGATTGTAGATTTGTCTAAATCTGGATAGATAAGAACAGGGCATATGACAGGGTTTAGCATTTTGGTCCGCATTTCTCCACAGGAAATCATATTGTGTTGCGGATCTGAGGGAATGGTTAGGGATGTTAGGGCTACCTAAATCCAAGATTTTAGCCTTCGGTGATGAAGGGGTTGAAAGTTACATGCATCTGAGTACTAGGTCCTGGTTAAACAGTTCAGTATAGTGAAGAACATGCCAACTTGGTGTTTGATCAATGTGCAGATTAGGAAAAGTTGTTGGTTGGGTAATTTGTTCAATCCAGTGGTATTGGCCGACATGTAAGGTGACTTGGATATAGAGGTTTTGATCTGCATTGGTGTTTGTGCATGGATTCAGCCGACAGAATAGTGTTTTTAAAAAGTCTCTAAGTTTTTTTAAGGCCGACTACAGTTGATGCAATTTCATGTAGCGGATATATATAATCGATGAGTTCAAGCATTTCGGTGTATGGAGGTGCGAATATGAAGGAATAAGTGTGAAGTATAGCAGAATCAAGTGCGAAGTGAAGAGATCTATAGGCGTTTCAATTCACACCTCTAGAATGCGAGTTGGAAACGGACAGCTATGCATAGATAAACTGCTCTCCTATTGGAAGGGGGAGTTCCCTTTTTGCTGATGTTCGCTGAAAAGATAAATTAAATGAAACTTCACCTCTCTTCTTTTTGATTCTCAGCTGCAAGCACAAGGTTATAAAACTCTAAACGCTGCAGAAGAGGTTTTTTCCTTTTTTAAAACTTCTACTACAACTAACCATAGACTAATGACGCTTTTAATCTCCTGAGTAAATTCAGAGCAAAGGAAATTAAAAGTGAACAAGGAATGAATGTTTTAACAAAAACTTAAGCAATTTTCTCCCAGATTTACACCACAAGACTTATAGTACTTTAATGATGAAAATTGAAATGAAAGCTACCAAAGCCACACTTTTGATGACGAAAACTTGATGAATTGAAATAGAATATCAGAGCAAAATAGGCATGAGACTTCTATTCAATATCACAAAGTTGGCACAACTCTAGGACAACAATACTGTAGCAAAAGGCAGGCATACAACAAGCGATCAAACACTAGAGAACAAATTACACAAAGAGAAGAAGCACTTGGAATATCAAGATTTGCAAGCTAGAATAGGCACAGCAAATTTGCTATCACAATTACCATTACATACAATGGGCAAGGATACCCTTATTTATACTAAAATCAAAGGAGTAGGGAACCCTAAAATCTCCTTGATTAACCCTAACTTACCAACTCGCAAGCTTTATTACTATTCTAAGACAAAGATACAATAAACAAATGCTTTAAAGCAAAGAAGATTCCAACTATTACAAAGTGATTTCTTTTTAAATAAAGAATGGATGAGCTTTGGATGAAAGCAAATGCTTTAAAACAAAAAGCATTTAGTTAAAGCTATTTTTTGTGTCTCATCCTTATCTTCATTGTTGTCCCGTTGGTGATGTCATCTATTGATATTTTAGGAATAATATCTTCTAAAAAGTAGATTCTGACTGAAAAAGCTGGCACATGGGTTTTGTAGACAATCCCATTCTGAAGCAACCCAGATCGTCAGATTTTGAAAAAGCGGAGATTTTCCCGAAAAAGCAGGAAAAAAGTAGATTCGTGAAAAAAAAGCAAAACTCCAATCTTCAACAGGATGATATTCTGGATGGACCCATCTCGACGAAAACTGAAGAAGCTTTGGTCGAATTTCTGAAAAGCGATCCCCTTGAAACAAGAACCCTGAAAAAGCGAGCCTCCTTGCTTCCTCAACCCAAAACTATGATGAACGTTGAAAGAGCACTTCATTTGAGTCTTCGAATCTTCTTTGAAAGAAAATAAAAATCTTTCCTCTGGATGCAACCTACAAAAGATAATGAAATAAAGAAAGCAACTTTTATTGTGTAAGAATAAAACTTGGACCTCATCCATGAAGAAAGCAACTTTTAAAGCACAAATCCAAGTGGATGTCTTCAAATAGGAAGAATCATTATTTTGTAGCTGCCTATGGCTTCATGTGCAAGATGATGAAAAATATCTTCTTTTGATGATGTCATCAAACATGCGAGTTGAAAGAAGTGTTAGCTAATTTTTCTCTGTTTTCGACACTTCAACACTCGTTTTGACTTAAATATGGCATGTCTTTAACTTCAACAAAGTGGCGAAATGTCACCGTTGACTGAAAAAGCTGACTAATCTTGACATTTTGGAGACTTATCAACTGAGATTCCATTTTCAGCCTCCGACTGACAATCTGGCATCATTTCACCAAGTTTGACCTCCTGAAAACTGCCAACAGGCAAAGATTGGGAACAAAACTGTCAGAAAACACTGTAGACACAGGAAAAATTCTATCTCTAGGCAAGTTGGGCGCCCCAAGTCACCTAGGGCACCTGGTTTCACCAGACTTAGCCATTTTTTCAATTTTTGCTACTTCAATTTCTTGATTTACGTGCACGTTCTGGTGGTGGAGGACCCCTATTTGACTGTTGATTTTTGTCAACTGGGAAAAAATTGAGTCTGATGATCTGGCAGATAGGTAGGCCTGATGAAAACTGAGCTGACTATACTCTCTGCCTACCTCAAAAAATGCGCCAAACTGATCTGCTCTGACCCGGACTGCGCTAACGGAGGGAGATTCACGTTTTTCAAGGAAAACTTCAAAAATAAACTAACTCTGATGAGTTTGGGTGCCCAAAGTCACCTGGGGCGCCTATCTTGCCATGCCTTAGAAAAGTTTCTGAAAAACTCAAAATTTGTACCATTTCTCATTTTTTGTCCCAACAGTGCCTGTTCGATCTTCGTTTTTGGTCGTCCGGATGACTGTCGAGGCGGGACAGAGGGTGATCTGAGAAGTTTGAACATATCTGTGATGAAATCCTAGCTTTGACTAACTTTTGACCAAATTTGACCAAGTTTGACCAACCAAGAAAGAGCTGACGGAAGCATTTTCGACATTTCTCGAAAAATGTGAAAAAAAATCTAACACTTGAAAGGTTGTGCGCCCCAAGTCACCTGGGGCACCTGGATTCTCAACACTTAGTCAAATTTCTAATTTTCCAACCTTTCATTCCACCTTGGATCACATCTTGCATCGTTTTGCATGCGTCATCGAGTCGATGACTATTCATCGATTCTGCGTCTTTGAAACAACGTTGAAAACTCATCGACGAGCTCTGGCAGATGAACTTTCTCTATTGATGACTTCCAAGCTCATGCTTCGCCTTCTGAAAAGCAGAAATGACCCAGTAGAGAAAACTTGACCTTTTGAAGATTACGTCTGGACCGCGCTGATCGTGAAGCAAAATCGACCAATGAGAATAAAGCGCGACACCTGAGTCAGAGATTCTATTTTTAGAAAGTTTTGCCAGTATCCATATCTCAAGAAACCCAGAAAACCTAATATGACGTCTATTTTTAGAAATTTTGCTTTATTAACTTTTTGATGAAAAATTTTCTAGACTTGTTCAAAATGCCTTAATGAAGCAAAAATTTTGATTGGGTACAACAATTGGCTCTGTCTGGGGACCATGTCAGATACTTACAGCATAGGAGAACTGAGAATCTTTGGACTTTTAAACTTGGACCAGTGCCTTATCCATTGGGCAATAGAGTCAGGTCACTTTCCTAATGACCTAGAACAAGACTTTTCCCTACATCACCTAAAACCGGAGTTCCTAAAATCACCTAAATAGTTGGAACTTCCAGAACACAAAGAACAAAACTGTCACATTACGGAAAGGGGAAAAACATTACGACATAACGATCACATTACAGAAAGAGGAAACACATTACGAGAACAGAAAGTGTTTTACGCGCTCTTTTTCCTGAGCAATGATGAGATGTAATTAGGACTGTCACATAAAACCATCAACCGACTCAGAAAAGTAAGAACCATCTCTCCTTAGCTGTGAAGATTGTCTTGGTAGCACAAAACTTTTCTTTCACTGCAAGATCTCTTCAAAGAGCCACGATTCAAGAGGGTATTCACGTTCAGGCCATGAGAAGTTGATGAGAAACTGGTTGATACGCCAGAGATCAAGTGGAGCATCTTCTTCTAAAGCAAGCAACCTCTGTAATAGATGAAGGTACAGAACCTCCTTCTGAAAATATGTAGGAATGTCGTGTGGCCAAAGTATGCTTGTGGGAATGGTAGTCACCACATATAGAACTTGACTTTCATTTATATCTTCAACACATGCAACTTTGAACTCAGTCAATGTATCTTCTAGAAAAGGTCTAATCTGCTCATACACAACTCTCATTACTAATTCTTGGCTTATTGGATCCACAACTGTCGTGGCCCATTTTTCCAGTGCTTCGGGAGCTTCTTCTTCTTCATTGGTTGTGTTTTCATCCATCCAATTCTTAGAATCATCCAAATCTAAATGCTCAAGCTCTTGATCATTATTGATAACATCTTCATCTGACAGCTCACTTTGTCATTCATTATCTTGAATCTCGTCATCCTCAGTAGAATAATCTTCTTCAATGCAGATATCCAGCATCGTTTCATCTTCAGCATTCATGTATCTTCCTTCTTTTGTTAAATAAGTAGAATCAAAGAGAGATCCATCTAAGTCATATGCTTCCTCTTCTTCTTCTTGATCAATCTCACACACAGTGTATCTCACAAGATATTTGTCAAGAATTTATGATTTTTCAATATCATCCTCTTTAGTGACCAAAACTAAATATTCCATGAACTCTTCTTCTCCATAGACTTCTTCGTATGTTGTATTTAGTATTGGTTGTATAGTATCAGTGAAATCTCTTTCTTGTATAGGTTCATAGATGGATTCAACATCGTCTTCTTCACTAGTGTGTATGAAAACTTCTTGAGACAAAGATGAAGATGGGCTAAACTGTAAAACAAAATTTACAGTATCCTCTATTGAAGAATCACTCTCCAAGTGATGTAGAAAACTATTGAGATCCAATGATGAATCTTCCATATGATCTCCATTTTTGAGAAATTCCTCCAATGATGAATCATTTTCAAAATGAAGAAGATCTTGTTCTTGCTCCAATTGCAATGCTTCTTTGGTCTCTTCTCCTTTGAATGTATCTAACACAGGTTCTTCAAACCAACCTTCAAAAGATGAGAAGAACAAATTGGATTCTTCATTGCTCTCTGCAACATATTTGATCTCTTCCTCATAATTTTGCTCTTGTGAAGATTGTTGCACTTCTTCTTCTTCAAGGAAAGTATGCAAGTTGTGCATTTCTTCAGGTTCTTCCATCAACGATCCTTCTTCGTGTTCGAAGAAATTATGCAAATTTTCAGCTTCTGATGAACATTCATGTTCCATATGCAAACACATGATGTCGCTTGAAATAGAGTTAGGAAAATGTTCCCTTTTAATATTTGATTTACACTGGTAAAATCCCTTCATAGAGCCACCATCGGATTTGTCAAAGAGACGTTTAGGATTATCCGAAAATCCTTGATTTTTATTTGATGCTTTTAATATTTGCATGAATCTAGTCATCTCAGGGCAATTTTCTCCATCATGTTGGTTTGTTATGTGGAACAAGCAGTAGATTTGTATTGCAGAAGACACATCTGCCTCTTGACACATAGGTGATACTTGACGCACAGGTGAAGCAGGTTGATCACTGACATAGTTAATGAAAGAATCTGGTATACTTGAAGGAGATGGAACTTGCCGAAGCGGTACAACATTCAAGGGCACCAATGGCTTCATTGAATCTCTTTGTATCTTTCCTGAAGTGATCATATGATCTTCTAATTCAATAGCATACTCCTGACCTTCTTGCAGTTCTGTAGCGTGTCTTTGCTTGAGGTAGAAAGAAATTTCTAAAGATTGTACATTCATGAAACAACTTAGCAGAATTTTTGATGAAGGATTCAAGGTGTTCACGACTTTTTCAACCAAACGGTTAAATTTGGCCACGAACTCTCGCATCAGCTCACCTTTGTCTTTCTTGATGTTTGAGAGTTGTGCAAACAAGACATGACTATCTTCTGCGGGCTTGAAACGAGTGAGAAATTTCTCCCTCATCGACTCCCAACTTGTGATAGAGCTGGCAGTGAGGTGATTAAACCATTCAGCTACTGAGCTTTGCAATGATTCCACAAACAAACACACTGCAACATCTTCATGTGCAACACCAAGAATTCCACAGGCGGTGGTGAAGGTAGAAATGTGCTCATCAGGATGTTGCTTGCCATCACCATGAAACTTTGGAAAACATTTTCTTGATCCTTCAAGAAGATCATGATATTCTGCTAGTGCCAAAGGTCCAATGTTGTTACCCCAAGGCAATGGGGGTGGTCACCTCTGATTTGCATCATTGTGATTGTTATTATTTGCATCACCCATTGCTCTAGGTTGGATTACTGGTTCTTCCTGTGGTTCTTCCTGCTTGACTTCAAGAACTATCTGAACTTCAGGAACTATGTTGGATGCTTCTCCAACTTCTGTAGGATCAAGATCTTGGAAGAAAGGATCCGTAGCACTGCCTTTTCCCCTTCTTGAATAAACACTGTGAGCTAGGATTATCTACTTCCACGCGGGAGGTGGTAATACTGGTCTTCCTGCCGCAAGATCTGCTTTGTGTTCTTCTTCGTCAAGGATAGCATCCGCGTTTCTCCACTGATCAGGACTTTCCTTTTGCGCAAATATAAAACTTCTCAGGCTACTAATGATGTCTGTTTCCTCTCCTTCCACTCGTACAAGATTTGGTTGAATAGTAGGTGGTGTAAGATTTGGTTGTTGAACTGGAGCAGAAGGACGCCAAAGAGTCATTCCTGTGACATAAGCCTAAGCTTACTTAAATTTTTATTCCTCATGCCCCACGGTGGGCGCCAGAAAACTGTTGGCGTTTCAATTCGCACCTCTGGAATGCGAGTTGGAAATGGACAGCTATGCATAGATAAACTACTCTCCTATTGGAAGGGGGAGTTCCCTTTTTGCTGATGTTCTCTGAAAAGATAAATTAAGTGAAACTTTGCCTATCTTATTTTTTATTCTCAGCTGCGAGCACAAGGTTATAAAACTCTAAACGCTGCAGAAGAGGTTTTTTCCTTTTTTAAAACTTCTACTACAACTAAGCATAGACTAATGACGCTTTTAATCTCCTGAGTAAATTCAGAGCAAAGGAAATTAAAAGTGAACAAGGAATGAATGTTTTAACAAAAACTTAAGCAATTTTCTCCCAGATTTACACCACAAGACTTATAGTACTTTAATGATGAAAATTGAAATGAAAGCTACCAAAGCCACACTTTTGACGACGAAAACTTGATGAATTGAGATAGAATATCAGAGCAAAATAGGCATGAGACTTCTATTCAATATCACAAAGTTGGCACAACTCTAGGATAGCAATACTGTAGCAAAAGGCAGGCATACAGCAAGTGATCAAACACCGGAGAACAGATTACACAAAGAGAAGAAGCACTTGGAATATCAAGATTTGCAGGCTAGAATAGGCACAACAAATTTACTATCACAATTACCATTACATACAATGGGCAAGGATGCCCTTATTTATACTAAAATCAAAGGAGTAGGGAACCCTAAAATCTCCTTGATTAACCCTAACTTGCCAACTCGCAAGCTTTATTACTATTCTAAGACAAAGATACAATAAACAAATGCTTTAAAGCAAAGAAGATTCCAACTATTACAAAGTGATTTCTTTCTAAATAAAGAATGGATGAGCTTTGGATGAAAGCAAATGCTTTAAAACAAAAAGCATTTAGTTAAAGTTGTTTTTTGTGTCTCATCCTTATCTTCATTGTTGTCTCGTTGGTGATGTCATCTATTAATATTTTAGGAAATAATATCTTCTAAAAAGTAGATTTTGACCAAAAAAGCTGGCACATGGGTTTTGTAGACAATCCCATTCTGAAGCAACCCAGATCATTGGATTTGGAAAAAGCTGAGATTTTCCTAAAAAAGCAGGAAAAAAGTAGATTCCCGAAAAAAAAACCAAAACTCCAATCTTCAAGAGCATGATATTCTGGATGGGCCCATCTCAACGAAAATTGAAAAGCTTTGGTCAAATTTTTGAAAAGTGATCCCCTTGAAACAAGGACCCTAAAAAAGTGAGCCTCCCTGCTTCCTCAACCCGAAACTATGACGAATGCTGAAAAAGCACTTCATTTGGGTCTTCGAATCTTCGTTGAAAGACAAAAAAAAATCTTTCCTCTGGATGCAACCTGCAAAAGATAATGAAATAAAGAAGCCAAATGCTTGTCTTTATAGATCTTTAGGGCGAAAAAGCAGCTTTATTTGTGTGAGAATAAAACTTGGACCTCATCCATGAAGAAAGCAACTTTTAAAGCACAAATCCAAGTGGATGTCTTCGAATAGGAAGAATCCCTATTTTGTAGCTACCTATGGCTTCATGTGCAAGATGATGAAAAATATCTTCTTTTGATGATGTCATTGAACACGCGAGTTGAAAGAAGTGTTAGCCAATTTTTCTTCGTTTTCGACACTTCAACACTCATTTTGACTTAAATATGGCATGTCTCCGACTTCAACAAGGTGGCAAAATCTCACCATTGACTGAAAAAGCTGACTAATCCTGACATTTTGGAGACTTATCAACTAAGATTCCATTTCTGGCCTCTGACTGACGATCTGGCATCGTTTGACCAAGTTTGACCTCCTGAAAACTGCCAACGGGCGAAGATTGGGAACAAAACTGTCGAAAAACACTGTAGACACAGGAAAAATTCTATCTCTGGGCAAGTTGGGCTCCCCAAGTCACCTGGGGCACCTGGTTTCACCAGACTTAGCCATTTTTTTCAATTTTTGCTACTTCTTCAATTTCTCGATTTACGTGCACATTCCGGTGGTGGAGGACCCCTATTCGACTGTTGATTTCTGTCAACTGGGACAAAACTAAGTTTGATGATCTGGCAGATAGGCAAGCTTGATGAAAATTGAGCTGACTATACTCTCTGCCTGCCTCGAAAAATGCGTCAAACTAATTTGCTTTGACCCGGACTGGGCTGATGGAGGGAGATTCATGTTTTTTGAGGAAAACTTCAAAAATAAACTAACTCTAATGAGTTTGGGCACCCCAAGTCACCTGGGGCGCCTATCTTTCCATGCCTTAGAAAATTTTCTGAAAAACTCAAAATTTGTACCATTTCTCATTTTCCGTACCAACAGCTCCTGTTTGATCTTTGATTTCGGTCGTCCAGATGACTATTGAGGTGGGACGAAGGGTAATCTAAGCAATCTGAACATATCTGTGATGAAATCCCATCTTTGACTGACTTTTGACCAAATTTGACCAAGTTTGACCAAGTTTGACCAACCGGGAAAGCGCTGACGAAAGCATTTTCGACGTTTCTCAAAAAACGTGAAAAAAAATCTAACACTTGAAAGGTTGGGCACCCCAAGTCACCTAAGGTGCCTGGATTCTCAACACGTAGTCAAATTTCTAATTTTCCAACCTTTCATTCCACCTTGGATCACATCTTGCATCGTTTTGTGTGCGTCATCAAGTCGACAACTGTTCGTCGATTCTGCACCATTGAAACAACGTTGAAAACTCGTCAACGAGCTCTGGTAGATGAACTTTCTCTGTTGACGACTTCCGAGCTCATGCTTCGCCTTCTGAAAAAGTAGAAATGACCCAATAG